>OZ004705.1:173370385-173970385 GCA_963924515.1 Vespertilio murinus | reverse complement strand
GGTGGCGGATGGGCAGCCATGGCTGTCGGCCATGCCCAAGCCTAGTGATGCTCTGAGACTCTGCCCCTCACAACACACTCCAAGCAGCAGACTTTGCATATGAATGGCCCTCTCTTTTGCATTTTAGCAAAATTGCAACCTGGGGCAAACAGATACAAGGAGGATAGGACTGTGATTCACGCTGTAGCTTCTGGGACAGAACTGGCCTCAGACAGTAGCTGAACTGCACCAGAGTTCTAGTGCTCAGTTTCAATCCCTCACACCCATAAGTGGCACATTCAGGAGATGGTCTCAGTGAGCACCAAAGCCCCACTGAAACAAGGAGTGTCTCCAGTGTAGCAGTTCTTCCTTTATAGACACAGTGGATCCTCACAGACAATTGGCCTGGAGGTCAATTCTACCCAGTGTACCAACAGCAATCAAGGCTTAATTATACAAAGACTTTGGACTAAGCCCACAAAAGGATATAGCAAAAGCAACCACCTCAGGTGGTTGGGGAGGCTGAGCTACTGACCCCTATAGTTCACCAACCACACAAAGCCACTCCATCAACACAAGGAGGCAGACAAGTGAGGAAACACAGAAGCATGGCATGAATGGGAGAGATGGAGGAGAGTAAACTACTGGACGACACACAGTTCAGAATCACATTTATAAGATTACTCAAGAATCTTCTAAAAAACCTTTGAGAAACTTGATGTGACCTCCAAGAAGCTTGGTGAGACCTTCAAGGACCTTAAAGAGAATAAAAAAAAAATAAAAGGAAAAGGACCGGCCAGAAATTAAGCATACAAAATCTGAAATAAAGAATATACAGAAACTCAACTATACATCAACATATCCCAATAATCAAACCAAAGATCTGGAATATAAGAAAGCAAAAATCACCCAACCAGAGAAGCAAAAAGAAAGAAGAATCCAAAAGTGTCCTCCGGGATGGTTTAAAGCATACCAACATCCAGATTTTTTGGGTACCAGAAGAAGAGAGTGAGCAGAATATTGAAGGCTTAATGAAAGAAATAATGACAGAAAACTTTCCCTACCTGGTGAAAGGAATAGACCTACAAGTTCAGGAAGTGCACAGGACCCCAAACAGGAGGAATCCAAAGAGTAACACACCAAGACACATCATAATTAAAATGCCAAGAGCAAAAGACAAAGAGAAAATCTTACAAGCAGCAAGAGAAAAACAACTAGTTACCTACAAGGGAGTACCCATATGACTGTCAGCTGATTTCTCAACAGAAACTATGCAGGCCAGAAGGGAGTAGCAAGAAATATTCAAAACGATGAACAAGATTACCCAGCAAAGCTATTATTCAGAATTGAAGGTCAGATAAAGAGCTTCTCAGATAAGAAAAAGTTAAAGGAGTTCATCATCACCAAACCAGGATTACATGAAATGTTGAAGGGTATTCTTGAAGAAGAAGAAGAAGAAGAAGAAGAAGAAGAAGAAGAAGAAGAAGAAGAAGAAGAAGAAGAAGAAGAAGAAAGAGGTAAAGGTAAAAATTATGAACAACAAAAAAAAAGATACCTACCTACCAACAAGTGAATCTAAAAATCAAGAGAATAAACAAAAAATCTGAAGAACAATATGGACTAGTGAGTGTAATAGAATCAGGGACATGGAAAGGGATTGGACTAACAATTCTCAGGGCAAAGGGGCCTGCGGGGTGCTGAAGAGATTGGACAAAAATCTGACACCTATGGATAAAGACAGTGGCGGGGGTAAGGGAGTGGGTGGGGTTGGGAATCAGGTGGAGGGGAGCTAAAAGCGGGGGGGGGGGGGGGGAGGAACACCTGTAGTAATCTGAATAATAAAGACTTGTTTAAAAGAAAAGAGAGAAGAAAACTCCTTTGGAAGTTGCATACTTCTTATATTTTATTTTTTATTAATCCTCACCCAGGGATATATTTAAAAATAATTTTTAGAGCGATCAGAAGGAAGGGCAGAGACACAGAGAAATATCGATGTGAGAGACATATCGATTGGTTGTTTTCTGCCCTTGGCTGGAATCAACCCTGGGAAACTTCAGTCCATGGGCTGATCCTCTAACTACTGAGCCAATCCAGCCAGGACTACGTCTTATTTATAAAAACCATAAAATATGGTTTTAAACACTGAAGACCTTCAAGTCAGTGGTCTACAAAAGCATGTTCATTTGGATTGCATGATGTCTTTTGGTTAGAGCAAGAATTTATCCATTTGAATTTGTAAGTATCAGTTTTTAATATAGCATGATTAGTGTTGGATGACAATAAAAAGTTGTATCAGGTTATTAAAGGCCAAAAAGATTTAGAGTTGTTAATCCGATTTGATTAAAGAAACTATCCAGCACTGCATCCAAATCCTTTTGTTCAAATCTCTGCTTACGTGGAAAGCTAGGAAAGTTACAATTAATATTAAGAGAAAGGAATAAACTGTGGATTAATATATTTTAACATCTTATTACGGAAAAAATAAAATAAAAACCCAAGTCTTACAGTTGGGGTATTTTATGTGTGTTCTAACATATACCCCAAATTCCATTGCTACAGGCAGATGAAAACAAGTACTGATTATTGCTAAATGTTATTCAATATGCCAAAGCAAGTGGGAAACTAAATCTTTGGGGTAATCAAATACTTTTAACTCCTTAAAATTACCTTGTCTTTCTTGTTTGCATAATGCACACCTGATTGGAGACCAGCCTGGGATTCACATCTGCCAACAGGCTGCCAGGCCGTGCCTTTAATACTAGCAGATGTTTCTGCTTTTACGGCCAGAAGACCACATAGATTTTTATTCTCCTATAGGAAAGTGCAGCCAGAACATGATAAATTGCTTCTTCATAACAGAACACATGGCCGATCTGAAATCATTTTAAAACTTGCTTTATTTCCAGCCCCTTAATTTGAAAGCTTCTACAAACTGAACTATATACTTCCTTAAGAGATTTCTTGTTGCCATAAAACACCTGACAACCTAAAAAAAAAAACCCCAAAAAACCCCCTACAGATCTTGTTTATTATAGGCCCTCTCATGTTTTGTGTGTGTGTGTGTGTGTGTGTGTGTGTGTGTGTGTGTGTTTTTACCTGTGGCTTGTAAGAGAAAAACACTATTTTATCATTTTGGGAGATTTTAAAATCTGTCTTAATGTTAGAATCTAATTTTAAAAATTTTATCTTCCGAAGGGCATCTTTTGAAGGTCATTTAAAATGTTATAAATCTGAGAATATTTTCTAGCATTTTATTTTTAATCTTTAATATCTATATCTTGGTATTTTACAAAGATATTGATTTTAAAAGCAGATCAAACTTCTTGAGTCCTCCAAGAACAGAATATTAATGTATAATATTAAAATCACAACCGAAGAAAGCTTGAAGGGTTTGAGTTCTGTAGGTACTCTGAAAATGAATCTGAGGGACACCAGGTTTCTTCAAAGTCCAGGCTGAAAAATTCTCTTTCCCCATCCTAACCCCCACCTCTCTCTGTCCCATAGCTCTGTCTCAGTGATTAATCCCTTAGGCCTATGTTGTTAACAAAATCCCTTTGTTACCATCTAACTGCTTTCCTCGCTGGGCTGTACCAGGATGTGTGTGCATTGTTTGACATCAGCCATGGAGAAAAGCTGTCACAACTCTTGAGTTCTTTCTTTTTCTGTTTTGCAACAGTTCACACATCTTCGTGGGCTTGCCTTCTACTGATTTTGAAATGTTCTGGTGATGTCTCTTACCTTTGGCCCGTTGGCGTGCAGACTTATTGTTTCAAATGTATGGGCTGCTCCCTCCACCTTCTGCACTTTTCACTCCAACTCTGGCTCCAGATCTGTCCCTGCTGAGTCCCCACCTTAGCTTCTTTAGGTGGCCTTTGGGCATGTTCAAAATTTTGAAACACTGAAGCATATCCTCTGATTTGCCTAGAATTAATTTCTTTAAAAAAACAGTTATGTTCTTAATATTATTCTGATGTTTATCACTCATAATGATTATTTTTAGCCTATGTGCATTATGTAAGGAAGAGTTCTGTAGGGTAACTAGAAAAGTTTTGGAGAAGAGAAGGAAGGAGGGAAGTAGTTAAAGGGGCTTTCTTTTTATACTCATAAGGAGGAAGCCAAATTAATACTTGTAGTGTTTTAATAAAATGTTATAGTCCCCGAAGCACTTTAATATATATTACTTCATTCATCTTGGAGGAATGAAAGAGGAGAAGAAAAGACATATGTCTGGTCTCTTAAGAGTGGAGATTAGAATCTTAGGGTTGATGCCAGTAAGATGTTCACAACACTTAATACCCATAAGTTAAATTTAGTACATGATTAGCTCTAATCTTATGATGCACCAAAACAATAAAAGTACACAGTTATATTTTTAGAACCCATTCTGTTCCCAATCCTTTATTGGCTTAATCTTGCTTCAAAAATAATTTTTGGGGTCTGTGTCAATAGAAAGGAAGTCTGCCCCCCTTGTATTACAAACGTTGTGCTGAATTTTGCCAGGTGCCTGTCTGAAGAAGCTTCCATTCTAAGGGGGGGGGGGACATTAGGAATATGGATGCTTATACTTTTATGTACTAAGCTCTGATAAGGAAAGATATTTAAAATACATAACAACTGGATGGTATGGCACCAAACAATTAGAGTGGCCTCCATTATAAAACCCAGTTTGTGTGTCAGACAGGTGCTAGTTGAATATCCTGGCTGGGTTGAAAAGGCAGAGAGAATCCTGGGGAGGGGCCTGAGGGAAATCTTTTCAGATATGGTGTGCATGTGAGCACCTGAGTGGAGTCTTAAAGGATCTAGGGCTAGGCAGGTAGTTGGAAAGGGAGAACTTGAGTATAGAGGCAGGTAAAATTATGGGAAGAATGGAGAAAAGATAGTGTTTCTATTGTTCTGCTTGGTCTCATAGGACAGATGACTGTCATGGCCCTAAGTATTATTTTTTCTTTTTTTTTTCTTTCTCTCTCACATACCCTCCTCATCCCAACCCATACCAGCTCCGTACTGTGCCTGAGATGGCATTTGTCAGTTCTCAGCTTCATTTCCCTCTTTTCCTGTAGACTCCACTCTTCCTACTTCACATCTAATCTCAATGATCACAAATGTTTTTGAAAGAGACAACCTTACCTCTCCTGTACATATAGGCATCAGTTTTGTGGTTAAGGAAGATGGTTTTACTGACCACTTTTAAACTTAATTTTCAGTGAAAACTTGTTAAAATCAAGATGCATCGGTGAAAAAAATATTAAGGTAGCCATCTAAAGAAAGAAAAGAGAAAGAAATATGGAAGAGATTTAAAGATGAAATCAAGACTAGAAATTAGTAAAGTAGATTATAGTGGCAGATATTTTCTAGACTAAATCATGAAAATTTATGTAAATTTATAATGACAAATTTGAAGGAAATACATAAGCACTTTAATGTGTTTGCATTATAATCTTTCTCGTCACATCATGTCTCGGTTTGTCTGTGATATAAGGGAAGTCTCTTTAGCTGGTGGTCTTGATTGCTGAAGACCAGACTTGAATTGTCAATTAAACAACTGTCATTGTCCTCTCAGCTGAACTTGCCATTGGAAAGTTCAAAATACATACCCCCTTCCGTTATGTTCTTTTCTGATGTCCTCATTATTGTCCTTTTCTTCCAGGCATTTAGAGAAGAAATTGCACCAATCAACGTAAAAGTTAAAACAGTAAATGATTTATCTAGTCAGCTGTCTCCACTTGACCTACACCCATCTCTGAAGATGACTCGCCAGCTGGATGACCTTAATATGCGATGGAAACTTCTACAGGTATCGTCAGCTTACTCCTATTCATAATTCAGGCTTAGACCGTGGTGGACCTTTAAACCATACCTCACTAGTCTGCCACACACCATCATCATTTTTTTTTTTTTACTTTATTGGTATGTTTGATAATGGATTCATAGCATGTGGCATCAGTTGTCTTTCAGTATCTTGAACTCAAAAGCCTCATTTATTTATGAGCATAAGTTTTAATGTAATTTTTGGTGTACTGCTCATATGATATTTGTAGAAAATTGCAAAAGGTCAAATCACAGTAATTGAAACATATGGTAGGTCACAGAAACATTTTTCCCATAATGGCTTATAAAGGAGTCATTTTTCTTACTTTAATCATGTATTTTTTTTGCTTCTTTTGAAAAGTTAAGAGAGTCTCCATCTTTCTTACTGCAACTGCTTGTTCTTTAGGTGTCTTGCTCAATTTTTGCAGCCAGCACCTTGATACTATTGTGGTGTTTTCCGTTAGCTCAGAGATCTTAGCTGCTGCAATGCAGTAATTTTAATGACTATATATATTCTATATATTACTTGTTTGTCCCATATTTAATCCAGAAGAACTAACCCAAACCCAGAAGAACCCTCTCCAGTATTACTGGGTACCAGCATTTGCCAGCAACTGCCCTTTGAACCATCTTTGTGGAACTTTGAAACATTCAGGGGCCAGTTCCTAAGAGTCATAATAATTTTTTTTTAAAGTAGCAGAATCATTTGAGTGGGAGATTGAAAAAATGATTTTTACTAATTCCTCTATATTCTGGTCCTAAATTGTGATATTTAATAATATAAGTGTAATGTTGAAGTGGCACACAGAAACATTTGAAAGCATAATGGTTTTCCTGAATTAATTCAAACATTGAAACACACAATGGGTTTATATTTTCTTTCTGAAATTAAAGTGGTACGAAATGAGTTGTATAGTATTAGACAGTCCTTTTTGTCTTTGAAAGAGTATTAATAATCTGGGATTAGTAAGGCAGGGTACTAAACTCAATGCAAATGTGCTTTTCTAATGAGTGGAAGACAGAAATGTTTGACCAATACCCCTTTTTTCTTCTCTTTTATTTCTCTAATGCATCATTTTTATGTAGGTATTCCGGTGGTCCATCTTGATTTCCTTCTCATTCTGCTTCTGTTATCACCATCGGAAAAGATTCAAAGTCAGGGAATATGCTCAAAGCAGGATATGTGTTCTGCCTTCTTTATTTCTGAGCCTGGTGGCTGCTAGAACTCAGATGCTAGTTGCTGGTTGAATAAGAGGGGGAAATCTGTGCTGCCAGACAACACTGTTAAATTTCAGAAGTAGCATCTTGTTTTCTCCTCCTGAATGTAAAGTGTATCATAGGAATACTTTTTGGCCTTAACAAAAAAAGTACTTGCTCTTGCAACTTAAATAGCCAACCATGAGAAGCTAAAGCTGCCCAGTGAGCCAGAGATACACACATTTCATTTAAAGGCAGCTGAAAATAAGGTTGGCAGACTAAATGGAACAGCTTACCAGCACTACAGAAGGAAAGACCAGGAAAGGAGACAGGGAAATGTCAGTAGGCTATGTGCATTTGTTATTGATTGGCAACAGTTTCTCAGTGTACCAACTCTTTGCATTTTCATAATGTAGAGCGCTAACCATTCAATCTGTGTAAACAAATGCACAGATAAACAATTTGTTGGTTCATGAATAACCCCTAAATCAAGATGATTGGACACAAACTTGGAGGAAAATAAGATATTCTATAATCATCTGTTTTCTCTGTCTGTCTATCCATCCATCATCTATCTGTCTATCATCTATCATCTAATTCAGCCATTTTTCTATTTTTCTATCTATTTTATCCCTTGGAATATTTTAGGTCTTCATTTGGCCCCCATAGCACTTTTTGTCACCTTTCTTATAAAAGAGAGATGAATAGCAACTGACCTTGTGGCCACATCTTCTCTTAAGATGTTTTTGACCTCCATGGCTCTTCAGGCAATGTAGAGTGACAGCAAAGGCATAGGTCCTGGCACCCGAGGAGCTGGTTATGAATATGAGCACGATGCATGCTAACTTTATGTCCTGGACACTTCTGTATGTCTCAATGTCTTTAGCTGTGAAATGGTGATCATAATAAATAATGCCAATTATGTTGATTATGAGGATAAAACAGTTCATTCCTTTGAATTGCTTAGAAGAGTGCCTGGAACTATTTGCTGTCACTTGGTACCAAAAAGAGTCTGCTTTCATCCCAGCACTTTGATTTTAGAGATGGAGGAGGAATCTGTACAAGCAGTCATATCTTGGGCAGTAACAGCCTTTATAATAATGCCTAAATCAGGAACATTATTAAAGTTATTGCTTCGAAATCTAATTATTTGGGGGGTATGATATGCAGGTTTCTGTGGATGATCGCCTTAAACAGCTTCAAGAAGCCCATAGAGATTTTGGACCATCTTCTCAACATTTTCTCTCCAGTAAGTACTGATAAATTTGACTGAAACTCATGAAATGAATGAATCAGCATGCACTTTCAGGAAGCCATACACTTTGCTATAAATATGTTTACTTATATGAGATAAATATATTATTTATGGGTTCTTATGTGTAATAACCTGATAACAATTAGTAAATTTTTGAAGTGGAGCCAAGGTAATTTGTCTTTAACTGTGGCATTCCACTGAACCATCATCCTATATAATAAAGGGCTAATATGCAAATCGACTGAATGGCAGAATGACTGGTCACTATGATGCACACTGACCACCAGGGGGAAGACGCTCAATGCAGGAACTGCTCCCTGATGGTCAGTGCATTCCCATAGGGGGAGCACCACTCAGCCAGAAGCCAGGCTCACAGCTGGTGAGTGCAGCAGCTTTGGCAGGAGTCTCTCCCGCCTCCACAGCAGTGGTAAGGATGTCTGACAGCCAGCATTTGGACATCCCCTGAGGGCTCCCGAAGGGCTAGAGGGCACAGACCAGGTTGAGGGCACCCCCCACACACACACTCCCCCAGTGCACAAATTTTGTGCACTGGGCCTCTAGTCTATTATAACTACCATATTATATTATCATTGTTGTCACATGCAAAGGTTATGAACTTCTTCACAATAAAGAAATACTTTTTGTATTTTAAGATTTTAAATTAATTTTTCTCTTTCAAAAGCACTATTAGTATAAAATGCACCGTACCTTTCAAAGTAAAACTTCCTCCCCCACAAATCTTTAAGTGAGAAAATTTTGAGTTGTTAGGCTCACCTTAGTGAGTGATCTATAGCACTTCCTGGAAGATAATGTCTATCAGTATGGCAGGATGCATTTCTAAAGTTATGATACCATCAATGTTGGTGAGTTAAATAAGTTTGCAATCTACTCATTTGGTATGAATCACTCCAGATTTCTTAACCTTAATTTTATAGAATATAAAGCTACGTGCTAAGACCAAATTAAAGACAATTTAACAAGGGACTGAGACTCTATTTACACTTCTGTTATAAGGATTAGTTATCAGTTAGTACTGATGAAACTTTTCACTTAGCAACTATTCTTTCATAATAAAAATAAAAGTCATATTTCTTAGGAAATAAAACACTGTAAACATTGTGAACCTCAAGCCCATTCCCTTCTATTGCCTAGCATTGACAGTCTAAGGAGGTCAGAATTATTCAAATTAAAACAATTATGAAAATGAATTGAGAAGTGTAAACACAATCCCAATTAATAAATTTAACAATTGTTATTCCTGCTGCTTGGAATTGTTGGTTTTATTATATGTCTTGGACATTAGCCCTGGTTATAAAAGGAGCCTGTTTAGTTAGGCACAAAATAGAATCGGACCTATTAGCCTGGTGCCAACACTGAAATGAGGTTGGCTCTAATGAGAAGCTTAGTATGCCTCATTCCACATTTACTTCTGTTTTTTAAGACTTTCATGGACATAGTTAGAGAAGGGAGTCCTCCCATCTTATAAAGAAAGGAAGAATTGGTGAATAGAAAGTGGTCAGAAGATCCTGTCTGAGCTCAGCCATTTATTTAAACAAGTTATTTAATCTCTTGAATGTTTAGTTCCTCTTTTATCAAATGAGCTTTAATATCTATCTTGTTGGCTTCCTTATCAACAGATATATTCACAAACACTTTACAGAGTTAAGAATGCTATGTATTTTTGAGATAGTAATATGGCATGAAATTCAGAAAAGAATATTGTTTAAAACTAGTATGAGAGTCTAGTGATAGTTACAAAGTTTTTTTTTTTAATTTATTAGTTCCTTTAGCAAAATTTCTCTAGATTCACATGTACAATTCTTCTTAAATAAGCCTTAAAATAATTGGTTTACTGTGGGAATAATATAAGGACTAACTGGAATTGTAAAAAAAAAAAAAAAAAAAAAAAAAAAGTACCTCCGTGAAAATGTCTGCATCATAGTGATGTCAAGTGTAAAAATGTAGGAAACTACATTTTCTGTGAATTTAAAATGCAAATACATATTTGAGATTCTTCTATCCATTTAATTGCCTTGGTTTTTTTTTTATGACCTTTTGCCTATGTTTAATTTTCCTTTTTAAAAATTCATATAATTGAGTTTGTTTAAATGCCAATTGTTCTTAATAGTTATTCCTGTGACTATAAAATAAAGCAAAGAATGTTACTAGTGATTTGGAAATTTCAATCTTGAGGAATTTAGTTTATAATCCATATATACCATTATATATATATATATATATATATATATATATATATATATATAATGTTCCCAAAGAGTACTATGTGTTACGCTGTGTTGACTATGAATAATAAAACTTGATTTTGAAAAGTAATTTTATCAACAAGTTCAATTACTTTGAGGTGGCATTAGAAATTGGACGTATGTTGTTCTTTTATTGCTTCAAATGAATTTTTTAAAGTGACTTTTTTTTGGCCTTGTAGATTTTATAATTATAGGAATCCAGCTGGAAAACCAGAGCATTTTTCATTGAGTTTGCTGTAAAACGTGTTCAGTTGCTTTGCATTAAGGCCCAAGGCTGTGGGGTTAGCAGTGTTTCCAATAACCTCCCTTTGTTTCCTCAGCTTCAGTCCAGCTGCCGTGGCAAAGATCCATTTCACATAATAAAGTGCCCTATTACATCAAGTAAGTTGATTTTAAGTCTCCTTTACAAACCAAGAAAATAAAGTCATGTTGATTACTTAATAGGCTTTTTCTCCTACAACTTTTCAAAAAAGTGAAATTTAGTTCTATTACCTAAAGAAAATTACACATGTATCTATATATTTATAGAGATAATATGTATTTAATATTTGAACAAAATTAGTTTGACAATCAGAGTGACAATTGTAATTTACTAAGTTAAGGCTATAACTGTGTTTAGTTAATGTTTTTTGAGCAGGTATTAAAATATTTGGGGGAAATGACAGAATTTCTATAATACTTTTGACATAATGATGCCACTTAAACTGTGCTGACTCTAAATCATCTTTTATTCGCCCCAGTAAATACATTTCAAAAGTTCTTGTGTTCTTCTCATTGTAATCCACCAAAAGGAGCATCATTGTTTTAATCATGAAAAATTTCAGTATTTGCAAGTTTTTCTTTGATTTATGGAAATTAGCTGCATTATTGGTCTAGGTTTATCATCCTTCATTTTTGTTGTCTACTTGGCAGTTTCTCCTTTTTAAGTTCTAAGTTTCTCCTTATTGTGTAACAGTAATAAATTTTGTATAATTTTCACAGGGTCTGCTTAGGGTTTTATTGTTGGGTTAGTTTATATGTTGTTATAGGACAGAATAATAAAATACAACTTCTGCAACCCCTTGAGGTGTGAATTGGCAAAGTTATTGATTTACAACGTGATAAGGTGACGAAGAGTCATTGTTGACTATTTTATGTGCAAGGTGAATGGCGTCATAATTGTGGGGGAAATGATGAGTTAGTCTATAAGGAGACAGATTCTCAGATTAGCTTAGTGAGCCAAGCTTTCTCTATATCCTTTCTAACACAGCATATGGTATCTCCAGAATCCACACTAACACTAATAATCTCTTCTTCCAGAAGCCCTCTTCCTCAAAAATTTATGTGTGAAGTCACTGTTTTTGGAAGAGTATTTCCTTATCAAGCTTTTGTTTGAGATGTAGCCTCAGGGTAAAAATGATAAATAATTTTGCAGTAATATGTAACAGCTATAGTGAACAACATGTGTTACTTTGTCTTTAGGGAATTTAATACTTTTATCAGTGTATAATTTGAGGTGTACTGAGTTGTGGTAAACTCATGGATGAAGTGCCAAATTTATCCAAACATGAATGGAAAGAAATCAGTGGCTTGGGCACATCTATTGAGCTAAATGTGATAGTCTGTTGATTAGTTACATATTTTTATTTTAAAATTTTTAAATATTAGGTAATTTTAATTTATTGGATGAATATTAACTTGAATATCACAGGTTTAGGCAAAAATCTGATGTACCATTATAGGCAGAATAATGGCCACACAAAATGACCCATATCCTGGATGTGACTACACGAGGTTACATGAAGATGGAGGCAGGGCGCATGGGTCAGGGAATGCAGAAGCCTCCAGAAGCTGGAAAAGGAAAGGAAATGTGATTCTCTCTTAGGACGTCCAGAGAGAAACACAGACTAGGCAACCTTGATTTCAGCCCACAGAGATATTAGTATTGTGGTAATTTGTTCCAGCAGCAATAAAAAACTAATACATGTACTGTACAAAATCTAGACGCCCATGCAAATTATTTGACATTAACTGATCGAATTAATCTAGAAGCCTGTGTCATCTGATTTTTTAAAAAATATGTATATTAGATCTAGTAAAGCAGAATTTCATTTATTTACTAGAGAAAGACAGTATTAAATCTCGTGCTTGATTATATCCTACAGCTGTTATCTATTTGACTTGGCACCTTAAAAGTCCATTATTAAATTTAGCACTATAATTTAAAGGGGTTTCTGTATGTCCAGATTGGTATATGTGACTAAGAATTACATTGTCTAAGTCAGAATTTCACTAACTCAGAATTTTTATAGCTTTGGTAGGACATAGAAGGCTCATATCTTCACTTAGTCTATGGGGAAGACCAGTAGAGTAAAAACTAGTTTATTTGGCATGTCATTGGCTGAAGCATAATACAATGATGGCCAGCTTTGTTAACAATGACCTGTAACTTTGTAGCATCCTAAACTATCTTCAACATCATTAGTGAAAGATTGGATTTTCTGAAATGCGTATAGTTTTAGAGATAATTGTCTTTTATGGTTTTCAAAATATTTAGGAATCTGTCCATGTATATAGAATGAATTGTCTTATTTTTAGAAAGATTGTTCAACCAGATTTTGCATTACATGCTCTATTGTATAAATTACCAGTTTATTTCCTCATAAAGAGGGAACATCAATCTCAAGAGGTAGTAAGCATTATATGAGCCAGCATTTCCAGATGAAGAATTGTTATGAAAACAAATTTAATTCCCAAACAAATTAATAAGCAAGTAAATGATGAACGAGAAGGCTTTTAATATATACCTTCCTTTGCATGGCTGCACAACTAAGTAGAAGAAAATTTGAAAAACAAATTTAACATAAATTTCATGCAATTAGGATTTCCTGGAGCATATTAGAATGCATTAATTTGACCAACAAGAAAATAATTTTCAGGTCGAATTGCTAGGTATTTTCAGTATTTAGGTATGCTGTTTTATATACTATCATGTCAGAATATACCAAGAAAGTTGAAAGGAAAATGGGAAAGACAAATTATTTTTTATTTCACATTTTAGTGTTATAGATTAGTTAAAACATACTTTGATGGCTTCCAAATACATTTCTCTCTTTCTAGGTAATGCTTTATTAATAAAGATAATGCAAGGTGTATTGCATTGGTTCTGGGACTAATTTGTTTCTAGAAAATGAAAGATAGGAGTAGATATAACATAAACCCTCTTGTCAATATATTTAGTTGAAATGCATAATTTTAACTTATATTTGCTGCCTCTAAGGTAGACTTTCCAAAACAGATCTGATTATTTTTCTTTTTTTAGTATAGTGCAGTGGCAGCTCATTGTCGTCATCAGCTCATGCCTCTGACTGCTTTCACAATATACAAAAATCTACCAGAAAAAAACAGATATTTCTTTGTGAATTGCTAGTCATGTGTTTTGCAAAGTTGTTCATTTCTTCAATTAAAGGTCAACATCCAGGACCTTTTATAGGAGGGGAGACAGTTCCTCAGTTACAGGAGAGAAGAACACAGTCTGGCATATGGAGGGTTTATTGATTTGGGGATGGGAAGATGAAGGAATTTTAATCTGGTGGGATTTTTTGTTTTGTTTTTCAATAAAGCACAAGATTGATTTAAATGATGCTTAGGGAGAGAAGCTTAGGTTTGGGAAAAGAGAAGGCAGTGGGAAATTGTTGTCTTGAGTTCTGGGAAAGTGAGTTGATTAGGCAATCTAGTGCAGTTGCCAGCAGTTGGACATTTGAGGTTTGAGTCAAATATTTAGAGTAAAGTCAGTCTGTGTGTTGAGTGATTTTCTCCAGCTGTATTCATGCACAGCTGGTCATGTCCAGAGGAGGTAATTCAGTTGATCCATGCTTGGAGTTTGCCAGGAAAGAGAGAGAAGCCAGGAAGATGAGGTTGTTTGTAATGATTATAATGATGGACTCAAATTTGGACAGATTCATCAGAAATATTTAAAACCTCAATCATGCAAGTATACTTCTATATTAATATCTCAGGCTTATGAACCATCAATCTGGGTTCAAATCCCATTTCTACTACTTGCTAATTATGAGACCTTGAACGAGTTATCTAAGCATAATATTGGCACTTAATTCATACAATTATTATGCAAATTAAGTTTACACATTGAAAGAGTTTAGCACAAAGGTTTTCAATCTTTTTCATCTCATGGCACACATAAATTACTAAAATCCTGTGGCACACTAAAAAAAAAAAAAAAAAAAAAAAAATTCTGACCTGAAAAAAAGGTGTAGTTTTGATTCTGGACAACTGTTGTTGTATTGGCTGTTGTCTTTTTAATTTGACAGTCTAAGGCAAAAGAAGTCAGTGCCCCTGACTAAATTGTCAGGTACTGCATGTTTTAAAGTTTTTTGTGGCACTCCAGTTGAAAATTAGCAGTTTAGAAGATTACCTGGTACATATTGAGCACTGAAATAGTAGGCTATTACTATAATTAACGCTATACATTCTGACCCAGTGTGTGTTATCTTTCACTCTGCACAGCAAAGAAGAAACATTTCTCTTTCTGAAATTGTCTTATCTCAGTGCAATGTCCATAGTTCTTTTTCCCACACTTGTGGGTTTTTTGTTTTTTGGGTTTTTTTTTGGTGTTTTTAAAATATATATATATTTCATTGATTTTCTATAGAGAGGAAGGGAGAGGAATGGATAGAGAGTTAGAAACATTGATGAGAGAGAATCATTGATAAGCTGCCTCTTGCACACCCCCTACTGGGGATGTGCCAAACTGGTTTCAGCCACATTTGCGGGTTTTTTGTTTTTGTTTTGTATTTGTTTTTTGTTTTTTTTATATAGTCACCTTTTTATTGCTGCTTCAGGAACATTAGTATTGTCCTCACCATAGAAGATAATTCCTCACTTTCTTTTAAATGTCAGTAGACATCATACTCCTTGCTCAGGTAAACTCTTCTTTTTATAGGGTAAATGACCATATTTCTTTCACAAGTCCTAATTTCTTTTTTTAAATCTTTTTCTTATTAAATTATTATCTGTGTACATATCTTACCATTGCCCCCCCACGTCCCATACATATCCTCCCTCCCCAGAGTTTTGTGTCCATTGGTTGTTCTTATATGCATACATACAAATCCTTCGGCACATTTGCCTTTTTAATGAACTTACCTTTATTGCTTTTCTTTTATATGCCTTTGAAATTGTGATTGGAACTCACAAAGTCCAGTTTCAAGTATAAATTTGGGTAGATAAGTAGCAAGCGTGTTTGGTTAAGTGTCAATTTTGAGGCGAGCAGGGTGCCTTTTCATCATCTTTTATGGGTCCGTGGAAACAATAAGGACCACCATAATGACACAACTTCCCCGAGAGCAGTCTTAGACCTACAAATCAGTACATTATTAATTTATCAAAATTGTATGTGTTTTGCTGTTGGTTCCTTGTCTCATATATTGGAGAACTTTATGAAACAACATTTTTTGTGTTCTACTCATTGGTGTATAATCTGTATTTTACTTTGTTCACTTATCAGAATACATTATGAATCATACTAGGTAGAAGATTAATATACTACTTATTAATCGCTGATTAGTTTTCATTAAAGTTCATTTAATATAGGGACCAAATGTTATCCAAGTGGGACACCAGGAAAGAGATATTTTTATTAATTATAGAGAACAAGGGCTCTGAATCAGGACCATCTCCAATGTTGAAAAATGATTTTAAAAATAGGGAATGGAGATGTAATGCACAACATTGTGAGTATAGTCAACAATACTGTATTATCTTTCAAAGTTGCTAAGAGACTCTATCTTAAAGGTTCTCACCACAAAAAAAGAAAACATAATAATATGATGTGAAAGAGTTATTCGCTGATGCTACATTGGTAATCAATACACAAGTGTATCAATCAACAGGTTGTGCACCTTAAACCTACACAGTGTTACAATTATATCTCAAAAAAAAGAAAGAAAATGAATTAAAGAAAATACAATAAAAATGAATAAAATCTTGACTCTTACAAATAAAAGAAGAACATGTGTCAAATATTTTATTTAACCCACAATAAGGGAAAGGGTAAGAAGTTCTAACGGGTTCCCAGGGGGAATACTGAGTACTGCATCTTTATAGTTAAGGGTTACTAAAATAAGTTGTCATGCAAAGCTGACAAACTTGTCAATATCCTTAGGACAATAATCAATTTGTATTCCAGAGGAGACGATTTGCATTTCAATGGACAAAATATCATTTGCATTACTATCAGTTTCCTTCAGTGTTCAATTTTAAAATAGCTCAAAGACAATTTAAACTTCACAAGGCACCCACTAATTTTTTGCCCACAACAAGGCCTTTATAATTTTTCCTACAAAAGCAAAACCGACCTGGCTGGGCACTCTAGTTACTGTCACAGTTTCTCATTACTGTTGCTTCACATGATTTTGGATGTAGCTGCTAATTGCTGCTTTGTTAGACTTTGAGTTTTTTGTTTTATTCTTGGTCAGATTTCTGTGTCCATTCTTTCTTAAAAAGAGGATTTTTATGATCAAATTGCAATTTCATTTTACAGTTTATCAAGTTGTATAATATTAAGTCCCAATCCTCTTTCCTATTCCAGGTTAGGCAGAAGCTAACCTGTTGTATTTTTTGGGGGAAGGGGGGAATGCAACTTTTTCTGATTTGGTTGCCTACTCTGGCAGCATTTTGGCTCAATGAGCTAAGCAATCTGCAGCTGTTCAAATACTTTGCACTTTTGTGTGGATTTTCCTTTAAAATAACCCCCCCCATTAAAAAAAAAAAAAAGGAAAGCAAAGGAAAGAAAGAAAATCCAACAGCCAACTGTATCTACTACTGTTTTTTTGTAACTGTTGTTGGGTAAGCTGCAGTTGTACATTTGTAACCAGAGGCTGTGTTTATTTTCACTGTTGGCAGTTCTGCCTAATGAATCAACTGGCATTGAATTCACAAAAGGGGATGCCTTTTTCCCTCCCTCCATCTGTTTGCCAAATGTGTGTGCTCCCTCAGCAACTACTAGTGCTTTCACTGAAAAGAGCTGTTGGCAAGCCTTGTTCCCACTGAAGTCTCAGGCCTCGGCCTGGATGCCTGGAGAGATGTTTTCCTCTCATGGTTCCTCAGGGGTTTGGGCCAAAACACCATACCTGTGACTCTAGAGAAAGCGTAATTATGTGTGTTGTTTAAGTATAGAGTTTGGCTCTGCATTACTCAAGCCTTGTTGGTTCATGAGCTTTGGTTTGTTCAGGATGGGTTGTCTGTCTCTGGACAGTAGCATTGCCATGGGGATTGAAATTAATCAAAAGTAAGAGATAAGTGATCAAGCGAATACTGGTAGGCTGATTTAAGACTGGGAGGCCATGATGAAATTGTTGGAATTACACTATATTTTCAGCAAATTTTTCTTTAATTCTTATTGATGTTAGGGAAGCAGTTTGATTAGAAAATTTGGAGGTGTTTTTATTTTTTTTATTTTTAGGTTCTCACTTTCAGTCATGCATTTAGCAGATTTTTAGGTCAGTGTTTCTCAAACTTAAAAGTGCATATGAATCATATGGGATTTTGTTAAGAGGATATTCTGATTCAGTAGGGGCAATATCTATGTTGAACATATTCCTGGGCTGTACTATCTGTCACTAGAAAGAGTGTTAGTTGAAACAACTTCAGTATTTTCTTCGTTGCCTTTGGAGCAATTCAGATAGTAAATGGGTAGAATGATTTTGTTGGTATTTGGTAGCAGCTCATGAAGTGGGAATACGTATTTGCCTCTGTATTAGCATTAAGAACCAGGTATGGGAGCCAGGCAACTTTCTAACTCTTCCTGAGACAGATCTTCACATGGTAGGTATGCTATTTCGTTTGAGATTTTGGAAATTCTAGGATATTTTACCTACTCCTTTTCAAAGCTAATATTTTTCAAAACAAATTATTTTTGGGGGGGTTCTGTTACCTGTGGGTACATGACAGTGATTACATCCTTTCCCCAGTGACATGCCCCACCTCTTGATAATATTACATAGGTTTAAAAAATAACGTCTCTAAAATGCGATTGTATGAATATTTTAATACCTCTCTCTTGTGCACAGTGCCATTTCACCTAGCTCACTAAACAGTTTTATAAAAACGGAGTGTCATCCGAGAAGTCTTTTGAGTACTATAAAATCTTATTACTCTATTCTGACCCAGATAGGGACAGATAGCTATTTTTAAATATAAGGCCATTTCCCCATTGAAGTTGAGAGATGACCAGCTCACATACACACTCAAAATGAAGGAACCTATGTTAATGTGCTTTATCATCTCATTCCCCAAAGACTTCCAATTCTTTGAGTTAGTTTTGGAAATTATAGTAACAGAGAAAATATAAACCTTGCTTTGAAAGTGACGAATAAGGATCATGAGGAAAAAAAAGTTTAATATCTATATTTTTAAAACCCCAACATTGGTTGAAAGGTTAAAGTCGGTGGTGGGCAGGCAGGCTAAATAGCAATCTTAGTGAATAAAAAAAATTGAATTAATTTAAAGAAAAGGGGATGGGGAAAAGGGAAATCTAAAGGGAAGGACTACACAGCCAAAGGGTATTGGGTTCATGATAGCAACAAAGATATGCTTGGAACAGTGAGACAAGGAAGGACATCTAAGAAAAACAGGAGAGCCTAGCCTGGCTGCTTTGGTTCACCAGGAAGTAAGAGAAAAGGGGCCTTGGAGACAGAGTTAGGGGGTTAGTCTGGGATGAGCTGCTGCTGCCCATTGCTCCCCTCGGTGCAAGTCTTGAGGGATCCCTTAGAGGGAAGAAGGGGCAAGGGAATGACATTGGGGTGCTCCCTTGGCAGAGAGGACATGTGGGTCCTTTTGTCCTGAGCATATTTTCTCTCTTTTGCAGGTGGAAATCTTAGGAGAGGTCTCAGAATAGTCTCAATAGAGTATTTCTCAGCTTTCTAGGTGTGCTCTTTCAAGATTATGGTCTGCAATGATTGGTCGGTGCCAGGGCAGGAGGGGAGCTGCCATTAGTCAATGTAGCTGGACTTTAGGCAGCCAGGGCATCACTTGGTTTTGCTGTTTTTCTGGGCCTGGAAGTGAAATACAACTAAGGCCTAGATGTTATCTTTAGAGAGGAAAATTTTAGGTGGGGGTGTGTGGAGGGGGAGTTTAACCCACAAGACTAGCCATATGAAAAGTCAGGGGATCCAAAGCCCATGGCCAGCAATATGCTAGGGGAGGATAGGTTACCCTGGGGGCAAGGTCCTTGTTTTCCCAGTTTTGTCCCTTGCTATCCCCCAGCCACCGGGCTTTCTGGCCTGGTGAGTTTCTATACCTGGCCCATCGTCCTTGCTCTGCTTATGTCTAACAATGGGTAACTGAGGGATGGTCATGAAGTCAAAATGGCAAGAGAAACACATACCTCAGGGGAGTGGGGTCCAGATACCTAGGAAGAAGGTATCAGGGAAGAGAGCAACTTTCACTCTACCTCCATAGATCCTGTGTCTGAGGGCCTGGGAATTACACTGAGGAAAGACCGATTAGCAAGAGGAAAGAAAGTGTTAGTTTATGCGTGCAATGTTAATTTATGTGTGCAATGTACAGGTCTGCAGGTAGGCTGAGTGGAGAGTCACACTCAAAGGCGTGGTTAGAATTTGGAGCTTATACACCTAACTTAGAAGGGAAAAGGGATGGGGAGAAAAGACTCCGATGAGAAAAAACAAAAAAACAGTAAGTTTCTTCAGGAAGGACTTTTTCCTTTTATAAAAAGAACAAACATGAAATAAGAAAGTTTGTGATGACGTTTGTTTATGCAGGTGCGAGTGTGTTTCTACCTTCTTCGGGGCTACCAAACTTCCTGTCCAAGAGGAGATTTATAGCAGCCTCAAGTCTCAGGAGTGGCTGCTTTTAGTCAGATAAAGGAAGCTCTGAGAAGACCTCTGTTGAACCTTAGAGGTCTTTAGCTTCAAATAATTCTTACCCCAAGGCTAGGTTTCTGAGTGGCTCCCCACTGAGGAAAAGAGAAAATATACACACAGGAAGGAGAGACGTGGGCTGAAGGTGAGGGAGGCTCAGTAGATTGTGAGGTGATGTTATTGAGGGGGAAGCTCTTCATTTGTCTATTCTTTAGGAAATTTGATTAGGGCTTCAAAAGTTTATCGACTGCACGGCACTGCTGCTCTTGGAGGCTTTGTTCTGGAGAATCTACATCTGCCTAACAGCAGTAGAATTACTCTGGAGACTCTTATTGACCCGGTGGCATCAAACCTGAGGCCCCAGGATTCATGACAGCCACACTTTACGTCTAAGTTTTAATTTTTAGTTATAATTCTTTTTTGAAATAGATAAAGCAAAAGATTTCAGCTATATTGTCACAATACGGTTGCTCAAATAAAAATGTATTATTGTTGTTCAAATATTGAGTAATTGGGCAGCAGGTTTCTGACTAATCCATCGTGGGGATATTTTAAAAATTTGAATGAAAATTCTGTGTGTGTACTTTCTGTGGGACATATATTACTTCTATGTTCTTTTATTTACATTTATTACATTTTCCCCCCAGCCATCAAACCCAGACAACCTGTTGGGATCATCCTAAAATGACCGAACTCTTCCAATCCCTGGGTGAGTATTGTTTCATTCAATAGTGAAGAATTAACTGAAACTGAAAAGGGCATATTCTTGGATGAAAACTAATCATCAGCTTTTTTTTACATGGCATGTTACGTTTGAAGCATCGTGACAGTAACATATAAAAGCAGTTGAATTACTAAGGTCAATGAAGCAAACAGGTTTTACCTGTCTTCCTAAGAGAATGTAACGTTTGAAATCGCATGACCCAAAAACCATGATTTTAAAAGGGGAATATTAGGAGGTTTTTACCTCCCTCATATTGGGCCATCTTAATACGCAATTTTGTGTGAAAGTAAAAACAATTATAATACAGCAACCTCTCATCCAACTGCTTTTAAATCTGCCTTTTAGCTCTCTCTTTATTTAATAGATCTTATTAAATTAGCTAGCTGAATTTTATTTCTTCTAAGTATAGCTGAAGAGCTAAATGCATTTTTAATTAAAAAATGCAAGAAAACTCATAAATGACAATTCTGCTCTTGTAGATTTCCAGCATAATATGACTTTATGATGTGTGTGAGTGTGTGTGTGTGTGTGTGTGTGAGTGTGTGTGATTTTGAAAGAGTTTATTCTTTAAAGAGCAAAGGTGCTGCTGCTGCAGAGGGAGGGATAGCACCCTAAGGCTCTCAGCCCACTCCCATTTCAACAAGTGGGGAGCACACTTTTAATCTGTTTAAATACCGGGCTCATGTGTGAACTTCCATTTGGGTGGGCGAGGGAGGCTTCAAAGTTGAACAAGTGAGAGAAAAGCCACTGGTTTGTTTAGTTAGCAAAGGAGAGGGCAAATTTTGATGATTTCTGAGTTTTCATCTTAACTCCACTAGTCACAAATACTGGTACTCTGCCTTTAGGGGGCAGAGAAAGAAATCGCAATATTTACTCTTTCCAAAGGTTGGAATAGTGATTGTAAGATGATATGGACCAGATCTACCAAAGGGCAGAAGCAGCACATAGGTCAGAATGGAGGAATGTAGAAATATAACTAGCTCTCTGAGTAGGGAGATGACAGAAAACTGACTGTCCTTGAGGAACACGGCCCTGGGGGAGGGTCCCACCGAGCTATACAGGGGAAGGACCCTCTACCCACAGTGGCATGTAGTTATGAAGCCTTTGAAAGTTCACAGTCCGGGTGTGTTTCCTTTTCCTCATTTCCTTCCCTTTCCTTTCCTGGAAGTTTCTGTGTAGCACTGCTTTGGAATATATCTCACCACGGTGCCAATGAACATTTAATTTTTTCCTTACATAAATGCTGTGGATCTTAGGAGAAGACTTTTGAATATGAATACGCATCTGAAGTAAACAAATACTTTCTTGCCATGGGATGTAAGTTAAGCAATCAGCATGCTTTTAAATGTGTTCCCTTTTCCATTACAGCTGACCTGAATAACGTGCGTTTCTCTGCCTACCGCACGGCCATCAAAATTCGAAGACTACAGAAAGCACTGTGCTGTGAGTCATCCTACCAAAGTTAACCACTCCGTTCTTTGAGTTGCCTTTCTTTCTTTTTTTTTCTCTTCTTTTTTTAAGACAAAGATAAATGAAGAGGGGGATGTGTTTGTAGAGTGAATCTGATTTTCGGTGTGCGTCACTCAAGGAGTTGGCTGTGATTCCATAATGCTCCGTGATTTGCCCGTCAGTACCATGCAGCCGTAAAACAAATGAACATATGCTATTCCCAGTGGGAGGACAAAATTAACCAAAATACAGCAGTAACATAAAAATATTTTTCTATAAAGTATGCTGCCACCCAATTTAAAAGGATTAAAAGAAGAAATCAAAGTGCATATATAGTAGATCGTTGCCTTTTTAGTACTTTGTATTTATTTGAAAGTATAGGGTTTGAACCAGTTCCATTCAGTACAATCATACAATAAACACTTAAAAATTGCATTTCTAATACAAATTTGAACTGTCACTTTAGAAAATGAAATAAAAGGCTCTGTGTTCTCTTAAATATGTCTTGAGACATTTAGAATTGTCAATCTGAACTTTTCCTTTTGGTGGTAATCGTTTTACTAGAGGGCTATCCACCCCACCCCCAGCCAAATAACTGGAGTTTAAGTAGAAATATGCATTATAATGCTTTTATAGAGTATAGATTTAAGCTGTTCCAATTTAATTTGTGGTTGTAGTTTTAATGATTGAGTCTATTCAAAGAACATTTAGGTCTTATCAGCTAGTTAATGTGGAAAGTGGCATTTGCCCATACTTTTAAGAGGGTAATTTAAATAATTCCAACGATTCTTGTTTGCTGCCTTTTGCTCACAGTCGTTACACTAGTATGTCTAGACAGTTCAGTGAAGCTTTGAAAATAATGCTTAGGAAAATGATACGTTACGGTTAAAAGTCTGCTCCTTAAAAGTCAGGAGAAATTCGAAATGCATTTAAGCTGATTACATGAAAGGAGTTGAGGGAAGACAGTGCAGGATCATTCAGAGAAAAGACAGCAATGCAAACCTTTCAAGTAAGAAACGTGTAAGCTGTGTGTGGGCGAGAAGACTGCGAAGGGCTGAAAAACACCTCTACGTTAGGCGATAGAAGAAAGGATGAGATGGCTGTCCGGCACATCACATCATCCAGGGAGCCCCACATAACTGGCAGGTTGTGCTGATGGCAGCAAGGATTGCAAAAATACCAGTCAAAAAAAAATACAATAAAAAACAGAACTCTGGCCAGTGGTCTGTATGCTGAGCCAGAAGAAAGCAGGCAGTGAATTAGGACCTCACAACACGGATGTTCCGAGCTCAGGGAGTCCTTGGTGGCAGCAGTTTTGAAAGAGGCTCAGCTGCATGTCCAGCATCCAGCTGCCAGACCCGAAAGGTCTTTCAGGCCTGATGAGCTATAAAATGAGGACAAATGACTCAGCCGCCGAGTCCCCACTGACAGAGGACCGCCTCGTACATGTTCATTATGAACACGGCCCCATTTTCACTAATACTTCTTGGCAGGACTCAGGGGTCGGCGGGGGGAGCAGGTAGACATGAATGCATTTGGTGTTTCTTTCTGCTCTTTTGTCGTGTTTTTTCCTTCCAAAGAAAAATGTTCCCCGTTTCACCTCATTTCTTCAAACCTGAGAGGTTCAGCAGAGCGATGCCTCCCACTCACAAACTAAACAATGGCATTTAGTAACACTTAGAAAAGGGCTGGCTTGTAAATGTTTGAGGTGATGTTCTGAGAGCCACCTGGCCACTACTTCCCCCAGTTCTGCCCACTGCTCTCCAGCCTGAGGCCTTCGCTCTGTTGTCAAGCTCACTGGTTCATGATTAATCTGCTCCTTCCTCTCCCATCCTTTGTCTGTGTCAGTTCCCTGACCCTCCTCAGCAATGGTCTGTAACTCTTTGTCCCTCCAAAATGCTGTTAAAAATTTACTTCTTTTGGAAACATTTACCAGCTAATTCCACCTGCAGCCCATTTTTCCAACACTTTACACAAGCTGAACCAAAAGGACCAGCTCCTTACTGTTCCAGATGTCATCAACCGTCTGACATCAACTGTCTGACATACACAATATGTAGGGTATTCTGTTTGTTAACCACCTCTCTCTCCAAATGAACTAAGCTTTCATGTGAGGGAGAAATCTCTTTTCTCCCCCACTTTGAGACCACATACAGCTTCTGGCACAGCGCAGTCTGCGAAGACATATTGAGTAAATGATTTGAGTTTGAAAGTTGTAGGAGCACACAAGAAAATAGGTGGTAGAGGATTTAGAGCTGCATTTTTGTACAGTAAGATGCGTTTAATTTTGGCATAGTGATTAAAATGATATGATACAGTAGCAAAAATAAATATGTATGTAATCAACATCAGCAGGGTTGACTCATAATATTATAAAGGTGAATGCACAACTAAATGCTATATTATTTAGGGACACACACAAATATATCCAATAACTGAAAATGAACTGAAAAGATTAGTTCTCCTATGATTCTGAGGGGATTGATTGAGGTATTCCAAGGCATTCCCATATATTAATATCAATCTATTTCTTTAGCTATGTGATGGATTAGTGGGTGTTTATTATTTTTCTTTAGACGTGTATATTATATGTGTTCTTTTGTGTTTCTATTTTTAAAAAAGTTTCATGTGATAGGCAATAAACAGAGAATCCAGAGGGAAGTGCAGTCAGAGGAGGGAGAGATCCCCTTCATTGTAAAGAACAAAGTAAGCTTCCTTGAATAGGAAGCAAATTAGCCAGGCCTGGAAGCCACACAGGATTTAGGCAGGCAGCTCTGATCAAGGGTAAGAGGGGGGAGGAATTATATGCATGACACAAAGGCCTGGGTGGGATTCAGGCTAGTAACACAGTCTAAATGGAATCGCTTGCAAGATATGAATACAATATTCAGAAATGCCCTTCAGATCAGATTAGGTCCATTTCAAAGATCATTTTTTTTAATAAAAACTTTTCTGACTTTTTAGGTCCTTTGTGTCCATCAAGCTTTCCTAACGTTATATTTAATGTTTGGATTTGTGTGTGTGTGTGTGTGTGTGTGTGTGTGTGTGTGTGTGTGTGTGTATGGGGGTGTGGGTGTGGGTGTGTGTGTGGGGGAGTGTGTGTGGGAGGGGGTGTATGTGGGG
Source organism: Vespertilio murinus (assembly GCA_963924515.1). NCBI lineage: Eukaryota > Metazoa > Chordata > Mammalia > Chiroptera > Vespertilionidae > Vespertilio > Vespertilio murinus. The sequence goes on along the minus strand of OZ004705.1, from coordinate 173,944,708 downwards.
GGGTGAGTGTGTGGTGCTATAGAAGCATTTTTTGTTTGTGGAATTTAGGAGAGAAGGCCAGTTGTGGCTGAATGCAGACACTATCTAAGGCAGATCAAAAGACAGAGGACGAGAAAATAGTGCAGGTGAAAGATTGTGGAGGCTGAGCTGGCTGCTGTAGGCAGAGACTGAGTAGGCAGAGAGATGAGGGTAAGGATTTGTGAAGAGGAGAAAGGACTGATGACCGGGGGAAACTGGTGGCTGATAAATTGCTGAGGGTAAAAGAAGGAGAGTGTTAGGATGGCTCAGGATTTGCAGACTCAGGTCAATGGAAGGCAGTAGCTCTGTTCCTAGATTCCAGCATAACAAGAAGGCAAGGCCTTTATCTGGAACATGTTAAGGTGAAGATTCTTGAAAGAGAAGAGTATTGCTCTGGTTGGGAACAGAGCAGCGGGACTGCGGATCAGGCGTTCAGGCAGGAAAAAACAATCTGGAGTCATCCAGAGAGAAGGAATCAGTGGAGTGATGAAAGTGAGTGAGGCTTTATAGTTAGGAGACCTTGAGTGTCACCTACATGTCTTTGGTGTCCGGGGAAGAGACGGGAAAGGTGCTAATCAAGAATGGCCCAACAGTTCAAGAATAGGAGTCACAGAAGCCCAGGTCAGGTACCATCTACAGTGAGCCTTTTTACAGAGAATGATGACCCATTTTCATTTGCTCGCCTGTGCCTCATATGCAGGATTAAAGAAAATAACTGGTTAGAAAATAATTCTGCTGTTGGTTTCATTTGCCACATGAATGAGCTGTCATTTCTCTTCCTTTGAAAAGGGAAGATCATAATTTTCTGTGGTTTTAATGCAGTCAATTTTTAAAGGTACCTAAATGTGACACACTTCAGGAAGATCTATGCCTTGCTTAGGCACTAAGATAAGGTGTCAGAGTAAATCACTAAAAATTGAAGACATCGTAGTCTTTGGGGTGTGGCAAATTACTGTTATACAACGTGTGTTACAAGGGAGATTTTTCTAGATGAAATGTAAAGACAGCCTCATCCAGGGAAGGACCTATTGAAACTTTATGCCTGTCGGGGGATAACAATAGTACTGCTGTGTTGCTGGCACAATTAGTGCTGAAATTCAGAAACTTGGAGCATTTTAGCAGTATTTCAATATTCTTCTTTGTATCTATGTGGAATTGTAGTTCTGTAGCTCCTACTATCATTACTAATCCCTTCCTTTTATCACACACCATGAAAAGTGAACTTGAATTTTGCTCCTGCCCTCCTGGAGTTTATTATGAATAAAACCAAGGAAATGCTACAATGAAAATTTTGGATGGTTCTCAGTTTTTTGGTTTTTTTTGGTGTTTTTGTTTGTTTGTTTGTTGTGTGTGTGTGTGTGTGTGTGTGTGTGTGTGTGTGTGTGTTTAATAGATTTTTATTGATTTCAGAGAGGAAGGGAGAGGAACGACCATGATAAGATAGAATCATTGGTCAGCTTCCCCCTGCATGTCTATTTTTTTGAGGTGTTTGCTTTACTTTTTCTTGAAATGGCATGTATATAACATTGTATAAGTTTCAGTTATACAGCATTATAATTTGATATCTGTATACACTATATAGTATGTTCACCACCAAAAGTCTCTTCAAATATATTTGACGTCCTTTACCCCTATTGCCCTACTCCACTCCCCCTTTGCTCTTGTAACCACCAATCCGTTGCTAGCCTCTATGCCTTTGTTTTTATTTTGTTTATTCATTTGTTTCTTTTTTGTTGTATATTTCATGTATGAGTGAAATCATATGGTTTTCATCCTTTTCCTTTTAACTTATTTCAATTAGCATAATAATCTCATCATTCATTTCTGTCAAAATGGCAATGTTTCCTTTTTTTATGGTTGAGTGGTATTTCATTTTATATGTGTATATAAGCCAGATCTTCTTTATTCATTCATCTGTTGGTTATCATATAGATTGTTTTGATATCTTGGCAATAGTGAATAATGCTGTAATAAGCACAGAGATATGTATATCTGGATTAGGGTTTTTAATATTCTTTGGATAAGTACTTAGAAGAGGAACTGCTGGATCACATGGCAGTTCTATTCTTAATATTGTGAGGAATGTTCAATCTGTTATGCATAGTGCAAAGTTTGTTTGTCTTTTTCTTTTTTAACTGACCATCTTTAATCAAGTTTGTAAGTTATTATGTACATGTTGAAAAATTGTTTAAGAATTATTACTTTGACAGTAGCATAAAGGATGAAATGGGAGGTGGGTAAGCAAGCTGTTCTCTGAAATTAAGAGAAGGAAAGCAGTGTAACATGTGGGACTTTCTACCATTTGGAGTAGATTTAGAGATTTATGCCTTTGTATATTTAAGAGTAGAAAGAGCTTGGAAAGAAAAATAACCAGAAAAAGAAAGCAGCAAAAAAATGATATTCCAAAGAGTGAAAAATGGGATCATATTGAAAAGTGACAGCTCAGATTCAAAACAATCCAAATGGAGATAGGAGAAGAGGTTAAAATGTAAGAATGGAAGTGTTATTTATTACATTAAAAACTGAAAATAGCTAAAAAGGATAGATTCTTAAAGAATAAGGCAAATATTTAAGACTAGAAATGTTTTTGTTCCAATGACGTTATATAATGTAATGACTATACATACTCTTTTCTCTCACCCAATTAGTGGATCTCTTGGAGCTGAGTACAACAAATGAAGTTTTCACACAGCACAAGCTGAACCAAAATGACCAACTCCTTACTGTCCCCGATGTCATCAACTGTCTGACAACAACTTACGACGGCCTTGAACAACTGCATAAAGATCTGGTCAATGTCCCGCTCTGTGTGGATATGTGTCTTAACTGGCTGCTCAATGTATATGACAAGTAAGTTTTTATTTTTTCTCATTAAAGTATAATTCTTGAATGACATATGTTAATAATACAAAATATATACATCTTGAAAGTGAAAATCTTAAAAAGTGCTTTCAAAGTACTTTATCCGGTGGAAATATTTAGTATGTTAATTGTTGCAAATGAATGACTTTCCAAAAATTGGGCTATTAACCAACAATAAAACAAAAAGGAATGTCCATCCATTATTTTAAGATTTTGCTTTAATTACAAAAGCTGTCAAATTTGTAGGCTCTTTTGTTTTTTGTTTTGTCACCATGCTAGAGGAAACCTAATTTAAGTACGTTCAGTTTCCTTCTCCTTCTGGAATTCTTAAAGTATCTTTTAAAGACAACATTTTGTAGTTATTTTTATGAACTAAAATAATTTACTGGCTTATAATAATCTGTGATTTTTGTGTGACAACTTAAGAGCAACTCAAATGGCAATTAAAATCATTTTACGTCTCTTTTGGTATTAGCTTTACTTATTGCAAAGGCGGTTATATATGGATATGGTGTTTTAAGTAAGTTATGCTGCAGGGCACTAATATCTGTAATTTCATTAGGTACTCCTTGTTACATAAAGAGCGCTCTCAACTTCCCAAATAACTTAGTTGCCATTAACTTGAGTTTTTGAATGTGGCAGTGCATTTGTAAAATAATTCTAGAAAGACCTGCTGTGTGCTGACATTTCTGAACTATTAGGAGGAATTATTCATTCTTCTGGTAGGGGGTTAAAATATGCAAAGATGAAATAAGAATATGAGGACTGTTGTTTTTCTCTCACACCCGGAAAGTTCCCTTTCCATTAATTAGCTATATGAAGATTTGTGTTTATTAGCCTTTCATTAGGCTTAGAGAAAAAGAAGAGAAATGAGAGTTCGTAAGTACACTCACTTAGCAGCTGATTCTGTATAAGTAAGTGATGATGGCAATAGCTCTAGAGATGATTAATTAAAGTTTGCTAATACTTTGGAGTAGAAACATCTTTTCTTTTTCAATATTCACAAATATTATAAAGTTTTTTTTAAATAATCCAGTAGCCTTTGTGTGCTTGAGCATTCTTAAGAAATTCCTTGAGAAGTGATAGCATGAATCTCAATTACCATCATGAATGTGGGATTTACTATATCCTTGTCTGACATATGTTAATGCATTTTATTTTTATGCAACTCTATCCTGCTATGGTAAAATAAAACTGTTAGCAATTATGAACTATTAAGTTGATTTTCAATTTTTTAAATCTCCAAAAAAAGACATTTGCTATAGTAAATTCACCAAAATAGCTGGTTAATTAGGTGTTTTTAACTAAAAGCCTGTAAGCTAATTTTATATCCCAGGAAGGAGGCTAAATGCATAGCATATTTAGGAACATCATTAACCTTTTGGAGTGTGGTAGAGGTGCACATCTTGAACCATATTTAAAGAATGAACACTCTCAGCAATGACTGTGGCTCTAACACACTGTATTAGTTTGCTCTGGCTTCCATAACAGAGTACCACAGAGTAGATTAAACAACAGAATCTTATTTTCCCACAGTTCCAGAGACTAGAGTATAAGAACAATATGTCAGCAGGGTTGGTTTCTTCTGCAGTCACTCGTCTTATAGATGGCTGTCTTCTCCCTGCATCTTCACATGGTCTTATGTGTGCTCTGTGTCCTAATCCCCTGTTCTTATAAGGACACACATTGCATTATAGTCCAACCTAATAGCCTCATTCTAACTTAACTACCTCTTTAGAGATCCTATCTTCTAATACAGTTACATTCCAAGGTCCTGAGAATTAGGACTTCAACATAAGGATTTTAGGAAGATATAATTCAGCCTATGACACAGATACATGCTGTTTACAATGAACAGCCCAAAGATAATACTGTCATTTGGTTGGGAAGGAAGCAGTATGTGAAATGTCATCCTAGGAAGTTATCTGTTTGTATATTTCTGTTTCCCACTATCAAATGTTAACACATGAGAACTGCTCTACTAAGATACTGTTTCTTATTTAGAAAGGCAATATCTTGAAATTTTCCATTATAAAAGGGAAAAAAATCTTTTAAGATATGTCTCCATTTTATGCCAAAAAAATATAGTAAAGACCAGGGTGGGTCAGAATGATGTCTAGTCTGTTTAGTTTCTCTATCTTGGAGAAATATCGTGAATTAACTTTAGGAAGAAAACATGGTCTCTTATATGACCATAGTGTCAGATGGCCAGAGTTGATTGCCCAAATATCTCTAATAACTATGACTATGAATGTATCTTAACAAAAGTGTTTAACTCTTTTCAAACCATTAGTTCCCTTAGAGAATCTTATAAAAACTATCTATCTCCTCCTCCTAATGCACCAGAAAATAATGGACCCTAAGAAGTCTCTGAACCTTGGAAATGATGCCATGATCTAACCCTTTCATTCATCCAGTGTCTAGCATTCATTAACCATATGTTTTGACTGCCTTACTTTGTGTAGTATGATGCATACAGAACTGGCATTTGAGGCTCTTGAGGTATATTCAACCAGCTCTTGAAATATAGTCAGCACATAATCAGACAGAAGATCATAGATTTGTAGAAGTAGAACTATTAGGACCTACCATTTTGCCATCCTTGTTTTACTGATTAAGAAACTGACCTAGTGAGACAAGACAATTTATCCTTGGCCACCTATTGCATTATTAGTGGTAGGTATGGCACTAATATTCATCTTTAATATTGCTTGATTATTCTTACCATATTGCCATATCTAAGAAAAATAGTATTTTATTACTTAATCTACGTTCACTGTTTCTTTGAAGTTTTAACATGTACCTCCCTTCTGTTAATATTCTAAAATCTGTTTTCTTCTGTGGTGGATAATAAGAATGCAAATATTTTATTCTGCTTGCTATGTGATTTGGTAACCATTTCACTTTTGACATCTTAATTTCTCATCTGAAAAATTGCAATAAAACATCTGCTTGGATCACCACACATAAGTGACTATGAAGGCCAAATAAACTAATATGTAGAAAGGTCTTCATAAATAATAGAAATGAAATTGCTTCCATTTATAAGAGTTCACAGCCTTACTCAGTCTTTATCTTCCCAGGGTAAAAAGTCTTAATTTCAAAATCTTCCTTCTACATTTAACGGAGATCAAAATTGTTTAAATTATTATTTAAAGTCATAGTTAGAAGACTTGGTTCAAATGCTTTTGTCTCTGTAGAAAATATTAACCTCACTTGCTATAGTGTGAGGTTATTTTTTTTTTTACTTTTCCAAGATAGATATAAATTGTAGGGTACATATCTTTCCGGTTAAACTAATGTCAGGTGTCAATTATGAAAACTATCAGGAAACCAAATACTTAAGTATTGAGTTGTGTCACACAATAATAAATTTTTCTAGCTCAATATTGCCTCTCAAATCCAGATACTTTTTTTTTTTAACATCAAAGCCTTGTGTCATTTGGCCCGTAACATCTGGACAACTTTATCAACAATTTAGCCTTGATGCAAGTTCTTGACACCTGAATGCATCTTGTCACTGGTGCTCACATGCCTCCTTCTATTCATTCCCTTCCTAAGCTTTTCTTGTGATACTTTCTCCTAGTTGGGACCGGTGAGCCATGTCATGCTCCAGTGTCCAACTTACATATTCTTAATCAAATGTTGTTATGCTATTTAGACTAATCACCAGTCATTAAGTAGTCAGCTACAATGAACTTGTATTGATTACTTCCATACATAAAGGTTGGTTTTATACATTCTCAGGATTCTCTAGTTGTTTTCTTGTTTCACTTTTACAGTGTGTGAGTATATCATGGGTAGGAACTGTGTCTTGTACTTTTGTAGTGGTCCCTATGGTATATACAACAATGCTGGGATCATCATAAGCCTTCATAATTGTTGATGGTGTGATGAATAGATGACTGACATTTTCAGTAGTCTTCCTGATGATTTTCTTTTCTTCTGTTGACACCACAGACTGGAGGTCATCCTGTAATGCCTATCATTTTTATCTTTTTTCCCCCATAAGGGATTGCTTTGTTCTTAGGCATATTCATGTACTAGCCTATCCACACAGCCCTTTGTTATCTTCTGCAAGTCTACTGTCTGATTATGTCCAAAGAATAAAATTTCCTGATTTCTGGAGAAAAGAAAAGAGACATTGTCTATTTGCATATGATAATTAGAAATGCCTAAAAAATATGAAGTAGAAGCAAAATTTCTAGCATAGCTCCATTTAAAATAATTATAAGTAACTGGAATATAGAGTACATATTAACTTAGAAATTCTGCTTATAATAATTATATTTATTTTTAAATCTATTACTTGTTTCATATGACAATTCTGAATGTTGTATACATGCATAGTAAAGGTTCAAGAAAACTGTTGGATATGATATGATATAGATATATACTCTAGGATATAGAGAGATGGTTTTGAAAGTACATTATAGCAATACCTAAGAATTATTTTTAATTTTATTTTATGTCATGATATGCATATAAAAATTTACCAGAGTATTTACAATTTGTGAATGGAAGATATCAATTAATATTAATGGTAAAAATACCAGTAAGATCAAGACTTAAATACAGTTTGACAATAAGACTACCTAAAATTAAATTTCCATAATACAAATATTTGCTTGTTTTAAATAGCATGAATTACTAAATTTTATGTATTCATATAATTATGTAAAAAATTATTTAAAGGCTTTTAATGCTTTATTTGTAAATTGAAAACATTTTAAGAAAATTAACAGCAACTATTTAACTGAAGACTGATTCTGAATATGAAATATAAAGATAGCAATAAAGACTTTTTTCTTGACTATGTTCTTTTCCATAGGAAGGATCATCATATTGCTAATTTTTATAGTTTCTGCATTTACTTTCCCCATCCCCAGTATCTAGTAGAGCAAGTAACATTTGGTAAACAGTTCAGTAATTCTTTGATAAATGATAGAATATAACAACTTTCTGCTTTAAAATAAAATAATATTTTTAGTCTGCTTATAAGTAAAATTGAAATTTTTTATTGGTATAGTGTAAATCTATTTTCTCATGTTGATTAATTAATACATTTTGAATTTAATTATAGTTTAATGCTTTCCCAAATAGAGATTCCACACTTATCTGTTTAAGACCAATATCTAGTGTAATTACAATAGTAACACAAAAACTGCATTGACAAAGACCCACATCAATTAGGCAATACATAATTAAGTATTCAGCAGTGAGAAGCCCTCAGTATATAGCTAATTTTTTAGCCATGTTTCTTACATTTGATCTTAGATATATCCTGCTGAATTAACTCACATGCATATATGTATCTATTTTGAATTTTGCATTTACAGTTATTAATAAATAGATTTTATAGTATTTACAAAATGATACATATTTTAGCTTTATAATTAATGTTTTAATTTTGCCTTAATTTGTTCTTCCTAGTTTATATATATTGTGTGTAACGTGACTTCAGGCTATATATTCCTCGAGACCAGGCTGAACATACTATTAAAATATGTAATGAACTTATGGTGTAGGTTTAACATTAATTATTAAATGTGAATAGAAAAGTCAGAACTTTAAGATGCAATTATTTTTTAATGGTTTACCCTCAAGAAAATGATATTCGGAAATATTTCACATACTGTTTTAAATTCATGTAAGACATTGAGATTCTTATAATTTCAGGAGTCGGACTGGAAAAATTAGAGTGCAGAGTCTGAAGATTGGATTGATGTCTCTCTCTAAAGGTGTCTTAGAAGAAAAATACAGATGTACGTAAGACCGTTCTTATACCAATATTGTTTTTAGTAAAGGGAATGATCATTTTATTGGATATTTACTTTATATTTTTGGCTAGTAATAATAGTTTCCATTGTTTTTAACCCTGACTCTACATGTCCAAGCTAGACTGATGGTGTTAACAACATAGTGGACTTGTGTGTAATGTAAAGCTGATAATAGGATCAAGAGGTGAGGTGCCTTGGTGAAGTGAGAACCAACTATAAGTTGTGTCTCATTTAATTCTGAGAATAATCATCCCATAATAATGTAGGCATAGCGATTTCCATTTTTCAGATGAAAAACATTAATGCTGAGATAGGTTACAAATCTAGTCAAAGGCTGCAGTGACAATAATTGTGGGATTAGAATTAGATCACAGAGTTTTCTGACTCTAAAGCCTAAGCCTTTTCTATTTCTGTATACTTCCAATACTTATATATTATTCAGGGAATGGCTATCACCTATCTTAATATGTATATTAAGAGAAACTAGAACTGTTATAGACATAGTTAGACAAATAATTAAATGAGGGGCATCTTAGTATTTGGAAAATAACAGGCCCACAGGCCAGAGAGACCTGCCTTCAAACCTCAGCTCTGCCGCTCGGTAGCGGAGTGACAGGGCAGGTGTTTTTACCCCGTGGCACCGCCCTCTGGAGGCCTTCCTGAAAATATCCCTTCATTAGATTCAAACAACACCCTGGCCTTCCTGCTCACAGCTGGTGGCCCCTTTGCCTCATCGAAAACACGTTTACAAAGATCCTTTTCAGTGGCCTCTGACATCTCTTCTGTGCTAATTTATTGGATCTTGTGTTTTTAGATTGTGACTTTTCTCCGGCCCTTTCCCACATTCTGATGTTCCTTTTTACTTCTGACATGAAAAAATGTGAACATTTATGAAAATTTAGAAATGTCAACATTTCTGATGTTAATGTTAACCTTTCCTGGTTTGTGTGTAGTTTTACCTTAATGGTGGCATAGCAAGATGGCTACCTGTCTCAAAAGATGAAAGTTGGACATGATTAATCTTGTTGAACACATGCACTCCTGTGTACAGGCTGTAACACATATGCATCAACTCTGTTTACCTAAGAGGCCTCTTCCCAGGAAAAGTTTAAAATGAGCTTCATAGTAAGAATCCTGGACAGATATTTTCTGGCCAGGATCATCTTATTTTTGACAAACGAAGAGAAACAAGTAGAACTCTAACAAAATTTAAGTGAACAAATGATAATAAAAATTAAATTTATCTTAATTAAATTTGCTTTCCCTATGTATGCTTATAATTAAAGTCATATTTCATGATAATTACTCTGTGAATATCACTAAACCCGGTTCAGTTGTTTGAAAGTGCATTGTTGACAGAGTTAAATCTGGCATTCTTCTCCTTTAAAATAAAGGGAATATAAATTTTGACCTGATATTCATTTGTTGATCGGTGTGGCTTTTTTATGGTTTGTAGGATCCCATAAATACTTACTCCCCTTCTGTTCTTGGAAACGTCACATGAAACACATTTAGATTTTTCATGATTATGATTTTCAGAACTTGGAAATTTCTTTCCAAAAAGAAGTAGTTTCTATAACAAAGTGCATGTTTTTTACATAGAATTTCTCTCCACTCTTAAAGTAACTTATTTAATCATATTAGTTTTATTTCTTGGGACAAGCTAGTAATTTTAAGTCTTCAAAATGTTTCAAGTGGCGAAAAGAAGATAAGCAAACACTGGAAAGGAGATAAGAGTTTTAATTTTATTGAATCAAGAGAGCTATGAAATAAGTTAGTGTCTTCTTAATGAATAGAAAAGGCTAAAGAACTATGAAAGCAAGCATTAGTCGTGTTACTGTGTCTTTAAAATTTGAATAAGTGTATTTTAGTATATGAAATGAAGTAAAACAAAAATAATTTTTATAGCTTATGAGGACTGAGACTTGATTGGGCCTAAAAAACCCCACATACACACCTAAAAATAAAAGACTCTTCCTTGTACTTCTTAGTGTGTTTTTTTTTTAAACATAAAATAGGGTTAAGTATAGTAATCTTTAAAAGAAGCAAAAATATACATTTAATAGTATATTAAATTTAGGAGTTTAGGAGTGAACACAAAACGTTAGCAAACAAATCATTAAAATGTAAAAATTTGCCTGGAAGGCACATTTATTCCTTTGACAAGTCCCGAGAAGCTTCCTCTTGGCTTGACTGTCTTTCTCAATTAGAAGGGAAATCCTTACTGACATCACTGAATGAAACCCACACATATTTACTGTACCATTTGTAGTTAGTTACTGGTCTATTTAAATGTATTGACATACAACAAGAGGTTGTTTTCAGAAGCAAGTGGTTAACCAATCCCCTGATTACAGACACACAGAATATCAAGGTTGTAAGAATTCAGGAGACTACTAATTGATTCATGTCCTCATGATATTTTTTTTAATCTTCATTGTTCAATCCCCTTCACCAAAGACGTAAGAGAACTCTGTGGGCAGATGGAAGTTAACCTCTTGCCTTTCCTCCTTGCAGATCTCTTCAAGGAAGTGGCTGGACCGACAGAAATGTGTGACCAGCGGCAGCTGGGCCTTTTGCTACACGATGCTATTCAGATCCCCCGGCAGCTGGGAGAAGTAGCGGCTTTTGGCGGCAGCAATATTGAGCCCAGTGTCCGCAGCTGTTTCCAACAGGTAAAACACACAGGATTGCTGATGGACAGGGTGTAGTGAGGAAGAGTTTTGAGAATTTTCCAAGAAATGGGACAGGGAACTTGGGCTAGAGCCAAATGGTGAAGGAATTGGGTGCCATTTCAGTAAGTCTGTATTTTGTTTCTTAAGGCATATTTGATTCAGGGAATGGCTATCACCTCAAGAATAGCTGTTTCTCAATATATGAAATCCATACTCTTTAACACGTGCTATCAGATTGCTGTGATCTGGCCTTGCCTTTGCCCTGGCCTCATCTTGGGTCACTTATCCCCTTGCTCCCTGCTTTTCTACCCACACTACTTCAGTCCTTCCATTCTTGCCTTCGTGCCTTAGGACATGTGTACTCTATTCAGAATGTTTTTCCATATCCTCTGCCCACAAACTCTTTTCATCACCAATCTTTATTTATTCTTTAGTTCTCTCCTTAAATCTAAAAACCCTCTGAGAACCCTTCTCTGACCTCTTTAGATAAGGTTATGTGTTAACCTATTCACCTGTATCGTCTCTACCTTCTTAAGGTGCTCATTACCATTACCATTATCATTACACTAGAGGCCCATTGCAGGAAGATTCCTGCAAGAATAGGGCTTCCTGTGACTGGAGCTCCCACCTGTCTCTGCTGCCTCACTCCCTTCTGCAGTACTTGGCTTCCTTCTACATGCCTGTGTATGCAAATAAACCACCATCTTTGATGTCTTGATTTGCATACTTGCTCCTGATTGGCTGGTGGGCATAGCATAGGGATGGTCAGTTTGCATATTTCTCTTTTATTAGTGTAGATACTAAATTGTATATTTGCCTGTTCAGTTTTTTCTTTCATAAAAATCTAAGTTTCATGAATAAGGATAATATTTACCTTTTTATTATTGTATCCCTGTGCACAGTGCCTTGTATATTACAGCTACTTAATAAATATTTCAGTCCTGAGTTCCTTGGAGGCAAGATTTTAAAACATATATAAAATAAAAATGTTATTAAAATAAGGTCTTTTTTCTTTTTTTGAGAACTTATGTGCAAAAGGAGAATGATACACAAAGTTTTATACTGGTCTAGGCTGTTAATGTCAAACTGGAAAATAATTTTAGTTTCTTTTTAATGGTTACTGTATATAAAGCATTTTAGAACTGTTACTAGTGATATTATACATTTACATAAAGTACAGCCTACAGATATTTTCTCAAAGCATACTCGGTGATTTATCATTGAATAGAAAAAATGTGCTCACACCATCTTTTTAAGGCAAATTGATGTTATGGGTTATTATGTTTTATAATAGCCCCTTTTCTTGTTTTAGAGATAATAAAAAATACCAGTTGAAAAATTCTAAATGTAATTTCCTATGTCCTGGTTCATAGAATGACTTTGACAACAACAGAAGAAAGATGTTGGTACAAATTTAATTTGGCATATATGACAATAAATTAGTGTTAGGATTTGCGGGGGGGAGGGGCACACTACTATGTTTTATACATTTTGTTACAAATTTTGAAATCTTGCCAAGTACATTTGTAGTACTGAACCCTCAGTGTGATGTTGTAATAGGACTGGGGCAGGACACAAAAGTAACAGTTTTTATGTACCATTTATAATGGCCTTCAAGTTTGGGAAAGTAATGAGTGACTTTTTACTTTCACAGGTTTTTACTCTCTTAGATGAGTGAATTTTATGAGGTTAAAGCATATATGTGAAAAGAATACCTAGAATAGTGCAGGGTTTTTTGTTTTAATCTGAGTATATGAAAGTACTTGGATTTTTTCTTCTTCTTATATAGCAATACCCCCCCTAATATCTCTCTCTCTCTCTCTCTCTCTCTCCCTCTCCCTCTCCCTCTCCCTCTCCCTCTCCCTCTCCGTCTCCCTCTCCCTCTCCCTCTCCCTCTCTCTCTCTCTTGTTATTGTTATTAATTTTCACCTAAAATTATTTTTCCATTGGCTTTTAGAGATAGTGGAAGGAAAAGGGAGACACACAGAGAGAAACATTGTTGTGAAAGAGAAACATTGATTGGTTGCCTCCCCGCACACACCCCAACCAGGGCCAGGTATCAAACCTGCAACCAAGGTACGTGCCCTTGACTGGAATTAAACCCAGGATCCTTCAGTCCATGGGCAGATGCTCTATCCACCGAGCCACAATGGATAGAGCTGCTTTTTATCTTTTTAAATTCTAGAATTTTCTGTCCTTGGAGAACCTAAAATATTTTATGATTTAACTGACTTGGAAAGAAGCACATAATGTTTAATTGTGCACAGATTTTTTTCAGAAAATTATAAAGTAGCAACACATGCTGCAATTTAAATATATAAATTTTCTTCACATTTAATGTATTTGCTTCTTCACCAGAATAACAACAAGCCAGAGATAAGTGCAAAAGACTTTGTAGACTGGATGCATCTAGAACCACAGTCCATGGTTTGGCTGCCAGTGTTACATCGAGTGGCAGCGGCTGAAACTGCGAAACATCAGGCCAAATGCAACATCTGTAAAGAATGTCCAATTGTTGGATTCAGGTAAGATCTACCACAGGTGGTGGCAGGAGACGGTTTTCTGTTCTATAGGTGTCAGCTCAGTGTACGTCTATCATCCCTTCTATTCATTCCCATTGCGGGGTTTGCCTTCTAAATAAATGAGATGCTCAGCAGAGTCTATCTGTCTAAAATGGCATTTCTTATAGCCAGCACATGAAGCTTGTTGTTATTATTTTAATATTATTTTGCAGTATAATGAGCAACATAAACTAATGAACAAAAATAGATCCAGAGACAGAGAAGCATCGAACAGACTGTCAAACCTCAGAGGGAAGGCAGGGGAGGATGGAGAGAGGGGGAGAGATCAACCAAAAGACTTATATGCATGCATATAAGAATAACCAATGAACACAGACATGTGTTGAGGGCATGTGCTTGGGGTGAGGGGAAATGGGGATGACAGGAGGGGAGGAAAGGAGACATATGTAATACCTTAGTCAATAAAGAATTAAAAAATATATTATCTTGCTCCAGAACCAAAGACTTTTCTGAATTTCTATTACATATTTTACAGAAATGCTCATGCATGATAATTGCACAAATCAATATACATTTATGGCCCTGATGGGATTGGATGGTGTTCTGAGGCTTTTGGAGTCAAACTTGGAAAACATAGAGCAAATTTTAAATAATAACTGAGAAGTAAAGTAATGGAGTTACTTTGTTTTATTTCTACCAAGTTTGGTGTGAAGTAGATTAACCCTGTTTACCTGCACACAGGAGCCCTGCTCACCACTGCACTTTAGTGTAATCAGTGTCAGATTCATCTGGCACAGAGCAGAAGAGTATAGGGTGAAAGGTTGGCCCCAAGATGAAGTGTCTTGGCTGTCGTGATCCTTCCACCTCCTTGTCTTAGGATAAGTATGCATTAGAATATATATATGTTTCTCTTCTGCAAAGAATATTGGAAGTAACCCCAGTTGGATTTGGCAATCAATTATGAAAAATACAAGACTACTCAGCAGTGCAACTCAAGGTTTTGTATGTGCCTTTCACTCATTCCAAAAGAGGGAATAGTTAAGGTGGTGATTTTGCAGGTGGAGGGTCAATCAGGATGGCTAGGATTTGATTTGTTGTATATAGTATCAGTATCAGTGTGCTGAACTAAACAAATTGCTGTCTTTTGACTTTACCAACATAGTTTGTATGAAGAGTATTGTTGCATTTTCTGAGAATGGCAAACTGAGAAACTGAATGTAAATGCCCTGTTCTCCCGTCATGGTATGCTGGGGAGCCAGTCCAAAGTGTGACGGGCTCCAAGTGTCTGGGGCCAGCGAGGCTGTACAGTCTAGGAGGATGGAAAGGTAGGAGGTCGTGGGAGGCAGAATCCTCATGAGCCTGGCAGCCAGTGGAAGTCAGAGGGCAAATCCTGGGAAAGGAAGATGGAAGAGGTCCATTGAAATGCAGCAGATTTTTTGGAGAGGCTAAGTTTAAAGCACCTGGTAGACAGGCAGACAGATGAAAGGAATAGCTGGAATGGAGCAAACTCTTAAGTGGGAAGATAGTCCAAATAAGATATAACCGTCAGCATTAATCACTGCTATTTATCCAGTGCTTACTGTATGCAGACACTGTGCTCAAACACTGCATTTGTTATTTCATTTACTCTCCATAAAAACCCTATAAGACTGACAGGATTATCTCTACTTTACACATGAAAGAACTAAGACTCAGAGTTTAGGCACCTTGCCCAAGGCCAGATATCCAATAAGTGAAGACAAAACTGGGATTCAAATATAATCTTTTTGACTCTGCAGTTCATGCTCTTAGTCAATATGGCATTTAAAAAAAAAAAAGCAGGCTAGAATTTTAGAAGAGGTGAGATTTGACAATAAGAAACAATTAGACTATACTGAAAAGAACAATAGATTTAGGACTTTGATTATTATGCTATGTTTGTATGCTTTGATTAGTATGCTCTATTAAAAAGTAATGTGAAATCACAGGAACCATCCAAATAAACTAATCTGGAGAGACTGGCTTATGTAAAGCCTGCCACAGACAGCCATGCTATAGCCCAGGGGATGTGGAGGGATGGGATTTTTCAGAGTGAAGGAGAAAACAAAAGACTAAAAATTACTAGCATTTGATTGTACTTTTAATGTTTTATTTCTTAAATAGAAAAAAAATTGACATAACATTATGATTCAACATAGCTGAGATGTGGGTACATGGATGTTTATTATGTTACTAGAGGCCCAGTGCATGAATTCATGGAGCAGTGAAGTCCCTCAGCCTGGCCTGTAGGATCAGGCTGAAACCAGCTCTCCCAACATCCCCCAAGGGGTCCTGGATTGCAAGAGGGCACAGGCCAGGCAGAGGGACCTCATGGATGCATGTTCAGGGCCAGGGAGGGATGTGGGAGGTTGGCCAGCCCGGGAGGGACTGTGGGAGGGCTCCCGGGCATGTTGGGCCCGTCTTACTGAGTCTCAATCAGCCAGACCACAGCAACAAGCTCCTCACCTATTGGTTAGAGCATCTTCCCCCTGGTGGTCAGTGCACATCATAGCGACTGGATGACCAGTCAGCTGTCTGCCCCCTGGTGATCAGTGCACGTCATAGTGAGTGGTTGAGCAACCTTAGCATATCATCAGCATATTACGCTTTGATTGGTTGGACGGCTGACCAGACACTTAGCATATTAGGCTTCTATTGTATAAGATACTCTCTGCTTTTGAATAAACTTGAAATATTTCATAAGAGACAAATGAAAGAGCAGTTACAATAAATAGGTGGAAGATATTCAATGTTGAATTTTAGTTTTTTAATGTAAGTTTCATATGTAGATGTCTCTAATATAAAGATGTGGAGTTGACCAGATAGGAGGCTAGAGGTCAAGTTTATAGCAGGCCATGCAGCAGGTGCTGTATTGAGAACTAGCTCTTTAGTCCAGCTGCTTAGGTTTGAATCCTGAATCTACCATTTGACTGTGCGACTTTGGATAAGTTACTTAGCCTTCCTGAATCTGAGTATCTTCAACTTCAAATTCGGAGAGCATTTCCTCCCATGAATAATTAATGCATGAAAAGTGACTAGGGCAGTACCTATCACAAAAAGAGCAAGCAGTCAATAAATGTTAGCTCTTGTTATTATTACCAAAAACTAATAAACACTAGTGGGATAGTAGGTCAGCCTATAGGTGATATTACACTGTTTATTGAAAAGCCTGAACAATGATGATGCTCAGCAGACTAAGAAAGATCAGAGTTCTCAAGAGAAGTAAAGCATCATAGTGTTGTAGAAATCAGAAAGAGGGCTTTAGAAAGATGGTAGAGATGTTAGGTGCAACAGAGAGATTCTAAACATTAGATGTGAGAACAGACCTTTTATTTGGAAAGTCACTGGTAATTTTAAAAAGGAACTCTTTCCAGGTCATGGTACGGTTGGAAGGCACATCTTAGGCTCAGAAAAATAAGGGGTTAGTATATGCAAACAACTTGCTCAAGGAGTCTAACTCTAACTTGAAGTAAATATGTCAGTCAGTGTTTATCATCTTCCTTTTACTTGCATATATATTTTCCCTGTTTTCTATTTTGAGAATGTAGTCCATTTAAAATTTTTAATTTCTGAACGTAGGAGAAGCAGATCTAGAGTTGATACCTGGTTTAGAGATGAGACCAAGCAAAGGCTGTCTCAAACTAATCTACTTAAATGATTTTACAGAGATTATCCATGGAAAGAATAATGTAAGAATAATTCCAATAATAAAACAGGGCCAAAACAGAATGGGTCCTTTAGCTCTTAGGTAAAGGATTGTCTCTTTCTCTGACCTTCAAGGAAAAATAGAAAGCCAACTCCAGAACTAAAGATAGAAGAGTATGGGCATTGTAGAATAATGTTAACTTTGTCCAGATTGACTCTGCTACCACTGTGTGTGTGTGTGTGTATGTGTGTATGTATGTATGTATGTATTTTTTTTCATTTATTTTCCCTGAACTTTACAAATCCTGCTAGAGTCTTTCTGTAATTACTTCCAAATTAAATTTTAATGAAATCTTGGATTTGTAGAATGTTTTGTAAACTGGGAGTTGTTTCAGTTAGGATTACATACAGCTGCTTAACAGAAGCATAAACAAGTTAGAGGTTTAGTTTCTTTTCATGTAAAAAAAAAAAAAGAGTCCTAAGATAGAAATCCAGACTGAATGGCGACTTCCCTATCATCTGGGCTCACTGCCCTCCCTCCTTTAACCCCGCCTGACATCCCTAGTTTTGAGATCAAATTGACATATAATATTGTGTAAATTTAAAATGTGGTACATGTTAATTTGATAAATGTGCTGCAAAATTATTATCTCCATATTGTTAGGGAACACCTGCATCATATCACATACTTACCATTTCATTTTTGTCATAAGAACATTTAAAATTTTCTCTCTTAGCCACTTCCAAGTGTATAATATAGTATCATTAGCTATAATCAATATATTACTAAGTATTAGATTCCTAGAAATTATTCCTCTTATAACTGGAAATTTGTACCCTTTGGCCAGCATCCCCTTTTCATAGTTCTGGCTTTATTCTCTGTCATCCTTAACACATGGCTTCCAACTTCAAGGTCACCATGCTAACAGAATGGCTGTTTTTGTTTGTTTTGTTTTGTTTTGTTTTACTTTTTTATTGAATTTTGGGCAATCACATTGGTAATAAATTTACAGAGGTTTCAGGTATGCAGTTCTACAATACATCATCTGTGTATTGTATTGTGGGTTTACCATCCCAAATTGTCCCCTTCCATCACCATTTATCCCCCATGTCAGAATTTCTCTTCTTAATGTCAGGTTCATTTTCCAGGAAGGAGGAAGCGGGACCATGCTTCCTCTTCCCAACTAAGTTAGTTCCTTAAAATCCCACCCAGTGACTTTGACTTGTATTGCCTTAGTCACCACCATCAGGCAGAGAGACTGAAAACATATTTTCACAGGGCACACCACCCACTGATAGTACAAGGGTCTGGTACTAATGACGAGATAATAGCCTTCTGCCATGAGGTATGCAGAAATAAACTCCATTTAGAAGACAAGATGTCAATCATATTTGTAAAACATGTATAGGTCAAGAAATATGAGTGTCAGTGAATGTTTCAGACCAGGTTGCTTCCCTGCCAAAATAAGCTGGATACAGTAGTATATGCTGATTTATTTTCTCGAGATCGATTTGCAAGTGCTTTTTGCAGGTGATTTAGAAACTACTCAGCACCTAATGGTTTACATTATTAATCTCACATACCCATTACATTGTGTTTCCATTTTAGTTCTTAGTCCTTTTCTTTATTTTTTTTCTGTAAATATTAATATATTTATGTTCTTAGTTACTACCTGCCATTTTGGAAGATGGAGGACCTGGGAGATATTTTCCATTCTGAAACTTAAAATTTAGAATTTCACTTCTCAAAATAAGATTCTGCAAATAAAGAGCGATATACAGTGTCACTAAGCAAATTCCACATTTGTGGCCAATATACTTTTGTAGTGACTTGGATAAATGAAATTCTTTTCACAGATGATTGATTTGGACTAAATATAGGCATGCAAGCCAATGAATTTTATTTTCTTCTCTCTAGGTATAGAAGCCTGAAACATTTTAACTATGATGTCTGCCAGAGTTGCTTTTTTTCTGGTCGAACAGCAAAAGGTCACAAAATACATCATCCAATGGTAGAATACTGTACACCCGTGAGTACTGATCCAGTGTTTGTTTGTTTTAAAATATTGTTTTATTAATTAACTAGCATCTGAAATTATTCAGTTAAAACAACTTTGGGGGCAAAAATCACTTTTAAGATGGCTTAATGATGCTTTCTTGTTGTTTTGCTTTCTTTTAAATATATCTATATTATGTTCATTCACAGAATCATACACTTTTCAGAAAAATTATTTAATTAAATTTTATTTCCATCTGTGATTTTAAACAACTTTCTTGGCAGCAAACTCTATTAAAGGGCTCATGCTGACCTACATTGAAAATTATACTATGTGATAGGAAGTCATGTTTCTTTTAGACATCTTAAAAATATTTAATAATTACACATTAACATTAAAAATAATGTAGAAAAGGAAGAGAGTAAAAAATCCATAAATCTAGCTCCAGTTCAAGCTACCTTCCAGTATTTTTCCATGTCTCTGATTTTAAGATTTTGTTTACTTTTAATTTATATAAGTTTGATCCTTTTGTTTTCAGTGAACATGTTGTATAATAAGTTTTCCCCTCTGTTGTCACATATATACAGATTATTTGAGTGAATGACTCTAAATTATCTAACCATTACTTTCAATTTGGATAT
The DNA here is from genome assembly GCA_963924515.1 of Vespertilio murinus. Taxonomy (NCBI): domain Eukaryota; kingdom Metazoa; phylum Chordata; class Mammalia; order Chiroptera; family Vespertilionidae; genus Vespertilio; species Vespertilio murinus. Next base: position 173,924,550 of record OZ004705.1, on the reverse strand, counting down.
TTAGCTTATTTTTAATTTTCTGATATTATAAACAACACTCATAAATATGATTGTGAAGATAGCTTTTTCCATATTATACTTAAATTATATTTCCATAGAATAAAGTACTAGAAGTGAGTGAATATGAGTGCTCACATGGCCAAAATACTTCATGACATTTTTCCAAAAGAGATTTTTTAACCTCCCTCCAAAAAGTGAACCAAAATTTATTCATAGAATTATAAATTTTCTTTTGTATAGGAAATTGAGTTACTTTTTGGATCAAAAATTGGCAAAAAGATAGCAATACTTGGATAGGGTTAAGTATTATGGAAAATATTTAGAATTGCTACTGGGGGCAAGCATGAGTCACCAAAAATTGAGTAAATTAATTGCTACACTGCCACCCGAGTGCAGCTGAGGTTAATTGGCAAGCTTTGCAGTCTGTGACCCTGTCATTGCAGCTGCTTTGGAATTAAAAGGTGGTAGGTATAGTTAAAGGCCAAGAGAGTAAAGGATTTAAAGGTGTTAGTGGTACTAGAATGGATTTGGGCTATCCTTACGGTGAAAAAATCCCAAAGGGGTTTGCAGGGCTAGGGATCAAGACCCTGGGGACAAGAATGGATTTACTCATGTTAAAAAAAAAAAAAGTAGGAGCAAGGGTCAGAAGGTTCCAGGCAGTGAAAAATTTCTCCAAGGTAGAGATTTGGGAATGGAAGATTTTATTTTGATGAGTCCTGAGGTGTGGCCATATCCCAGTGTGTGATTAAAGTGGGACATGAAAGGTTATAGAGATGAGATGGGCTTTAGAAGACCATCAATCTCTAGCAGTGACAGATGATACTGTGTCTGGTCAAGTACAAAGGGAGTAGACAGGCACTTTGGTTTTAGTGGGTGATCAGGCTGAGGCTAAGAGGAAAATAGTGTATACTTTTTTCCTTGGCATTTGTGAGGGAGAGATTATATAGCCTCTGATGGAGATGATTGTAGGGAGAGATTATTGTCATGGGAGCATCAGGATTCACTAAAGGAGAAAGGTTGAAATTTCAGTTATGAACAAGATGTAGGGAAATCCTATACAATAAAATGGTAATATGCAAATAGACCAAATGGCAGAACAAATGAACAACCAATCAAAGCATAATATGCTAATGATATGCTAAGGCTGATCAACCACTTGCTATGAAGTGCACTTACCACCAGGGGGCTGACGGTCAACTGGTTGGCCAGTTGCTATGATGTGCACCAGGGGCCAGACAGTTGACTAGTCACTATGACATGCACTGAGCAGCAGAGGGCAGATGCTCCAGCTGGTAGGTTAGCTTGCTGGTGGGGTCTGGCCGATCCGGACTGAGCGAGATGGGCCAGACACATCCTGAAGCCCTCTCATGGTCCCTCCCTGGCTAGCCAACCTCGCGTGTCCCTCCACAGCCAACTGACCTTGATTAGCCCCCATCAGAACTGGATGAGATGGGGCCAGACACACTCTGGAGCCTTCCCGTAGTCCCTCCCTGGCACAACAGTGGGGTCCCTCAGCTTGGCTTGCACCCTCTTGCAATCCGGGACCTCTCAGGGGATGTTGGAGAGCTGGTTTCAGCCCATGCAGGCCTCATGGCTGGCAAGCACTGCTGTGGCAGCACGAGCCTCTCCCAATCAGACTAATTGGGCATGAACCTACAGCAGACACAGTGGGCCTGAATGAGCAGGAGCGGCCGGTAGGAGCTGCAGGTGGCATTAGACTGCAGGTTTCACCCGATTCCTGCAGGCCACCCAGAGAGACACACTCCCCCCCGTACACAAATTTGTGCACTTGGCCTCTAGTGTGTTCATAAGTAGAACAGAGTTTATGCTAGTGGGGACAGAAGGGAAAACAAAGATTGTGTGTATCTGGTGAGAGACATTGGCCCAATCCATACACAGAAAAGGAGAAATGGGGAAAGGCAGTAAAGTACTCCCCCATTGGTCAATACATATATCTGCAACTGAAGGTCTGGTCAGCATAGGAAGGTGTTCTGAGAGAGATGTTAGCTCATCTAGCTCAGGAAGGGTTGGCATATTTGCAAAATTTTATTGCCAAAAAGGTTAGCAACATCAGCTACTTCTGGCATTCAAATTGTTGGTGTGAAATCATTGCAAAATGTGCTGCTTACATGCTTCCTTTGGATAGGACTAGTTTGTGCTGAGAATTTTGTTAAGATTTTGGTGGGAAGAGGGGAGGACAAGAAAAAAAATGCCTCTATGGGAAACAGCTTATTAAGTCAACACCTAAGACAAAATTTGTATTGTATTTTTAAAGCAAATGAATTTAGTTTTAAAGCAACAGTTACAAGCATATTCTTGCTGATATTGGCTAATATGTGGAGAAATAAACCAAATATGTTCAGGGTTTGCAGAACCTGTCAAAAAAATCACAGTATTCTACTTAAAAAAATGATTTTTTTTAAAGTGTAAAGCAAAATCACATCTTTAAAAAATACACAAACCTATATGTTGTTGGGAAGAAACAAACAACAAAAAACAAAGAAAAATTAGAAATAGTTGTGTTGTCCACTTCTGTCCACCCCTGCTAGCATCAGAGTATCATAAAACTATAAAAATCAAATGTTAGGAAAATGATGATTCATCCTTTGGAAAGCTCTATACTGAGCTAGTATAGTTTGCTTTTGGCAGTCTTGCTTCTTTAGATGAGACTTGAGATGTTTACCAATATGCTAAAAATGCAGCATCATTGCAATTTCTCTGACCTCAGCATCTAGAAGTGGGTTTTCAGCTCATGCCCACTTTACACTATTTTCCCAGTAAGTTCAGTTCATTTAAAGTATGTCATTAGCTTTTAAGGAGAGGTTTGGCCCAAATCCATTTTACGTTGACTTATTATCCCACTTATTTTTGATGCTTTGGTGATTCTGTTAATTAATGCTAATTTTTTAGTTTCATATTTTTCCATTAGAACTTGAAAAAGGCTCGGAGCTTATCCTAATGATTTTGTACTGTCCATGGAATTTACTGTGCCTACATTTGAACTTGTTAAAAATCAATGAAACTTAATTCAAAACTGAGAAGTTGTTTTGCAATTTTTAAAAATAATTGGAATGTCTTTAAAATAAGTTATATGATAATGAAATGTACTCCTTAGTAGTATACATATACCACTTATAACTAATAAGTCTTGCTAAAGAGGGTGCTATTCAACAATAATGTCTGCATGTATGCTTGATCCAAATTATAATGTTTCATTATTCTACTCATATGCTAAATGACTGTCCTCTTATACAACCTTGATTTTCCTCTTTGAACTTCTTTGTTTTCCTCTGTACATAATTTGTAGTTAACAGTTAAAAATATAATGTTAGAAGTATTTGTTAAGGAATTAGATGATAGTACTGCCCATCCTTAGTTACAAGTTGAAAAAAAAAAAAAGGGGGTGAGATTTAAAATCAATGCAGTTTTCTTTCTTTATTTGCGGTTCTTTTGGGTGTTTTGCTTAAAGTGCTAAATATTGAGAAATTGTGCCCTTTAGTTTAATTGGCATCATTGTAACCTCCCACCCCCATTTATATTTTGTTTTCTGTATGTTTGGTGAAGGGAGTCTTTTACGTTGGAATTGTAAAACAATCAATTTAAGAACCTACTTTGCTGTCTGTGATGGTTAACATTTCTTAAGTGTAGATTTTTTCTGCACCTTAGCCTTATTGCTCCATGTGATTTGCATTAATGAGAAATAAAAGTTATACGTCAATATTTTTGAAGTTCAATAGTGTATAGGTGTCAGCACTTATGATAAGAATATACAGTTTGAAATGTGAACAGGAATATAGACTAAGACACATGCATTTATATGTAGATATACACACAAGCAAAAAAAAGATAGACTAAATTTTGCTCTATCTAATGGCTATATTTGTTCTCAATCAAGGAATAAAATGGAGGGAAATTGAAAATACTCCCAACCTTGGTTGGCAAAATAGAATTCAAGAAAAAATTATCAGACGCCACCTTACACAAAGTAGTTTTAGGGTTTTGGTAGAGAGTTACATGGATAGACTTACTACAGGGTAGATTTTCTGATTCAGCTAAACTTTTAAAATATTCTATTCATTCATTTGTATTAGTCTGTGGGAAATAAGTAGATAACTAATTACTTATCATCATCTAAATAAATTTCATTACCATCTCACTGTTATATAATGGCAGCATAGTGGAGGGAAGTCTAATTTCCCAGTATTCACATGCCCACTTTTGTGTGTAAGTTTAATTCTGAAGGTTTTCACAGTGACCTTCATTAGTGTCCAAAAATGACCATTCGAGGCACGCTCTTTGTTGGGTGTGTTCTTCCTTATGTGCTAAAAATCACTGCGGGGGAATTGGGGAAAGATGGAGGCGGCAGTGGCTTTGGTGTTTTCCAGTCTCTTTCACCTTTGCTGTTTTCATCCCATTTGTAGTTACAACAGAAAGAGAGCAACTCTGTGCAGTCGGAAAGGCTTTCCCTGAACGCCACAGCAGTCTAAAAGTTTAGGAAAATTCATTTCAGAAAAGCACTGAGCAACAGAAAGGCTCACAATCAAATCTCACATAAAGCAATTATAAAAAGAAGAGAACAAAATAACCCAACTACAAATACAGCATGACAGAAAGAGTACTCACTGAACAGGTCAAGACGATCACTTACTATATTCAACTAAGCAAGCTGTAAGCCCTTGCCAATGAAACTTAGTTCTAATTAAGTTTCTTAGCAATACTTATTCAAAATGAAGGGGACATTTCTAATGTAATCATAGATATTGTAGTCAATGGCTGTATGCTTTTTTCTTATAAGACTTAGCAACAGAAAGGTTCACAATCAAATCTCACATAAAGCAATTATAAAAAGAAGAGAACAAAATAACCCAACTACAAATACAGCATGACAGAAAGAGGTGCTCACTGAACAAACAGGTCAAGATGATAACTTACTATTTTCAACTAAGCTGTAAGCCCTTGCCGATGAAACTTAATTCTAATTAAGTTTCTTAGCAATACTTATTTAAAACGAAGGGGACATTTCGAATGTAATCATAGATATTGTAGTCAATGGCTGTATGGTTTTCTTCTTCTTACAAGACTTAAAACTGTTTGAATTTTGTTGAAGTGACACATGGTGAAAAGACCTGGGTTTGCAAGAGCAGCTTTCTCCTCACTGACCTTGTAAGTTTGAATCCCCGAAAGCCTTAGTGTCAGTTTCCTTACGGGTCACAAAAGTGACGAAGACCTCGCTGCCCTTGACAGAAAAAAAGAGGTTGAAGGAAGGCTATTTGTAAGGTGCAGAGTTCTGTGCCAATATGCTATCCTTGTTTCATCTCATGAGATCTGCAAAATCTTTTGTTTTCCTGTTCATTTACCGCAACAAATGAAAACATAGTCTTTCAAGAAATACATAGGTAATTTAAAGAATTGGTAGTTTGTGTAGTAATGAAGGATCCTTTCAATTTCATCTTCCTATCATAATATAAATAGCTGTTGCTTAAAAAAGAAGTGCAAAGTGTACCTAGCATGAAGATAGGGTTAAGTTTTATTCTTTATGTTCGTTATAAGTGGTTGGTCTTCTTTTTTACTTTTTACCAAATCATTGCTCTAGCACTTAAAACAGAGAAGTATTAGGAACCATCATTACATAGCAAATGTGAACAAATATGTATAAATATATTTTAACTTTTTTGGTGAGAAAATAGGCTTAATCATTTTCTTGGCTTTATTCCAACTAAAGAATTACATTCTGCTGAACTGAATATAATATCTAGTCCCTATGGGATGAATTACTTTTTGCTTTTCCTTTTAATATTGCATAAAGTTTTTGGCAGTGCATTCAGTGCCTTTAGGTTACAAATGTTGGTGGTAGTTTTTTTCCCCCCTTGATAAGAAAATTGATTAAATAAAAAATGTGCCATTTCCGTATAAGAATGAACTAACTTTTTATCAGATATTAAATTTGGGCCTTATATCAGAAACTCAAGTTTAATTCCAGCCCCTGCAATCACTTTTTGGGAGGTGGGTAGGTATTGTTTATTTGTTGATTGGTGATTTTGCTTTGTTCTTCCAGGACCTAAATATATTTAGCTAAAAGGTAGATCGTGTGGAATTGGACTTGCACTTTTGAATTATGTTTTTCCCAAGCAGGAGGAGTTCATGTTGAATCCCAAATATAGATAAGCTAGAAGAACATTATGCCAAGGAAAGAAGCCAATCATAAAAAAACACATATTGTATGATTCCATTTATAAGAAATATCCAGAATATGCAAATCCACAGAAAGAAAAAGTAGATTAGTGGTTGCCAAGGGACTGAGAGGAGGAGATAGTACATGAGAGGGAATGACTGTTAAAGGGTACAGGTTCCCCCCCCCCCCCCAGGGTGATGAGAATGTTCTGGAATTCCATAGTGGTGATATTTACACAGTTATGTGAATATTGGAGGCATTCATGCACTGGCAGGGGTGGGGGATGGGGCGGTCAGGAAAGTCCCTCAGCCAGCAAGTGGAAATCCCGCTCACCGTCCGGGACCCCTTGCTCCTTACTGCCTGCCTGCTCTTTGCTCCTGACAGCTGGGCTCACTGCTCCTTAGTGCTGCCATGGAGGCAGGAGAGAATGCCTCAGCCACTGCTGCTGCACTCCCCAGCTGTGAGCCTGTTTTTGGCTGACTGGCACTCCCTCTGTGGGAGCGCACTGACCACCAGGGGGCAGCTCCTGTGTTGAGCATCTGTCCCCTGGTGGTCAGTGCACATCATAGCAACTGGTTGTTCTGGTCATTCCACCATAACCATGCATGTGTGCAGTCGGTATAGGATACATAGCTCAACCTCATTTCTGCACCTTAGTTAAAACCATATAATATCCATCATACTTCATTGTCCCAAAATGTTTAATAGTAAACTGAAACTTTTTTATAGACAGTAATCAGGCAATAAAATTTCCAAAATTAATTTTACTTTTTGGCCCAATTTGTAAAATATTGGGCAAATAAGCTAGCTATGGTTTATTTTCAATAAGAAATAAAAAAAGTATAAACTAATTGCTGGGTATATTTAATGATGAGTCGTGATTACCATGTGTTATTCCAAAAATAAATAAAACTACTGAAACTATTATTTAATTGCATTAATTTACATATGGTCTATTTATTGTAGAAAGTTATCTTCTTCCATTTTAATGAGATAAATGTAATTTTTTCAACCTCATAGACAACATCTGGGGAAGATGTACGTGACTTCACAAAGGTGCTGAAGAATAAATTCAGATCCAAGAAATACTTTGCCAAACATCCTCGAATTGGCTACTTGCCTGTTCAGACCGTTCTTGAAGGCGACAACTTGGAGACGTAAGTTTGATTTTAATATATGTACTTATATCTGATAGTGTCATTTATTATGTTAGTGACACAAAAGAGATTGTTTGATACAAAAAACTATTTGTGTTTTAGTAAACTGTTCTGTTTTAAAAGAGGTAACTTAAATTTAGAATCAGGATTTATAACATGAATTTCTACTGTTTGCTTTTGACAGTGTCACAGCTAAAATGTTGGGTTTCGTTGTGCACTTGTTCCTATACTTTACAAATATGTGTTAATCTTTGCATTGGTTATCTCTCTTTCCTCTTCAGAAACTTAAAGCAAATTGTAATATTGTATATTCTTTAATTATTTTATTTATTTTCCATTTTCCCTTTTTGGGGAATGTTTTACTATTTCTTAGAGTACCTTTCACACTTATTTTATATGTTTTTAATATAAATTTATTAACACTTATCTTTCTTTAGATACCTACCTATATACTAAAATCTCATCAAAATCTTACATTACATTTCTAATTTCTTTTGTCTTGAACATGACAGCAAAATAAAGTAGCTTTGAAGAATACATGATAGAGCACTAGTGGCTCTGTGGATAGAGCATCAGCCTGCTGAGGAAGGGTCCCAATGGTGATTCCGGTCTAGGGCATCATCATTGATGTTTCTATCTTTCTCTCCCGCTCCTTTCCTCTTTGAAATAAATAAAAACACATTTTAAAAATAATCATATAGTACAGGAGATAGACACAACTTCTTTAAATTTTATAATTTGTATATATAAGCATCAATGAAATAAGATTTCAATGTAACAAAATTACTATTGGATTTTAAAACAAAGAAAAATTTTAACTTATAGCCTGAAATAAAAATAATTTTGAAAATGAGCCAGAACAAATGTAAGAAGTAATTTTAAATTACTAAATAATTATATCTAAAGATCAAAAATAGATATGATTTAAAAATTTGAATCTTTAGAATATTAGCTTAAATATACCTGCCAAAGCAAATATTTGTGTGTGTGCTTGAATCTTGGGGAAAATTAACCTTAATTGCTAATTATCACCAGAGTTCTTAGTTGTAAGGAATAGTGAGGTTCTTGTTACAGAAGATGCCCTCTCAAATGACTATAAAACAACCTCAGAAGTGTGAAGGGTAGAGTTCTTTACATTATACAGTAGAGAGGTATTAAAAGTGTTCCAAGTACAATTTTTGTGAAGTCAAACTTTGTTTAACCTTCAGCACTCATAGAGGCATAATCTGAGAACAGTAATGGTCCAGCGTATTAGGACACTGCATGTCTCAAAGATGTCAAAATAGAGGGATAGACTGTTGGTCTGATTTTTTTTCCATATAAAGCTCTATGCATGCATTTATGTGCAAATGTATTTTTTTTTTTAATTTGTGAAACTGCTACGAAGTGGGAAAAGACCACAGCCAAAGCATAGTGGATGTCTTTATGCTGCTGTAGGTAATATTATGGGTGTACATATAGAAAGAAATATAATGTAACTGAATATGTCAATAGGTCAAAAAGTCATGTACACATTTAAAACATATGAAAAAAATCAAACATTTCATAACCTTTGCTTGATATCAATCTGTGTACAATTAGTATATAGGCCTACAACACATTTTTTTGAACTACACTTTAGGACAAATTTTAATAAAAGCAATTATAGTTCAAGGAGAGCTGTTCAAATACTGAAATCCATGGAAAAGGTAGATTATTGGTCCTCTCTTCATTTTGTGGCTGTATTTTTGTCCTCTTCCTCATCAGGTGGTGTGATAATACATTCTTATTTATTTCAGTATCTAACATATAGTTTAACTGGGCTGAACAGTTCAGGATAAAGACAAAATTTTACTACTCTTGGTATCGGATCCAATTAACCTTTGGAGTAATTGCTTGAAGCATAGAATTAAGACAGTGCTTTTTGTATGGGATAATTGATAGGTTTGAACTACTGATGTACTTTTCACTCTTTTGATATGTTATTAGCATTTTGTGCCTCAAATTTCTATATACTTCCTATTCGTTGGGCAGACAAATAGATCTTTTATAGTCCTTTTAAGAAGGTTTGATAATTTTCCTTTCAGTGTCAACATAATCATTGGCATCCATTATTGTATTCTGAGTGACTCAGTTAAAGTAAAAAAGGACAGAAAAGCTTGCTGATAATTTTGTGTTGGGATTTTTGGCTGTAACTCTGAAAATGTTTCATTTCATCTAACATATATTTACCAGCATTTTCAGTGAGTGGAAAACAAGAGAAAGAAAAGGCGTATAAGATTAAATCAGATGTCACAAGATGCATTTTGAAAAAGATTTATGAGCTACTGTTTAGAGTGGGTAGATTTTCTTTTTTTAATCCTGAAACGTGTTCTTGTATTCGCTGTAGTTCATTTTTCTGCTGAGCCCTTTCTAGTTCAAGGCCACTTAATCTTCTGGTGTAACAATTTATGTGAGTGGGTAGTAAAAAAGTTTGATTTCGTTTATTCTCCTATTTGTGGGAGGAGAACATTGGAGAAAAATCAGCCAAGTGGTAAATGTGTGGAAGTTATTTATGAAGCTGATTAGAATGTTCTTCTTCATTCTCTTTTACACTGCAAAATGTAATCTTACCCCCTATCCAGTAATTATACTTGCATGTGTGAAGGGGATTTATGGGGGGAAAATGAGTTATTACTAAAAGAAGGTAAATAAATCCATGCTTAGGTCTTTAATTAATTTTATAGCTTTGCAAGATTTCTCATAGCATCAATCAAAATAAATTAGTAGAGCTTGATTAAAAATTACCATTGAATAAAAACATGAGAAACAAGTTAAAATAGTGCCAAAAATAATTTGAGAATTCTTAGAGATTATTATTAGGTAAAAAGTTAGGTTGGTTTCCCTACATTTTAAAAATGTAGACCCCTGTCCCTAATACTGGCTAAGGTGGAATAGACAAATTGCATGGGTTATTAGATTCTTACTGTAGCAAGAACCAAGTCATAGTAAGTGTTAATTATACTTGTGGGAGCACTGGCCTTGGAGAAAGTGACAGCTAAACTGAGACGTGAGTGATGAAAGGACCAAACATTCAGTGTTTGGTGTGGGAGTTAGAAAGGGAGAGTTTCCAGGCAAGGGAAACATTTTCAAAGGCCCAGAGTCAAGATTGTTTTTTGAAAATGGGATGGGAAGCTGGGAATAGTGGGAAGAAATGAGAGAGGAGGAAGAAGCAGGAATCAGAAAACGAAGGGCCTTGTAAGCCATGCCAGGGTTTTTGGAGTTTATCCTGTGAGCAGTCCGGAGCCATTGGAGATTTATATGTTAGAGAAGGAGGGGACCCCACTTACCTGCTCTGTGACCAATGGATTTAAGAAAGCAAAAGACTCGAAGCAGAAGTAGTCTGTTCAGAATTAAATGCACTAAAAGAGCCACAAAGTTCTTCAAAGAAAATCTGGGTTCTATTTCATATATTGGTAAGTGTATGTAGTAGAATAGGATTTCTTGCATGTTAGTGTGTGATTAATCAGACCAACCTGTTCAGCCACAGCTCTGGAAGCAGGAAGGCTTTATTAAATCTAGGCTAACACACAGATCGATCTTACTTTTAACCCCCTTTAACATAGACTCTAACTACGCACTGAGAATATTGCCATTTTCCCCCTTCCAGAGTTAAATGAGAAATAAAATGAGTTATGTGTTGTTTCTACCAATCAAAATACTTCGAAGTCAATGAAGCACTAAGTTTCATTTTTTTTAAATCTTTACTTCTTTTCTTAGAAAAATCTCTCAAGATATTAAAAAAAACACCACTCTTTCTTTTGAGAAACTCTTCAGTTCTGCTCTCTGCCTCTGCCATTCTTATCTTAGTTCAATGAACCACTTTTGTGCACACTGAATTAACTTCAGAAGAACCAGTCAAGCAGTTTTACAAAGCCTTTCCAAGTTCAATTAAGACTTTTAAAAAAATATGTATTATTCTGTGTTTAAGCTCACAGTAAATGTTGTGATGCCCTTGAACTCTAGAAGTGATCTCTCAGGCGGTTACAGCTTTTTGGAATATGCAGAGCAATCCATTCACCTGACACTTAACATTCCTAGTTCCGAGTTAATGAAACGTAGTGAGGTAAAAAAGCTATCGAATAGAACAGTATTGTTTTATTGTTCTTGTATCTGTTTTATGCATGGATAATTAAGTCTACTTACAGTAGAGATCATCTGACAAATACAGCCTGGATAAATGCATGTTTTTGAAAGTAGGTCCAAAGAGTTTTAGTTTTTTTATCCCAATAAGATGACCTTCCATCCCTTTTTGCTATTTAGATATCAACTTGTGCTTCCCAGTAGGAGTTATGATCATTAACTTTTTCTTAAGCATGTATGTATGTATGATAGGTACATAAGGAGAATAAAGTAGAACTGAAATAATTTCGACTTCCCTTCTTTGTTTCAGTCAACACTGGCTTTTCTAGGAGACTTTATTTAATTAATAGAGAAGTGATTTTATTTATTAAACTTTTAAATATCCACATTTACAGTAGTACCTCCTCTCTCTCTCTCTCTCTCTCTCTCTCTCTCTCTCACACACACACACACACACACACACACACACACACACACACACAAAAAGGATTTGAGCTAGGTTTTAATTAGCATCAATTGTTTTCAAAATGTCCTTCTTGGAGACTAGGGGATTTCTAGGCAGCCCTGTGAGGTTGGAGGGAACCCTAAAGGAGTAATACTGAGTGATCTCACTCCAGGCTTAAGCTCTGCTTCAAGCAGAACAAGTTTGTTTGTAGGTTTTATAGACTGAACTTCTGGATAAAATTTTATATGAAAAAAAGTACACAAAGATCTAAAAAAGCTATTTTCCGTTTTACTGACAATGTGACATTTTTTGTGGGATATGAGGGAGATATCTGCTTTACATTTTTTTAAAATGTATCTGTGAGGTTCAGAGACTTGGTGCATGCTTGGATTTGAATGTTTACATTTAAAATTGTACACAGAATCAGGAAAGTCTTATTTTATTGCAACTCTGGTATCAATACATATAATAACGTCTTTGGGATTTAACTTTTCCATTCTGATCAACTTGGTCAGAAGGGTAAACAAAAATGTGATTGCACCTTTCTTCAGTATAGTATGGGATATTATCTATAAAATTTGTTTAAAATTTTGAGCTACTTTGGAGCATCCTGTCTTTTTTTTCCCCCAATGAGAATTTTTAAAGATGTGTTTGCTGTCCTGTAACAAATATCTGTAAATGTCTGTGCGAAGGCCCCACAGGCTCTTCAATATCAGCATCTTCTCTAGAATAAACAGTTAATTTTGTGTCTTGCTCTCCCCATGGTGAGACCTAACAGAGCATAGGGAGACAATTGAGAATGTTTCCCACCCCCACCTCCCATGGCTTTTGTCTTAGCTTGCTTTAAAGTGTTTGTTCTGTTACTTTTGTTTCTCTCCCCCCTCTCTGCAGTCCTGTCACAGTCATCCCTATGTGGCCAGAGAATTATGAGTGAGTATTTATGGCCCCATCTGCGGAGGAGGATGTTCTGATCAGTTTTGTTAGCATGGGGGTGATTACTAAGCTCTCATTCTAAAATAATAATTCTGCCTCCCGGGTAACAATCCTAGTGGTTTCTTTGCATGGCAAATTTATTATTTAAGCTAACATTTCTAACCAGGAACATCTATCAGTATGTGGGTATAAAACTGTTTATTTGCATCTTCCTTTATAGCCCTTCACACTCTCCTCAACTATTTCATGATGATACCCATTCAAGGATAGAACAGTATGCCACACGGTAAGAAACTTTTGATAGCGGCCCTCTGCTGCATTGCCTCCCAGGATGGACCTATGTCTGTATTAATCCCATACCTTTAATGTGCCTTGACTTAAGGAATGTTATTTTGTAGGAGCCATAGGGCTCTCATCTTCCATGTTGTAATTTACACTTTACCAAATACCTGCTACACATTCTATATAAAGTAACTCAGTTGCATATGATTATTGAGCTCATGGGAACCCAAGCAGGATTTAGACAATGTAACCCAGTGTTGTTGAATGAACTGTGGGGATTGAAAGTGTTCTCATGAGATGGTGCACTGAGTTAAAATATGTAATTACCATATGCTAATGTTTTATTCCAGGGGTTTATTTCAAATCCCCCCCAAAAAATATAAAGAATAGACTGGTGTTGATGGTATGCAGAAACTTTCAAAAAACGGGTATACTAGGAGTTGTCTCCAGTGCTAGTAACTAGCAATGCCTAAAAAGGTTAAGTCAAGCATCATAGCAATAGTAACATTTGAATTGGGTCTTTGCCTAATAGAATTTCTGGGAAAAGCCAGCATTGGACTAATAGAAAAACATTCTCAAAAGCATTGAGCTGGGAAAGAACATGGCTTGTTTGAATAACTGCAGGTAGAGAAAGGGTCAAGAATGAAGAGTGGATGGACAGAGGCTGGGGTCCAATAATGTAGGACCCACTTGCTAAGGGAGCTGGATGATGTGTTAGACTCTTGAAACATGAATGATCACAAGACTCTTGAAACATGAATGGATCACAGATTTGTGTGAGAATGAAGATGGACCTGAGGCACTGGGAGGAAAATTAGGAGGCTAAATCAATTAGAAGACTGTAGAACATGGTATCAGCTTAAGGCCTATAGGCCTTAAGACAGTGGTGATAGAAATGTAACTCAATGTTAGATGTTTTAATGTCACAATCTTGTTAGGATATTTGGACCTTCCTGTATTTTTACTTTATCACAGTTTAAAAATGATTGGGGCTATACCTCCAGTTGACTATGCCCCATGATGTGATCACCTTGCCTAACCTCTTTATTTTCATTTTTCAGACTGGCCCAAGTGGAAAGGAACAATGGGTCTCTCCTTACTGATAGCAGCTCTACCACAGGAAGTGTGTAAGTAAATCATGAAATCAGTACTACCCGGGTAGGCTAGTTCTTATACTATGGCTGTCAGAAATCATCTTCACTGAGCGAGGCTCTGGATTTTGATCCCAATCAGAATTGATGTGTTGGTTACAAATATGTTTACATAAATTTTATACTTTCAAGCTATGGCGCTATAAATTGGATATATTTATTTATTTACTTTGATATAAATAAATGAATTCCTATTGAAAAAAAAATCCTGCATTTGGCAACTAATCTTCCTCAGGAAAAACAGATCGTTTTAATTAATTAATGCAGGTGAAGATAGTCATTCTACCTGTGTGATATTTCTTGTTAACAAATGTAATTGCACAGAATCTGTGCCCATCCTTCTGCTCACATTTCTTTCATAACTCCTGCCATTTAGCAACTATGACCCACATGCCCTTGGACATATACTCCCCACCATTCATTGAAAAGTGTTACCTCTTCTGCTAATAATTGATTAGCACACTAAGAAAAAGACTAACTGACTTTAGAATACTTATAAGCCTTTCTAGGCAGATATTTTATTTGACATTGTTATGTGTCATTGTGTTTTTGGAACTTTTTCTTCCTCTACCCCGTGCATTTGACCTTTTTAATTCTGAATGATCTCTAAAGGATTTCAGTAGTGTCAGGTTTACCTGACTTACTCAGGTTCTTTGCCTTTTGGATCTAATGGGAAGCTGTAAAGAACATTGTAGAACATAGTACTTAGATGTTTTATACTAAGAAGAACCATAGAGAGAGCCAAGTTGAACTATCTTAGGTGCTCTAATATAGAAAGTTTCTGTTAATATTTAAAAACTAGTCTTACTATCATTAAGCTGATAAATAAAAGTTCTCAGGAGATTTTTTAATTTTACATTCCAAAGGTTAGCATGTTAATACTTTATAGTAATTCAGCAGTGATTTGTTTATACATTATTATTCATATACTTAGAGTTTGCAACAATTCCCAAACAAGATAATATTCATAATGCTTGTTTCATATTTAACTTAGTAGTATGTATTTTTTATAAAATAGTTAAATATATTGAATATCTCCTATATCAACAATTTCTACCAAAGTTGACAATACTTAAAGAATTCAAACCAAATTTAAATTCTTTAAAATGTGTTTGTCACATCCTGTGAACACAATAAAGATAATACTCAAATTTAGTATATCCTATCTTCAAATTAAAATCAACGCTATTTATTTTTAAATTTAGCACTAACTATCTGAGGAAAGAAAAATAATCAGGCAATTAACAGCTGAATACAATTCAGTGTACTAACAATAGATGTATCAACTCATTCATCCATCCAACAAATACTTATTATATACCTACTGTGCACTGGTGTGCTAGAACCAACTGTGAGAGCAAGTTGTTAATTTTTAAGAAGTTTTAAGCTATTATCAAAGAGAGCCATTATTTAAAATTATTTTATACATGAGGCCCGATGCCCAAAATTCGTGCAAGAGTAGGCCTTCCTTCCCCTGGATGCCGGCACTGGCTTCCCTCTGGCACCCAAGACTCAGGCTGGCTTCCCTCTGGCCCCGGCTTCATCTGGAATGATGTCTGGAAGGACATCCAGTCTAATTAGCATATTACCCTTGTATTATTATAGATACTCTTACTACTAAATAGATAGGATTAAAATAGAAACAAAGGTAATATTCAAAACTCATCATGCCCTACTTACTTTATTACAAATGTATGTTGTTGGGGTAGTTTTTTTTATTTGTCAGGTGGTATTATATATCTCTAAATCTTTTCCCAACTTCCCATTCAGGGAAGTCATTAGCTTAAATTGGCTGTGATGAGAGTATTTAAATCATAAAAATTGAAAATCCCAGGTCTTTTAGAAAACCTGATGTTAGACACTTACCACTGCCATGTATCCAGAGCTATGAAGGTCTTCAGACATAGATAGCATGTATTCATAAATGTTACATGCTAGACAGAAGGCAGTTCCTACAGGGGAAGAGCATGGTGAGGGCATTTGTGATAGAGAGAATGATGTCCCCCAAAAGAAGCCCACATCCTAATCCCCAAGTTCTCTGAATGTGTCACTTCATATGGCAAAAGGAACTTTGCACATATGATTAAGTTAAGGATCTTAAAACAGGGAGATTCTCCTAGATTATTTGGGTGGACCCAATGTAATCACAAGAGTCCTTATTAGAGGAAGAAAAGTCAGAGTTAGAGAAGGAGATATAACCATGAAAGCAGAACAGAGCTATAGAGAGATTTGCAGATTTTAACTCTGCTGGCTTCCTCTTGGCACTGGAAAAGCAAGGGGACAAATTCTTCCTGATAGGTAAGATTAAGTTATATTAATAGTGCAAAACGATATAAACCACTAAAGCGAAAGTGTTTCTCAGTCACTGGTGCATTCTTAATGCATATGTCAATACAATACATCTTATTTTGATAAAGCTGGTTTTAGAAGGCCTTTGCTCCTCCACAATTTGAATTACTGAGTAAACTTGGGGTTCTTTTGCTTTTCATATGAGGGTACAGCCATTCGGGTGAGAATACTAACAAGGGCTCTGGATCAATAAGCCCTCCTCTGCTCCTAACACCCAGTGATTTGACTTACAAGTGATCACCCTTTCTTCTTCAAATGTATATTTACTTATTTAAGTATTTCCATTTTAATTAGTACTGTTGATTTGACAAGACAAGTGTTACTACAATAAATACCTTTTCTCTCAATGGATAAAGACTTATAATGAGGATGGGCCTTACCTTTTTTGGACTGATGGGGTGTCTAAGGATTTTTGGAGGAAAGTTTAGGAACTAAGCTTCACTATTTCTCTGGCTCTCCAGCTTATTTCCCATCAATAATTTAGCATCTTGGATCGTAGGATGTAGGAAGAAGTGTTAGCTGCTCTTGACAAGATGCTGTGCTAGTCTTTCTTTGCTTTTAGCGTGGATCAAAGTTTATGTGTCTCCCAGGACATTTTTGTAATAGCAGGAAGTAAACAGCATACTCTTAACACTCTTGCCTTCCCCTGGAAATTTCCTAAAGCTTCAGCATTCATAGGGTCATGATATAATCCCAAGAGACAATAGATGGCAGCTTTTAGTACCACTAAACAGCACCGCCAGCTTCTGAACAAGGAAGGGGCAGGGCTTCTCAGGGAAGCATTAGCTCTTCTGCTTCTTGCTTGGGTCTGTCTTGAAGTAACCAATGTCAAAGGATTAGCAATTTTTTATTGTTTTTTCTTGAGAAAAGATGGAAAACTACTTCAAAATGCCCTAAGTAAAAAAATGGTATGAGTTAATATATATATAGTGCTTTTTAGAATTGTTTTCTTTCTCAAATCCTTCACCTTTCCCCAAAGCCCTCTTGAGTTGAGATTTTTGTTATTCCAAGCTGAGTCATAAAAATACTGTTAGGTTTCTCTTGAGTAATAATGGTGATGATACAAAAACAACCACCTCTTCCTCCTTAATAGGACATTCTAAGAGCCAGGCACTGTTCTAAGCATTTTGACCATCTTTGGTTATTTAATTCTCACAGAACCCTTTGAGATGATGCTCTTGTTCTTGTTACCACCATCTTACAGATGAATAAATTGAGGCCCTGTGATGTTAAGGAGCTTGCCCAGGATCTCACAGTTAGTGAGTCGTGGAGCTGGGATTCAGACCCAGGCAGTCTGGCTCCAGGCACAGGCACCCCTGTATTGACTACCCCTAACCACTGGACTGTCTTAGCTGCTTTGGGAGGGGATGGCTCCCAGATGGGGATGAGAGGGGGTCAGAGCATCTGAAGATCCATCCAGTCTTCCCGGTGGTTATCAATGTTCTTGTTCCAATCCCATTGCTCATTCATGACCCAGCTTCACTGACAAAGCTTGTCTGTATCTTAGAGGACCTTTCTGTAAAAGCAGGAAGTATAGATAGGCAGATAATATAGATAGCACTGGGAAGTATAGATAAAAGATTTTGTAACACAACATCTCTAGACAAATCTCCTATATTTGGTTTGGGAGATCTCAGCCATAGTCAATAAAAGAAAGCCCTAGGCTTTGGGGTATGAAGTTTGAGATGTTAACCTATAATTCTCTCTAAGTTATCCAAAGCTCTTGAGTCATTTGTATTTGAGTTTTTCTCTGTCCCTCGGATCGGTCTGTAGAACCAATTGCCTGAGCCCCACAGTGGTCATCTTCTGTGAGGCTGGTTAGTTGTTGCTTCTCTCTGCATTATGGGCAGCTACCTTCCAAGCCTACACCGGAATCAGTCTCACAGCTCTTTATCACACATAGAACCATATCCAAGTTCTCCCTATTCCTCTGAAAGTCTGACTCTGGTCAATTTAAAGGACATTAATGTTAAGGATACTAATTTTCTTTGACAGAGGAATTAAGAAATCATGTCTCAAAGAGACCCAGGATGCAGGATTGTTCTGAGAAATCTCAGTAGCAGAAACTTAAGGTCCTTGACGTCAGGATGTCTCACTTCATCTGGCATCTGCCCCAGACCAACACAGTTTCATGTGGAAGAGGAAGATTATTATTTTTACTTATGTCTTATCTACTTTCAAAAGCTCATTGGATGAGTCACAGTTCTTTTATCACTGATATGTACCCATTTTGTGGTCTAGATAGTATTTTCTAAACGTGACTTAAACAGAATATAGTTATATTCCATCTAATGGTATTTTGTTAGTACAGACCTATATTTTTACAACACTTTCTATTTTAGCACTAGGCACACTTTGGGCACCTAATGACCTTAATCTGGTACCTCATGTACTACTTGTATCTAAAGGATATGCTCTTATTTTTCACTGCATATAACTAAGAACTTTACTGTATCTATTTTTATATTTAAATACATTTTCAGCCTAATAATCTGTGAAAAACACTTAGGACTAAGATTATAGGTTCTATATAAATGATTTTTTTATAGAAACTGCCTTCATTCCCTTCTAGGATACCTTAATGAAAGAATGTAATGATGGTGGTGGTGATGATAATTATAATATGTTAAATCTTATCAGCTTCCCAAAATAAATGAATGTATGTAAATGTTGACAGCAAAATGCATCTCCAATCTACTTTTAACTCATCTGCCTGTGTATGTGTTTCACTGATGTGTTTATGAAGTTCTGTCCTTATAAAGCCCTAGAGTCCAGGATCTATTTCCCAAAAGCCACATCAGGCCAGGTACAAACTGCTCAAGGTATCCCATGGCAAGACTCTGCTGGTAGCATTAGCCAGATCTGTCATTTGCACATTTGGGAGGAGATCTGACTGGATCTCTCCATAGAGCAGTGGTTCTCAACCTTTCTCATGCCACGACCCTTTAATACACTTCCTCATGCGTGGTGACCCCCAACCATAACATTATTTTTGTTGCTACTTCATAACTGGAATTTTGCTGCTGTTATGAATCATAACATAAATATCCATGTTTTCCGATGGTCTTAGGCTCTATAGCAGCGGTTCTCAACCTGTGGGTTTGTGATAAATTCATGTTACTAGTAAATTAAGGCAAAGCATGAAACGTTGGTATTTGTAGTACACACGCACTGTTGGATAAATATCTCCCTAGAGTTTTAAAGTGAGGTCATGGGATGTCATAAGAAACAGTTATTGGGTGTCAGAGTGTCCAAACCCGTAGAGAAATTTTGAGCCAAACTGACAACATGCTGGGGAGCAAGATCTAAAATTCCCCAGAGAAGGACAATTTTGCAATTTCTGGTGAACCCTTGGCATTAAGGAGGGGGCTGAGGAAGAGTACATGAAGCTGAGCAAAGCAAGGTATAGGATAGTCAGCGAGTCATGTGCTCCTTTCAGGGTGGTAATGGCATTGCACAGAAAAGAGGACGTGTTGACCTTGATGCACAAGAACAATGGACAGGGTTCTCTAATTAAAGAAGTTATTGGCCTGAAGTGGGTACTGCACCATGACCCACCCAGTTATGATCAAATCACCTTCTGAGGTTCATTTTGGATAGGTTCATCACAGCACCCCTTTCCCATTTTTGGGACACCGAGCTTCAAGGCGAACTTGCCGCAGCAGCCATCATTGCTTCCACTTCCTTTACATTCGGAGACATCAACGTCCAGATATGAGCCCCTGTGTTCAATTTGTCTCCCTAGGGAGGACGAGCATGCCCTGATCCAGCAGTACTGCCAGACCCTCGGAGCCGAGTCCCCGGTGAGCCAGCCCCAGAGTCCAGCTCAGATCCTCAAGTCAGTGGAAAGGCAAGAACGAGGAGAACTGGAGCGGGTCATCGCTGAGTTGGAGGAACAACAAAGGTGTGCCAGACCTGGGGAAACTTGTAATGGAAACATGTCAATAGTAACGTCAACATGGCTCCTACCCATTCCCTTCTCAAACCGCTGTCCAAGAGGTCATAGTGGAGTCAACGCTTTAGAGGACATCACCAGGCTTGCCTGCTGGCTTTGGGTTACACCTGCATTTGGGGTTCAGGGATGATGTTTATTTGAACAGTTACTTAAAGCTGCCATTTCAGTCATGCTCGCTCGTCTCACTGTTAAGAGATGTTCTCACCTAGGAGGAAATAAATAGCATTCCCTAAATTTGGAGTTTATAGATAATTTGGGGTAGAAGATGGTGTGCACAAATAGTAATTTCAGTTTTTGTTTTTTTGATATTAGAAACTTGCAGATGGAATATGAGCAGCTAAAGGAACAACACCAGAGGAGGGAACTCCCAGTGGACTCACCCCCGGACTCTGCTGCATCTCCTCCTCAGACATCCGACGACTCAGAACTGATAGCGGAAGCGAAACTGCTCAGGCAGCACAAGGGTCGGCTGGAGGCTCGGATGCAGATTTTAGAAGACCACAATAGTCAGCTAGAGTCTCAGCTCCACCGACTGCGACAGCTGCTGGAGCAGGTAGAGTCTGCGGAACTCGGTGTCGCCCTCACAGGCCACGTAGCCTCGTCCCGTCTCCCAGGGGCTTTGCCCCAGTGTCAACGGAGAGGTTCGGTTTCAGTTTCTCAGTGCTGCAGCTAATTTAGACTTATTTAGAAATCCCTCTGCCAATGTAAGCAATACATCCTCCCTGGCACACAAAAAAATGTGCTTTGCTTGCCCAGTTTTAGATGGAATTTCCCAGTCTCCTTTAATACTGAAACCTATCCCAGCTGTGAATCATTTAAGGAAAAAGTCCTTATAACATGGTTCTATGTAAATTAAAAGGGGACACATCTGTGCAGGTTAAGGGAAGGGAAATGACCTGAACTCTTTATTTTAAAGTCTTTCTTCCAATAAGCCATTTTCAAGAAATGAAGTAATAGATGTTTGTCAATTTGCTATTATTTTCTAACACTAGGCTACATTCTATGGCACTTGCTTGCAAAAACAATTTTTTTTTAATTTTTAAGCATCCTCATCAAGGATATTTTTTTCTACTGGTTTTTAAAGAGAGTGGAAGGGAGAAAGAGAGAAAAAAATTGGTGTGAGAGAGACATAGCTATTGGTTGCCTCCCACACACACCCCCTACTGGAGCTGTGGGTCAAAACCTGCAACCCAGGTGCATGCCCTTGACCAGGAATCAAACCCTTGACCCTTTGATCTGTGGGCCAACACTCTAACCATTGAGCCAAAATGACCAGGGCAAAATTTCTGGACAATTAGAAATACAATTTACATTATGATGAATACACTCATTTAGGGTGAATATAAAATAATTGCTGTTAAAAAAAGTCTTATTTTTTCTTTCCTTCCTTTGTCTGTTCCCCTATCACTCCCATCTGTCTTCCTTCCTCTCTCCTTTCTCTTCCTCTGTGTTTCTCTTCTTCCCTCCCTCCATTCCATTTTTCTTCTTTTTTCTTAGTGCTGATCAAAAAGTAGACTTACCAAATAAATTTTATGACTCATCAATGGGTAATAGCCTGCAGTTTTGAAAAACACTGTCTTTGAGATATAAAAGTTTCTGCCTTTTTGGTGCCTGCAGTCTTGTTAAATGGTATGATCTATAACAAGAAGGCTTCTTATGTAAGGACACAACATATTATAGAGAATTGAGTGCTTGGCTACATCCAGCAGGCATAAAATAATAGGAGTCAGGTCACAGAACTGGTAATGAAGATGCCTTTGCAGCAGCTGCAGACTGTGGGGAACCCCAGCAAATGGGCCTGGAGCTTGTCTCACTTGAGCCCCTGACATCAACATTTATGTCACCTTTTGCATTTTTCTTTGACCTTTGCAGTGAGGGATCCCTTGGCTGTGACTAGGAATTACTTTCTCTGGAGAAGATCAGTTGAATCAAAAGCAGAAACAACATTCTCTCTAGTGATCTGTCTCAAATTCTAGAAAATCATCTTTCACATTTGCTATCCGTCTTTTAACATGTCAGAGTCATTAAAATGGTGTTATTTTGGCATTATACCAACACAGCAGGCCAAAGTTCACCCCTTATATATATATTTTTATATTTTTTTAATTTTTTAAAAATTTTAATTGATTTTTTAGGAAGAGAGAAGAGGAGAGAGAGAGAGAGAGAGATCAATGTGAAAGTGAGACATCATTCAGCTGCCTCCTGCACACCCAATACCTGGGATCAAACCCACAGCCCAGCATGTGCCCTGACTGGAATAGAATGACAACCTTTTGGTGCACGGGATGGTGCCTAAACAATGGAGCCACACTGGCCAGGGCACCCCTTATATTTTGACCATATGTCTCTCTGTATGTCTGCTAGTGTTTCAGAATTTGTGTGAGACTGTTTTGCAGGTAGCTTACTTTGGAGCCTCCAACTTGGGCATCATTGGGAAGTAATAGTCCCAAGAATAACCAAGGCCTGGTGCTCTTGGAATGCCTGTGTTTTGCCTCTGTGGCAGTCACATTCATGGGGAAAGTTACATTGTTGGTATTGTGAACCTGAATTTTCTGAGTGGTGCCTGTGTAAGGGATTCCTTTTCTGCTGAGAGCTCATATTTACAACATGAAGTGTTAGTAATAGCAACCTAGTGAGTAGATGACATGAAGGAAGCCATACTCTGAAAACTTCATTTGCCGTAGCCTGTTGATGATTTTAGAAGAGCAAAAGGCTCTTTTCCCACCCTTCCCTCTTTGGCCCCCCTTCACTCTCTCCCTCCATTAGACTGAGCTGCCTAATGACTCATATGTTTCCAGAACAGCACAGTAACGCTTTAGAGATAGCGGATATCTGAACGCCTCAGTATATCCCAGACTGTAGAACTCTTATCTCTTCCTTCTGACAGCAGAAATGTCAGATAGAAAAATCTACTGTGAAAGTGAAAACTAGCAAAGCGAGTAGGCTTCCACTAGTTTAGATTTAATGAAAAAACCAGCATCAAATACATTTTAGCTTCTGCCTTTCCTCTACAATGGATCACACTTTCTCATTGGGCCTCATGATTGTTACTATGTCCGTCATCATTTCAGTGCTTTGTGTGAGGGTGCACTTGCCAAGGGTTTGCCTCACACCTGTCAGCTCCTGACAGCCAGTTTAGAAAGAAAGAATCAAAAGGTTAAAAATTGGCTCGGAATTACACAGCTTCTGAGTTCAAATCTAAGCATCTGAATTAAGAATCATGCTCTTACACACTTCAATATTTGTCTTTAAACATTGACTTAAACTTAAAAAATCAGCTGGTTTTGAAATGAGATCCATTTATGGTATGACAAGCAGTGCTAATTTTCTCAGAATGGAACATGTTCCTAAATTCACTTGGTTGACATAAAAACAAGAGAACAATTGAGGGCTGAAGCTGACACTGATACATGAATCTTGTGATATAACTGAGTGAGTCCTTCAAGTTGCCCAGACTGAAAGGGAAGGACACCTAGTGCTCAGCTGAGTTCTTGCAGCTACTGATGCTAATGTATTTGAAAATGTCTGAGGATAAACAACCCCTGCATGGTGTAATTGTCCATGGTGGGGAGGGAGACTTCAGAAATGGAAATGGTTTCCTCAATAGCATTCTAATTCTTCCTCTGGCCTAACATTTGAATGTGCTTTCAGCCTGAAACTGATTCCAGAATCAATGGCGTCTCCCCTTGGGCTTCGCCTCAGCGATCTGCACTGAGCCACTCGCTCAGTCCAGACACCGGCCTGCACACCCCCCAAGCAGGTCAGTGTCCCCAAGACTTAACTCCCCTACACTGTTCCGGTCTGGGTCTTTGCCATTAGCTTGTGTTTCATTTGAATTAACATTCTTACACATGGGTGCCTCAGGGAACAAAGGAGCTTTCTTTTCAATCTTTGGTCTCGGATGGGTCCACAAAGCCATTTTAACAATATCAAAAAAGAAAAGCGAACATTTTAGAATAATAGCTATAATACATGTACCCACAGCCCATGTACATATATAGGGTGCAATAGTGGATTGAATTTTGGTGAAAGATAAAAAAAAAAAAGTGCTCTTACCTTTCGAGATAAGCAACAATTTGAGTTTTTCTGTGTTGGGGATGATTGTTTTCTTTTTTTAGTAAATTTTATTTCTCTAAAATGTCATATGTACATATTCAGAATGCAATACTAAAGAACAGTGTACCAAACATGGTTTTCTCTGCCCAGGTCTGGGAACTCAGTGTTCTGCTTTCTGTATCCCAGTCATCGCAGACATTGCCACCTCTATCACCAGCACCTGAGCAGAGGTCCCCTCCAGCCTGTCACTGACCACAGAGAGGACCTGTCAGTGCTGCTAGTTAGGACTCAGTCAACCAGGCATTCAGAATGACCTTTTATTACTGATAAAATTCAAGTTTCCAAATTTGTCTGAGAACCACATACTTGAACCAATTTAATTTGTTTATGAGATATCTTTTGTTATAGTAATCAGGAGAAAACCTGAAATATTAATACTGTTTTAATTTTTTTAAAATAATAGTTATTTTGCTATTGATTATCAAATAAATACATGAAAATATAAAGTCTCTCATGAGATATCTCTAGTTTTGTGGTGAAGAAGAAATTGGTAGAATATTTTTCTCATATGGAAAACATATTTGCAGCACAAAATAATGAAATACCAAACAATACATTGAAATAATGTGACTACATTCTGTATTTTGCACTCATGAATTTTCACTAGCATAATTTTTTCCCCACAGAAATATCTAGTACACTTTTTTTAGGTGTGCAAGTTTATTACTGACAAATTAATAACAAAGTGGTTTTGGTATTTTTTTCCCTAAAACTCATTCTCTAGCAGTGTTTCCCAAAGTGTGGTACACGTACCCCCAGGGGTATGGGAAGAGTTTGGTGGGGATATGCACTGCACCGTGCTTAGCTGCGCCTAATGCTACGTTCTCATGAGTCAAGATAAGACAGTCTTGTGAGGCGTGCGATGGTCCGGTGTGCAAATGAATGTTATTTATAATATAACTTTTATTTATATTTTATTATGAATAATTTTATTTTTTATTTATTATTATTTTGTGTATGTACCAAAAAAAAGAGAAAATAAATATATTTTGATTGTTATTAAAATACATCCATTTTTTTTTTGAGGAGGGGTACTCAGCGTTACAAAAATTATAGAAGGGGTACACATATGTCAAAAGTTTGGGAAACACTGCTCTGCAGGTTGCATGCCTCAATTATTTGACCAGTGTTAGTTAGCCTTTGAGTTTGGCATGCTTGCTCTACAGAATTATTTTCCCATTGACAGTTAGAGGCCACGGCTAGTATTTTCTTCTGAAGCTGAGTTTTGGTGAAAGGCCAGGCATTAAATTCAGAATGTCTCTTCTTCCTTTGGTCATTCCCAGCCACGGAGGACCTGCTGGTCCCTCCTGATGACACTAACACTGACCTCACCGAGGTGATGGAGCAGATCAACAGCTCATTTCCATCCTGTAGCTGTGAGTATGAATGAAGTAGCACCACTGCACCTTCTCCTTCCTTTGTTTTTCCTGGTATGGGACCCTCTGTCTTCTTAGATAAGAGAACAAAAACCTATATATTAGAACCGGATTGAATGTTAATTAAAAACGAAGCAAACATGCTGTATGTCAGCAAAGCTGAGGAAGCTCAGCGCAGATCCCTTCCCATCCCTGGGGCGCAGCGACAGTGCCGTCCTGCTCTTGGAGATTTTTCCTAAGCCTTGTGCGTGATAACCTGAAGGCAAATAAAATAAGTCTGTTTGTGTTGTGTGTTTTTTTGAAGAAGAAATTGTTCTCGTCAGTGTAAGCTATAGGAAGAAATGTGTATTACTTGAAAAGGGAGTTTTCAGTCGCATGCCAAACAAAGCAAGAAAAGCCTTTTCTAATGCACTTTATTTTCCAGACATTGATCTCTGATATCATCAGATGCAGGTACAGAAAGGGATTATTTTCAGGTTTTCCTCTTGTTTTCTTCTGGTTTCTTTTCTTCTGGGATAAATTAGTCACTGTGTAAGGCCAGGCCAATAAAGGTATCACAGGTGATAACCCTGTGAATTTTCCTTATGAACAACCAAGAGCCACATAATAACTAAATAGAAGCGGCTCAATTCCTAGAGGAACTTGTTAATAATTCTTATTTATTGATTTTCTTCAAACATTTTTGTCTTCAGCATCTTGCCCCTTTGCAATTTCTGCTGAGCTCTCACAAAAAACACTTCTTCTGTTTCACACAGAAACAGTTGACTTTAAGTACATATACATGCTATTTAATGCTACAATTACATTTTTTTAATTGTTTAAAGAAATAGGAATATATTATAATTTTTGACAAATTATTTGTGATTTTTAAATCTAGGCAGCCTCTAAAGTCTTTAGAGACTTCAGCCTCTAAAGACTGTAAAATGTTTCATCTAAATATATATATATATATATATATATATATATATATATATATATAAATATATATATATACACATACACATATATATACACTGAAGTATACTGAAGATATATATATACACACATATATATGTATATATATGTATATATATATATATATATATATATATGTAGTATACAGATAAACAGCATGTCATCTTACCCTTTTCCATCTTCTTTTTGGAAAATACTTATCCTAAATGAGGGAAAAAAACACATCAGGAGTATAGATAAATAAGATATACTGACTTCATTTACAAAGTATTCTTCAATTTATGCCACTCTCCAGTTTACAAAATTGATAGTTAGCAGGAAGTACAAACAGCTATTTGAAAAACAGTCATTTCTGAATTTGTAAGGGTATTTGCCTAAGGGACGTATTACAGTTTCTACAGCACATAAATATCTTTATATTTGGGACTGCGCCATTTTCCAGGTTATTATTTGTAGTTCTACTTCTTGAAGTTTGCTGAATCGCATTTACTCTGACAGTCCCCACACTCAGCCCCTAAAAAGGCTTGTGTGTACTGTAGATATTTACAGAGGCATTAAGTTCATGGACTATCAGATTATTGCTTTTCTTCTAGGCTTTGTAACAGCCATATAAGATGAACAGATTAAATTTTTTATATTAATTATACTTCAAGGTTGAATTTTCTAGAGAATTGGGTTCTGAGGTTGTATGTTACTTAGTGGCTAGATATAGTCTTCCTAAGTCAGAATTTCAAAATTAAATTTACAAATGAAATTACTTTTTAAGTCAGCTTAAATCTAAATACATTAATAATTAATTTTTTAAAATTATGTAATCAAATACAAGTTTTTATTTAAATGCTATGATGGATGATTTCATTTTCCCACTGGGAAGGTTAAGTTGTTAAAGTTTCCCCATATAGTACTCGGAATGTTCCATAGGATTCATTTGCTTTGTTGTCCCTTTTAAGTTGCTAAGCTAGCAAATATGTTAATAAGCCTGCAAATTCCCAAAGCTTACTGACCACCTTTGGAGAATTTTTCTAAGCAAATCAGCTTGGCACCTTCCCAGTGCCAAGCCAATCTCATGAGCCCCTGTAACTAATGAGAACTTTAAAATTACTTGTCACTAGCATACAGTGAATTGATCCGCTTGTTAATCTTGACTTTTGATCCTTCGTGGATTAAAAATTAGCATGGTCACAAGATAATTTCTATTCCTGGCAATCTTGGAATTAAAATGAAACTGTATGCATAAACCCTAATCGCATGAATCGCCTACTTAAACAGGACTTTTTTTTTTTAATTTCACTGTATCTATTTATTATCTCATGTAACACCTTAGAATTCCTCTGTCTTAGAGCCCTTTAAAGTCTTCTTTTAATTATTTACATTAAGTTTCAGAGCAAAGAGGCAAGGAGTTAATGAAGGGAATTTAATTGTGTTGTTTATTAACCAACATACACACTAAAATTTCCACTGACTGATGTAACTGTTTCTTACTGTAAAATGTTTTGTTAGTTTTCTCAATTATGTCATCTAAATATATGGGATACTAATAGTCAACTGAATATTTTTTTGCTTTAAAAGCAACAAATGCTTTTAAATTTATTTATATCTATAGGCATATTCGCATTGCGAATTGCCTACGTTTATTAAGCTTTAGTGACATTTATAAAAAACACAAAACCTACAAAAATGCAGTGATTTCCTGATTTCTTAAAAATATATTTGTTATGATTTGTTCAGGGAGGTACCCATAGCCTTTTATTTGATAAAAAGCTATGGGGTTTTAAATGTTGGTTTGGAGCAAAATGGATTTGATTTCTGTTTGGGTTTGGTTATTCGTTACTTAGAAGTGTGTGTAACTCTCCCATGTGGTACTTAACACTAATGCAGCTAAGCTCTCCCTTCGGTGTAGCTCACGTGTGTGAGGAACTTCACCCACTTTCTTCCTGTTTTAACTTGCATGCCCCCCAGGACTAGGCTGTCCTTAGCCTGATTCTGCCCCCTACTACTACTGGGGCGCACTCTCCCCGTGCAGGCGTCATAAGAAGGTTGTCCTCGTTTGCTCTTTTATTCTCACAGACTTCCTAGCACTCTCTGTATGGTCACAGCTATCGTGCCCCCCCCCCCCCCCACACACACACACTAGAACAGAAAAATGAAAGAAGGAAGGAGTGAAGCAGGCTAGATGACTAGGGACAATTCTTTTTTCTTTTCTTTTTTAATATATGTTATTGATTTTTTTTGCAGAGAGGAAGGGAGAGGAATAGAGAGCTAGAAACATTGATGAGAGAGAAACATGGACCAGCTGCCTCCTGCACACCCCGCACCAGGGATGTGCCCGCAACCAATGTACATGCCCTTGTCTGGATTTGAACCTGGGACCCTTCAGTCCATAGACTGATGCTTTATATCCACTGAGCCAAACCGGTTTCGGCAAGGGACAATTCTCATTTGACACAGCACAGATGTTGCCCCTCTGGAGGGGAGGGGCTCTCTCTCTCCAGTAGGGTTGAGTATGAGAGAATCATTACAAGGTTTGTCAGTGAAAAGGAGAGATGAAAATGCAGAGGCTTTAAAAACAATATTGCTAGTGTCTGCCCTCACAGTGCCCACCAGAGCAGCTACACTGTCAGATGCCCTCTGTAACCAGGGAGGAATTGAGCCGCAAATCAGTCGCAAAGGTGAATTAGATGCCAAGTTCTATCTGCTCCAATGCTCTTAGCTGGAAGGCACAACTGGTAGCCCAAGTTCCTTGAAGACTCTCAGGGATTAGCCCAGCCTTTTCCTTGATGTAAGCACGTTGCTACCATCTTCCTAGCCTTTGGGGCAAGGGTTAGTCGAGGGTGGCAGAAATGAAACTCCTGCACCCTCATTTCCCCAATGACTTCTTGGTGAGAACTGATACTATTCAGCAAAATATACAGATTTTGCTCTGCTCTGACACAAACCCAATACATGGCAAGATTTCAATGGGCAATTTTGAGACTTTTTTTCCCCCCTAAAAACTAAAAACTCACTGAATGCTTTAGTGTGCACTTTTTGACACAGCCAGCATATGCTTTGCATATTTTGGTGGAATTTGTGTATCTTTAAGCGCGGGATATGAAAAACTAGGGAAACTAGCCCTTGTTAAAGCATCTAGCAAAAAAAATCAAAATCAAAAACAGTTTCTTATTTTATTAGCATTCATTTACCATGCTGAAAAAAAGCACACTTTTGCATGCCTTAGAGGGGGAACCAGCCAAACAACAGTACCACCTTCAACTGATTTATTTTGTTTTCTCTTTCAGCAAATCTCCCCAGCGGGAGCGGGCAACAGGTAAGAGTTCATGGTTCTGTTAACAAAAATTCCAACCGAAATCAAAAGAGAGCTTTGTTCAATATGATATGCAAATCAGGGACACAGCCCTCAGTATGAACGGAAGACTTAGAGATGCGCAAAGTGTTTAAAGGCAAATTTACAAGGAACTGATGATCACAGAAACGGGTTGCTAGGGGAAACAAGAGCACAAACTTACATTATTCATCTTCTGATTGGTGGGGGCAACAGTCAGCTGGCTCAGTGGTCAGCAAGTGGGGCTATGAGAGTGTGAACAATGGGTAACGTGACTAGGCATTTGTCAACATTCCGGTTCAGGTTCAGGCTTGTAGAGCATTCAAAGCTGAGTGATTTTTAGGGATGAGAGGGGGGGGAAAGCCCTAAAAAACACAGGAGGCCCCAGGAAGGAGTTAGGCAGTGGATGAGGAGTGTGGGAGATTTGGGGTGCTTGCCCCAGCCTAATTTACTCACCTTTGGTGCCTCGCACAAGAAAAAGACAAGTTCTCTCAATTTTAACTTGCTTTCCAGCCTGGCCAAGAGCAGCCTTCCAGACTCCCTCTGTATTAGCTGCAGAGATACAGGGCAGGCGAGGTGAGGCCCTTTCCTCTTTAGAAGGAGAGGAAAGGGCCTCACTCCAGGAGCAGAAGTCACATGGAAGGAAAGGGTCCCCTCTGAACAGAGCAAAATAGGATACGTGTTCTGAAAGGAGCACTATTTCCTTGAAGAGTTGACAGGCTTCTGCTACCTATAATGGTTTATGTAAATGTTGTTCTGACAGCACGGTTTTCTCTTCCCGCAGGCAATGTGAAGTACCTACCATCTAGCCAACAAACATTTCCTGACCTTCAGTATTGCACTTTCCAGCAAATGCCACTCCCAAGCCCCATTTAATCAGAAGTCCCATGGCTCCTTGAGACAGGCTGCTGAGCGCCGACCTTGTGTTCTACTGAAGGGGTGAAGCACTGACTATCCAAAGAGAGAAGACTTTTGTTCTTAGACTAAACCTATATTATTACTTTCTTCTTCCCTTTCTATGCAACTGTAAATTGAGGAACAGAGCAGTATTAGGGAATGGTAATACATTTGCCATTGATTTGTATACAGCATTGGGAACGTGGGTGGGGGCTTTCTAATGTGATGCTTCATTTTAATAACTGTGACAAAAACTGCATAGGAACTAGAAGAGAGTTTGACATTCCTTTCTATTAACCTTGTACAATAACTTTATGTATTTCTTCGACTTTTTTACCTTTGTGGTTATTTATGAACTCATCAGCCACACGACCAAGTAAATTTCCTATATTTGTTTTCATGATTTGGCCAATTAACAGATTCATACAGTTCAGTCAGTTATATGACAGGTGCATGGATAGCCTACAGCTCTGTGCATACTTTTTAACCTTATTTGACATTATACACTTAATTTTTCTTAGCAACCACTTGGAAACTACAAAAAAAGAAAGTGGCTCTAACTGCCATGTTCATTGGTGTTTTTCCATGCTTTTTATTTCTCTGCTCTATATAAGTAGCTCTTGATTTCTTTATTTATTTCATCCCCCGAATTTATATGATAGAGGAGACTTAAAGCAGGATTATAATAATCTCACAGATCATTTTACCAAAGCTTGCCTATTTAGGCATATTTTATTTTGGACACAGAAACAACACTTAGTACAACCTTTTCTACTTTCTGTATCTTGATTTTCGTCATTAAATACTCAGCAGGACTTTACCTGACTGTAATGCCAGACACATTATCATCTTTGGTTCCCTTCAAAGAAAATTTTATTCTTGTTTATGTCTATTTAAGCCCGTATAATTCTTGGAACTTCTAGTTCTTTTCTTTTTCAAAGCAGACACAAATTTAGTGCACATCTAATTTTCCCTTTTTGGGTGAATACACAGATTTTTATTGTCCTTTATGTAATTTATACATTTGGGAAGAATGTTTATCAAAAGCCTATGCCACTCCTTCGGCAGAAGAATGAAATTGAATGCTTGGATGCTGGTAACCTGCCTAACTTCGATTAGGCCTTTGGTTGAGCTCCTGACTTAGCATTTAATTCACTCAGTTTAAACATGGTATATAATTACCAAATACAGAGAAATTTTTTTTTAAGTTAAAATGTTTTGATTCAAGCACATGTGCTTTTAAAACAGCAGGGCAGTTGAACTTTGGGTTCGCTGGGCCTGTGATCTGGCCAGAAGGAGGCTTAAAGTTAGAAATTCTATTCTTTGTGAATAGGCCGGGTGGGTTGGGGGGCAAGGGTGTCTATTTGCAGCATAGATATTTTGAGAAGAAGATTGTTTTATATAAGAGGAAAGCCATGACCACCTTTCTACCTCAGACCCGTCTTTACCCATCTTGTCAGAAACAGCTTTACCCCGCTACAGTCTGCAAAACTTAAGGCTTTTATCGGCCACATTATACCCAAGAAAGCACCTATTTAAAGAAAAGAAAAAAAAAATCCCTGAACTCTGAACTACAAGTTGTAGATTTGGTGTCTTCCTTGTTCTTTGAAAAAGTTATGTATTAGTTTTTCCCTGCCTGTAATTGTGTGTAACACGTCTTCTATCTGCTATTAAGGGAAAACTACATAAAACACTACATTGTAACCTTGTGAGAAATATTATATAAAAATAAATATGATGTAATAAAATACAAGGGGAAATACGTATGTAGCTCTTTGGAAATATGTACTAAAGTACTAACCATAGACTGTCACCTAATGTGGTTACATGTATTTTTCATCCCAAATAAAAGTAATTTTAACACAAGGTGACTTAGATATTCTTCTTAAGCGTTCACTGAATCTGAAGTCTGAATACACATTTATGAATATAAAATAAAACGAGATTAATCCCCTGATAAATCCACAT
The DNA here is from genome assembly GCA_963924515.1 of Vespertilio murinus. Taxonomy (NCBI): domain Eukaryota; kingdom Metazoa; phylum Chordata; class Mammalia; order Chiroptera; family Vespertilionidae; genus Vespertilio; species Vespertilio murinus. The sequence goes on along the minus strand of OZ004705.1, from coordinate 173,891,372 downwards.
ATTTTCCTGTAGTTTCTCTCATATACATTATTGCATTCTCTCTTGCTCTCATTTTCTCTCTGTGTTCCTCTCTTGTCTCTAGAGGCCCAGTGCACAAAATTCATGTGGGGTGCGGAGGAGGGGCAGGTGTCCTTCAGCCCATCCTGCACCCTCTCCAATCTGGCACCCCTTGGGGGATGTCCTTGGGAGATGAGATCTCTGGGTCCCCTTTAGGATCCAGGCTAAACTGGCAGTCAGACATCCCTCTCCAATCTGGGACTGCTGGCTCCTAACCACTCACCTGCCTGCCTGCCTGATTGCCCCTAACCTCTCTGCCTGCCAGCCTGATAGACTCCTAAATGCTTCCTTGCCAGCCTGATTGATGCCTAACTGCTCCCCTGCCAGCATGATCATCCCTAACTATCCTCCTCTGCCAGCCTGATCACCCCAAACTGCCTTCCCCTGTGGGACTGAGGAGACTGGGGGACTCCAGATGGATGAGGCAGGGCTAAGGGGACTGGGGGACAGGCTGGATGAGGCAGGGCTGAAGGGACTGAGGGACTCTGGCTGGATGAACTGCACGGCTCTTGTCACCCCCTGTTGGGGCTGAGGGGACTGGTGGACTCCAGCTGGATGAAGCAAGGCTGAGAGGAATGGGCACCGCTCTCTTATGGCTATGGGTGTCACCATCTTGTGAAGGCATGGCAATCAATTAGCATATCCCCTCTATTGGCTGTGGATGCTGGCATCTTTGTGATGGCATGACAGTCAATTAGCATATCCTCTTTTTATTAGATAGTATTTTCAATTTCCTTTACAGATAGAAGGCTTTAAATATGGGGGTGGGGGGAATGTTGAATATTGAAAACATACCTAAGCCTTTTTGAGCTTTCTTTGTTTTAATAACTTAAGTGATTAACTTTTCAAATCCACTTTTAGCCTCATGCTCTTAAATAATGTGTTTTTTATACGTGCTCTGGATTTTAACCACTCTAGCAGTAAATTTAATCCATTTCTGAAGCCATCCTGTGGGAAGTGGTGTCAAGCAACAAACGTGATACTTGATTCTAAAGTTAAAAGCTACTTGTGAAATAGAAAAATCCCAAAACATATAATTTGTTAAAATAAAGAAAATTGATACTCTCTAATGAACATGCATTTTAAATACCCTGTCTAACCCAAATTAATATTCACATCAAGTATTCCTAAGGAAATAATTGTTGGTTTCCAGCAACCTTTTGAGCAAGTGTTTAAAAATGGAAATGAGAACAAATGGAAACATTTGGTTTTTATGCTGTCTGTCTTCAGCTTACTTTTTTTTAGATCATTGAGATACCATTTTTTTTAATTTAAAGAATGTAGTTTGCTCTTAGTTATCTCACTAGCCACTACCACCACCATTCAACTCTCATAGACGAAGTTTTTTAGAGATACTTCTTAATTCATTAATTGAGAACTTAATGAAGATACTATTTGACACCACACCGCCTAGCCCTATAAGCAGAGTCCAACCACTTCATTGACATGCGATACCAGCTTGTGTTTCTGTGAGGTCAATTAAGTGACAAGAGTGAGCTTGGTAGTGGAGGCTAGGAGCCAATCACAATCACATTATGTCCACTGCCACTGCTAATAGTTTTCTATTGCCACAGTAATGCTGCATGACAGCCATAAAAATTCAATAAAAAAAGTATTTCTTCAGCCCATGGGATAATGGGATTCAGTCTATGTGGGAAGGACTCTTCTGATCTCAGCTGGACTTGTTCACATGCCTGGAGTTGACCAACTGTTCAATGATGAGAACTGGCACACCGTCACTTCTACTGAATTCTGTTGGTCAAAGCAATTTGAAGGCTAGGTATAGGGAATAGATTCCACCTCTTTTGTGAGAACGACTGTAGAGACACAGGACACAGGGTATAGCTTCAAAGAGGGGTCCTCAGGTTTCACCATATAAACCTGAGGCAGGCAAAAGAGAGGACTTTGGTCAGAATACTAAAGCATCTATTTCCTCGGGCATTATGTTCATTGTCCCAATGGAATGGGAAGGAAGTAGTCTTTTAACAGGACAATCTTTTAAAATAAAGGTCAGGAAGACAAGACCCTTCATCCTTCAGAAATTCAATTTCAGAAACAGACAGGTAAGGAAACTTAGCATGTGTTTGCCAAAAATCTTATGAAAAGGAGATGCCCTCAAAATTGATAGTAAAATGAGAAGAAACACGAACACACACACACACACACACACACACACACACACACACGAAGAATCCTAGATAAGAAATGGATTAAAGGGGATATTATAAAATAGAGGCTCAGTGCATGAAATTCAGTCCCTCAGCCCAGCCTGTACTCTCTCCAATCCAGGACCCCATGGGAGATGTTTCACTACCAGTTTAGGCCTGATCCCAAAACTGGCAGTTGGACATGCCTCTCATAATCCAAGACTGCTGGCTCCAAAACTGCTTACCTGTCTTCCTGCCTGATTGCCCTAACCACCTCTACCTGCCTGCCTGATCACCCCTAACTACTCCCCTGCTGGCCTGATTGCCCCTAACCGCCTCTGCCTTGGCCCATACCTGGGACCCAGGATTCCCTCCTCCAGCTGGCCACAGGCACCAGGACCCAGGCTTCTCTCCCTCTGGCTGGTCACAGGCGCCTGGGACCAAGGGGTGGCCAGCTTCTCCCTCTCCCAGGCTGCAGTCACAGGCAGGCATCGGTGCCAGGGACCTCGGGACAGGCAGCTTCTCTGTCTCAGGCCATAGCCACAGGCTGGTGCCTGGGCCCATAGGGAGGGCAGCTTTACCCAGGGTCAGCTTTGTCAGGAAGGTAGTCCAGAAGTTGTCTGGTCTAATTAGCATATGACCCTTTTATTGGTATAGATGGTTCAGATGAAATTTGTTCAAACTGAATTATTTTTTAGCCAGAACACACAATGCATAGGAGGTTCTTAACTTTGACCAAATGAGTAAGCACATGTGATGTTGTATTCCTGCCAAACATTTGTTTAGAAACATAAATTTATTCTCACTTTGTATCAGTTTGGAAAACCAGCCCCTTCATCCTTCAGAAAGGATGCTACTAACCTCTCATTTTGAAGATTCCAATTGCTGACATAGTTTTAATATTTTAGAACATGCTTCAGACAGCTTACAGTGTATGCTTGAGTTCAGATATTCTCTCACAGGCAGCTTATTTTTGGCACTGTTTTGAATTTTTAGTGTGCAAATTCATGAAGCATTGCATATTTTCATAAAAGAAAGGAAATACCAAAAAAAAGAGAAAAGTCAATAATTTGCCCACAGCCTAGCTCAGTCTTCATCCAGAAAGTTCCAATGTTGAATTTGTAATTAAATAAGAGTTCTCAGACTGCCATGGTATGCAATTACAATTAGTTCCTGATACTACATTTTAGACCATTTTTTCAGAAGTATTAAAACATCGATTTTTACCCAAATCAATTCTTTTTTCTTATAAAATGGCATTATAAAACTGTTGGCGAGAACTGAGTCCTACTAGTGTAAATCTGGCCTGAGTGAGCCTGTCAAAATCTAGAGCAGTCTCATTCATTATACTCTGAACTTCATGAGCCATGGGAAACTGGACAACCACACATGCTGCTTGGGATGTCTGCAATTGCAGATTCAAAAGCTCACCCCTGCCCCCCATGATCCTCCTGTACCCTGTTCTATTTCCACTTCCACCTGCACCAGGCAGATGCATATTGTTAATGACGCCTAATAAAAGATGCCGCTTAGCGCAAAACAAAATGCATGCGGGAAGCCAGATCTCCAAAATGTCATGGAGGAATTAACAAAATTAAAAAGGTAAACGGGGTGCTAGGATTAAATCACGAATGTAAACCATGAATCAAAATTCTGCCTTGACTTGAAATTTAGTGGCTATAACTTCCTGAACGACAAAATATACAAGTGCCTGGGAGATGCATGGCACTGTTCATTGCTGAAAACAGAGTCAGGGGGAAAACCTGTGTAGGTGTGTGTGAGGGGTTGGTGCTCACCTAATGGATGAGTCCAGTGACAAGCAATAATAATGAAGCTGGAAAGAGGGTTAATAGGTCCATAAGAACATATACTGTACTCTATATCCACACAGGAAATGCACCCAAATATAGGGATACAGTTCAAGAAAAACAAACAAACAAACAAACAAACAAACAAAAAACAACAATGTATGGAATTAACCATCCCCTATAGAGCCATATCCCCAAAACTTCACTGGGGTGTTCCAGCGTGGTTACTGGTGATGTTAAGAGTCCTAAGAAGTTATCACAGCAATCACTTAAAATGCACTGGATGTAGCACGACTTCCCCAGTAAAAGAATTCCCTGGTTAAACAGTTTGGAGAAAACACTGCATGCTCTAATGCACTTGGAGATTGACAATGCACATGAATATATTAAAAGCTTTGAGAAATCCTGAGGTAAAGCAGCCTGCAGAACTGTGCATCGCTCTGCATTTGTGAGGGATTTGACCACAGAACCCTTTGCCTCTTGCCTGTTAACATCCTGCAGTGTGCACTTTGGATGCTGAATTAATGTCATAGGTTTTAATCTTGCAAATACATCTAGGTGGGAATCCCATGAAGTCTAGAAAAAAAATGACAAGTGAATAGTAAAACAGTTACCAGTCTCAATTCAGGATTTTTCTATGGAAAGTAATCTTGTGTGCCAACCACTATATTCCTATCACTAAAGACATATGCTAAAACCTGGGTCAGAATACAGGCACTTTGCCTTCAGCTCAGCTTTGTCCTCGGTTCAGAAAATATATATACATGCCCTCCCTCCCCAGAGTTTTGTGTCCATTGGTTATACTTATATGCATGCATACAAGTCCTTCCTTGATCTCTTATTTCCCCCATATCTCCATACCCTCCCCGCTGTAATTTGACAGTATGTATTGGGGGAGGGAGGAGAGCAATGGTAAGATATGTACACATATAATAATTTAATAAAAATAAATAAATAAAAAGGAAAAAGGAAAAATATATATATATTTCTAAAGAAAAATAATTTCTATTTCTAAAATCCAAGTCTTTCTAAATGAGCCATGCCTAGCAGGCACTACTACACCAGGCATGAATTACAAAACAACAGGATCTAGGAATGGCTGGGGTATCCAAACGTGTTTCCTTTTTTTGTTTGTTTTGTTTTTGTTTATTTATTTAATTAATCATGGGAAGTCCTGGTTTCTGCTAAAACTGACAAAACAGCCCTGTGCCAGGTGGATGAGTTGGTTGGAGACTCATCCTGTACACCAAAAGTTTTTGGGTTTGATTCCCGGGAGGGGCACATACCTAAGTTGCATGTTTGACGCCTTGTTGAGGTGCATATGAAAAGCAGCCAATTGATATTTCTATTTTAAAAATATATATTTTATTGATTTTTTACAGAGAGGAAGAGAAAGGGATAGAGAGTTAGAAACATCAATGAGAGAGAAGCATCTATCAGTTGCCTCTTGCACATCCCTTACTGGGATGTGCCCGCAACCAGTGTACATGCCCTTGACCTGGGACCTTCCAGTCCGCAGGTCGACGCTCTATCCATTGAGCCAAACCGGTTTCAACTTGATATTTCTCTTGCCTCTCTCTTCCCCCAACCCTTCTCCCCTGCCTTCCTATCTCTAAAATCAATAAACATATCCTCAGGTCAGGACTTAAAACCACAACTAACGAAAACATTATGCAATCAGAATGTGACTGCATGTAAGAAACAGAGCTATAAATACCATTTATTTTCTCTCCTCCAAAAAGCATTTTTAAGGTTCCTTTGCATGAAGGTAAAAACTCTGTCATACTTCTCCCTCAGGTCTGTTTATAAAAATATTTCATAAAGCAAAGCAATGCTCTAGAGCAGTGATTTTCAACTGGTGTGTGGCAAAAATTTTTTAAACATACAACACCTGACTATTTAGTCAGGGCCACTGGACTCTTTTCCCCTAGATTGTGAAATGAAAAAATGACATCAGCCAACACAATGGTCATCCAGTGTGAATGCCCTGTCTTAAACCATAAATATAGGTCATATAATAGAGTTGCATCTTATTGGTCAGGTCACAAAATAAGGATGCATCTGATTGGTTAATTCTTGGTAGCAGAAACCCTTATATACAAGTACAGGCACCTGTTTTTTTAAAGTTACTTTGGAGCAAAAAGGGTAGGTAGTTACTATTATTATTTTCTTTGTAAGTCCATCAAAATTTTACCTATTTTTTGTCAGATCAGAATATATATATATTTGGTGTGCCACAGAGTTTTTTTTTAAAGTATTTATGTGTGCCATAAGATGAAAAATGTTGAAAATTGCTACTCTAGATTGTCACAAACTGTTTAAATTATTTTCTAAATCTATTCCTTTAAACATGCACTAATGATTAAATTAATTTCTCACATTTCATTGATAATTTATAAAGGAGTTCTAGATAGCAGTTATTGGAAATATGCACTGAGAATGTGAATGGATCCTCTTGAGATGCGTAATCAAATATCAATACTCTTAGATTTTATATATAGAGAGAAAGTGTTTAAACAGAATTCCTGAGTTGTAACAGTTTAGGACCAAATCCATGAATAACAAGGAACAGAGTATATGTCACTGTGACTGATCTAGTCTCAATAACTAATTATTTAGTTGATATAATATTAACTGGTTTTTGTAAGATTAAGCACAGCTGAATATTAAAGCAGTAAACTGCTTTACACCACCTTACTGGAGTTTGATTAGGTCCTTCCAAGATCTGAATATGAAGCCCTACAGGTCATACTCAGGAATCTTCATTAAATATGCCTGCTGGCTTCCCAAACACCAAAGGCACCTGTTGATAAGACAGGGCTGAGGTTATTTGTAAAAGCATAAGGGAGATCAGAGTTGATAGAGATTTTGTAGCATCTCTGAGGGGAAATGGCTTGATTTAAGATTGCTGAACCGGGCATGGGGGGTAAGGGTGGGGTTGATGTAATAGCTTACCATTGGTAGCCATCACCAGGTGAGTGTTTTGAGACAAGGGTTTTGAAGAACATGAGGAATAAAGGTGTTTGATGGTGTCTGTTGAAGAATTGAACTGTTTGATGTTCATATCAATGAATTTTTTTTCAGGAAGTTTCTGGAATGAATAATGAAGTTATAATAAAGTCATGATGATAAAGACAGAGGAACACCAAAGCTTTGTTAGTGAGGACAATGGACTTTAAAGTCATGACAATATGGACAAAGGTGAGTGGGTGTAGATGCTCTTGGTTCTCAGCCTCTTCAGCCTGAGCTGAAAGGGTTGACCATTAGTGTCTGGGACCATAATCAAGCTATAATTCCAACACAACTCATGGTGTCACAATCTTGTATCATCTTCCAAGGTGGCTGTTTTAACTACTTTGTCTGGTTTTCCTCTTCTTTTTGTTGGACAATCATTGGTTGGATCATTACATGGGACAGCAGTTGCAGTAAGTATGCAAAACTCTGGAGATCACAGAGCTGACCACTGTAGGACTCTCTTTAACGGCCCGCGTAGAAAGAGTTCCAATTCAGGGTTCAGGTTCTGGAGAAGGGCCACACACAAATGAAGAGACTTGAAGAAATTAAATTTGGCAATATGGGGGACCAGGCGGTAGTCCAACTCTAGTGGGAGAACTACTACTACTCTGGCCCTGCCATCCCCTTTTATTGAGGTTTTGGGGAAAGCATCTTAGGCAACATAAACAGAAATTTACAGGCAGGAAAATAACAGAAACTTACAAGGGACAAAATAAGGTGGAGGCTGCTTCAGCTTAACAATGTCTCAACTAAAGGTTAGAACAATTAAGGTTGTTGACCAGCCTTCCTGGCTTCCTGTCAATATCTCTTTTTTAGTGAAACTGATTTGTTTTCCAGCAGACCACTGCAACCCAGACTATTAGTAACAGAAGGTTTATAATCAGAGTTTGCAGTCTGCTTCTCAGCCAGGAACCAAACCAAGACAAGTTCTCATCACCCATCTGAATGGGGGGGGGGGTGGGGGGGCAAATAGCAAAAGTCTCTAAATTCATGATTTCTTCCTTTGCATTTGGATCTCATTGGCAATATTTTAGCTACCAATGAGGTCTGGAGGGAGGCAATCACAACAATCTTCCCCTAAAATACCAGCTGTTCCCCTTGAGGGATCTGAATTACTTTTCAAGTTATTCTATTTTGATGGCCTGATATTTCCCTGTTTTATCATCAACAAACAAAACTTTTGATGTTCTAAAGGTTTTTTTTCTAGCAAATCTGTCCAAAATATGCTAGATTGCAATCAGACAGTTATAGGTGCCCCCTTCTTAAAGACTGTGGAAGAAGAGTAGAAGCATCTGGTGAGTAGAAATAAATAAAAGGGGTGGGGAGAGAAGAGGATTTCCTAGGATCTTACTTGCAATGAGGTGTTTATTCTCAGTGGGCACAAAAAAATGTGCACCATTAGGGACTGTCAAGTTTAAAAGAGATTCTAAACCCCAAGTCAACAGAACCTGCGCTAGTTTACTTGTAGCTGCTGTGGTTAGATCCTTAATAAGATCAATAGACTTTTGCTCCTGGTTCAAGAGAGAAACTGAGTAAGCCAATAGTCTCTGATGATTCACAAGAAGTTGTCAGAACACTCAGGCCTTTTTTCAAATCTCTCATATTACATGTGACATAGACAAGCTTACAATAATTCGAGAGACCCAGAGTGGGCAGTTTTTAACTCATGAAAGGAGTGTCATCCTTAGATTCTTGGATAAGAGGTTGGTAGCTTCGGTATAAAGTACGCCTAACTTTAGAGAACAACCTTACAAAAGAGCCAGGGTCCCACAGATAATTCAATATCAATTAGGTTAACACTCCATTGAGGCAAGAACAGCATGAAGTAAGGTTTGGGGATGTCAATCATTTTTAGTAAATCTCCAAGTTTACATTCATCCTTACTACAAGATGGTGGCTTAGATTAGACAGGTCAGGTGATAAAGGGCTGTCTCCAACTCCCTCACATTAGTCATCCCAGGCACAGAGCCACTTCTTTCCTTTACTAGACGAGTGTGGAGGGCTGAGTTAATCACAGCCAGGAAGAAGGGTCTCCCAGAAACTAACCCTGACAGCACCTTGATCTTGGACTTCCAGCCTCCAGAACTGAAAAATTAATTTCTGTTGATGAAGCCAGCCTGTCTGTGGTATTTTGCTATGGCAGCCTGAACAGAGGCACTGTGCCCTTGGTAGTGTGTGGTTTAGATGTACCTTTAAAGGTATAATTCCCAACCCTTGGATGTTTTTGACACCTTGGAATGATAACACATTCTCAATTTGCATTTAATGTAACATAATTGTACTAGATGGCATTTTTTGGAAGGGAGTCACAGAATCAGGGCTGACAGCACTGCTTTTAGGGGACAGCAGAGTGGTAAAACATCCAGAAGGGAGGGTCACCCCTAAGAACCAGTGACCCTATCGTATTTCTTCCTAGGATATGCCCCAACAGAATAATACAACATTTTAGACAAGCCGTTTGTTGCTCTTTAACACTGAGATCAAGAAAACAGTGATCTGAGAAAAGTCTGGCTGCGTAGCAAGTAATGGACTAGCTAATTCTTTTCTCCCCTTTGATGCCTTATTGTTCAAGTCTTTTATTAGCATAGTGGACACAAACATAATTTCTGCCAAAGTGATTGGATAAATGTTTGGCACCAGAATTCCCTTTAAGAGAAAACTGTATTTGGAAAAACACCCCAGTAGAGCTTGAGGATAACCAGTGACATCTTATGGTCTCCCAGAAGGAATACAACTGTTTCTTAGAAGACAAAAAGAGAACTATGTCTATTATTCTGGAAAAAGAGATGGGAGGAGACAAAAGAAAAATGCCTGGGGTCAATGAGAGAGATTTGCTGAAGGCCACTTGTTGTGTTATAAGACTCTTCTTTAAGAGCCCCTAAAGTTCCAGTTAAGGTGATAGATCCATGTACGGTGTGAATACATTCTGTATATTATGAACTCAGGTGGAAAAATGAAGTTTTAACCTTGGCAGTGATTGAGGCCTGTGCACAAGGTACAGACAGAATTGGGAAGAATCATGTAGGGCTCTCGATTCCTACAGACCTTAATGTTGAGTATTTGAGTCAAATTGACCTACAAGGACCCTAGTAGACATTCAAACCACATGAATAAAAGGAGAAATCCAAGTTGCTTTAAATTTCTTAAACATCTGAATGGCATTTAGAGGAATGTATCGGCCAAAATACCACCATTGCACCTTCACCCTTCCTTTCACTTTGGCTTCATGCTTCCACCTGGCTGGTTTTCCCAAGAACCTTAAATCCAGAAGAGGCGGGGTGAGGAACAAGAGCCAAGCCAATCTGAAAAAGAAAAAGGAAACTAAGAAACTCATAGAGATACACAAATGGTTGCACAGGAAGCCTGAGTTGTAGAAGACAGCTCTAGAGGGGAGCTCTAGGCAGGAGGGACCAGTTGGTAAGGTCAAATAGACTCTCAATGCTCCAACTGGCTTCTAGGTGCCGAGCTAATGAACCCTTCACTCTGTCCCAGGGCTATGGTGAGCATAAAATCATTCAGTATTTTCAGATACTTAAGGAGCAGGCTGGCCATAGGTGTAGCCTGAAATGATGCATGTATCTCCTACATGTTTTTACCCTCCTTTCATTTCTTTGCTAGCAGCAATTTTTTGAGGCTTGGCTCGGCTTTTTCTATTAAGTGTACTCTTTAATAATGCAGATATCCCCCCCAATAGATGGAGTTACACATATGTTGATATATATGTATTTGATATGCATGCTATTTTTTTGTATTGACAGCAAGCTTCAAAACTTCATATGTCAATTTTGCAGAAGGTGTTAACATCATAGATATTTTTACGCTTAAAAATGTCAAATTTCGTGCCAAAAAAAACATTTGCAGGAAGTTTTAATTCATTACTTTATTTTGAAGAAAAAGTTGTCATATAGTTTGGGAAGCTTATGGTGAACATGCTCCATCTCAAAATACTTGTGAACTCTGGTTTAAACACTTTAAAATTGATGATTTCTATGTGAAAGACAAAGAACATCCAGGTCAACCAAAAAAGTTTGGAGACCAACAATTATAACCATTATTGGATGGAAATGTGTGTCAAACACAAAATCAACTTGCAGAAAGATTAAACATTGCTCAGGAAATAATTTACTATCATTTACAAGCAATGGGAAAGATTTTAAAGGAAGGAAAAGGGTGCCACATCAACTGAACAAAAAACAAATGAAAAACTGAGAAGTCATCAGTAAAATGTTGCTTCCATGGCACATTTGAAAGTCCTTTTTGCACCGAATTGTGACTGGCCATGAAAAGTGAATTTATTTTGAGAACCACAAATGCACAAAATTATGGGTTGATCCAGATCAATCATCAACATCAACTGCAAGGCCAAATTGCTTTGCAAAGATTCCATTTGGTGGGATCAAGAAGGTGTGGTGTAAAACCAGGTGAAACCATTAATACTGATCGCTACTGACAACAAATAATCAATTTGAAGCTTTGATCGTGAGACGACCAGAATGGGCCAGAAGACACAGAAAAGTAATTTTGCTTCATAATGACGCACCATCACACACTTCAAAATCAGTTGAAGACACCTTAAAAGTTCTTGCCTGGGAAGTATTAACCCATCCACTGTATTCACCAGACCTTGCTCCTTCAGATTACCACTTGTTACCATAGATTACACACTTTCTGAGCAGCACTTCAAAATGTATAAAGAAGTGGAAAATTGGGTCTCTGAATGGTTTGCCTCAAAACAAGAAAAGTTCTATTGGGACGGTATCCAAAAATTACCTGAAAGATGGCAAAATGTGTAGCTAGCAATGGACATTACTTTGAATAAAACACTTTTGATGTTTCTCTTGAAATTATCGTGTTTCCTTTGATTACAAAATCCACCATTATTAACTGGTACACCTAGTATATAATATGGCATACATTTTAAATGGTTGCTCCATTTTTTAACTTTAGAAAAATAAAACTGGAAAGAATTGAGAGGTTGTAGAACAGGCAGTTTTGCACTGAGCTAACAACCAGGATGCAACCCAACTCTCCAACTCCTGAGGGTTAAGGGGCCAATTTCATTGTTGGTGCCTTCTCTTGGTGCTGACCAGGTTTTAATGCCTAAAGTGAGGACAGAGGGGCAAGCAGTGTCTCTGCTCAGGTGCCTCTACTTTGCCTCTAATGCCCTCTCTGGAAGCAAAGGGTGGTTCTGCCCTCTTTCCTTCTAATAGTAATTTCAGCCCCTATAAATTTTCCAGAAGAAAATAGATGTGAAAAACAACAACAGCACTGAAAACAGTGGAGCAACACCTGGGATGAATAAGAATGTCACTTTTCTTCTCTCCCCCTCCCCAACCCCCATTTCACTTAACTGGAGTGAACATATTCCCTTGGAAGCAGAGGCCCAAGGTTAGTGGTGACAGAAATGGATATGAAGCAGTTCAGGTTCATTGCCATAGAGTGTTATGATTCAGCTTCAGTTGACAGGAAGTACCCAGGGAGTCTTCTCATTTTGCTACATTCTCATCTCCACTCTTTACTGGATTTACTTAATTAGAAACCAGAATTTACACCATGGGGATAGATCTTCTTTCCGCTCCTGGAGGACCATCACCTGGAACATGCTTATCACAGGGCCCACTCTCGGAAGGATGGAGGGGCTGTGCAGACAATGCTTCCCTGGAGGTGAATCAGGAGGTTCCTGCGTTATCTTTCCTGCTGGCACATGCACTTGGGAATATTTACAGAAACCTCTGGAGATATTAATGTGGAGCCAGACAGAAATAAACTTTCTGAAAACTGGCTCCTTTCCAATGAAATTGTGGGTCATTTGGAAAGCACCGCTTCATAGCCAATTTGTCACCAGACTCTCTAACATCTCATGATGGTAAAAAGGATGGGATGAGACAGGGAGGATAGGACTGGGAGAAGCAGGGGTGGAGAAGAGGATGGCAGTCCTGAGGAAACTCCTGTGTGCTGTCTGTCTCTGAGTCCCACCCCCACAGGTCTTCTCTACACTTGAGTCCCATGGAACCAGCAATTTCTGGATGTGTCAAAGCCCAATCTGGCCAGGACCTGAACATTTTACTGGAAACACAAGAGGAAAAATAGAGCCTGCATGGAGAAACAACATGAAGTGTTCAGAAGTTGGAAGTTACATAGATAGAAACACAGCTGTCCTCCTTCACTGTTTCCATGTGTGAGTCATCTCAGGTTCAGATGACGTGAGATAGTACCAGGGTCTCAGTGTGATAGATGGCAACAGTTTTTGAAAATGTTTACTGTCCTTGCCAACAAGAAGCACCCCATTGCTTTCCTAAATCTCATGGAGGTCAAGTCAGCCTGCTTTGCTTAGAGAAATCCTTGGTAGAAATTCCTGCATGGCTGACACAAGACAGATTTTCAAATGAGGACACAGACGTGGTTGATGGTGCTCAAGTACACTGATAAACATGCAGGAAACAGCACTGCCCCGTGTGTGGAGATAAAACCAGCTTGACTCTGACCTTGTAGGTCTGCAGAGTCCTGACATTTTTAGCAGAGGTCAGCATCCTGGCTAGTCAGAGAATAAACACATGATTTATAAACACAACAGGAAACTCTGCAAGCCTGACAGTGGATATCATGAAATCATGAGTTTAGCCCAGCCGGTGTGGCACAATGGTTGAGCATCAACCCAGGAACCAGGAGATTGAGGTTTGATTCTGGTCGGGGCACATGCCCAGGTTGTGGGCTCAATCCCCAGCGGGCACATGCAGAAGGCAGCCAATCAATGGTGTTTCTATCCCTCCTTCTCCCTTCCTCTCTGAAATCTATAAAGAAAAGATTTTTTTTTAAAGAAAAGAAAATCATGAGTTTAAAATAACCAGTGTGATTCGGGCCAAGCAGCCAACTGCACTTGGGACCAGGGAGACGGGCACCCAAGGGGACAGCGAGGACCATGGGAGGAGCAGAGCCTTTGAGTTGAGCTGGACAGGGCACCCAGGGCTCCTCAGCTGCTCTCCTGGGCTCTCACCTACCAGATGTGTACTATTTCCCAAATGTCTCAGGGCCCCTGTCATCTGTGGCCGGAAAGAATTATTTTTCCCACTGATGCCACAAATCTCTTTCTTCCCCATTATGAGCTTAATTGTGTCCCCCAAAATTCATATGTCAACACTAACCCGCTGGACCTCAGAATATGACAGTATTTGAGATTGGACCTTTAAGGAAGTGAGTAAATTAAAATGAGCCCATTAGGAGGGCCCTGCTCCAATGTGATTGGTGTCCTTATAGGAAGAGGACATTTGATGGATAAAGAGATTCCAGGGGTGTGTGCACAGAGGAAAGGCCAGGAGGACAAGAGAAGGCAGCCATCTGCAAGGTGAGAGGCCTTGGAGGGAGCTGAGGACTTCTAGCCTCCAGCAGTCTGAGAAAATAAACTTCTGATGTTTATGCCACCTGGTCTGTGGTGTTTTGTTAAAGCAGCCTGAGCTTCCTTTCCTTTGCTTTTTTCTTCCTGGTTTTCTCTCTTCAATATGAAAACTCAACTTAAACATTGCAAATTCAAACTTTACTTCAGTGTCAATGAGAAAAGAGACCTTGGCATATTCCCTTTCTCTGTGCTGTCATGTCACTTGAATTCAATATGATCCTTACCATGAATTCCAGGATTGAGGCTCTAAGTGGGTGGCCAGGCACCAGGAGGGATGTGAGTTGACAGTGTGCATCTCCAGATGGTCCTTGCACATCAGCTGCCCACTCTGATGCTCTCCCTAGAGCCTTAGTCCAAAGGTCATGATATGGACATAAAACTGACCTATTTCCTGGCACAACAAATATGTAGGATTCCAGGGTCCCTGTTTGAAATCTTCCGCTATCGTAGGAAAACTCCAGGACCCCCAAATTCCATCATCATCACCATCATCATCATCATCGAAATGTTGAACTAAGAAGAAAGGAAAATGCCAACCTTCTACTAAGTTTCTACATGGTAATAGGAACCCGACTCAAACAGATTTAAACATAAAAGACATTTTTTATCCTGAATAATGGCAAGTCCAGGAGTGGAGTTGGTTTGAGTTTGATTTAATGGCTCAAGTGTGTCACTGAAGACCCAGGCTGCCCCCACTTTTCACTTTCCTCAGTGTTAGGTTCATTCCCAGACATGTCAAAAACCTGAAGAAAAGGAGACTGTGTCTTTAGCTTTTTCTAATAAACTTCTCAGGAGCCTCTTGGAGGATTTCTCTCTCCATATCAGGTTTCTGTAAACAAAGAAGGCTGTAGGAAGAAATAAATGTCAAGCAGTGGCTAACAATCTCCACAGCACTGCACTTGACTTCTAAGTCATCATCAGATTTAAGAGTCACGCACAACAATGAATGAATAGGAAGAGGCTCATTGATTTAGGCCCACTGGTGGTCAAGAGCTGACAACCACCTGATGGGAATGGACTGTTCAAGGAACACAGGACATCTGTGCATGAAGAGCCATGATCCAGCTGACCGAACTTATTGCACCCCTGTGACTATGCTACTTTCTTTTAAATCTCTGCTTGTTTTTGTGTATTTTATTTTTATCCCTTTCACTACCCATTCATTGGTCATTCTCAATTATTTTCCGATCTAAACTCCATGCAGAGACAGTTTGTGCAGTGTGCCTGAGAGCATCTTTTGCTCTCCAACACTGTCCTGGACCTGTGGAGTCTAGGCCCAGGCTGCCCTTAGGCCATGGGTCCGTCTCTGGTTCCTTTAGTAGGGATCTGGGTGCAGAGCAGACATATTGGCATCTTCAGTGTAGTCATCACACTTCTCTCTTATAAACCCCAAGAGCAAGTCTGTTTTAAATGTTCTTAAATGTGGTGACCCTAAAAGAGAAAAGGATGTTGTGGTCCAAACCAAAAATAAGTAAAAGTCTCATGTCATTGTCTTAAGCAAAGTGGCATGTTTCTTCAGGGCGTAAGGAGGGAGAAGCAGGAAAGGGCAGGGACTATAGGTATTTATGGTGATATTTTACTTGTTAGATTTTAATTAGAGTTTCAGGTACTACAAAACTAAACTGTCTTGGAGTATTTAAGGATCTTATCTGAATCCTCAAGTCCTGTATTTTCACTGTTCTCTAAGTGCTGTCCTTTCAAATATCATCATGGAGTATAGGAGAAGGAAATAATGATGTAAGAATTTTTAAAATCCTGATCCACATACTGTTCTTGTAAAATATTCAGCTACCAGCCAAATGGGCTCACACTCTGTACAGAGCCAAGACCATGAATGACAGTTTCTCTCTCTCTCTCTCTCTCTCTCTCTCTCTCTCTCTCTCTCTCTCTCTCTCCATATATCTCTCTAGCTCTAGCTCTAGCTCTAGCTCTAGCTCTAGCTCTAGCTCTAGCTCTAGCTCTAGCTCTATCCCTCCTGGAAATACCCAAAGAGGAAACAAAAACTAAGGACATAACTCCATCATTATTTATACACCTGACCATTCCTGGATGTTTACTGAGGGTCTGTTACTTTGACAAGATCTCATATCTTGCCTAGCTAAATAGAATAAATACAAGGTGAAGGAAGTGACTGCAGGGAAATCTTATGTATCAGAATGAACAAAGAAGAGAAAAAAAGTCTGTAGGAGTTTAGGAGCCAGTGTGAAATTGGGAGGTGGCAGTGAGAAATTTTCAAAGGGAAAAAAATGTCTTAAACTCAGCACATTTCATTGTTTTATGACTTTTTTTGATTAGTTCATGCCTCTTCCCTCCTGATCTACTTATTAACAGAGATAGGTCTTGCACAAATACAGTGAAATAACAATATTCTGGCAATCAAGGTATCCTCGTCAAGTTCACCAATAAAGGAATAGGTGTAACCACCACAATCAAAATCATGATTGCTGTAATAATTAGTTCAAGCATAATTATTAAGAGTGCTTGTTGTAGCCAGAAGCTAAGGTTGACATTGATGTTACAGGATTAGTCTGGAGAGGATTTTAATGAAGGCTGGAAAGGACTGAGGCTGATGGGTGAAAGAGAGTTACATGTGGAAGTCTGTGTGAATTCATGTGGACAGAGTAAGCGGGAGTTTCAGATAAAGTGAGTCACAGTGGGAGAATGACAGTTTTATCATGATGTCTCTGGAGATGAAGCAGAAATAAACAGGACCACTCAAGTGGGACCTGGTACAGTCTGATAAGCTTACTCTACAGAGACCTTTTACACTAGGGAGAGTCGGAAGCAAAAGAGACTGGAGATAGGAAGCACCCTGATAATACATGAATATCTCTTAGAACTGTACCTTCTATATAGAAAGAAGTTGATAAGTACATTATCAACATTACACAAAATTTCTCAGTAATTCTCGATTTTCCGACTTCAACATTTTAAAATAAATATATACCCATATGCTTTAGTAGGTATTTCTTGTTCGATTGGCTAATCCCCAGCTCCATGTAACACTGGAATAAACAGATGTGTGACTTTCTTCTATGCCTGCAAGCATGCCTGTTACAGCTGTTGTGGGTAAACAGGGAAGTCTTGATTAGTAAAAAAGATGTTTTTCCCCCCGTTATATAGTGAGAGAACTTTTATATGTTAATTTCTATTTCTTTGCAGGTAGACAGAAACCAACTTGATTGAAATATTAAAGTCATTTTTGCTATTATTCAGTAATATTCACTTTTCTTTGTTGACCTTCAAATGCTTTCTATCCCTGCTTCCCTGCTAATAGCAGTGACCAGCTTAATTGCCTAATCTAGTCATTGCTTTGCTCTTCCTCACTTTCATGCTCATTAATGAATACATTATAAATGTAGCAAAACTGGTACAAACTTCTTGGACTTTTTTTATAAAATGCCAAGAAAATGAAATTTCCTCAAGGCATCATATCAAAACAAGCTGCCACCTGCTTCTTTGTGATTACAGGTGGCTACTCTGAATGAAGGAAGGTCCCTCCAAACTGGCTGTGTTTCTCTCTCGCTTTTTCTATGTAAACATTGGAGAAATTTATTTGGAAATTGGATTGCTATACCTGTTCCTAAAATTTTCTCTTGCCTTTGTATTTTGTATTTTTATTTATTTATTTATTTATTTATTTATTTATTTATTTATTTATTTAAAATATATTTTATTTTATTGATATTTTACAGAGAGGAAGGGAGAGGGATGGAGAGCTAGAAACACTGATGAGAGAGAGACATCGACCAGCTGCCTCCTGCACACCCCCCACCCGGGATGTGCCCACAGCCACGGTACATGCCCTTGACAGGAATCGAACCTAGGACCCTTCAGTCCACAGACCGATGCTCCATCCACTGAGTCAAACTGGTTTCAGCTGTATTTTGTATTTTATGTAAATGTTATTTTTAAAAAATTCTAAAAATACTTATATTTTAAAATATGTTAACAGCAGTTGATTCTGCTGTTGTGAGGCAGACTTTCTTTTCTTTGGGAAAGAAACCTCAGTTTTTGCTTTTAAGACCTTCAACAGGTCAGATGAAGTCAAGGCACATTATGGAGGGTGACATCAACTGACTGTAGATGTTAAGGACATCTACAAAACGCCTTCTGGCATCGCTGAGGCTAGTGCTTGATTAGATAACTGGATGTGATAGCCTCGCCAAGTTAACTTCCCACTAACTTTTACATGTGGTGACTCTTAAGGCAGGAAATTAAAATTGCAAATGGAATGACTATAGCCCTGAAAGGGCTGGTTATTCCCTCTAATTAATAAACAAGCACACAAACAAATTATCAAGGAAATCACACACACACACACACACACACACACAAACACACACACACACACTTATTCCTAACCAGAGGGAAAGGTGTTCTTTTCTATTTCTGCTTATTTGTACTTTGAGGACTCACATTTATCTATTTAAACCCTGTTCCTGTCTCCTAATCATTTTGATGACTTTAAGGGGCTGACTTATGGTTATCTTGAGTCTATGTAGATACTGTTAAATTGGACCCGCTTTGTTTAATTTGCTCCACCTCTTTGTTTGGAGTCCTGCCTTTTCTTATTGAATGGCAAGGGCAACTTAGTTAAAGGTTACTGGGCATGTAGAGTAGGAACTATGTCTTTGAATAAACTCATGGGAAAATTACAAAAGAAACAAAGAAGTCAATTGTTGTATCCTGTCCCTCTCTTTTTGTTAAAGACATTAGAACCTTTATCTTAATAATGAAAACCATTAAAGAGTGGGAAAGGTAAATAGGACCACATATCAGACTATCTCAGGCTGATGGGAAATTAAAAATTACAGAATAGTCTGTCTCTGAGGCACAATGGATGCAGTAAGTCACCAGGGAAACAACATGGGATCTGGAGTTTCAGTGTGGCCATGGGCACTGGGCTTAAGAAGCGGCTGCAAGTGTATTCACTCTAAGCAGAGACTTAGGGAAAATTTAATTTTTATTCTCTCTGTATTACTGATGTCTTTTAGAGCCTCCATTTACTGGAGGGAGGAAGGGAGGGAGAGGAGGGAAGGAGGGAGGGGAGAGAGGGATATGAGAAAGAGAGAAAAAGAGAGAGAGAATGCATGTACCCATGAGTGAAAATAGGTTAGACCAATCCAGTAATCTCAGTCTGAAAAACATAGCATATTTTTCTTATTAGATAAATAATTCAAGCTCATTGTAGAACAGCCAAACAATACATAAAAGTAAAGAAAGTAAAAATCACTTGAAATTCTGCCACCCCTGAACATGTTAGTGACCATCCTTTTGCTGATTCAATAATTAAGCTGTCCTTCTGGGTTTCATGCTTGGTCATTCAGATCCCCTTCCCTCCCTTCTCTCTCCCAGGATGCATCTGGGCACATGAAGAGGCTTCCTGGGACTCCCTGCCAGCAGAGTGGGAGGGCCTCCTTTGCTGGCTTCTCTGGTCTCTATAGCACTGTTTATGCCCGCAGTCTTGGCTGTAATTGGTAGCTTGAAGT
The DNA here is from genome assembly GCA_963924515.1 of Vespertilio murinus. Classification (NCBI taxonomy): domain Eukaryota; kingdom Metazoa; phylum Chordata; class Mammalia; order Chiroptera; family Vespertilionidae; genus Vespertilio; species Vespertilio murinus. The sequence goes on along the minus strand of OZ004705.1, from coordinate 173,871,460 downwards.
TGGAGGCTGATATGATTCATACCCACATCATCCTGGACTTGGTTTAATTGGTATCCTCCAGCTCCTCCTGCTGGGACTATATACCCTTCTGAATCTCTGCTGCACCCTCAGTTTGGCTTCCTCGCCCCTATTGTAAGGGCCCCTCACTGTTGTGCAAAGATTGAGGAATTGACCTTCCCCACTACCTGTTCCAGGATGTGACCTTTAAGGTTAAAGATTAGATAGGAATGAAATCAGTTCTTTACGATTGAAGATTAGGCAAGAATGAAATCAGTCCCCAGAAACTCCCTACCCTGAGGACATACCCAGAGGAATGGGAAGGGGAGAGGCAAAGGGGCTTGCAAGATTACCAGATGGGACTGTTGACTAAGCATAGACCCTGTCATAAAACATGTAATTAACGAGCCCAGCTCCCCTTCTTGGAATTTCTTTGTTCCCTTCTTCCCCCTCCATGTGTAACCCCACCTGTGTGTGGTTTTTGCCTTTATAAACTCATGTTCTGCAATTGCTCGGCGCTCCAGTCAGCCAGCACTTCCCTCGGGTTGCTGTCTGCCTGAGAAGCCCCTGCGCTGCGCTTGTAATAAAACCTCTTGCGTTTTGCATCAAGTTTCGGTCTCGGCGTTTGACTTGGGGTCGTCGCCCACTCCGTCGGACTCACCGGGGGTCTTGGGAACTTACACTATCAAGACATGCTTATGGCAGGCCCACTAATGCCCAAATAAGATGTTTTCCTGGGCCACTTGAAGGCAGCAAGTTGTTTAAGTCCTGAGGATCTAACATATAGCATGGTGACTATATATTACGGTATTGTATACCTCAGTGTGCTGAGAGAGCTTTTTCATAGTTCCTTAGCAGTAACTATGCAAAGTGATGAATGTGTTTGTGTGTTTGTTTAATTACTTTGAGTGGTAATCAATCCATAAAATACAAATATATTAAGTTAGCACCTTGTATACTTTAAATATGTACAATTTCATTTGTCAATTATACCTCAATAAAGCTGGGGAGGGGAGGAATTGCACATGAAGTAGTAAGGGCAGCTTTAAGCTGATCTGCTCCAACATTCAAATGTGACCCAAATAAAACAAAATCCTGTAGCTCACATCACTTTCCTCAGCTTAACAGTACCATCTTCTATTCCTTGGACCAAACTCTGGAGCAGGGACAGCCTCTGTTGCACTCTGTCCCTACACTATCCTGCCGGGCTAGAAGGGATGAGTCTCTCCCATATCAGGCTTGCCCAGAAGCCATTCTAGTGGATGAGATGAGAAGAGAGAGGAACTGGCTTACCAATGAGGGAAACAGAATGCCTGGTGTGGGTACAAGTGCCAGGATGTCTTTTAACCCGAGGATTGGCCCACTGAAGAGAGAACAAAAGGGGGTGGATTACTCATCTCAAATGATTGGCTTTTACAGCATTCTTGAAGATGGTAAGCTCTCTCCCTTACTGGCAATTTAAAAATTGGATGCCTCCATTCCATTAAACCTGCTCTACTCTCCTCCCAGATAAGATGCCCCTACTTTGTCCCTAAGACCCCATGGTCATCAGATTTGTTGGCTGTTTCTTAGGCACCTGGGGCAGAGTAGTTGAGATGATGGATGCTTGAATCGTTGCACCAGGCCCAGTGTAGGGCACACACTTGACTTTCCACAAATATTTCTTGAAGAATAAAAAATACATGATAGATAAATATTATTCTACCTCTCTAAGGCCTATTTCCTTTGAAGGCTGAGGGAACAAAGACAATGCCCCTCCAAGGTCATGGGTGAATCTGTGGGTCTGCGTACACATTCCCATGGCCAGACAGCAAGATATTAGAATTCGTCAACGTTGTCATGCTGTCCACCTAAGCCAGGTGCTCTGCTCAGCGCTGACATCTGTAAACAGGTCATTTGTATTCTTCTGTCACCTGCATTCCTCTGAAGACACATCCCTCAGGTTCACAGAAATTAGTTATCTCGCAGGCTGGACAGATGATGAATAGGTGGCTTTTTCACCGGCCCCACTTGGTTTGGAAAACACCAGATGCCTTCTCTGTCCTGCCGATGCAGCCGATGCACGTGATTAGAGAGTCGGGGGCACTCTCAGAGCAGGAGCACCAGAAGCAGACGGTTCGTTTCTTGCCCAAAGGAGCTGTCTCCAGCGACCCAAGACTGCCACAGCACTGGGACAACCCAGGCTGTCCTTCTCACTCCCGCCCTCCCCTGAGAGAGAACCAGACAGAGTGGCAACCTTGGAGCAAGGAGGCTGCCAGCCATTCTCTCCACTGTTCTCAGCGGGTCTTTCTCTGCCTAATTGTCCCTGGCATTCAAAGCAGAAATAATTCTGTTCTAGAATGCTGCAAGGGATCAACATTTACTCTACCTGCTTTTGAATTCTGAAATCCATTTTCTTTCTGTGTTTAGATAGAAGCAGGACATTTGTTGGTGTGAGTTCTGATATCTCCTTTTTTTTTCTTCTTTTTTCTGTGATTCTTTAGACAGAGCTGTCTGTGTTTACTGTTCCATCCATTAAGATGGGAACGACACTCAAGATCCCAACACCATCCAGTTCCTAACACCTGTGAGCCACTGGTCACAGCAATGGGGGCACCTTAGACACAGGAGATTGACTCGGGGGACGTGCTCACACCCGGACCCCTTCTAGAGCATATTGTGAAGAAAAAAACAATCTGGATTTCCTTGTCTATTCATATCTTATGTGACTTAAACTACTCCCCAGAAGGCAGGCTTTACTATATCACTTGTAACACTCTAAGTAATATGGCATTTTGTGTGTCTTTCGGTATTTCATAGGAACATCATTGAATGTCTGTTGTTGTTGTTGTTGTTACAGAATTCACAATGCCAACAGAAAAGTGGCTCTTCCAGTGCCCCACATTTCTTACAAATATATACCCCCTCCCCCCTCTTTGCTTGAGTGTGTAGCTCATCTTTTTGGATCAATTCAGATCCCACACTGTGTTAGTTTACTAGGGCTGTCATAATAAAATACTACATACCGGTGGCTTAAACAATAGAAGTGTAGTTATTCTCACAGTCTGGAGGCTACAAGTCCAAGATCAAAATGTTGGCAGGTTTGGTTCTTCGGAGGCCTCTGCCCTTGGCTTGCAGACAGCTGCCTTCTCCTGGTGTCCTCACATGGCCCTTCTTTTGTGCTCACGAGTCCTTGGTGTCTGTGTGTCCGAATTTTCTCTGCTTTTTACAAGGGCTCCAGTCATATTGGATTAGGGCCCACAGCTTCATTTTAACTTAATTGCCTCTTTAAAGTCCCAGTCTCCCAAAACAATCATATTTTGAGATATTTGGGGTTAGGGCTTCACCATATAAATTTGGGGTAGGAGAAGACAGTTCAGCCCTTAACAAAACCTAAGTGTTTTTTTTCCAGATATTCTTTTGTGCCAGCCATTGTGAGGCATGTATGCTTTTATTGAACCCTCACCATGATCTTGAATGGTAGTATTCAGTAGGAGTTGCTCTGTTGATGAGGAAAATAAAACAGAACAGAACTAGTGGCTTTCCCAAGCTCCAGTCTGTGACTGGGCCATGATTCTGAGCTCTGACTCAAGGCCAGCCCTGCTTCCTTTATCCCATAGAACTCCCAATCAGTGATTGAAATCCATTGGAAAGATAATATCTCTGCTCCCAATGCTAAAGACTTTCATCAGATCTCTAAAACATGTGTTCAGCCCTACATCTACTAAATCAACATAGTTGTAAATTGGATACAGAATAATTTCTCCTTTTTTTCTGGTTACAAAAATGCCTTACATCCTTTAAGAAGAAGCATAGGGGCCCAGCCAGTGTTGCTCAGTGGTTGAGCACCGACCTATGAACCAGGTTGTCACAGTTCAATTCCTGGTCATGGCACATGCCCTTGTTGTGGGTTTGATCCCTAGCAGGGGATATGCAGGAGGCAGCCCGTCAATGATTCTGATCATTGATGATTCTATCTCTCTTTCCATCTCCCTTCCCCTCTGAAATCAATAAAAATATATTTTTTTAAAGAAGAAGCATAGGGGAGGAATTCTATTTTCATCTGAGTGTAGTTATGATTCCATTGACCTACTGGTGTCCTTTAAGTTCCTTGAGGTTTTCGGTCTTGGTAAAGGTCAGAGCTTATTGTGGTCAGCATCTCTTATTTCCACAGGTGATTCAGAGGTTTTCTTCCTTAAATGCCACAGCCCTCGCCTTTGATTTACAATGTTCAAAAAAGATACTCTGAGTATGTCTGATTAGTATAAACATGATTTAGGTGCCAGTGAACTCTTTCTTGCTCACAGCCAAAACTGACTTTATGAGGTCTTCTTTCATGATGAATTAGAAGCTTTTCTTGGATCGGAGTGTGTTCTGTACTCTTGGGGCTTCTTGTGATGTCCTCATAATTGATGAGAAAGTTGGGAATCAAGGCTCTAAATGGAATTACACAGTATGTAGTCTTTTGCCTGGATTCTTTCACTCAGCATAAGTTAGCTGTGATTTTTCCATGATATTTGATGTTATGTGCAACCAAAGTTTATCTCATTTTATTACTGAGTAACATTATATGAATGTACATTGTTGCTCTTTTTTTTAAAAAAACCCATCTTTTCAACTCCTTGAGGCAAGTGACATTAATGACCTTGCCATTCGTTTAGGGTCTGACAAGTAGTAGACATTTGTAAAGTCTATTTAAGTAAATGAAAGTTCAAGATATTTTTCATTTCCAAAATTTTACACAAGGAGATATTATCACTTTCACTGTGAGAGATTCTCATGAGTTTATTGAGGTTTCTGTATCACTTATGTATATAATACAACTAATACCCATATTCATGCCATGAGGAATTGACTATGGTTAGAATTTTATTATATTTGTTTCTTTAAAAAAATAAAATAAAAACATTGCCAATATAGTTAAGGTCTCTCTCTCTCTCTTTCTCTCTCTCTCTCTCTCTCTCTTTCTCTCTCTCTCTCTATTTTTTTTTTTTTTTGCTTCTGCCTCAATATTTCCTCTCCCCTCATATACCACAGAAGCAACTGCTATTGCTGTGTATATTCAGTATACTATTAGGTTACAGAGTTCATCTTTGTGTAATCCAAATTTGCCTGAGATTTTGCTCATAATTTTTTTAATGTATCTTAAGACTTGTTCTTGGATCTGCTTTCTTTACACATACACTCACCTTGGATTATTAAAATAAATTTATCCAGATTATGTCTACCTGAACGGTTTTTTGTTCCTTCATTCTTTGTGATCTGTATATGATCTTAAATACAGTTATTTCTCTCTCAATGAACTGAAGATATTCAAATTTTTTTTGCTTTCAATATGGACATTGATATTTCTATAGTAGTTTAATTCATTCTATGTTAACCCAACATATTTTCATTTCATTAATTTTAGTATTCCACATTTTGTTTTGGTATTCCATATTTGTGGAGCTCTTTCTATTTATTTTGTCTTGGGATAACAAATCCAAAGCTTTTTTTAATCCAGTGACTCATATCTTTTATAAATTCTGGAAAATTCTCAGTTCTTCACCATCTTTCTAATCTTCTCTTCCAAAACAACATTTAAAGGAAAGAGATGTATGTTGCATCTTTTCATTCTCTCTTTTCTGTTTTATTATTTCTCTTTCATATTTTTTTAACTCTTCCATTTTTTTATGAAAAAAGGATTAATTTCATGAGCTCAATTGTCCATTTTATTAATGATCTCTTTAGTGATGACTAACTACTTTTTAGCTTGTCAACTGAAAATTTAATTTTATAAGTCAATTTAAATTTCTACTGTAAGGATATAATCATTTTAATTTTAAAACCTGTATTTGATAATTCTATTATCTAAGATCTTTTGAATATTTTTTAAATCTTCACTTGAGAATATATTTTCATAGTTTTTTTTTTTGTTTGTTTGTTTGTTTTGAGAGAGAGAGAGAGAGAGAGAGAGAGAGAGAGAGGGAGAGACGGGGGGAGGGGAAAGATATCTATAGATTGCCTTCTGGAAGAGCCTGATGGTGAATGGGACAATGTTCCAATCAACCTAGCCCCCTGGTCAAGGCTTATCTCAAGTTCTTAAGGCATGAAGTTTGTCCTTGGCTGTGCCTGCTGGCCTCTGTTTCTGAAGAATTCCTTCCTTATATATGAGCTCATAGTTGGAAGGGCATGATTTGTGGGAACCTGTGTATTTTGAAGAAGGTAATTTCTTCCAAAGAATATGTACATTTTCTTATATAGGGACACTATCATCTTGGGAAATGTTTTATGTTGATTTCTCATCCTTGGAGGTCTCAGATGACATAGATAGTATACACTCAAGTTTGAAATGTGGTAACACAGGAGGCCTAAGTTCTCTGAGGAGACATTGCTTTTCTACCCAGATGCTAGGCCTAGGCAGACAAGAGAGCTTGTCATCTCTCTGGACAGATGGATGATGTCTTTGTAATATAACCCTTAATGGGGTATTTATCCCATCAAGAGTCCTAACTTCATGAGAAGGTCATTTTTTTCTAACCCTTTGGATTCACATGAGCTCAGGGTTTCTAATCCTTTCCCTGTGTGACTAGAGCCCAAGTCCCTTGGTAACTGGGAAATGTACTTCCATTCCATGTAACCACAACTTCTGCCTGCTGCTTATTCATAAGTCTCCTTTTTGTTTTGTTTCTTGGGCATGTATCTTTCTTGAGAGTTTTTTACTTATATTTCCCAGAATGTCTAGTGTTTTTTAAAGAAGAGTGTGTTTCCAGTTATTGGTAGCACATATTGAATTGCCAGAAACTGATGTGTCTATTTGGTTTGCATAGATAATCATATTTTCTGTGTCAGATGACAATTTTATTTCTCCCTTCCAAAAATATTTTATTTTCTCATGGCTTAATTTGCCAGGACCTTCAATTTTAAACTTAATGGTAATTTTATCATTTAGAAGGATGATGGCTATAGATTTTTTGTAGATTTATTTAATCAAATGAGGAAAGTTCTAACCTTAATTTTTTGAAATTCTTTTAAAAAACAGAAATGGTTTGAATTGATGACATGCTCTTTATGCATGTGTTAAATCATTATATTTTTCTCTATTAATATCTGGATTTTGAGAGTCACATTGATAGTCCTTCTAAAGTTGAACTGTATTTTTTATTTCTAAGGTGAATACAAATGATCATGATATAACTTTCCCCCAACTTTTTATTTTGAAAAATTTTAAACTTATAGAAAAAAAGGAAAAATAATAGCTCAGTGAGCAGCCATACATTTTTTATCCATGTTTGCTAACAGTTGACACATTTGGTATACCCATCATTCTTTCTCTTTTCCTTTATGCACATACACAAACACACACAAATGACAGGCAGCAGAATATGGCATCACAAAAGATACTACTTTGGATTATTTTGAGCTGAAAGTAATTGAGAATAAGCAGACCTAAGAAAAACTCACTGTCCTTCCCCCTATCACCCAAAAGCAAGACATAAATTTGTAAAGGTGTCTCCTCTACCCTCTCTATCAGAAAATAATCACTGGAGGAAACTTTAGACTTCTGTGAGCCCAAAGACAGCACCAGAGAAATCTCCATAAGTCTTGCTAAAACTATCCCTTATCTACTATTAGTTTCCCCATATATTGATTGGCCTTCCCACAATTTACCCTGCTAGAAGCTCAAAGTCCTTCTTCTTTGTCTTGTAACTTCTCTAAAAATGTATTGTTCTTTTGTTCAAATGCTATACAAGCCCAAATTCCAACCACCTCTTTGAGTTACTCATTAGAGTGCTCTCATGTGTACATATGAGGCACTTGTTAATAAATTTCCATTTGTTTTCTCATTTACTATGTCTCTAGTTGCTCTAATTTACAGGTCCCTAGTCAAAGAATCTAAGACACACAGAGAAAAAGAGGGTTTTTTTTTTAAATCTTTCCTGCAAATACAGAGTATATTTTCATGAATAATTTCAAAGTAATTTCTAGGTACTTTAGCATGTATCTCCTGAGGGGGAAGATTATCTGACATAACTACAGAACTGTTATCACATTCAAGAAATTTTATATCATTCTATATGCCTTATTTTTTTTTAAAAGGACATTGAATATACTTCCTGATTTATATTTCAAGATTCAAATATAAATGAAGATGAAACATTGCTGATACAGCAAGATCACAACTGGCCTCAGAAAAGAATAAAATGCAAAATAAAAAATGGGAACTAATGCCGACATTGCGTTGGCTTGGAAGGATGTAGGTCACTGCTGGCTTTCAGAAGGGCTGCTCTAGGGGAGTGGTGAAGCTAAAAGCTTTTACTGAAGTGGATGGAAGAGAGAAAAGGAGGGGGGAGTGGGAAACAGTGAGGCCAGACACCCTTTTGAGAAATTTTGCCATGAAGAGGAGCAGAGAAATAAATAATGTCTGGAGAAGAACATTAAGTCACAGAGGTTTTCTCTCCCCCCCACTCCCTAATTGGGTGATATTAAAGTGAGTTTATATGTCAGTTGGAATATTCCAGTAGGGAAAATACATTAATAAAATAGTAAAAAGTAAGTAATTGTGCAAATAGCATCCTGGAGAAAGGGGGAGTGTATGCAATAAGTGGAGTCCAGTTAGCTAGAGGAGGGGATTGCTCTCCATAAGAAGAGAGCAAGCGTAGAATGACTCAAGCACCAGGCGGTATGAGGAGAGTGAATTGCTCTAAACCAGAAGTTGGCACCTGTTTCTGTTCGGGGCTAGACAGCAAGTACTTCAGGCTTTGAAGGCTATGCTGCCTCTGTTGTAATTACTCGACTCTGGAGAGCAGTCACAAATGTGTGGCTATCTACATTATGGAAGTTCACAACTGAATTTTCATGCCATGAAATAATATTTCTTTTGATTCTCCTCCCCCCAACTTTCTAAAATGTAAAACCCATTTTCAATTCATAGGCTATACAGAAAACAAAACAAAACAAAAAAAACTGGGGACCAGATTTGACCTGCAGGTTATAATTTGCAGCCCTCTGTTTTATATTGACTGCAACTGTTTTCCTATTAGGCATGAACTGGGGCTGTCATCAGCTGAAAGCATGGAAAGCGTGGGGCTGAGATGTTAAATTTTGAGAGGCACTGAACAAAACCAGAGCCACAAAGTGCTTAAAGTGGTAACAACAGATTTTAATCAGGAACTCTTGCAATAGGGGAAAAGAGACCTCAATATAGAAGTGAGCTCCACTCCAAAATGAAAAGAACAAGTGGGATGTATAGGAAAACATTGGGGTTGCAGTAAGGATCGGTGGATAAAAATTACTAAGAAGAGACATCAATAGTAGAGGTAGCTTTTGCTAAATGGACCTACCAGAATTCTTGCTCAGGGAAGACTAGTGTGATCATATATTACTGTGGGAAGATGGAGGATGAAGTATTTAGTCAGAAGTTGAGGGTAATCAGGTATCAAGAATGAGAAAATTGGCTGGCCAGTATGGCTCAGTGGTTGAGCATCAACTTATGAAGCAGGAGGTCATGCTTCAATTCCAGATCAGGGCACATGCTCAGGTTTTGGGCTCTATCCCAGTAGACAGAAGGCAGTGTAAGAGGCAGCCAAACAATGATTCTCTTTCATCATTGATATTTCTATTTCCCTTCTTTTCTCTGAAATCAATTAAAAAAAAAAAGATGAGACAGTCTCACTAAACTGATTTTTGCAGGATCCTTACTAAACCTGAGCTATGTTACTCTGAGGGCCTAGGGCTGAGGCCCAGCTGAGAAAAGGCTCAGAGGGTCTGACTAAAGTTTTGTCAGAAGAGAATGTTGGTCTGGGGAAGAAGAGAAGATATAAAATAGTCATCCTGAAGTGTATGCAATAAACTTTATTGAGGTTATGTAGTAGTACTAGTTTGTGAAATCAATTGTCCAACTGAGATTTGTGATAAAAAATAAAAAAGTTAAGATGAATCTATCAGTAATGCTGGTGGTTTTCTCCAGGCTCACTCAGCTAATATGGCGCAAGGGAAGAGGCTGTGCTTTCTCAGACATTCCCAGAATCGGTATTTCTGAGTGAGTTCAGAGGAGGAAGAGACACACATAATTTAACAGTGTTTCCTCTGTATTGAATCCTAAGTAACTACAGGGAGAAGTTAGGGCATTATGGTCATAATACTTAGAAAAATGTAGCATTATTGGAGGTCTCAGCATTATTGGAATGGAGTTAGAGTATATCAGAATACAGAAGCTGAGAATCAGAAAGAGAAAATTAACCAACGGCCATTGAAAAACAGTACAGCTGATAAGGCATGGTTACGAGTTACATGATTGAGGTGAGATTGAGTGAAGAATTATTGGAGCTAAAAAGTTTTGAAAGTGGATTTTGAAATCACAGTAAATTGTGGTGAAAAGTTAGATAGTCCAGCAGTTTGCAAAGTCATGGGGGGAGGGAGTAGTGAGTAAGAGACCATATTTGAAGCAAATTAGGAGTGATTACAGTTTTGAAGTAGGCTTATTACTGATGAATTTGGGTCCTTGTTTCCTGATACAAAGGCAGTTTTATTAAGGCTCTGCACAGGATGCAAACACTGAGATCAGATCCTAGATTCTGTATGCCTAATGTTGGGCTTAGGGGTTTTCATTGTGGGGGAACACAGAAGTTGCTAGGGTTAACCAGTCAGGGTGTAGGTTGACTGGCTTTTTCCTTGTAAGGAACGCTGGGGTCCCACTGCATTTCAGGTACATATCAGTAAAGCAAGGCATTCTGGGATTGTGCCGGATTTATTATGGAATGCAGGGAGGGACTTTCCCCACTAGGTATTGAGTTTGTCTCTGTGGTTTGTGACTTGGCTTTAGATCTAAAAAAAAACAAACTCAAAAGAAGCCAGGTTAGTTCTTGGACCATTGTTTTATAGCTACCTATTGATAACTGCCATAGTTCTGGCAGAGCTTAGCTTGATGGGGCAATTTTTAGAACATTTTATTCTACCTGTTTTAGGCTGATATTCAGTATAAGAAAGCAAATGAAATTTTTTGTGTGTGTTTGTTTTCTTTGTTTCCAAGAAGAAAACAGGACCTCTTGCCTGAGGACATCTTGGCATGTATTTACTGTTTGTTCTTAGTTGAATCCTTCCCTGGAATAAATATTCTAAATGAAATGCATCTCTCTGGGCATGGTTAAGAACTTTTGCACTGTCTTCTGGTTGATTACATTTCATTTAGGGTCACAATTAATTTTAACTGTGTCATACCAAGGAGTGTTCTTCTTAAAACCCCCAAAGAACTTCCCAAAAGTGGTTAAGAGCTTCCTGTTCTTCATCAAAGTCAAACTAAAATTCAATGTAGTGCATGTAAAGCATAGTTTAGCTTCATATCTGCATATTATTGGTAAAATGCGTGGCTTTATTTAAGACTTGCCTCATGAAAATCAGTCACCCCTGGGTTGAAGCTACATTGCTTCTGTTGGTAGTCTGAGACTAAAAGTCTCCTTAAAGAAGCTCTCTGGTTTTACAATCACAAATCCCAGGACCACAGTTGGGTTATGCAGACCTCCCACAGTGGACAGTAAACACAGGCTGGTTATATGGGGTCTAGACGAAGGAAAAACTGAACTGGCTAGTTGTCAGAGTTAAATATTTGCTGAGAGGATGAGAACAAACATTGACAAAAGAATCAGATTTATTATAATCATGCAAAAGAACATTGTTTATGAAAAAATGGGAAAGAGATAAAATGAGAATTTTTAAATGAAAATTATAAATTACCATAATTAATTTAAAAGAAACAAACAGAATACGAATAACCATTAGAGAAGTCAAATTGTAATACAAATTACTACCTACTCACCCACCCAAAATATATACCAGGTCTCGTTTATGGCAATTTTTTGGCAAATTTTCAGAGTGGCTAAGCTCTGGCTCTGGCTTTTTAAAAATGTACCTAAAAAAATAGAGTTAAGGCTATCTGATTCATTTTTAATACCTACATAAAAATAATCCCTTGGGAAAACATAATACAAGAAAATAAAATTATAAGCCAGGGAATTGAATCTAACAACATATTAATCACCATAAATGAGTTGGTCAATTGAAGAATGAAGTGATAGTTTAACATTAGAATTTATCTCAGTATAATGCTCACACTCCTTGGAGATTAATAAAGAAAATAGCATTTGATAAAAGTCAACATCAACTGATGATAAACATGCTAGCGATAAAAACTCTTTGGAAAAAAACAAAAAAACTTTGTAAACCAAGAGAAGAATGGGATTTTCTTAACTTGGTAAAGGATCTAAAATATGAAAAGTAAACATGATTTTGAATGATCAGGTTAGAATGTATTCTGACTAAATTCAGCAATAAGACATGATACCTGTTATTCCTACTATTATCTGCTATCAAAGTGTAGTTCTGGTCCTTCTAATAAGAAAGAAATAAAATATATTTAGATCAGAAAGCAAAAGGTAAAACTGAAACTGTCATTGCTTGAAAATATGGCATCTCTTAAGAAACAAATTAAGGGAATGAATGGACAAATTCTGTGAGCTAAAAGAGAGCTCACAACACAGGAAATTCCATGTTTCATTACACCATCAATAACAAATGAAAAAATATATAGAGAAAGTTACACCAGCTTTATAACTATAAAAATATATGATAAGTCCTTTTCAAGAGCTAGCTGAAAGTATGGCTCCAATGAGGGTTTAAAAAGATGAACACTGTTTCAGAGGCAAGTGAAGCCGGGAGAAAGCTGAGCCACATGCTGTAGTGTTTTCAATCACTTATTCTACTGTTGTTGGACCCTAGACTCCTGCTTTCAAAGCAGTTTGCTCATGGTAATTCTAATAATTCTTACCCACAGATCCTCCTGATTGGAACATACTTGCTAGTCATCTGCTTGGTCACTCTGCCCCAGACTGAGCTCTTTGAAGGTCTGGCTGGTGCCTCGAAGTCTTTGGCAGGTAGGAGAGGGCACAGCACATCTTTCTTTGTTGGGCGGCTGGTGTTTGGAAAATATTTGTTTTGTGCACAATTGTTATATAGTTTTAATGTATTTGGTTACCTGGCAAACTAGATTTGTTAAAAAACATAATTCAACCAAGTGAATTAGAAGCACTAACTGGCTTTATTAAGCAATTTATGATGGGGCGGCATCCCATCTAGCCCTGGAGGGCATTCAGAGGGGCTGCAGAAGGACAGGGTTATTTATATAGGAGGAAGAGTGGGGTAAGAGAGCTTTAACAAAAGAAAAGAAATGATGATATTTTCTTTGGGGAGAGAAAGAGAATGCGAAGGATTTTCATTATGCAGATTCTCTCTTTTCTATGGGGATGGGGTGGAGAGGACCCACATGACAGATGACTTTACTTGACCAGAAGATTCCATACTGTAACAATGATAATATTTCTAGAAGAGGTTGAAAGGCAATTAGATCAGGTGTTAAATTTAGGTTTTGGGATTATAGGCTTTTTGCACAAGTGATGGCATTTTGGAGCTGTGGCTTTCTGTTTTAATGCATTGAAAGTATTTGTGTGCTGCTGTACACATGTGGAGGACTGATATACATTTTATTTCACCTAATGATACTGTGTCTTAAAAAATAAGATAACTTCTGGCACTTAAATGAGACTGCTGTGCAGAAATTTAAGGCAAAGACCTTAAATTTGTGATGAAATGCACTTTCCCCAGGAGAAGGCTGGATGATACTTCAAAATAACATCAGGCCCACAGGCTACTGTGAATACACCCATTCAAGGATTCTGTGCAGGCCCTTAACACTCGGGCGTGAATTGCATGCTTAGTCATTCATTTGGAGCTTTCTCCTCTCAGGCTTTTGTTTTGAAGTAATTAAACCAGGATTGAGTCTCCTTCTCCTGCTTTCTTCCTTAAATGATCTCTTTCAGTTGCATCTGATAGAGGAAGATTGCCTTTTACAAACCCACTCCCTCTCAGGGAGGGACATCTACCAAGAGCGGAAGCTGGTTCCCCACAGGGGCACTGCCTGCCCTGTCTCTGCAGCACGTATGACTCTGCTGCTTTCCTAAGTGCATTGCCCTTTTAATTTATGATTCCTTTCCCGCCCTAATATAGAAAATGATAATACCTTATATTCATGCATTGTTTTATAGCTAATATAATGTTCCAAATTAATTTTTTTTCCTTTTGTCTTCAAATAGAATTTTACTTGGAAGCTTAAAATAAGTAACCAGATGAAAGGGTTGAGTTGCTCTGGCTAATGTGTAGGGTGGAAGGTAGAAGGGAAGGTGTATCTCAGAGTTCTAAGGGCTCTGCCTTCCAGGCTGGTGGACCAAACTTCAAAGCCCCTGGAAGAGTCATTATTGCCTTAACTCTTCAAACCATAATGGGCAGGCGCTTTTACCTCAAATGTCCCCGGTCTTCCCCCCTAATAAGTAGTAAAGCCAAGACTGGGGCCACTATCTTTTCCAAGGAGCCATGTATTCTTTCCACAAACATGATGGGTAATTACAATCCGGGCAAAAAAATGCATTTTTACATGTGAAGCGAGTAATACTACATGCATTTTGTTTAGTAATTATACTCATAAATATTTTTCAACTAAAAATATATCCAATTAATTAAGTAAAGTAGAGTATATGCTTTTCATGGACAGTTTTGCAGTCATTAAAAATAATTTAATTGAGCCCTGACGGTTTGACTCGGTGGATAAAGCGTCGGCCTGCAGACTGAAGAGTCCCAGGTTCGATTCTGGTCAAGGGCATGTACCTTGGTTGCAGGCACCTCCCCAGAGAGGGGTGTGCAAGAGGCAGCTGAACGATGATTCTCTCTCATCGATGTTTCTAACTCTCTATCCCTCTCTCTTCCTCTGTGTAAAAAATCAATAAAATATTCAATAAAATATATTTTAAAAAATAATAATTTCATTGTTAAATGAAAATAAAAACACAAGACAGAGCAGTGTCTTATGTAGAGCATTTAATGAGCTGTTACTTGTGAAAATGTGCACTTATTTGCATTTGTGTACATGTGTACATCCAGAAGATAATGGAAGAATACACTGGAAACAGTCCATACCAGTTTCTTCCAAGAGAGACTGTCTACAAGGCAACTGGGGATTGGGAGTTGGGAGGGAGAATTACTTTTTATTTTATATCATTTGGTACATTTGGAATTTTGTACCACCTGTATTTAATCACAATAAGAAAATGATTATTACATATACAAATCTTGGTCTATGGCAATATATATATATATATATATATATATATATATATATATATATACCAAGGGCTATATTCTGATACTCAGCCATTTCAGGTTACCCCTGATATGTTCTCATGTCACTACATACCCTATCTTTAACATGCTCATCAAATTGCATTTTCATCAATTTTTGTGTGATTAATTGATTAATAGCAACCTCTTCCACAAGATTATAATCTCCAAAAAATCAGGACCATGTCTGTTTTTGCTCTTTTTATTCTATCAGAAAAAAATTATCTAACACTGAAAATGGGTAAAAAGTTAGTGGAATTCTTTCATTGTCTGGTGGACTCTCCAAAGAGACTCTGATTCTCTAAAGGTCTACTTACTTTTTTTTATTATCTTTCAACTGTCTAAGCTATTTTAGAGCTCTCTATGGGTAGAGGTTAAGTTATAGAAAGTGGATAATTATGCAAATGATTCTTTGGCTAGGAATTCAAATAATGTCTTCTGGTAGCTTATACCTTATTGAAAAGATAATACCCCAAACATTACATTTTATTTCCAGATAGGATATTAACCAGTCTTGCATCCATTAGTCAATTACTTTCAATATTCTTGATTACATATATATATATATATATATATATATATATATATATCACATTTATATATAATACAAAATATGATATATAATATAAATAGGTTTATCTTATCATATAAGTATGTAATTTATATTTATAGCTTTGAAGGAGGGGAAGTATATAATATATAAATATTAAATATACTACATATGAATAATATATACCTATATTCATTTTTCAAATTCACCTTCAAATCAGTTTTAATATTTACTGCCTCCTGTTATGTCAGGAACTGGGAAGATCTGAGCTGTCCCTTTTCTTGCAGAAACACCAGGCTGTGACCAGGAAGTCACACCTTCCTTATTCACAGCGATAATAATGGTGTATGCTTCCTTGTGCCCAACGCCTTGAGGGTGATGCATTGAGAATCAGGTGGTTGCACCCGTGCACAAGGGAGGTTGTAGCACAGGAGAAACACTCCAAAAGTCTGAATCTCAGAGCTTGTGTAGGAGCTGGAACACCCAAGACTCCTCCCCTGTAGAGGAAGAGAGATTATTTTTACTCAGAATGTAAACGAGTGGAGGGGGGATGGTCTCCACCCTGGAAAGTGCACGTGGCAGCGCTGGAGAAGATGTTACTCTTGTTAGTTATGAATTGAAAGGAAGCAAAGGGAGAGGCAGACATTGTTGAGAATATTCTGGTGGGAAAGAGAGGCCTGCCTGCTTCAACAGGAAGCTACAGCTTCACCCCCCAAGAATCTCAGCATTGCCCCTCCAGGGGAATACTAGTAAACACCCCTCCTTCTCACCTCAGGTGCTGGATTGTGTGTGGGTGGTGAAAGAGCAGGGGCAGATAAGGACATATGCAGTAAAGCCAAAATGGCAAAGGGGAAGTAATGGACCATAGAGGCTTGGCAGCCTAACCTGGGGAAGAGATAATAGGTGAGGGTGTGTGTGTGTGTGTGTGTGTGTGTGTGTGTGTGTGAGGGGGAGATAATCCTGAAAGTATGGTAAGCTGATTGGTTATTTAGAAAAAGCTTCTGGTTTCTCCCAAGTCTGCAAAAATGTATTTCCAAGTAAGAAAAGAAGCAAGAAGCTCTATCTCTCCTGCTTGGAACCCTCCCCCACCCCCCTCCCCCCCCACACCACTCACCCATTCCCTCTCCATAGAAGTCACATGGCCACATGGACCCCGCATTCAGGCTCCAGGTGGGAGCATGGATATAGCAGCAAAGCAAGGATTACAGCCAGGAACAGAAGCTGAGCTAGGTGAGTGCCGGGACTAAGCTTTAATATGGCACAGGAGTTCTGGATACTGACTCTATTTCTGGCTCTGATTTTCCATGGCGACATGGATAGGGATGGGACATGGCAGGAAACTCCTTGAATTTTACTTCTGGAATAAACCTTGCCACTAGACCTCATCCTCTCTTGTGTGTCCCTGAAAATGCTTTCCCTCAAAACATTGCCAGAACCCCACATCCACAGGCAACAATAAGAACAATTTGATTAATCTTTGAATGGGAACCATGCCTCTACCATAAAGGAGGCAAGCAACTCATGTGCAATACAATTAAATTGGCAAAAGCAAATGGTTCTGTGGGGGAAAGAGAAACACTCCTTATCCTAATGGCATGTCAATTTCCATGCTTAGGAAGCTCACACTGAGTAGCAATAAGAAACTACATAGGAAGGATTGCTTGTCAACATTGATTCCCTTAATGAGTTAAATAACATCTTTGTCATCTATTTATTTTATGAGCCCAGGTATTCCTCAAAGATATTGTGTGTTTGGTGTCAGACTCCACAATAAACAAGGATCTCAATAAAGCATCATAACCTTTTGCTGGTGGAGGGTTTTGAAAGATGAATGAAAGAAGGTAGCTGAGACTGGGATGCCAGAACACAGGCTTTTATTGGAGAGAGGGTACCTCCGCTGGCTGCTTCCAGAGAGAAAGAGAGGAAGAGGGCATGCTCCAGGCATACAAGCACCTTTAAGGATAGGGGGCGGGGCTTAGAGCATTTGGCAGGTGCTAATTGGTGGTTCAGAGCTCAGGTATGTCTGGAGGCAGGCAGGTGGGGGTTTACATCTGTCCATCAATTGGAGAAAAGGAGGATCTATCAGGTTTTGCCTTCAGTTTATAAAACATTCAATATCTGTGGAGCACAATAAAGTGAACTGCATACAAAAGTATGCCTGAATACAAAAGTCAAAATTTTAGCTGTTGGAAAATTATACTTTAGAAATCTCAGTTTCTTTTAGAGTACCTAGCACATAGAAGACACTCAATAAATGTTTATTAAGTAACTAATTAATAAATAAGTACAAATATAAGAATTTTTATTTTCAGAAAACTATTATGGAACTTTAATGATTTACATAATAGACTCCCAACCCCTCCTTCTTTCTTCCTTTTTTTTTTTTTTTTTTTTTTTTTTTTTTTTTTTTTTTTACTGGTAGGACCTGTGAAATAAGCATTATTAATTGAACTATGTTATCTAAAATCAAGTATATCTCACTTTGCAATTTATGTTTCTTCATTCTTTTCAAGAGGTTAGCCATTAGCCATAACACGTCTTACACCAGTAAGCAGTCAAGGAGGGCTTAGAGGGCTTGATAATCATGTGTGATGTTCTGAGAAGGAAAATGGTTTTTAAACAGGCAAGTTCCAAATTCCCTTGATTATAGTTAAGGTTGATTAGAACTCTTTTGCTTGCAAATAACAGAAAATCAATTCAAACTCCTCTAAGCCAGAAAGAAAATTTATTGGAGGGATAATGGACTATGTCGCTGAGTTTGAGGGCCATGAAACAGCTGAACCCTAGGAAAGTCAGGATGCAGTGTATAGGGATCCTGGAGAGCCTTCTCATCATCTCTCATCTCTGCCTCTCTCTGTGTACATCTGTTTAATTACTCTCTCTCTATCTCTCTCTCTCTCTCTACTTTCTCATTAGCTATATAGCCTGATAGAAAATGGCTGGCATCTCCTTCTCCCAAGGAACAGTTACTTATTGCAGACTGTGACTCAGTAGGAAACAGAACTCTTGCTCTCTCCAGCTAAGGAATTGCTTTCCAATTCCCAGGAAAGAGACGGATTGCCCAGCTGTGCCAGGTCCCCAATCCATGAGAACAGAAGATGTGGGGGTGGTGTTGACATGCTGTAAGAATATGTCAGCTCCTAGGATAACCTTGTGGATGGCAAGAAAAAAACCTATTTCTAGAAAAGTAGAATCAGTCAAATAATTCAGTAAGTGCTCTCTAGAGTAACTTTTCCAAACAAATTGTGGAAAAGGAGAGTATCAGCCCAGCAAACTGGGAAAGCATTAAAGAGGACAAAGGCATAGTCTGGCCATTAAGATAGAGAATGGCAAATGTAAAGTTGTAAAAAAAACAAAACAAAACAAAAAACAAGCAGAATAAATGAGACTCAGAGGGAGAATGGAGAAGGTGGAAATTTTCCAGAAGGGTGATAATGGTGCTTTCATTTTCCTAGAGCTGTTTGGAAAGCTAACAAACAGCGTTGTAAAACGTTTTGTTATCTCTTTTATTGTCCCATTGAACTTTTTGGCAATTTCAAAATGTTCTCTATCTGCACTATCCAATTCATAGTCCATTAGCCACATGTGACTATTAAATGCTTGATATGTAGCTCATGTGACTGAACAACAGAACTCTACATTTTACTTAACTTTAATTAATCTAAAGTTAAATAGTCACATGTGGCTAGTGGCTACCATATTGGATAGTGCCAGATGCTGGACCGGACTGTCCTTTAATATGAACAAAAACTATGGCAGTGACCTTAATTCTGGCACTGCTGAAGACAAGATTTGCAGGGAGGTGGTTGGTTACATGAGTCTAAAAATCAAAGTAAAGAATGCTGAGATACAAATGTGGGAGTCAGTAGTGCGTGTCTCAGAGACTTTGATTTCCCTTTTTATCCCCTGAACATCTGACTACACCATCACCACCAGCATCCCTTCCTGCCTCTCCAGTACCTACTGCTTGCCTGCCACTTCTTATCTTCCTATGGAAAACTAATTTCAAAAAATATTAGCTGTGGATTTGGTGGTAAATAATGCCGAGTTCATGTGGCATCTCTAACACTTTCAATCTTTAGCCAGGGAGTCCTGGGCAACCAAATCACTTAACCTCCACTACCTCTTCTGAAGTAAGAATAAGGATATTTGCCTTACAGGGTTGCTGTGACATAACACCAATACAAGAGAAGAATCAATGTGAAAGCATTTTATAGAGTAAAATTTTCAATAAGAATATATGGGTTGATTGGTATCATTCAATTACATTTTGATGTGGTGAGTTCATTTCTGAGGGTGATTGCATATAAATTGTAGAAAAAAATATTGAGCCATAGAAAATATGTCTAGAATTAATGATGCAAGAGAACCACTGTCCACTCTCCTTCCCTAAATCTCTTCATATAAATGAGCAACTGATCTACCTACAAATGAAACCACTTTTAACCTCAATTTCAAAGGAGTGATTCTATTTCTGTTTATTAACTAGACTGCTTTGTTCTAGAAGATAATGATACCAACTGTAATAGAGTTATAGAATTATAAGGTGTTAAAGTAAAAGTCTCCTTGGATATAGTTCCAGGGATAGCAAAATTACAACTTAGTTTCCAGGTTCCTATCCTTTGACCATGGAAAGCATTGCTTATCCACTGAGCCCTTTTATAGCCTCAAAACTGTTTCCACAGTACTCATATATCTACTACCCTTCAGTGTTAGTGAGTAAATATCATTTCCCATATGTGATTTTAGTTCAATCTTCTCGTTATACAGATGGAGAAACTGAGACCCTGAAAATTGATTTGTCTTACAGTCTGCTTCATGTTTTCAGTGGGTACCATTATAATCCAAGCAGATAGATGAATGTCTATGTGTGCAAAATAAATATTCTTGTTATGAATATGTATGCCACCTCCCTAACATCCTCTCTTGCCCTACAAATATAGATCTGTTCATTTGAAGTCTTTTTTTTTTTCTGATTCAAAGTAAACCGAAGGAAGCAGAAAGTGCATTTCATTTAATAAATCTTTCTTGACCAACATTGGCAGTATTGAAGCACTGACTTTTGAAAGATACAGCTCTTGTCTTTGCTTAATTAATTCATTATAATCTGAATACAGCAAAAGGAAAGATAGAAATTATTAGGTTCTTGTAATCTGTTATTTATTTAATTCATTATGACCAAACTCTTCTATTCTTAAATGTCCTTTAACTTCTGAAAAATGCAGGCAGAGAGGTTTCTTCTCCTTTGGTCCTCTTAAGGGCAGTGACACATTAAGAATGCTATCATGTTTCAGGCTGCCAATATATAACGCTAAACACTGAATGTTCTTCAAACATAATGTCCTTCCTACAACATCTTCAGTTGACAGGCATAATTACTTGAAGCATCCACAAGGGCCTCTTAATGAAACTTTCTGTGTTTGTGGTCACTTTTGTTTTATTTAATTAGCTGTCCTCAGGAACAGCACATGAAGACAGAAGGCAGTTGCCTCCTTCCACAAG
The DNA here is from genome assembly GCA_963924515.1 of Vespertilio murinus. NCBI lineage: Eukaryota > Metazoa > Chordata > Mammalia > Chiroptera > Vespertilionidae > Vespertilio > Vespertilio murinus. The sequence continues at coordinate 173,850,231 of OZ004705.1, read as the reverse complement.
AAAAGGAGAATGTTAATGAATATCTAAGAATGGACTAATTTGATGGTATGGAACTTAGAAGAATCACTTTCCTTTCAGATCGAGTAACACCTTAATATATAAGCCCCCATGTCATAGCATTTTTGTAGCCATATAATCTCACTATAAATTTGAAAATTTTTCATCAGATTACTGTTGTAATGTAAGGTCCCAAGACCCCCGGTGAGTCCGACGGAGGGGGCAACGACCCCATGTCAAACGCCGAGACCGAATCTTGATGCAAAAAGCATGAGGTTTTAATAGTACAAGCACAGGGGCTTCTCAGGCATACAGCAACAGTGCTGGCTGACTGGGAGCCCTGAGTAACTGTAGAACATGAGTTTATAAAGGCAAAGACCACACGCAGGTGGGGTTACACATGGAGGGGGAAGAAGGGAACAAGGAAATTCCAAGAAGGGCAGCTGGGCTCGTTAATTACATGTTTTATGACAGGGTCTATGCTTAGTCAACAGTCTCCTTTGTCTCTCCCCTTCCCATTCCTCTGGGTAAGTCCTCAGGGTAGGGAGTTTCTGGGGACTGATTTCATTCTTGCCTAATCTTCAACCATAAAGAACTGACCTCCTCCCTGTCTAATCTTTAACCGTAAAGGTCACATCCTGGAACAGGCAGTGGGGAAGGTCAATTCCTCCATCTTGGGGCCCTACAGTAACAGATGTTTAAAAAGACTGTTTCTCCCAGGAGAGCCGGGTGTCCCAGGGGAAGCAGTGGGACCCAGGGGGAGGGGCGGTGAGAACCAGAGGAGGAGCGGACTCTATTCATGTGGTCCTGAGATAGTCACCATAAAACAAGCAGATTGTCAAATGACAGTGGGAGGGGAAGGGAAGGAGACCTGGGGGAAATAAGAGAACAACCTAAGGACTGGTATGCATGAATATAAGTACAACCAATGAACACAGAACTCTGGGGAGGGAAGGCATGAATGGGAGGTGGGGGGGACAATGGTAAGATAAGATATGTACACATATAATACCTTAATAAAAAAAAGTTGAAAAAAAAGAACAAAAAAATAAAATGAGGAGCATAAAAAAATAAAAATAAAATAAAAAGACTTTCTTATCTCATCTTCAAGGGAAGCCAACTCCTTCTACAGTGAGTTCTAAATCAAGACATAATGGTTGAATTCCATCTTAAACCACATTGGAAGTCTAAAAAGTATTCAGTTATTGGGCATAACAAGAATTTGGAGAGGATTTCATTAGATAAATGTACCCTGTTGAGTCCTCTCTACCTAAGAGTGTCTGCATGCAAGGGGCAATTGCTTCCTAAGCCACAGTGTAAGGAACCTCAAGGAGAATGCATTGAGAGCCTGATAGGGAATCTCTGCAGGTACAGGACCCAGATGAGTGAGTTTGATTCATACTTGAGGAAGCTAAAGGAGCTTGGTGCATGGAAATGGGCTTTGTCTGGAAAACAGCTGTCTTTTCTCCAGCAGCAGATCAGTGGGTAGCATTCTAGGGACCAAATGTGGGAGCCAGACTGGTCCCATCAACCCGAAGTAATTGTCCAAGAAGTTGGCCAATAGGGACTTCTAGGAATGATAGTATGAAGAAGGGGATGGATTTTCTCAGACAAACTGGACATCTTAAGAAGAAAAAAAATATTTCAGAGCTCTGAACCACAGAGCCCAAGCTGTGTAGACCACCACTCGACAAGATGTTTTTTTTTTGTGGGTTTTTTTAATCTTTCTTTTTAAAACATTGTTTTGGGTAAGAATAGCAGTAGTCTATGGACTTTTTGCTTGGACTACTCTCATCCTCTCTCCCACCCCAGCACAGTTGGCAAGAAATGTAGTTTTACCAGTTTAGAGATGGCCACAAAACCCCACAAGCTTTATTTTCAAAGGAGAAAGAATCAGTTTGGGGAAGGAGGGGGATATCTATAGCCATGTCTGCTAAAAGTGAAAAGTTTGGTAGGAAGCAAAGAGGGAAAATCAGTAGCCTTGTTTGCCCAAGTTCGTGGTCCTGGATCATTCAGTCAAGACGTTTGTCTGCCTCTGGTCAATTTCCATTCCCGCTCACCCAGTGATTACCAGATTTTAAGTATTCGGTTCAAGCTCCTTATTCCACATCTGCCCTTTCTTCTTTTAGCTGGTGGAGCTGCTGTCTGACTCCCACCAAAGATAATTTAAGTTGAAGTGGGATAAACTTCATGCTCACTTACCTCTTCTTCTGCCCTCTAGCCTAGGAAAAGAAGCTTCTATTTATAGCTGGTATTGAGCTCATTTATCCTCTCCCATCTCTTCTATATTTACCCCTCCTCTGTATTTTTTTAACTTATCAGCTTCACTGGCTTCTCAGGATCCTGTGTACATGCTCACACTGTTCACACTTTAAAATTAATCCTGCCACCAGTCCCTTGTATTCCTTTATTTAAAGCCCCATATCAAGGCCTTTGCAACTTAAGAACATTGACAAAGAATTCTATATTTTCTGTCTTCACTTTTTCAGAGCCTGTTCACTCTGATCCTAGAAGTAGATGGTTTACATCTTCCATTTGACAAATCAAATGATACTTTCTCATCAGTCTTGTGAGATTTGATGCTGCTGAAGACCCTTTCCTCCCTTGACTTCCATGGCACCACTGTCCTCTGGTTATCATCCTTCTCTGATGCTTCATTCCCTCCGCCCATCACTTTCCATGTCTGAGAGTTATGCCCTTAGAAATATGATTCTATTACTCTAAATGTCTTCTTAAATTATGGCATTCAATCCCAAAATTTTAACCATAGACTCATACCTACCTGGATTCCTGGACCAGATCTCTGTGTATTTAAGTTTTTGGACATCTTCACTTGGATTTCCATTCCCCCAAGGACCACAACCTCAATGTGTCTAACACTCATCTTATCTCATTCCAGCACAGATACATTGCCAACCTTGGTGAATGACATCTACCACCTATAATTCCGCTATTCAAGTCAGATACCTGAAATGAATACTCACCTATTCAATTTACTTCTCTTTTATTGTCCCATATTCCACTGATTTTAAATTATTTGCATTTTACCACCTTTATATCTAGTTCATACTTTTCAACATCTTCTGTTAAAGTCTCAGTCAAACTTTTAAAACTCTCACAGACTATATTACTACAGTCTCTTGGTTTCTACAACTCTGCCACATTAAATTTTTTAAAATGCACTTTCCTGCTGAAATATCTTTAATCCCCATAGCCTTCAAGTTAAAGCATACATTTCTTATCTGGCATATGAAGTCTGTCATGATGTAGGTTCTGCCTCCTTCCCAGACACTACTCTGTTCTCTACTTCCTGAACATAATCCTCGCTGCCTACTCCCCCAACACTTCTCAGCCTTTTGATATTCACTCAACTATTTGTTCTTACTTCTACTTTGTGCTTTATGCTGTCCCCACTGCTGCTATGCATTTTTTTTTCTATTTGCTACTCACCTTTTAAGTCACAGAACTTTTTCTTTTCCTCCAGTAAAGTCGATTTTTCCTTTATTTCTGTTCTGACTCTCTTCTATGATGATGCCATTGTGTCAGCTCGAGATTCAGTTGGATTTCCTGTAAGGTTCCTGGGATCAGAACTCCATTTTGTTTATTATTGAATACTCAACACAGAACACAGTGCCTAGCACATGGTAGTCACTCAATGAGTACTCCTTCAATGTAATTGAATTAATGGTAAATAATTAATCTCCTAAATCCATCTCTTAAGGAAACTGAGGGAGGAGCCAGGCTGTAAGTAGGCTCCTAGAACTCTCTCGCTCTGGATCTTTGTGCTGAGACTCTTCAGTGACCAATAAGGAAGTAAGTTCAAGTGGAAGGTCATACTTTGTGGTTGTTTTTACTATTTATCCGTCAATTTTGTAAATAAATAATGAAGAATCTCAGGATATATGCCCTAAAATTCCAGTCAATATTCTAATGCTTGGCACAGTGTAGGTCATTAAGGTTGTAAGCTAATTCGGAGACATAACTAATGTTTAGCATTTGTGCTTATTTTTCAGAGAAACAAAAGCATGTATGGTTGAATGACTTGCCAAAGGAAATTTCTAAGTTTTGGATGAATAGACAGAGATGCTTGCTTCTCTTAATTCAGTCCTGGACTCCTTCCCATTTCCTTTTTGAGGAAACTAGGAGATAAAATTGGGTGCTGTAGAAATGTTCTGTAACTGCTAGCATTTTTTTTTTTTTACTTTATTCACTCTATCACCCAATCCATCAAAGGATATTGGCTGACTACCCTTTACGTATGACATGATGCTAGTCTCACCTTACCACCCAGAAGCTGTAGAATCTTGGATGAATTACTAAACCCACTTAAGTCCCAGTTTCTCAGAAGTAGAATACATTTGGGAGGAGTATAAAAGTGTATGATTGACCCTGACCTTTAAGATTTGTTTTTCAACTAGACTTGTGTGCACAGTAATCCATAGACAAGCAGTATCATTGCATAAAGAAGTTTCCAGATTATAACTCCATATGAAGTAGCTAGAGTGCAGGAGAAGGGCATTGGCCAGAACGGTAAGGCCTCACTGAAAGATTAGCTAAAACCAAAAAGATGTAACTTGTAGATAAGGAGTCATATTTTTTTTTTAATTAAAGAAAATTAAATATAAACTTGAAGTGTCTTCTTGGTTCAGTAATGGTGGAAGAAATTGCCCTCTTTAGAATCTTCCCATCCTCACTTGCTCATCTCCATCTCTATTCTCTCTCTCTCTCTCTCTCTCTCTCTCTCTCTCTCTCTCTCTCTCTCTCTCTCTCCTGTCCTCTTATTACACATCCTTTTATCTGCTGCATATTTTCACAAACTATTAATATGTCATGTAGGCTTATTTTATTCCTCCTCCTTCTTTAGAACTTGGAAATAATGTTGGTATTGTTGATGAAGCCATAACCCAAAGCTTATGAATTCTAGATATTTAATTCTGTGACAGAAAATTCCTGGCTGACTCATGGAAAAAGTCATGTGTTATTATTTTGTTCTATTTTACTGACTTTGTAGATTTGATACAGTATAACCTAAACAAGGGTTGTCAGATACTCTGTTGAAGTATTGACAATTCAAGATAGTCTATATATTTAATACATATTAATAAAACACCCTCTTAGAGGTAAAGTCTCTTTTATTCATTCCTATTTTGTTCATTCCTTTCTTGGTTGGTCCATCATATCTTTGAAAACTTTCAAGAGATACATTCTGTAACCACAGCACACATAATGCTGATGAGGCACAGTTGCTTAGCAAAGCATTTGAACTTCCTTTGCATGATCTGTCCTGTATATGACCCTGGTATCTACCCCAAACATCAAGAGGAAAGCAAGAAAGACTCAATTGTTGAAGCAAATATTTTCCTTTATTTGTGGTACAGTTGGGGTATACCAAAAGCCCTATGCTGTTCTTCTTAGCAGCAGGAAAAACTAGGTAAGTAGAAGGAGTGGTTCAGAGCACTGATCCCTCTTTCAAACTGGCAGGGTGAGTAGAGGAATCATCATTCTTCCTTACATCGTAGAACTGCCTTTTGGGTGGCATGGATTCTAAGCAAGCAAAGCAAGGTTCTCCCTAACTGCTACTGTCTTCCAGCATTTAAAATAAGCAGGTAGAAAAATTAAGATAATCCCTGGGAGAAAGTACAGTCATAAGGCCATCAACCCTGATGCCAAAAGATTGTCTTACTTTCTGGATTATGATATGAAAAATTTGTGGGACCCCAGCTGGTGATGATTTTTAGGAATGTTGATTGATTTGCCTAATAACTCCTCATGGGCTTGGTTCATTGACCTTAAAGTTTTGAAATGTTTGGATAATACTTTCAAATATTTTGAAAAATTATTATGTAAAAGGATTTAATAATAGCCAACTATGACATGACAATTTTAGGTAAATTGGTTTGTAAGAATGTGCCATAAAATTTAGGAACATAGAAATAATAAAGCAGAAATCTTGAATTTAGGGGGAGATAATGAAGAAATAATTTACTTGGGAACATATTGTGTGAAATAGGAGAAAAATCTTCTAAAATTCAAGGGTAAGGTGACCTGACAGGCCCAAGGACAAACAAAAGGAGGAAATATTGATTGAAGTAGTTACTGGTGAGCTGTGGGACATTTTTCAAGCACATGCACTTCTGTGATCCAATGCCATCACAAATACAAAGGACACTGAGATATGTCTGTGAATCATTCATGAAATGACTTTAAAATGTTCTCTTTAATTAGTGATAATAACCCACTGGCCAGTTGAGGGGCCTCAATGGGCTGAATTAGATTGAGTCCACCAGAGAGAGTGTTCAGTGACCTAGCATATGGAAGAAAGTCCTCCCATATTGTCAGAGCTGCAGAGAGCAGAAATGTATGTCTGAGCTAGCTAGAAAAACATCCTTTTGACTTTTACAAGAGGCTTTTAAAGAGTGGGCATAATTGAAGCAATGTGTTTTCTAGGAGAACGAGACATAAAGGAAATTGCCTCCACAGAGAGCAAAAGCCTTTGTCATATTCAAGAGAAAGAAATAAAAAACCTTTGCCTGAATCTCCCAGAGAGTCAGAGACTACACTTTTCAAGGGAGTTAAATAAGGTGCTGTGTTTTTCAAATCCTATATTTGGGGCCAGGATTCCAGGCCCCGTGTGAAGAATCTCTAAGACCAAATTAATGGCACCGGCATTGTGCCCCCAATAACATCACTATGAACCGGCATAGTGTCTGGTGACACAAAAGGACATTCAAATTGTGGGATATGAATCATCATATAGACACTTGTGTGTAAGTTTAACAAATTCCAAGTCTTTGTCTGCCTCTCTCTACTTATCTGTGTCTATATCTCTCTCTGTTGCCTTTTGCAATCAAATCCAAACTCTAATCTGGGCAATGCACATTGAGAGCCACACACTTGAGACTGTGGACAAAGCATGGGCATAATTCCCAAAGTTGACATGGCCCAGCACCCTTTGGTAACCTACTAAATCCAGAAGTAGGGATGAGAAAGGACACTGGGGCCAATGGAAGGAAAAAAATATCACCTCCTTCTTCAGACAATATATTGCAGAACCCAAACTGATCTGCTCAAACACATTTTCTAATTAGTGCTAGAACCAAACATTAGTCTCTCAGGTTGGAAGAAATCAGTACTCCCGGACTGGGATGTAAACCAAAGATAAGTTGCATTTCTTGGCACAAATATTGAAGCAGAGGAATATAGTCTCTTTGATGATATATTAGTACCTGATTTTTGACAGAAAGTTATTTGCAAGATGGCCTATGATCTGAGTTTCAGAACAGACCATTAAAACCTCCAAGGGGAACCAAGGAAAATTTTATTCATTCACATTGCTGGGCAATGTCAATGAAGGGCAAGTACTATTTCTGTTGCTGTGAGAAACTGGGCCGTTCCAGGCTATGACTGTGTGTGGTCAGAGGAGCATATGTTTAGCAGTTGTTTTTCTAACACTGAGGATAGGTTGTCCTGTGATAAACTCTCACATCAGCCCAATCCATCCTTGTAGGTCGGCATTTATCGTGCATTTCGTGCAGAGAGGAGACTTGTTTGTTCTCTGTAATCATTGAGGACAAACCTCAGACTGAGCACAGAACAATCTCTTAAAATATTAATAACTGGTCAATTAATTCTCCTGCTTAAAACCTTCAAAGGTTCCTAATACCCTTGAAGTAATGCAAAAGAACTTCCAAAGTCATAAAGGGTCTGACATATGTCCTTGAAGTAATGCAAAAGAACTTCCAAAGTCATAAAGGGTCTGACATATGTCCACCAGTCCTTTTCTGCACCACACTTTGCTCTTAGTGTTCCAGGCACAGTGACCTCTCAATGGTCCTTGAATTGCACCAGTTGCTCACCTCTCTTACTGGAGTCACCACCCTCCCTTCACAATACTCCCCCCCACCTTACACACATGACCAGTTTCTATTCCCTTTCTAGGTCTCAGGTTAAGTGTCTCTTTGATAGGAAATTTCTTGCCTCAATTCTTTAAAGGGAAAGCCTGAGATTTTGTTATTAGTGCACCTTGTACATTTTCATCACCATCACTCTAGTTGTAACTCAGCTATCTCCATCTTTATTAGACTTCAGACCCCATGAAGTTAGGAGCTATTTCTGCCCCCGCTTCTGCTCTGGTTTCAGTTCCTTGCACATGATCTGGCATGAAGTAGGTAATCAAGAAATACTTCCTGAATATTGAATATTTGTTACTGTAGTCTCATGCTATCGAATAGTAAAATTGCATTGCTGGGAGATCCTTTTAGGAGGCACATATTTTAAGCTTGACAAAAGGCACTTACTGTTGTTAATGTACGAAGGAAATGGCAGAATCCTTATAGGAACAAAATTACAAGGAGAATTCAGTCCTCATGATTCTGAGAGTAACCCAATCACCATTTCAGGGCGAGATGAAAGATGTTTCCCTCTTGCCTCATCCATCAGGGTATTACAGTTGGCAGACTTTATGAATTCACTTTTCTCCCTCTCAGTGTTCTTGGATGAGGCCTGGTACATTTTTTAGTGACACTAAAAAGGACAGAGCATCAGAATAGTCCCAAAGCAGGGCCCTTCTGTGTCCACAGATTAGTAGGAAAGGCAAAAGATGATACCGATTTCCCAAAGTTGGTTTGGGCAGACTACTCCTGAGAGTAAGGATGCTTGTAGCAAGTTCAAACTTTAGCCATGGGGGTTAGCCTTTTAGAGTTCTGAGTGGAAGAACTTCAGCTTATAAAGTCAATAAAGGCATAACCATTCCAACTCTGGAAGGAGAGGGCCTTGGTGATGTTGCCTCAGCCCACTGCTCAGACTCAAGTCTCCCCTTTGTGAAGAGAACACTCTTACCATCCTAGAACTCACCTCAAGTGTATCTGTGAGGAGGCCTTCTGAGACTTGAATTTAAGTACAAAGACATGATACAGATTATGATATTTTACAAATATGCAAAATATTAATGTTTATTAATTTATTAATATTAGGTAGAACTCTTTCTAACATGAACAAGTAGGTTCTCCTAATTTAGTAAATTTAATCCTATAAAGATAATCCATTTTCCTTGAACACTGGGGATTTTCTCCTACCTTCCTAATATGATTATTAGTTTTGATTTCATAGAATTATAATTGCAAATACAGCAACTGGAAAGATTGGAATAAATGTATATAGATCCAAGAACACAATCTGAAAAGTACATTTCTTGATCCTCAATGACTAATATAAGCTTATTTTCTCTCTTTTTTTTCCCCTCTAAAATTAAATGGTTAAGAAAATTTAGGCCCAAACCGGTTTGGCTCAGTGGATAGAGCGTCGGCTTGCGGACTGAAAATTCCTAGGTTTGATTCCTATCAAGGGCATGTACCTTGGTTGCGGGCACATCCCCGTGGGGGGGGGGGGACGGGGGGTGGGGGGGGGCGGGAGTATACTGATTGATGATTATCTCTCATCAATATTTCTAACCCTCTATCCCTCTCTCTTCCTCTCTGTAAAAAATCAATAAAATATATTTTTTTTAAAAAGAAAATTTCAACTGAGCAAGTCATCCAATTTGATGAGGAGTCACATTTTATTGAATACTTGTCATAATTTTTTTTAAATTAATTATTGGTGACACACAATACATATTAGTTTCAGTTGTACAACAGTGATTAGACATTTATATAACATACAAAGTGATCACCTTGATAAGTCTAGCACCCATTTGACACCATACATAGTTATTACAATATTATTGACTACTAGGGGCCCAGTGCACAGATTTGTGCTCCTTGAAAGGAACTGTGTGCCGTGAGGCTGCAGTAGGCACAGGGCAGGTCTTGGCCCATCCTCCACGCACCCACCTGGCACCTCTCACTACAGCCCCTAGTCCCCTGTCTGCCAGCAGCACCACTCCTGCCCCCACTGCTCCCACATGCTGATGGCACTGGCTCCACTCGCAACTGTTAACAGTGCAGAGCAATTGGGGCCAACACCAGCCATGGGTGCGAACAGTGGCTGCTGCCCTGATTGTCCCTTAGGAGCAGGGGGAGGTGGAGAAGCTCTCAGGGGTGATCAGGGCCAGCAGCCACCACTCTCACTCACTGATGGTAATGATTGAGCAGGGCCAGTGCTGGCAGCTGGTGTTAGTAATGGGTGGGACAGCAGAGCACAGGAGCAAAGAATTTTCAGTAACCACCAGAGGTTTACCCCGATGACATTGACCAGTGTCCCATCTTGGTCTGGCACCCCTGCTCACCTGCTCCATAATCCCACCGCAGCCAATGCCTGCCTTGTTCCGTACACATCTCCTGTGGTCAGGGCACATCATAGTGACCAGTTGTTTTGTTGTTCTAGTTGTCCCACCATTTGGTCTATTTGCATATTAGCCTTTTATTATATAGGATATTTCCTATACTGTACTTTATACACCCATGGCTGTTTTTATTTTTATTTGGTTTTTTAAATATATTTTAATTGATTTCAGAGAGGAAGGGAAAGAGGGAAAGATAGAAACATCAATGATTAGAGAGAATTATTGATTGGCTGCCTCCTGCATGTCACCTATTGGTGATCAATCCCACAACTCTGGCATGTGCCCTTGAACAGAATGGAACCCAAGACCCTCTATCCACTGAGCCAAACCAGCTGAAGTGTCCCATTACTGTTTTTATCATGGCAATTTAAGACATATAACAATGACTAGATCTTTATGTCTCTACAGTATTATATAGATTATTTACTTAGTGTGAATTTAGATTAGGAAGAAAAACTTCCAATCCAAATTCACCTGATTTTTTATGTATAGGAATAAAGAGATTATGGAGTTTGAGAGGCAAGTTGTACTAGTAAATAGGTGTGTTTGTGTGTGTGTGTGTGTGTGTGTGTGTGTGTGTGTGTGTGTGTGTATCCTGATGTAGAGTTTGTGCTTCTAGAAAGTTTAACTTGTTCCATTGTAGTCAGTAACTTGGGCATTGCAAGCAGAAGGCAAGTTGCAATGGAAAAAGGGAAGGAGACTAACTGGCAAAAGAATATTATTTTTAGTTGACATGCACAAATGATGACATGAGCATTCCATAATTAAGGAAGCTAACACTGAGGTTTTACTGTATGCTAATATCACACACACACACACACACACACACACACACACACACACACACACCATTCAACCTTTATAGATTTGTGAGGTGAATATTATTATCCACATTTCATAGATGTTAGGTTGCTTGCCAGAGTATATATAATCAATATGGAATCCCAACCAGGTCTCCCTTACTCCAATTATCATTATCTTTCTATTATACTTATTACATATCATGCCAGGTGGGCTCCAGAAACTGCAGCCCTACTGTGTGCCCAAAGGGGGAAAAATAGATGAATTTAGCAAACAAGAGGGAAGATTCCACATTAGGGAACTATTGCCCAAAGAAGGCTACTGTAGTTATATTAACAATTAAATAAATTAAACTTGAAGACACAATCATTACTAGAGATAGAGTCCCTTCATAATGATAAATATTCAGTTCACTCAAAACTGTGAAAGTTTCTGTTTAAGTCACCCAACCTGAGGTATTTTGTTACAGCAGCCCTAGCAAACTAGTACATAGTCATCCCAGGCATTTGCATTCGTGTTCTTTCTATCCAGAATACTCTTTCTATAAATACACATAGGTCTCATTTTCTTGCTAACTTTAAGTAGGTCTTTACACAAATATCGTTTCTTTTCTTTCTTTTTCTTTTTTCTTTAAGAGAAGAGTTTTTTGTGTGTTTTTTTAAATCTTTATTGTTGAAAGTATTACATATGTCCTCCTTTCCCCCTTCAGTTCTCCTCCTTCCCCCCAGGCCCTCACCACCCCACCCTCTAAATCCATGAATATCCTTTCAATGAGGCCTTCCCTTGGCATCCTACAGAGAAGTCAAACCTCCCCCTGCAAACATTTCCCTGCTTTATTCTTTTCATAGCACTTCTTCCTGCCTACGACTCATATATATTATCATTTTATTAGTGTCTGTATTCCATCAATAGAATGTGAGCTGTACAAGAGCAAGATTTGTATGTCGCATTCATTGCTTAATTCCCAGAGCCAGAATAGTGCTCGTCACAAGGTAGACACTAAATAAATATTTATCAAGTACATTTAATTTTTAGGTGTGTTTTTAAATCATTTTAATTTTTTCAATTACAGTAGACATACAATATTATATTAGTTTTAGCTGTACATCTTGGTGATTAGACATATAACTTACAAAGTGATCATCTTAATAAATATCCTGCCCATTTGACACCATACATAGTTATTAAAATATTATTGACTATTGCTATCTCCTATGTTGTATTTTATATGCCCATAACTATTCTGTAACAACCAATTTGTATCTTACTCTTTTCACCTTTTTCACTCATCCTCTCCAATCCTCCTCCCATCTGGCAACTGTTAAAATGTTCTCTGTATCTATAAGTCTTTTCAAATACGTTTAAAGAAATTTCTCTCTCAGTAGTCCCAATACTAAGGCTTTAATTTACTGGTTGTTAAAGGAGAAGGCAGGCATTGCCTACAGAGGAAACCAAGCTCATTGGCAAGGGGACCTGAAGGCCTGCTGAGGTGAGCGGGCTCGTGGCTGGGCCAGGAAAGGCCTCCCCTGTAACCTCACCCAGAAAACAAAGGTGACTTGTATTTTCAGAACTTCTCTGAGATTTCAAAATTACATTAAATAACTCTGGCAGTCAGAAAAAAAATAAGAAAATTTGTTTTCTTTTATCCAGGATGGCATTAGGGATGTAATATTATCTCTTTTAATGGGCAGTTTCTTTTCCTTCATATTTTTAATTTTTATTTTAGAAAGTAGAACTTCTATTGTTTAGTTCAGAGAATACAACATCAGTAACAGCTTGCACTTTGAGGGAGAAGTGCTCTACTGTTCGTGTGTGTGTAGTTGGACTTAGCTGAGTTTTAAGGTTGTCTGAAATATTTTAACATTAAGAAAGCAGGCTTTATTTGCCCTCCTGGCTCTCCTAATGTTCATTTCACTCTATAATAAATGGATTGTTTTGTCCTTGGGCAGTCTCTACTGATTTGAATTTAAAGGCATACCTCCTTTCATTGTGCACTTACAGGTGACCCAATAATTCAATTTTGCATAACACATATTACTTTAAATAAATAAACAAAATGCAAAATATTTGCAGATGGCTTGATTTTTGCCAGTAAGGTGAAATGTGCCCCAAAGTGCTTTGAGCATGTTTCATCTCAAGGGAATTGAGAATAGTTATGAGTTGTGACTTTGAAGTTGGTCAGAGTTGTGACTACTTTTCATCAAACAGAACAGCCTCTTTACATTGCATTCTCCTGCGTTTCTAAAAATCATAATTCAGAAATATCTAAAACCAGAATAACAGCATTTACCTCATCTACTTTTTATAAGGTTAAATGAGATCATGCATATACAGTATTTGGACCAATGCTGGACACATAGTAAATGTGTGATAAATGTTAATTATTGTTAATGTCATTATCTCATGGCATGACTTTTGTGTTTGTTTCTCTATGTTTTCACATTGGCAGGAAGATTTCTTTAAGAATACAATAACACACAAACAATCCATAACCTTAAAAGCACACTCACCTATAGAATGGTGTATGTAAGTAAAAGTCAAATCCCATATTCGCTGGCCCCCTTTATCTTTCCTCATGAGCTCCAGGTCAGACTCTAGGGGAATTGAATTGGGAACCAGAAGAATCCATATCACTGTAGAGACAAAGGAACTTAAAGTCTGGGAGCTTGGAACACAGTAGAACGTAAGCAAAAGTTTACCAAATAGCCAAAACCAGTTTGGTTCAACTGGTAGAGCGTTGGTCTGCGGACTGAAGGGCCCCGGGTTCAACTCCAGTCAAGGGCATGTATATTGGTTGGGGGCACATCCCCAGTAGGGGGTGTGCAAGAGGCAGCTGGTCAGTGTTTCTCTCTCATCGACCTTTCTAGCTCTCTATCTCTCTCCCTTCCTCTCTGTAAAATATCAATAAAATATATTTTTTGAAAGTTTACCAAATAAACCTATTGCTTCCTAAAATGTTTCTATTTGCTTTTCTGTTAGGTTAGGTGTGCAGAATTTCAAGGTCAGAAAAATGAATTAGGGACAAAACAGTTATTGGTAATTATTTGATCTAATATAATAGCTCTAGGCTACGTTGTCATGGGCAATGCAGTATCGCTCTTAGACATAAGTGAGAGGGGCCCCTGCTCGTGGAGACCTGCTATTGAGGGTCCTGCTCTGGGTCTGTTCTGGCCAAGCTCCTCCCCATCAAATGAAGAGTTTTGGTGGACAAGACAAAGCCTGCATAGAGCCCCACCCCCCTTTTTAAACTACACATGTATAGAGACAACACCCCCCCCCAGTTCCATGCTCAAATGGCTTCAAGCCAATCCCCCAAGTCTATCCTCCCTAAGCAGACCACAGACAGTGTGCACACCCCTGGGCCCTGGGCATTGCAGAGGAACAGTGGATTTTGAAGTGGGAAAATGGGGTGGGGGATGTGAATGGAGCTGCATGTACTAGTATGTCCACAAGGCCCCTCATCTTGCAGGATAGAGCCTCAGATGAGAATCTGAGAGGAAACAGGCTATAAACTAGTGGGCCTAGTTGGAGAGGGGCTGGCTCCCGCAGTGCTGCCACATTCTGGAACTCAATGGGATACAAGCATTTTAAATTCAAATCTAGCCTCCCAGGTATTTTAAAGTGATCAAACATATTTATGCAGCTGCTTGTTTCCTTGGTTTACATAGCTCTGTGCTATGGCATGTTATGTAGAATTCTGTCAGTGCTGTGCTCTGGACCCCACAAATAGATGCAGCAAGGACATGCCACAGAGTCCTAGATTACAGAATGTCAGAGCTGGGGGTTGTCATGATCAATATAGTACAACTACTTCATTTGAAAGAGAAGGAAAATTAGATCCTTTACAGATTGGCAAAATTTACAGCTTTATAGATTCTTTGATGAAAGAGGACTTAGGTGCTGGTCACTCAGAAGATATGATGGTTAAGTATGGCTTAAACTACGCTCATGATTGTGTTGGCAATTTGTCAGAAGATGCTCAGATTTTATTGTATGTTTCAAGCACGTAAAAGATGTTTGGTTCACTTTTCCTGACAGATGGTATTTGGAGGTACACTGGAGCATTAGAATTCAACCTCACACTCCTTCAGGTAGTCGCTGCCTACTTCTAGGAGGTCGTTGCCTGAGCCTGTCAATGGGCAGCAGACCTAAGTAGGTACTTTTACCTAGGTGACCATCGTCTGTTCCACTGGATGCCTTCATCCCAGTGGATGCTACTGAATGCATCAGGGCCAGATGCCCACCTCAATGGAGCCCACTTGACTTGCCCAACACTCGTTAAATGGCTGATTGGATTGTTTTGCCTGACAGGATTATTAGTGATGAATTAGACTCTGTCTTAGGAAATTTACATATAAAATATGAAGATAACTGGGAAAGGTGCTGGGGGCAGAAGTTCAGTGCCACACAGAGAGAAAGCAGCGTGGTAACATCATGCAGGAGCAGGAGCTGGACAGGCAGAACAATGAGGCCAAGGAGAGAAGCTGAGTCTTGCCAGTGGAGAAAGATTGGACAAAAGCAAATGGATGTATGGCTGAGTGGGGCTAGGTGGGGGCATGGAAACAAAATAACTTGGTCATTAGCATTACTCAGATTTTCAATGAATTGTAAGCTTCCAGTTGCATGAGGCCTGTCTAAGAGAAAATGATTTTCCTTCCCAAGGTTTCCTACCATTTAGCTTTTCCTGGAGCAAAGAAACATAACATTGACAATGGATTACATTTAGTGAGTTCTCACTTTTTTGCCAGAACTGTCTTTAAGAATTTTCTCTTTAATTCTCAAAACAATTCTTTGAAATAGGTACTTCTTCAACCCCATTTTAAAAATAAGAACACTGAGGCAGGCAAAAAAGGTTAGATAACTTGCCCAAGGTCACATAGTAGAGTCTAAAATTTGAAATTTACATATTGGTAGTAGTATAATTGAGAGCCCAAATTCTAATCCATCACCTCTACATGACTTGTGTTCTGTGTTGCATATTAGTTAGTATTTATTGCTCACCCCCTCACACACTCTATTCTAGGTTGAGTTGGTGTTCCTTGCAACCCCAAGTTCCTAACTAACCCAATTCTTGCAACAGCAGACCTGCCCATCTCAATCGCTAGGCAATCAACTTGAACTTCCTTTTCCAGGCACATTGAGGTGCCTTGCTGACCCTGCCTGTCACATAAGCTGGCCAAGTCCTGGGAATACAATGTTTTTACAAAGTCTGATCTTCTCTCATAGCACATCCTGTCCTAAACTCGGCCAAATTGTGTCTGTCTCTTCCACCCAACTGAGCTCTGCTGAGAATATAAATTGTTCATTTATTTATTTGTGTCTCTGATACTTCGTACACTGTCTGGGACAAAGCAGATGCTCTAAAACCATTAAATAAATGAACATAGCACCTTTCAGTTATATTCTAGGCTTTAAATGTCTATTCACACTCTGTCCTAGCCTACCTTGGGAATAAGCCAATTGGTTGATAAAAGAATATATACCTAATCCAAGGGGCTTTCCACTCAGATTGATAATATGTAGGCATTTTTTAAAAATTACTTTGGTAGAGACAGAAGGCCAGACCAATAAGTTTGTATCAAGATGTATGTAATTGAATTAATAATACATGTTTTTAAATAATACCTTTACTTGCATAGCACTTTATAGAGTGAAAAGCATTTTCATTTAAGTGGTCCTCTTTGATGCTAACAGTGAACCTCTGAAGGTGTATTATTCTAGCTGTGAAACTGCTCCTCACGCAACCATAGCACAGCCATATGGGCTGATGGGGTCTTCTCTGCTGTTGCACTTCTGTGTATCCTGCACTCTGTCTTTCTGGTGGCCAGGCCCAGAAAACCCCAGGATTGGGTGGGATGGCAGTGAGGCTGGTGGAGGTACCCCCCCCCGTTCCATCTGTTATCAACCCTCTGCAAATAAGGAGGGCAGGTTGTCATTTCCCCTGGGTGTTCTGCTCCTCGTCCTTATCCCACCTTTCTCCAGCCTATCATACTCCCAACATTGATGGGGGTTGGAGATAATTTTTCTAAAGGCTCAGATTTCAGAGGAGCTTGTATACCTATCTAAGAACTTGGCCTTCAAAAGGGGAGTGGTAAACAATAAAAAAACTATCTCTTTCCTAATTTCCTTCATCTTTATCTCCTTCATCTTTGTTGCTTCTCCTTTCCATGCTACCTCCCCAGTCAATATCTCTTTAGCCACCCACATGTTTCCTTGAGAATCTCCATCACTCTCCATGGGAAGGTGCTTTACCACCCTTTCTACCTTCCTAATCTTAGCCAATTTATTAATTCACTAGAAGCCTGGTGCACAAATTTGTGCATGGGTGGGGTCCCTCGGCCTGGCTGGTGATCAGGGCCAATTTTTTTTTTTTTGGGGGGGGGGGCTGGCCAACCACAGGGATGGAACACGGAAGGTTGGCTGGCCAGCTTGGGGGAGGGATGGTGGGTGGTTTGCTGGCGACATGAGGTTGGCCAGCCTCAGGAGATTGGTATGGGAGCACACTGACCACAAGGGGACAGCTCCTGAATTTAACATCTGCTCTCTGGTGGTCAATCCACATCATAGCAACCAGTCAACCAGTCATTCAGTCATTTCACTGCTTAGGCTTTTATATACATAGATGAGGCTCTTGTCTGGTCAGACATTGATTATTAATGGGCCACAGTCCAATAAGTGATAATGGACATAGGAACTTCTCACCAGGGACAGGCCAAGTAAATTTCTTCCTAAGATTACCTGCAATGCTGACATATGTTGTTGAAGCCAAAATTACTTTCTCTGAGATAACACAGTCAAATTTCTTATGTAGAAAGAATAGTCACCTACTTCTTGAGAACAATAAACTCTGGCATTATTGTAAGGGCTTTTGACTGTTTCTTGGGCATGGGTTAAGTTACCAGAACTTCTGCAAGGTGAAACCTGTGTTTTTTTTGCCAACCAAAAAGTACAGACCACCTCTGTTAATTAATTAATTTATTTTAATTTCAAACCCTTTCTTTTTTCACACTAAACCCAGTTCCCCTTCCTCAGGGTAGTGGGGGTCAGAGAATTTTACCATGGTGCTAAGAAAATGGATCCTTAGGGAATTACCAAGCAAGAGATGATGCAGGCTCTACAATGTCTCACTCATAAATATTAATTGTGTACGCTGCATGAGATTTACTGGCAGCTCTGAGAAAACTTCTGATGGTAAATTATTGAATCTGAATTTCCTTTCCAGCTCCCTGTTGTATTTAAAAAAAAGGGGTTAAAAACTTTCAAAAGCTCTTGGTTTATAATAATCGGGAGGTAAATTTTTGTCTCTTAAATTGTCAAAGTGAAAATTTCTGAAGACAATAAGCTAGAAGTTAAATAATCTTTATGTAATAACTTCTTCTTAGATCCTGCAGTGTTAATGCTAATAATATTTATATTCTGCTTCATTGTCTCCTTTACCAATACTGTGCCTTGCCTTTGTAGGAATTAAACATGGCCTCTGCTAGAATTCTATGTATGATTTTATTGAGAATGTATGAATAAAATCATTTCAGGACTTAGACCCTTGTCAATTAACCTCAAGGCCAGGTTAATTCTGCTCTGCTGTTGTGAATATTTCTTTAAAAATCAAGCAATTTGAATGTTATTGCATCTATCAAAATGAAAGGCCCCCCCAAAAATATATTTTCAATTCTGGCAGAAAAAAAATTCTGCTTCATTTCTTTCTTAAGCAATGCCTTATAGAAGGAGACATGCGTGTCTCTTCCTCCCTCAGTCAGCCTTTTGGATCAAGCCTGAAGACTGTTGAGTTTAAAGAAAACACCTTTTTCACTTTGTGTCCTTCCAAAACTCTAATTTTACCTTGCACAACCACCCAGATTTTGCTCTCTCTCTCTCTCTCTCTCTCTCTCTCTCTCTCTCTCTCTCTCTTTCTCCTCTCGTAGTTAATACACACCTGCAGAAAGTGGAATTTCCCTTGGTGAATGCTTATTCCATTTGCTTTAACAACTACTTTATGTACTGGGAATTGGTTGTTCACTTCTGCCAGCAGCCTAAGGACATTTGGGATATATTTCCAGATTGTCAAGGAATGGAGCTCTGTTCTTAAGCTAAGGGCAATGGCTCCTTTTCTTCAGAATAGTGGGTTACCACAGGCTGTATGGCCTGTGGTCTTTCTAAAGCCATGGAAGAATGTGACTGGTATTCAAAAGCTTTCCTTTTAAGCTTCGGGCAATTGTAGAGGAAGGTGCCGCATGGGGCCTGCTATAGCACAAGTTTATAGCCGGATGTTAAATGAGAGTCCTCTCCTTGTTTTTCTTAAAGCTGAGGCCTCAGAACTATGTAGATGGACATACCCCACATTCTGAAGAAGGTGCTCTATCATCCCTGGAAGGTGAGGATTTTCTTGAATGGACAACTATGCAATGGTCTTCTCTTTCCACCACGGAAAGGATAGGATCACCTCCCTATCCATCAAGAGAGGCTGAGAGCCACAAGACCCCCGACCCACTGTCCTCACCCCAGAATTGGCAGGGATGTCTGTCAGGAAGAAGATTGCCATTTCAATCCCCTCCATGCCATGTGCATCAACAGGAGAAAACTCGAAGTCCTGTAGCATCTAAGGACTACCCTGAACGAGAGCCAAGTGTGGGGAGAAAGTTCTGGGAGAACTTGACCTGTGCCTCCTATACTTTGGTGTCTGAGAGATTATATCTGGTTCTCACTTGGAAGGTCCAAAGGTGAGAAGCCTGCTGACATTGCCTCTGATTGCAACATGAAGAAAGAGGGCCAACTTCACACCCAGATTCGGCAGGAAAGTTGGAGACTGTTTTTCCTTGATCGGCTGCCTCCTGCATGCTCCCTACTGGGGATGGAGTCCGAAGCCCATGCATGTGCCCTAATAAGAATTGAACCTGCTGGTTCATAGGTCTATGCTCAACCACTGAGCCACACCAGTTGCGCAAAAGTTGTAACTATTTAGCTGAGAGCCAGAACAAGCACAAAGCAAGGTCTGGGTTTTTCATTGTGTCAAAGGTCTCACTCCAAAGGGATGCCTAATACTAGCAAGGACCCAGCAGAGAGAGCAGCATGGGGAGCAGGACAGAAGGCTGCTTTGCAGGGTGGAGCCAGAGATTACAGACGGCAGGATAAGAATATTTTGTGGAGTGGTCTTTATGGGGAAGGGGCCAAAGGGTCTTCAGAAGTGCCATGAAAAAAAGAACCAACATTAGAACATCTGGTGAAGCGTGCCATTGTAATAGTCAAGGTTGTCTTTTTTTCTCCTACTTTCCCCCTTTCTGCCACTCTCCTCCTGACCCTACAGGCAGCAGTGAGAGGGAAGAGTGAACGAGGAAGGTGAAGGAATGGTGACCAAGCAGAGCCCCTTCTGTGGGGTTTTGAGCCTGAGAAAGGCTCAGGGAAGAGGAGCTAGAAAAACTGTAAATCATTTGAGTGGCTGAAAGTTGACATTAGATAGATCTAGATATTTTTTAACACTTAAAGATGATACTTTCATTATGACCTGAAATACACCAGAGAAACTCTGTGATCCATCCAGAGAGAATGAAGAGAAAGCTTATATATGAGGGAAAAAATTAAAGATTTCATCTTCATACTCTACTGTGTCTAACTTATTCAGCTAAATTCCATAAATAAATATTCGGTAAAAGCTTACATCAGTTTATTTTACTTCTGTTGAGAAGCCCACATAGCCAGAATCCCTACAACACATTAACCTTGAATTAACTAATGGGATTCTGAATGCCTTGGGTGAGAGGGGCTCATTATTGATTTAAATAAAGATTTTTCATATCCCCTTATACGCTTTTCTAGCATGTGCTCTAGATGCTCTGGATCTGTTTTGGTTAGGTAGTATTTCAAATAAAAAATGCTCTCTGAGACTGGAAATAAAACTTGGAGCAATTCAGCTAATGGCTCATGGCCTTGGTCATTGCTAGAAAGTTACTTGACAAAATACTACACATTATTTGGAACTCTGAAATTCACTATTTTCCTTTGAATAGGAATGCAGGAGAACTCTTTATTTCAAATGCTATCTTAGATCATGTGGCATGATCCCTTAATGTAGCTAAACTTTGTCTTGGCTGTGTGCCCGAGTATAGATGATACACATGGGCTTAGAGAAAATTTTTACTATGGAGAGTGGAAATGTTTCTTGGGGATGTATACTCCATTTCTTACAATTACAAAATAACTTTGATATCACTATTCAGGGACTGGTTCTGAGATGGTCTAAAATCTTAGCCTTTAGAGACATAACATATACTAAGCTTACCTGAAATAAATTGAGCCCCCAAGCAATCAAACCTTAGAGCTTCGGTGAAACTAATAGAAATGTGGTGAAATGCTAAGCTACCCATGCAATTGCCAAGAATTAGGTGGTTTTTCTCTTCAGAAGGGATTAGGCTGATGAATTGCAAATACAGAAGGAAATGTGTAAGTGATGGATGTTAAGTTAGTTTCTTCTTTTTTTATATCTCATATGCATAAAGCCAAATAATTAAGTATAAAATAGAGTAGCTAAGATTAGGATTAGACAAAATAAGAAGACATTTAAAGCAGGATTGCTAAAAAAAAAAAAAAAAAAAAAAAAAAAGAATGTGGAGTCTCTTGGACCTGTTATACAGCAAAAGCAATGCCCTTTTGAAAAATATGTCACTGAAGGCAAATGATTGGGCTCTAGAGGTCCATTCAAAACGCTTGACTTCATTCCCATATTTCACCAAACATTTCAGTTTGGGCTATAGAGAAGTCTGTGAAGTGTTGGCCTCCTCTTACATTGCCTTCTACGGTGAGTTTCCAAAAGCATCAAACTCATCTTTCACTGTAAAGTAGAACCTAGGCTTCAATGCTCGCAAGCTGAACTGCTTGTCCTAAAGAATATCATGATCACTTTGATATTCAAAATGAAATCAAGAGGCTTATTAAAACCAACATTTGAACATCATTAAATATTTTACTCATTTCTATTTGGGAACAAAGGGCCTATTTTCAAAAGGATTAGAAGTGGGCTTACCCTTTTAGAGACTCTCCTGAGCCCACCCATACAGAAATTGCAAAGGCACATGTTATTAAGTAGGTTTATTCCTATTTAGTTGTGTGGTTCATAGGTAAAAATCTAAAACCCTGTAACTGGAGCAATCATAATGAAATATAAGTTGTATTCCCAGTTAAGTGACTGAATAAAATTATATATGATAGCCTTAGCCGGTTTGGCTCAATGGATAGAGCATTAGCCTGGAAACTCAAGGGTCCCAGGTTCGATTCTAGTCAAGGGCATGTACCTTGGTTGTGGGCACATACCCAGTAGGGAGTGTGCAGGAGGCAGCTGATCAATATTTCTCTCTCATCAATGTTTCTAATTCTCTATTCCTCTCCCTTTATCTCTGTAAGAAAAAAATCAATAAAATATAATTTTTAAAAATTTGTGTATTGGGGGGGGGATGGTGGTGTCCCTCAGCCCAGCCTGCACACTCTCCAATATAGGACCCCTTGAGGAATGTCCGACTGCCCATTTAGGCCCGATCCTGGTTCGGGCCTAAACAGATCCTCTCACAATCCAGGACTGCTGGCTCCCAACTGCTTGCCTGCCTGCCTGCCTGCCTGATTGCCCCTAACCACTTCTGCTTGTCAGCCTGATCACCCCCTAACCACTCCCCTGCCAGCCTGATCAATGCCTAACTGCTCCTCTGTCAGCCCAATTGCCCCTAACTGCTCTCTCCTCCCAGACTTGTCATCCCTAACTGCCTTCTCCTGCAGGCCTGGTCCCCTGACCCAACTGTCATCCCCTGCAGGCCTGATTGCCCACAACTGCCTTCCCCTGCAGGCCATCTTGTGGTGGCCATCTTGTGTCCACCTGGGGGCAGCCATCATTGACCACATGGGGGCAGCCATCTTATGTGTTTGAGTGATGGTCAATTTGCATATTATTCTTTTATTAGATAGGAGTATTTCCAGTATAATACCGGTTTGGGGCTATTTCTGCTTCTAATACTATTTACACTTGAGTCTTTAAGTGTTTGGAGTGCATACTGATAGCAAATGTTCAGAGCAGTAGCTACATGTCCAAGGGCAGTGTGAAACATAGGGGATGATCACACTCTGGCCCAAATCAAATGTGGAGTCAAACTGCTCACATCTTGGTTGGTCCTCAGATCCATCAAGAATATGATGAGTTAGCCCCAAAGAGGTGCTCCAGTGCCTGGGATGATCAGACCCAGGAAGGTATAGTGGGAAATTGTTCTGGAATTAGAGGATTTTATATCTAGTCTTTCAAGAAGATATAACCAAAGTGAGCTACATATCAAAAAATATGTGCAAAGGATGCCCAATATTTGCAATTGTGTCAATATAAAAATTGTTTTTCTTATATACAGTTTCTGTTGATATTTGAATGGTTTCTAGGTAAAATATTACTTATTTAAGACCTAAAAATATAAGAATGTAGGTACTAATCTGGATGTTGTTTATATACAAGTTATTTGTATTAATCTTTGGTATGTATTTAAGTCAACTTGTTCAAACCATTTCCCTCAAAATTTGGTAACTTATTTCCTAAGAATCAGTCAATAGTACTATTGGATAAAATAATTGTTTTTAACATACCATTGTTATAGTCTGGTGTTGACATATTAACAATATAAGCTAATAAGCATTGAATAACATACAAATTAAACATCTGCATCCTGTAATCAAAAACATTTCCAGGAATTATAAATGACTTACCATCTAGAGTTTTTCCTACAATTATAAAAATCAGGGAATTTTCTGGGTAGTGTGTTAATTTAAGAAAAAGGAAATACTGCATCTTTAGAAAAAACCCTCATTCACTGTAATTTTCTTCTAAAAACAAAGGTGGTACAGGGAAGTAGGCATGAATCTTGTTTTTCTCCATGTTTAGAGACTGTTCGGGCTGGTTGAGGGGAAAAAAATGTCCTCCCTCCCCTTACAGGAGGTAGCCATATATTCCAATTTACCCTAAGTGGTCCAAATTTATATCTGTTCTCTCTCAGAGGTGCTCTGATTTGGATGATAAATTATATGGTCAATCTACTCCAAAGTCTAGGGGGAAAGTGCTATGCCACACAGACACACTTAGTGCAAATTCCTTTGTTCAGATGAATCACTGTCCACAGCATGGAATCTGCATCCAATTTCTTCCATCCTGCTTAGAACAGAATCCATTAAATCTATACTCCCCTTCATTTTCACCGTAACACCAAATTGGCTGCAATTAAAGCCCAGTTTGTTTCATTTGTATGGATTAAACACCTGTGACTTTTAATGAATATCCTTTGGGATTGGTTTACATTTTGCAAATATACTATTTGAAATCATTAAAAGCTTACTATATAAGCACTAGAGGCCCAGTGTGTGGAATTCATGCATGGGTAGGGTACCTAGGCCTGGCCAGCAATCAGGGCTGTTTGGGGCCTTCCTTCCCGAAGCTGCTGGCTGCCAGCCCGGGCCTTCCTTCATTCTGCACTGACCCCCGGTGACCAGCGCACATCTAACTCCAAGTCGGCCAAACAATTTGCATATTAGCCTTTTATTATCCTATATAATAAAAGCCTAAGGTGCTAAGTGGTATGGTCATCTGATCATCCTTTCAACCAATCAAAGCATAATATGCAAATGATATGTAAGGCTGCTCAACTGCTCGCTATGACATGTACTATCAGGGGGCAGACAGTCAACCAGTTGGCCAGTTGCTATGACGTTCACTGACCGCCAGAGGCCAGATGCTCAACGCAGGAGCTGCCCCCAGCCTGCAGGCCCCAGGCCAACTAAGGCTGGTGCCAGCATGGGTCCCCCTGATTGCCCCACAGACCAGCCCTGATTGCCGGCAAGGCCTAGGGACCCTACCCATGCACAAATTTCATACACTGGACCTCGAGTATAAGATAATAAATGGGAAAAGTGATGTGTCCCACAAGAATGTCTTCATCTCAACTAGGCCAGATACAGTGAAAATAATATCAGACTTGCCCTAACCAGTTTGGCTCAGTAGATAAAGCATTGGCCTCCAGACTGAAGGGTCCCAGGTTTGATTCCAGTTAAGGGCATGTACCTTGGTTGAGGGCACATCCCCAGTAGGGGGTATGCAGAAGGCAATTGATCAATGTTTCTCTCTCATTGATGTTTCTAAATTTCTATCCCTCTCCCTTCCTCTTTGTAGAAAATCAATAAAATATATTTTTATAAAAAAGAATATCAGACTTGGTGTCTGAAGCTCTATGCCTAAGTTCATACTCTGCTCCCTATGTGTAGAGGAGCAATACATCACAGTTTGCACAGGATTGTACCAATTTACACTTTTCTCTGGTGTAGTTATTAAGAGCAGCCCTTTTCATTCTCAAAAGTGTTTTGGTTTAGAAGGGAGGGAACGTCGAGATGAATACTGAATGCCTATGGATGAGACTAGCTGCTGGTCAATAAATTCATCTCCTCTTCCCCCTGTACCTGTACTTAAACCTTATTTCCCAGCCTCCCTGGAAGGTGTGTGTCCATATGACAGGATTCTATCCAATGAAATGTTGGCAGATGTCTTTTGGGCCAATCCTTGTCCTGACACATGAAAATATCCTACACACAATCATTCATACTCCTTCCCTTCTGTCTGGCCAGAATGAAAAAGCCCCACAGGGAAATGCTGAGACCCCTGGATTATAGGGCTTTCGTTGTGAGTCTGGCTTCTAAGTTAGTGCCTGAATCACCAGTGTTAGACTGAGAAAGATATACTAGTTCACTTTTATTATATTAAGTGATTGGCATTGGAGATTTACTTATTCTTTTTAATGTTAGTTACTATTAGTATGCTGGTGCTTTCTTGATCTTATCAGAATAATCAAGGGACATTTGAAAAATAATTTTAAAATATATTTTTATTGGTTACAGAGAGGAAGGGAGAGAGATAGAGAGAAACATCAATGATGAGAGAGAACATTGATTGGCTACCTCCTGCACATCCCCTATTGAGGAGGAATCAAGCCCACAACCAGGGAATGTGCCCTTGGCTGGAATTAAACCTGGGACCCTTTAGTCCACATGCTGACACTCTATCCACTGAGCCAAACCAGCTAAGGCACCAGTGACATTGATTTTAAGATTTGTCTTGATTTCAGAAAGGTTAAAGTTAAAATATATATATATATATATAGAGAGAGAAAGTATCTTGGAATTGATGAAACAGGATAATTCAGTGTTCTGGTGTGGAATTTTTCATAGTGTTGTCTGAGTATCCTAGCAAGTGCCTTGAAGAATAGAAAACTGCTATCCTACCTAATAGAAGAGAAACATGCAAATTGACCGCACCTTTGCTACACCCACATGCCCCATCCACCAGTCAATTAGGGTGAGTATGCAAATTAACCCAACCAAGATGGTGGTTAATTTGCATATCCAAGCCAGAGTGAATCTTGAAGACACATAGAAAGTAGCCAAGCACTGCGGAGAAGCAAGCAAGCGGGGCAGGGAGAAGGGAGGAAAGCAGGCAGGGCAGCTACTGCAGCAGGAAGCCCTACTGCAGGAATCTTCCTGCAAGGGGCATCTAGTTACTGATAATGAAAGCTCCTAGAGGACATAAAGTGTATCTGTTTTATTCACTCTGGTATCCCCAACATCTGGAACATCACCTGGTACATTGTAGTAACTCAATAAAATTCATCTAATAAGGGACTGATGTCCACGTTTAAGAAACAAAATGGTAATTGATAAAATATGATGAGAAATCTAATTTGAACATGCTGCACTGAGGTCTGTGTGAGGAGTGCATTCTCCATCTGCAAATAAGACCCATGGGAAAATTAAAGACAGCGAGGAGCACAGACTCAGAATCCAGAGTTACTTTGATGAATTGGGTATTTAATGGCACCACAGTGTAATGCTTGTTGGCAGGGCTTCTGAAACTTATGGGAGGTGAGTACAGGGAGGCAGGGGCCTTACTTTATTGTGTGGACTTTTAAAAGTTGTGTTCACATCTTCAAAAATGGAGTTTATTATTTGAATTATCGTCTTCAGTGTTAAACATCTAAAAAGCTGCTCTATTTGATTCTAAATAATTTCACATGACTGCTTTATTTCCAATGACTGCGTGTTAGGTCTCTGTAAAAATGTGTCTGTGACTTGGAGATTAACACTCACCTTGTCAAGAACTTGTCCTGCTCAGAGATGCCTTGACTAGGCTCTTGGTGGCTGGCCAGTCAGCAGGGACTGTGTCTCACCCACTGCTGGATGCCCCGTGCCCAGGGTAACACCTGGCACAGAGTTGGTACTCTATGCATATTTCATAAATAAGTTGTAACTATTATTTCAACTGGCAGAATGGATGATTCAGAGCAAAAACAACAACAACACCCATATCAACTCCCATCTGGAATTGGAAAATAACATTAGCTCCATTTTTTATTGAGAGTTTATTATGAACCAGGCACTTTACATACATTATCTTGTTTAGTATAAAAGAAAGCACTAGCATTATCTCAATTACAGAGAGAGTTGAGACTCAGAAGAGCAAGCCATTTGCAAAAAGTGGCAAAATGACAAGAGTCAGGTGTGAGCTCAGGCTTGATCTCAAAGTAAGCTTTCTTAACCACATGCCCAGTGAGAGAGGGTGCAGTTTGAGCAATGAAATAGTGTCTTAGATCCGACACATTTCCAAATGTGGACGCTCCTACCTTCTTAGTGGAGAGCCTTGACCTCTAATCAATGAGCTTGAAATAGAAAGGAGTAGTAATTTTTTTGGGAAAAAATAGTTCCATGTGAGCTGCACCCTTTTGGGCACCACCCTGAGGTCTGGATGCGGGATTCTAAGGGAGAGAGAGCAGAGTGGTCAATAACATGCCATTACCTCAGCTGCAGAGAGTCCACCGTCAATTCCAGATGTTAGCTTATGCAACTTGACATATTGCTCAAAGTGACCAAAACACTTGCAAGGACAAAGACTTCTTAGAAAGTCTATGTAGCTAGCTCAAAAATATTGCAATGTTATCATCCTTTAAATTATAACAAGCATCCATAGTTTTCCTTCTAATATGAATAATAAAAATCAACACAATTTGGAAAAATAAACTAGGACTTGTGTGTCACAGTAAACATCTGTGACATCCTGATCTAGGCACCCTTTATCTTGATGTGGACATTTACAGTTTGTCTTTCCTCCAGGAAGCTGGGGTGACAGTGGGCAGGTCATACCCTTTCTCCCTTCCTTGAGTTCTCACCCGGCTTTTCACTTATACACAGCATCCTACTAGTCACAGATGGAAAGGATTTTCCATGTGCTGGAATAACTATATATTCCATGTTTCAGGTTGGCTAGCAAACATATCATGTATATTTTTATTCAGTGCTAAGACCTCCACTCAGTGATATTATTTTCATAAAAGTAATTATTTGTTAGGCATCCATCTCTGTAACAATCCATTTCTGTAACACTGTTATTTGCAGAAGCCATGAACATGATGCTCAAAGTTATCTGAATATGGTCAGAAACCAGGAGATTAGTAAGGAAGGTGATTCTACCCAGAAAATTTCCTGGAGGTACAAGACCAATAAGGGTTCCTAATTACTGTGCAGCAGGGGGCCTTGGGGAAACCCAAGTGCAAGGCAATGAAGTGTTTCTACCATAATTTTTTACCTAAGCAATGAAAAATAAATAAATAAATATATATGTACATATAGATATATATCTACCATATAAATATATAAATATATATAGAATTGAAAGCCAGTGTCCTTAGTTGACATTATTCCTTTATCTATTATGATACCTCTCTGATTATTGAGGTGGCACTCAGAAGCAATAAGCAATCTCACATGGAATACTGAGATAATAAAGATTATGGATTTGCAATCACAATCTCATCCTCAGTATGCAAATTGTATTATATTTCCTTATTGTCAAATAAAGTCTACTCTGAAACCCTATCTTGTCAGGCTGGTGAGAAGCTGTAATTGTTGGGGAGTAGGAAGTTTCCAATTGTTTAGAAAACAACCACAATGGCAATAATAACAGCAAGACTAATCAAAAAACCCTAACTTCAATGCAGCTCTCTAGTTTTTTGTAAATATGCTTTAAAGTCCTTAATAGTCCGTATCTATGTGGCTCCCATGTGTCATTTGGACAAGGGAATGCTCTGATGACTTCTACTCTGAAGTGTGTATTTGACAAGGCACATTCTTTTTGCCTTCTGATCCTGATGTTTTTGTATTCCTCTGGCAATATCTGACAATATCTGAGATGGATTTATTCCACAGATAATCAAAGCTAGCTTCCAGGCCTTTCATTTTCCAGGACCCTTTCTGAGGCAAAGTGTTCACATGGTCATATATTTTTATAAAATTTTCAAAAGTAAACTATTTAGCCATGGTCAGTGAAGACCACTATCTCCACTCTGATTTCTTCTCATGTTAGCTGGCTTTGGTGTTTGCTGGCATTTTGAAAGTCAGGCTAAATGGAAGTGGAGTTGAGGAAATGTTGAGTTTGCTTAGATTACGTTCAATGCCTTCTGTGTATGATTATGTTATCGCTACATATAGGTGTCCTGTAGGAATGGCTTCCAGAAATCCTCTGATGACTCATTCAGCATTGTAAAATAATGGTTCAAGATCAGGAGTCAGTCTGAAATAAATATATCCTAAGGCACTGGAAATATTTGAGTGGTGGAGGAGAAATGAGGTTTGAAAAGTTTGGGCCAGAAACTAGTCTAGATTTCTCCAGTCCTCAGATGTTTAGTGGTGATGCAATTCCTACTGATGCCTAGTCAAGACATCCTCTACCAGGAAGATGCTTGTTGATGCATTATATGCAATTATAAATATAATATATGTTTTTATTTTAAAAATGAAAATCAAGAAAAACATCAGAATTTTAATATTTGTAGAACATAAACCTATAATATATACATGTTTTATGCATCTCAACATATTCTATAAAATAAAAGGCTAATATGCAAATTGTCCCCTGGACAGAGAGTGCAACCAGTTCAACCAGAGGGTGGGGTCAGCCGGCCAACCACCTGAGGCACTTCCCCCCAACCGGCCAGACCCAATTGGCTTGATCTGGGCAGGCTGACTGGACCCCACCCATGCACGAATTTGTGCACCAGGCCTCCAGTTAACTCATATTTTAGAGTATCTGAGGCATATCATTCTGAAGTAGTCTGGGGGTTCCAGATGAATTGGCATAGAAAATTACTACAACACAGCAAAACATCCTGAAAAAAACAAGTGGTCCAGGGACAGAACTCCTACACATATCAATATGTTAATATATTTAATATTGAAAACTTAGGTCACTATGCTGTGGTAGCAGATTAACAATATACCCTGTTTCTCCAAAAATAAGACAGTGTCTTATATTAATTTTTGCTCCCAAAGATGCACTAGGTTATTTTCAGGGGATGTATTATGTTTCCATGAAGTAGGTCTTATTTTCGGAGGATGTCTTATTTTCAGGGGAACACAGGTATTATAATTTTTATGTGCTTTGATTTCAGATTAATTCTGTACATTGTTATTCAGAATTATTAATTATTAGAAGCTCGGAGCATAGATTCATGCACAGTGGGGTCCAGCCAATCCCGCCCCCAATGGGGGTCCATTGAGGGTGTGGTTGGCTGCCACAGCCCCAACTGGGTTTTTGAGGCCTATCAGAGTGGAGCCTGCTTGGGGGTAGGGTTTCGGGAGGGCTTCAGGGCATGTTGGCTTGTCTCACTCAGGCCCAATCAGCCAGATCCCAGCAGCAAGCTAACCTACTGATTAGTTTTAACTATTAGCTAGTTTTAACCCCCTGGTGGTCAGTGCATGTCATAGTGAGTGGTTGAACAGCCTTAGCATATCATTAGCATATTACACTTTGATTGGTTGAATGGACAACTGGACAACTTTGCATATTAGGCTCTTATTATATAGGATATACAAATTCAGATACTATATGTTGGGAAAATTTCCCAAGATATGCTGTAACTGACCTCCAAAGGCAATGAGGGCAAGAAGCTGAAGAAGCTGGCAGCGACAGAATTAAACAGAGAGTTCATAAAGGGAACATACATACAGAAGCAAAGTCCTGGGCAGCAGCAAGATGGAGAATCTCTGTGTCCAAATGGGGTTGGGGCTTAATATATATAGACTTCAGCAACTAAGATGGCTTATTGCCAAGTAGCCCACAATGGTTAAGAGCCATATATTCCAAAGCAGCATACAGTTTATTGGGACCAGTTATCTAAGAATATTCCATTAAGATGATATAAGCTCACCCCTCTTGACAGTCACTGACAGTAACTTTATCTTTAAGATGGTATTGATCATGTCAAGCACTAGAAACCATTTTGCCTAATGTATAAGAAAAGAAATACCTAGTTGAAGCCAAAAATGTTAACAGAAAATTTTGGCAAAAAGGAATTTGGCAAGGAAAGACAAAATTTAGCACATCAAAAACTCTTGCTGCAACCAAAACTAAAATTTTTATGGTCACCAGAGCACACGGGATTTCAACAATAGCTTTATTGGGAAAATTTATTGACTTTGACAGTACCATGCTTATCCCAATAAATTTACGTTAGCACTGTTTAATAAAAGAAAGTTGTCCCCCCCCAAAAAATGATGATGTCAGTGATATTTAAAGAATTAAACAGAATATACAATAGATAGTAGGAATATTTTAAAGTATATATTATGAACAACAACAAAAACAACAGTGTGCAAACTGTTATAAGATCCCAGCTAGTAGGTCAAAGATAAGACATTGCCTATATCGTGTAATTTATAAAGTTTTAAAAAATATATATTTATTGATTTTTTTACAAAGAGAAAGGTAGAGGGATAGAGACCTAGAAACATCGATGAGAGAGAAACATCAACCAGCTGCCTCCTGCACATCCCCTACCAAGGATGTGCTCACAACCAATGTACATGCCCTTGACCAGAATCAAATCTGGGACCTTTCAGTCCACAGACCAACGCTCTATCCATTAAGCCAAACCGGTTTTGGCTATATAAAGTTTTTTAATAAGGCAGACATAACTTACTGAAGGTCAGGAGGACTCCGCAGACAAGAAGGCACCTTAATTACACATCAATCAAATACAAACGCACTTGATGAACTCCTTAAAGAACGGGGAAGAAAGAACAGTCAGTTTGACTGTTAATGTTTAGTATTTTTAAGCATTCAGAAAAGTAGTTATGACTATTAAGTTTCTAAGAGAACAAGATTTGCCCTTCAGAGGGTGCTGTCAAAAGTGATGTTCTTTAAATAATGGTAATTACTTAAATAATGGGAAATATTGAATAAATCAGCATATTTGATTCACTTTTGTATGTGCACATTAAAAAATGTCAAAATGAAAAAGTACAAATGTAACTTAATCATCCCAAATCACTTACCAGGATTATAATGGGAAAATGTATAAAAGTAAAATGAACTAAGCAAAACAGATACCAAATATTGCTACTTTATTTTCGAGTCTACATTAAATGGTTCTAGTTGGCTGTTATTGCATGCTACTATTTTCACTAAAACCTTAAGAAAACATTTTAATTCTTTCACCAACCAAACCAAAAATTCTCTCTGTGTGAAAAGAAGTGATAAAGAGAGTGAATGAATATGCCCTTGGATTGCTTTAATAATCCAATTAATAGAAAGTAGTAAGTCATGAACACATTGGAAAATGATTTAAGTGTCTTGCTGCTTTGACATGAAATAGTGACTTCAGTGATCATATTATAATGCATAATACAACACTATGATAAAGACACTGATGACAGAGTGGTCAATGGGTATCATCAATCAAAAGGGTATTTAAGATTGGTCACAGAAAAAATAACTTGGGATGACCTGAATTCTCACAGCTTATATATATTAGAAACTCGACAAGAGATTTTCCTCAACTTGACAATTCTGAAAATTTGCATTTTACCAAAAGGAGTTGTAAAGCTGAAAGAAACCTGTTTAAACTTTAAATAACTAAATATAATAATATATTTTGAAATTCAATCAATTGTGCTAAAAATAGTCAATTTTGTACCTTTTCTATAGAAAATACATAATTGTCATATGAAGAAATCATTGAAGAGTACATAGCTGAAAAATTTAAGCAAAAGCAGTATATATATATATATATATATATATATATATATATATGTATATATATATATATACACATATATGTGTGTGTGTGTGTATGTGTGTGTGTGTGTATATATATATATATATATATATATATATATCCTGACAAGCTCATGGGAAGCCTGCATGGGGTCCTTAAAAACTCCAAAACCTAAAGTAATCACATAAATTATAAATTAAAACTTTCTAACTAAAAGCAGTTTATGGTGGATAGTCATATGCCAGGCTGGTATTTTTCCTTAACGAAGGTTAATATTTACCTTAACTGAGCCTGTAGTCTTTTTTTTTCCATATATGATAACATACCTTTAAAATACCAAAATAATTTCATTTTCCAGAATCCCCCTGGCCCCTGCCAAAGCACACCCACCACACCAGGGCAGAGACCACAAATCCCTTCATTATTATTATCAAGTTAATTGTTAACTGCTAACTATCATATACTTACCCACTTACTTTTTATCCAATTCCAGAAATATTCTTGCTTTGCTTTCTCCTGCCTCCCTAATCTGTCACCAGGCCATGTAACCCCCTTATGCCTCCTCTTTTTATTGTAATGTATAAAATAAGGTGCAAAACTGCCATTCTCTGGAGCATTTCCTCAATCTGTTGAGATTTTGCTTCCCAGCAATTGTTATCAGTTGGGCTCAAATAAACTCATAAAAATTCTTACAGCTCTGGATGTTTCTCACGCTGACAATAATATAGGCGTGTAGGGCAGTTCATAAATAAAAATAGCGTGTTCTGGATTTATGATGTTTCCTGTTCTTTGATGCCTTTAACATTTTTTAAGGTCAGAAGGCAATTTCTGCTTTCAGAGCAATGGCATATTCCTCCCCTGCAGCCCTGGAACCCAACAGAGAGGGGGAAGGTCGGGGGGGGGGGGGGGAGGTGGAGAAAATACTGTGAGATCAAACAAAAACTAACCATCCATCTAGCATTCTGCCACGTTTGGACAGCTAATCAGCATGCCTACCCTGTGCTGTGCCAGTCCCGTCTTCTGTCTTTTCCTGCTGCAGAGTGATCTCAAATGCAAAAATGGAGACAACAAATGAAAGCCTTATTTGATCATGTGACTCTCCCTGATTTATTTATTGGGCACTTATTTTGTCTGAACAACTCTGCATTGTTCACGGGTGGAGTATTCAAAAGTCTAGAGCAGTGATTTTCAACCTTTTTTCATTTCATAATGTTGCTGGTGGAAATGGTTCCCTTTCACAGAGTTGCAGGGAAAGAATTTTGGGGACCCACGTGTAGGAGAATGAGATGTAGTATAAGATTCATTGGAATATAATTAAAAGACTGTCCCCAGACTCCCAATGTCTCCTCTCTGTCTTTTCTGCTATGAAAGAAGTCCAGTCTTGTCTTCAAGCGCAGAAGAAAGGCCAGGGTCCAGAGATTTTGTACCATTGCTTCAGTTCAGTTCAGACTCTGTCCTCATCCGTCTAGTTTAGCCTCTATCCCAGCTGCACTCCAGCTGGCCTTGCATTCTTGTGCCTTGTAGCCAAGCTCATACTTGGAATTCACTGCTTGAAGTTGGAATGGATGCTGACCAGCACTTGGGGCCCAAGGCACTTATAGGCCCACATGGCAGCTATGGTGAGAGAAAATGTGAATGAATGGGTCAATGAATGCAAGGGGAGGGAGGGAGGGAGGGAGGGAGGGAGAGAGAGAGAGAGAGAGAGAGAGAGAGAGAGAGAGAGAGAAGAGAGAGGGAGGATATGAGCTGACATTTCTTAGGCTCTGAATATACATATTTGAGGAGGACTAGGCACTCTTTCAAACTAATCAATTTCCCTATCCTTCATGGGCTTGTTTTGGGCCTTTCCCCCTAACCAATCAAGTCTTTTTCACAGATTAGACAACTCCTCTTTATGGTCCCATCTTAGCTTCTACTCACATGCTTCAGTAGAGAAATTTCCCCTTTATTGTTTTGTCTCTTTCTTGGTAATCCTGGCTAATGACCTATAACATCCTTCCTGCCCACTTTGGTGATTACCGTATTTTTCGGACCATAAGACGTATCTTTTCTTCACCAAATAGTGGGAGGAAAAGTGCCTGCGTCTTATGGTCCGAGTTGCAGAGCGGTAGCGGGTCCCCCGGGACCTTCCCTGTCCCTGGGGACTGCATATTTGGTGAAAAAAAAGTGCGTCTTATGGTCTGAAAAATACGGTACATCTTGAGGGCACAGGATGCATGGATCCCATGGGGAGCCTATGAATGCTGCCACTTCCTAGCAAAGCAGGCTTATTGTCTGATTCAGTGCCCCAGTTCATTGTGCTTACTATCTGATTCTTTTTGCTCTCCTCCATTATAAATACCACTAGCGATGTACATTAACAATAGCATACATAAACTAACTACTAAAGTCCTGTGGCACACCAAAAAAATATTTTTATTGCTTTATCAAAAATAAAAAAATAATAATTCTCTACCATTTTTGGTTCAAAGTGACTTTTTAAGAAATCAGTTGCCTATAGTTGTATATAAGAACTTCTGTTGCTAATAATTAACCAATCAGACGTAGTCTTATTATGTGATGTGAACAATAAGATATAACTCTATTAAGTGAGCTATATATTCACACCAGGTGGCTATTGTGTTGGATGCTGCTATTTTTTTAAATTTGACAATCTAAGGGAGAAGTGGTCAGTGCCCCTGCACTAAATAGTCAGATATTGCTTGCATGTTTTCAAAATGCTGTGGCACACCCTTTGACAATCCCTGGTCTAGGAGCTTTGAAGAGGAAGCTTAGGCTGTGGGTAGAGGTTGGAGTTGAGGGATCAAATATCCCTCAGCAACCCAGGCTATGTCATTTGCTACCTTATATGCTGGACTTTGGCATAATGTTTTCTACAAAAATGTGTTTGTGTTGGAAAGAGTTGCAAATATCATTGGTCTTTAGGAAATTTTAAACTCATGACTGGCAAGGCTTCTTGAGATCTAACCCATAACCTTTTTCTCAAACACGCCAAGTGTTCGAAACCTCTATGCCTTCCTTGTACGCACTATTCCTTCCCTCATCCAGGAGCGCCTTTCTTTCTGCTTGAGAAACAGACTCCTCCCATTCTGTCTCAGCTAAAAAGCCACCTCTACTCAGTGGCCGCCCTCTTGGCCTTGTTCACATGTCCTCTTTCCCCCTGGCAAGTCCATGCAATCATTTCTTTATTTGGGTCAATTTCAGCACAGGACTGAAATTTGTCCAGTTTGCTCATTATGAGTTTTCCAACAGTATTTATCTTATTAATCTTATATCTTTGTGACCTACCTCAGGTCTTGATAAAGTAGCAGGTGCTTGGGGGAAAAAGTAAATAAAAAAAAGATAAAAATTAGCTAAGCTAAGGTAAACTATGTTAATCAAGTAGAAGAAAAAACTTCCCTGAAAACCCATTTCCTGAGTTACGTTGGGCCTACAAATAAATAAATAAATAAATAAATAAATAAATAAATAAATAATCAATCCATACTTTTCCCCCCACTTTCTAAATTCTAGGCTGGGAGATTATCACATTCACAGAGACAGGTTAACATAAGTCACAGTCATGAAAAGGCCAGAGAAGGTGAGGCAACCTGGGGTACACAAGACATTTTTGGACAAAGGAGGAAGCGGAGGGAGAGGGGTATTAGATTTCAGAAGGGAGAATGGGCAATTTGCAAGTAGATTGGGAAGAACAACACACATGGCTGGAAATGCTTACTGGGAAACCCAGAAACATTGGACACAGGAGGTTTCTAGCAAACAGTCTCCTGTCCGAAGCCCTCTTACTGACCAATAATATATATATATATATATATATATATATATATATATATATATATATATTTTTTTTTTTTTAATTGATATTTTACAGAGAGGAAGGGAGAGAGCTAGAGAGCTAGAAACGTCAATGAGAGAGAAACATGGACCAGCTGCCTCTTGTGCACCCCCTACTGGGGATGTGTCCGCAACCAATGCACATGCCCTTGACCAGAATCGAACCCAGGACCTTTCAGTCCGCAGACGGACGCTCTACCACTGAGCCAAACCGGTTTCGGCTTACTGACCATTCTTCATACAAACGAGGCTAAGGCAACATCCTAGGCTCCCTTCTCTGCCTGAATCTCCTGGGCAAGAAAGGGGGAGGGTCAATGATTCTTTCTGAATCTTTTGTTTCTTAATAAAGTTCTTAAAATGAATATCTCAGAAGGGCACCTAAGGGTGGCAGACTTTTGGTTCCCTTTAGCCT
The DNA here is from genome assembly GCA_963924515.1 of Vespertilio murinus. Taxonomy (NCBI): domain Eukaryota; kingdom Metazoa; phylum Chordata; class Mammalia; order Chiroptera; family Vespertilionidae; genus Vespertilio; species Vespertilio murinus. The sequence continues at coordinate 173,812,805 of OZ004705.1, read as the reverse complement.
CCAGGGCAAAGCTCCTGACATGTAAACAGCACCCTTTTTCTAAGGTGGGAAGTGCCTGCCCCTACACAGATGCCTTGTCTCTGATGACTGATGAGGGATAAATATTAAACTCATTTTGAATAACAAATGATAAGGATAAGGCTCTTCTACCTGTCAGGGAAATTGTGGTTTCCATAAATTTATTGCTGAATATATAGTTGTCATGGCAAATATGTATATAAGTTGGAATAGCCATGGGTAAAATACTGTTAATGGTATGCTTCCAATGCACCTACAAAATACTTGATAATGAGTCATTTTCTCAATGCTTTGTTGGAGCTGATATATTTCCCTGGTTTTCCTGACATAATTGATCTAGTCTCCAGAGTCTCAGATGATTTCTATACATGTTTGTTTTAATCCCTTAGGATGTTCCATTGTGTCAGAAATTATCCCTCAGCTTCTTTGTGCTTCATTCTCACGCTCAATTTCTTCAGTTGTGTGGGTTTTCAGGATACACCTGTGGGATTTTACTCTTGGCAATTACAAAACAATGGAATTAAATTTTAAAATATATATTTTTAGTGCCTATTACGAGCAAGATATAATTGTAGGCCCTACAAAGGATAGAATAGATTCTGAGGCATGTGCCTAAAAAAATGCAGCAAAAAAATTGGAAATGAAATAAATGTTGCTGTGTTGCCAATGGAAACAGCGTTCTTCTACAGAATCACCAGAAAGCATTTCGGGGACCCACACATGGAGGATGAGGTATAGTGGTAAATTTATTAAAACAAATGACTGCCCCCATATACCCTGTGTCTTACCCACAACCAAGTGGCTCAACTCCATCCCAGGTGAAAGAAGTCCTGGGCTTGGGGAGCATAAGTGCCCACAGGAGGGTCTGGGTCCAGAACTGAAATGCCATCACCCTGGGATCCAGTGGTCCAGCATGGTCTCTGCCCCCAGATGTGTTCCAGTTGGGGCTGCACTGCCACACCCAAGCCTGCACTTGGACCCTTGCAGCTGCTGGCCCACAGGGCTGCTATGAAGAGGGAGCATGAGAACAAACAGGCGAATGAACAAGCAAATGTGTGCTGCTGATATGGGCCTTTGTTAAGCTTTGATTATATTATCTTGGGGGGGAGGGAGAGAGAGAGAGAGAGAGAGAGAGAGAGAGAGAGAGAGAGAGAGAGAGAGAGAACAAGCTTTCTTTCAAGCTACCAGTTTCTTTCCTAATTCTTTGCAGATTTGTGCTAGCTCCTCTTCCTATCCAGTTGGATCCTTTCCCAGGTTTTCCAGGCTGGACTCCACTGCTTTATGTCACCATTTTGGCTTCTACTGCACATGCCTCAGAGATTTTCCTTGTCATCTGTTCCTAACTGTGTATGTGCTTAGCTCCCCCTGCAATCTCACCATCTTGTTTCTACTGAGCATTCATGCGTCCAGCAGAGAAATTTCTCCTTTATTGTTTATTTCTCCCTGCATAATCCTAGAAGAGTGGACCAGTTGATCCTGGGGAGATTGGAAAGCAGGTCCTTCCTACCCAGCGGGACAGGGGGATGTTAGTCCCCTAGGCCTGGAGTCAAGCTGTCCCCTCTGGTGTCTGAAGCTGCAACTTCCAGACTTAATCAGGCTTAGGCTTGGCCAGTTTTGTTCCCTTCTCTTTCCTTTATATCTGACCAGTTAGTATGCCTATGCAAACACTTGATGTTATGATTCATATACAGCAGCATTGCTATGAATTAGGATTTGCTGCACATCCACATGAGTGTGTGTGGGGACCAAAGTCAAGGGTGACTTTTCTGTACTCCCTTCTGGTTTGTTTTCTTCCTGTTCTCTTTGTAAAAAGAGGCAACATAATGTAGTCATTAAAAGCAGAATCTGGGACAAATTGTTACAGGACTGACTGAAGGGGTCCATTTGCCTGCGCACATCAAAACCTAATAAGATACAACAGGAGTTTCTAACCAAGAAAGTAATGATTTACTGAGGACATGGTGTCATGTCTGGACTCACAGGTAGCTCATGTTTGAAGTCTTGGCTACCCAGTGGCTTCCAGAGGATGGGTTGTATAGGGGTGGCGGTGAATCATTAATCATGGTGACTAAGGGTCATGATCAGGGTTGTGGCCTCTACTGATTGGTCAGTGCTAGGGTAGGGGGTAGCTGATCATCACATCTAGTTTTAATGTCATCCATCGTGTTACTTCCTTGGTTTTGTCAGGGATGGAGTTTGTGGGTTGTTCTGGAGCTGAAACACAACCAAGGCCTAGATATTATTTCTAGTTTGACTGAAACTCTGACTCTGTGGTCAGCAGACCTGAGAATTTGTTTCTAAGACTACTGGATGCTGACCAGAACCTCATTGTCCTGAGAGCTAATGACTAAGCAAGGAAGAGGGAGGTGGTGAGTCAGGGCACTAGGTGAAGCCAGTTTGAGTGGAAGGAAAAGAAAAGATGAAAGAAAACAAGGTTTCAGCTTTCTGCTTGGTTACGACCTCCAGCTAAGCACATTTCCTAACTTTTCAGTGGCTGCTTCCTCTCTGTTAAAAAGGGTTATAAAAGTATTTTCTTTAGAGATTCAATTTGTAGTTTAAATGAGGTGGCATATACAAAGTACTTATAGCAATAATAACATATTCCAAGCAATTAATAATAATGATAGTATCATTATTGTCATTATTATTAAAGGATGGTGGTCCATTTAGGGACATCTAGAACATGTTGACTCTTTGGCTTAATCCAAATTAATCTTTCTAATCAGTAAATTGTCTGGCTCAGAGAGATGAACACATTCATTCATCTATCCACCCATGCATTCAACCAATCCAGTCACCATTTATTCAATAAACATAAATTAGGAGCCATGGGTTTAGATGGTGGAGATACAGTGATGAATAGACATAGACTGGAAAAAAAGGGGAAGATCAATGGTTGTAGCTATTTTGGTTTTCATGGAGAAGTAAAATTGCAAAAATAAAACTGAAGACTGGCATTGAGTAGTCAACATTTTATTTTGCCAAGTAAGAATGTTAAAAAGAGCCTATTTCACTTTGTATCACCATATCTTAGCCTCCAAAATGTAGGAAAAAACATAATGTCAGCATAAATCAATGTGTAAAAGTAAATAAATTTAGTGTTTGTAAAAAAAGTGCTGATTATATTTACCTGGCACATAGTAGGTACTCAATAATTATTTGTCGAATGAATGTGCCATCTCCTTCTTTTTGTCTCAGGCTTCTGCAGGCCAAGGAAACTTTGATGGCAGACCAGTATTCAGGAATGTGGAAGAAAATGGGCTTGTGGTTGTGCACTTAATTAGAATCTGCGGACACCTCTTTACTTCACGTGCCTCCAAGGAAATAACTAGATGCAAAGGTGTAAGGTTATCGCATTAACAGCAGGCAGTGAGTACTGTCCAATAAAAAGGGTTATCAATAAGGCTTGGAGTGCTCTTTCACAAATTATGGGAATGAACTTTATTTCATAAATCGAATTTTTTTAATGAACTTTGTGATCTTTATATGCTTTGTGATTGAAGGTTATATTCCTTAAGACTTTAAACTTCCCGATTAACAGTTAAATATCTCAAGAAGCACATAGAGACAGGACCAGTAGAGGTATAAATTGAGAGACCTTTTATTCTTCAGATCATCTATTATCAGTGCCCTTTGTTCATTGCCTTTTCAAGGAATGTTACTATTTTCTCACCTTTCATCCTTTATCTTTCCAGCACACAGCTACAATAGACTTATGTCAGCAGTATGCTTCCTCCCAAGGCTTATTAGATACCCTTGGATGCTTTATTTTCTCTTAACTTTAACCAAGGCTGAACAATCCTTTTTTCTTAATAGTTTTATTTCCATAGGAACCACTGACCAAGAAGTGGCTATAACCCAATTAATTTCTTAAGATTGAAAGTGACAACATTTCTTTACATGGAATATACTAGTAATACATTTATCTAAAATGAGGGTGACTTTATGCACTTGAAAAGTGCCAGAATTTGAAGGACAGCAAAGTAGTGTGGATATAGCAAATTGAATGTAACTCTGCCTTATGACTGTTCGTATAAACTTGGAATCTCTGGGTCTGGAAGAAGGAGTGGGTTAGAATTTTTTCTTAAGACATCAAATTGCACACACTGCAGGGAGGAAGAGTTGTGTTTCCTGGGAATCAGAGAGTGTTCTAAAGGCCTGTCTCAAGTGAGTGTTCATAGACAGACATGGGATGACAACACAACTGGACGTCTACCTCAGCTTCTGTGGGATATAGATATCAAATTATCTCCAGGAAATAGCATTAGGATCATTTCAATCTTCTATTTTGATTTTTTTCATCTTCCTATGGAGAAAATAAGCTATTTTTATAACCTCTGAAAAAAGAATGCTTAGTGTGCTTTTTAAAATAAAAGGTTAAATAATGTGCAGGGTGGGGGAAAAGCAGGTTTATAGTTGTGGGTATGTGAAACAGAGTTTGTTTGTGTATTATTATTTCTTAATCATTATATTTGGTTCCATGAAACAACTGTAAAACTACTTTTGTCCCACACTGTATATTAAAGACCTAAAAATTTTAAGAGTAATTCACATTTCCATGAAAAATATTTACCTTTATTCAAAGTACAATTCTAATGTGTTTGGTTATTTATTTTATTAGTTTATATGAATGGGATAAGGAGCAAATAACAAAGGATAAAAGACTTGGAGCTGCAAAACAGAGGCACCAATTATAATTTAAGAAAAACTAAAACCTGACAGAAAAAAAAGGCAAAATATTCTATATCTAAACATATTTTTTTGGAAACAGTTCCAATGTTTAAAAATAGTTCCTATCCATTTCATTGACTATATGAGCATAAACTTTGTATTTCTTAATTCTCAACACAAAAGTAACATTATATTTAGTGCCTTTTAATTAAAAAGATCATTATATGCAGCATGCTTATATGGTGTGGTTGTTGTTGTTTTGTTTTTTGTTGTGTGTTGTTTTTTTTTAAAAAAACATTATGTTTAAAAAGAAATTTAAGAAGAAACGGGTAGTTCATTTCATTATTATACGGGTAGTTCATTTCTCCAGTCAGGGAATTCTTTTCAATGCAACATGTTTGTAAGAGAGGCAGAATTATAAATAAATTTATCCCAGCCCTCTCAAAACAAATCTTCTCTAGCCTCATCTATAATGCCTCTATTTAGTATTTAAGGAGAACCAACCAAAGATAAAGGCACCAGAATGAACCTGCAGGCCTATTTCACATCTCCTAAAGAAGAAAATCTGGAACCTCATCCTTTCCACGGTGACATCCCTTAGACTCTAAAGGCAAGGCAGGGTTTCTGTGCTGTGGGTGATGGCTGGGTGGACGCTAGTGTTCATGTTCTAAATTGCACTACCCATGCACTGCCTCAAGGTAGTTTTCTGAGACATCATTCTGGTTTATAATATTTCTATATCTAGGTAGCTTTATGATATTTTCGTTAGAGACCAACTCACAGCCTCCATTTCCATAGCCTAATCCTTGCAACACTTACTGATCTCTGTTTTCTGAACCCTTGGAATATTTGGTGTATTCCACAGAATTTAATCCTTTGTTAATCATTGACTTCCATTCTTTTCTATTCTGCTCTTCATAGCACTGAGCTTGGGTCAGATTAGAAACTACACAAGGCTTTCTCATATCACTTCTGTGTCACCCACAAAGCCTAGCTGTCTCTGTGCATAGTTATCACTCAGTAAATATATGATGATTAGTTAGTGTATTAATATCTAATGTGTTAGGAGAATGTATATTGAGACCTAAGGTATGTTGTTTACCTTATATGAGCTTCACTTTCCTCATTTCAAAAATGGGTTGTGTTAGTCTGGGTTCTTCCCCCCCAAAAAAATACAACAACAATAGGATATTTATATACATATAGATTTTAACATAGAATATTTTATTTATATGAGGTTTATTATAAAGAATTGGCTCACATGATTATGAAGGCTGAGAAGTTCCATGATTCATGTAGTATTTGCAAGCTGGAGTCCCCAAAGGTCCAATGGAGTAGTCAAAAGCTGGGGTAAATCAGTCGGAAGGCCTGAGAACCAAGAGTGCTGAGGGCAGGTAAAGATTGATGTACCAGCTCAAGTACGCAGGTAGAGAGTGACTTCAACTTGCTCTACCTTTTGGTTCTATTCAGGCCCTCAACAGATTGAATGGTAGCCATCCACATTGGGGAGGACCATCTGCTTTACTCATTTCACCAATTAAAAGGCTAATTTTTTCCAGAAACAACCTCACAGACACACCCAAAAATATTGTTTAACCAGATATCTGTGCATCCCATAGCTCAGTCAAGTTGATACATAATATTAACTTTCATATTATGAGAGGATAATAGTATAAAAATTGTAAATTATAACAGAGTAATATAGTGAGGGATTAACTGATAGGAAGGAATAGTACAATAATTGTAGAGGGAAGGAGCAGCTTATATAGATGCCCCCCCCCAGGCAAAGGACCCTCTAAGACTGAGAATTAGAATTAGATCTCACTGGAGAAGGCATGACTGTGGCTCACTGGATGGTACAGAAGTCACTGAGGTGCGTTGCTTACAGATCTGGCTGGAAATTGACTGTCTGAGGTACCAGGGGAATTTTCTTTGGGCAGCAGGAGGCAGGGGTGTTCAGTGGAAGTTTCTGGATGCTTAACCATATGGTTTTCTTTAATTCTGTTCTCTAGTTAACATTCTACATTCTTTCAGGTATCCCCAACTCCAATAGCACTCTGCACTCTACTCTGGGTAAGGTGTAATAAATTCTCAAGTCTCTTGAAAAAAATGTTGGGGGGTCAGGGGAGGGGAGAAGAGAGTGAGGAAGGTAATATCTCTATCTCTACATATTAAATATTGACCTCCTTCTTCAGAAGGATTTAGGGATCATTTTCATTACTATGCTAAAAGTATAATTAACTTGGTGGTTTCTAAGCTACAACTCCAATAGATATTAATTTGATTGATTCAGGTTGTAAAAACAAAACCAAACAAACCCAATCCTTTGAAGCTTAAAGAAAAAAGGAATTTATTAGAAAGATAGAAAACCTTGTGAAATTCAAGGAACAGCCTAAACTTTGGAAAGGAAGGCGGTATCATCCATTTCTGGAGTCTCAGAAGCAGAAACTATTGTTCTTTCTATCTTCAACTCTTGTCCTGACTTCAACTCATCTCCAAAGAATGTCAATCTCCAGGGCCCACCATTAGGCATAGGAGAGAGCCTCTGTCTGATTCAACTTAGGCAAGATTGTTTCCTTGCCTGAATCCTTCAGGGATGGCCCCGGGCACAGGTGACATAGGATGGTCACAAGCAATAGACACCAACATACATCTGAACTGAGTATCAGGGTCAAAACCAGAAATGCTGGCAACCAGTGAAGAAAAGTCTGCACAAAGGGTATATTTTACATGTCACCTGTTCTTGCTAATAAAATAAATAAAATATATGAGGAATTATATGGGAACCGCTGGTGGGCCTATTCTCTCAATTTATAGCTGGTCCTCATTTGAAAATCTTAAGTTTGCGACTGGAAGAACTTTCTTTTCCATCAGATTAAGCTGGAAAATAATGAGCACCTTCTTGATAAGTCTTGTCACTCTTTTCCGAGGAGCTGAAAACGGTAATTAATGCCAAAGCCGTGTTTATTGGTTCGTGAAATTGAGCGTGTGCAGTCCTTTGATACTGTGTCTTCTTGATAGGGCAAGTGTGGGAGGGGGCAGGAAACATGCTGCACATTACAGACAATTTATTTGACAAGATATTACAACAAAGACAACCTCATGTATATGAAAATCTTGGCTTTCATTTGCTTCACCAAGGTAGAGACAATAGAGCAAGAAGCAGGTGTTCTCCCCATTTCTTCTCCTCTAGGAGCTCCAACCCACTCCTTCACTTAATTTACCTCCTTAATAAGGCAACCACAGAGTTGCAATGCCGTTCAAATTCAGCTTAACTCAAAGTCACAGCTCAGACTTCTGCCTGTAAGTCTCCTCTCACTCAGAGTTCTTCCCTAAAATCTCCTCTCACTCAGAGTTCTTATCAGGAGGACACAGTGAGAAATTGATTCTAAAATATTTCCCAAGTCCCTCAAAGAGGCATAGAGGAGTTGTGTGTGTGTGTGTGGGGGGGTGGTCTTATAAAAGGCCCAATCTGTAATATAAGAAAATGCGAACACTGTGTTTAAAAAGAATCTCAAGACTGAGAGCCTACTAGCTGGAAGCCATGAGTATGCCCTTCCTTTTATTATTTTTAATTGTGAGTTTGGGGTTGTGACCAAAACTGGAGTTGGCTAGAGTTCTGTGATCAAATGTTCGTCATGAGAGAAGTGAAAGAAATCCTGAGGCTCCAGGAAATCTCTCTTTCACACACACACAAACACACACACACACACACACACACACACACACACACACACAGAGGACACAGTGTGACCACAGAGTCAGAGACTAGAATAACATGACCACAAGCTAAGGAACACATCTTCAGAAGCTAGAAGATGCACTTAGACAAGAGCTGGAGACTCTGAGCACAAATAATAAAGAAGATTGTTAAAATTTGATAGTTTTCAAGACTGGAAAAATCCAGTGCTTTTGGACTCTAAACTCTAAGTAATGAGAATTAAAAAAAAAAATGTTTGAATGAAGATCCACTGGAGGTTTTTGTTTCTTTGTTTATTTGTTTTTTAGATGAAGAGAAACCTTACACGTGCAAAACAAAAATAATCTACTAAGGATATTTCTTTCCCACTCACGTCTATTTTTAGATGGCCTCAAAGATGTCACCATTAAGATAAAAGAGAGAGCCAGGGACAATAAAGCTACAAACTTAAGCAGTATTGAATAATGTCACAGGCTCCTGGTACATGGAGCTGAGTAGGAAAAAAAACTGTATGTTAGAAACCTAACAAGTTTTTTAAGGAATTGTATTGTCTATGTCATCACAAGCCTGGACTAAAAACACACCTGTGATTACAAATCAACTTGAAGGCTCTCAAATCACACCAGCAGCGCATGGGCTAAAAGCTGTGTGGCCCCAAAAAGAGACAAATCCCAATGCCTAGGTCAAAGGTGACCATGGAGGCTAATAGACAAAAAAAAAGACACTCTAGCACACCAGAAGCAGGTGCTATGGAGAGCTATGGACAGGGGAGATCATTAAAGGAAGCAGAAGCACAGTCAAAGAAAGGCATTTCTTTCATTGGTAAGGCAGGGACTTTTTATTGTTTCTTCCCGGAAGGATTCCTTATTGTTGTAGACGATGGCTTCTAAGTATCTCCCATTCTTTCCTTTGCACAAAGGAAATTTTAATTGGAGTATGGGTCATTCACAAGAGGCACACCTACCCCTAATGGAGAACACCATACACCAACAAGGGATCTTGGACTAGGTCCCAGATACAATGATTGGATGGGACTTTAGGTTGACTTCTTTATGGAGGCACTGAGTGTATTTTGTGTATAGGAATAGGATGAACCAGAAGGGAAATGTGTGCTGAGATGGCTTATGTCCATAAATATTTATGCTTCACCTTCCACATAGTTGCTGGAAGTAGTGCCTTGCCAGGTGCCACATTCGCTTCAAGGCATAGTCAGGTGACTGGTACTCACCAAGAAAATGTGAAAGGAAGTAAAGTGCATATTTTTCTGGTTTAGGAGGTGTACATGTCTCCTCTATCCTCTCTTTACTCTTTTGTTTGGGTGCAGTGAACTCTGAGACCTTAGGGAATGGCAGAGCCCAAGATGGCAGGAGTGAGGGTCCCTGAACTACTGAACAAGAGAAAAACGTTCACCAACAGGAACACATGCATCAGGCTGCTATGTGAAAGAGAAAGAAACAAATTTCGTGTTAAACTAATATGTTGCAGGATTTCTGTATTATAGAATTTTGTATCACACTAATGCATATTCGCATACCACTCATACACAGGCACACACACCACATATTTACAGACACATACACACTCATAAAGTACACTTGCTTTCTTAAACTCCATCAGAGTCTCTCTGACTTCCATGTTGTGCCAGCACATGTGCTATAACCTCTTTGGAACATTGAGGAAAATGTAGTTAGAAGAGTTCTTGATTAGCAAAGATTGATGCTGCAATTTGGAGATTTACCCAAAATTCTTTGCTCTATTGAGTCTTATCTCTTTTTAAAGATTAGGAGCCCTTCTCCTCTATATGGAGATTAGAAGGTGAGGACTTGGACTACAAGGAATTAAACTAGAATGCATTTATGGGTACATTACATAAAAGGAAAGGGAAGGCAGTCTGTGAAAGATGATGACTTACTACTTGTGGGAGAACTAGATTGGGGAGACATCCGCTAATACCGTTCAGGGATCTTTCTACCTGACTGGTTTTCTTCTCAATATAAAAACCACTTAAATCACATGTCAGAAACAAATTAGTAGTTCTAAAGAAAGTCTTATTCCTAGAAGAAATTAAAGCTAAGATTACAATGAAGATCAAGTTTGCTTGTAATCTTCAATTATCTTACTATACATTGCTTCCCAGATAAACAGAAGGTGATTATGGCCAAGAATAATTACTCATTCTTGAGTCAGTATGTGATTTACTAAAAAAGTATTTTCCAAATTGCATATTTAATATTTTATTTTTAACCTCATTATTTTTCTAAATTAAAATAAATATTTTAAGTGTATCCTCTGCTTCTTGAATTCTGAGCAGATGGACTTGCCATATTAAGTATTCTGATCATCAACATGAATTATTTTAAATCCCAAATCCCTCCAAACCTCTTTGTACCTCTACTCTTTCTTAGCTAACTTCAGAGGAATATTAATTCCTCCTCCTCCTAAACTCTAAATCCTTCATCATCGCTTATGGTCCTTGCTATCTAGTTCTTCCTTGAGTTAGCACCATCAATTATTCTCTCATTCTCTCTCTTATGTGTTTAAAACACTATATTAGTGTATAAACATGCTTATATCTCTTCAAAAACAATCTTCAAATTAAACCTTTCAAACTTAAGCCATCCTTCAATTAATGCTAACCCCTTTCATTCTTTTGAATATCATCAAAGTTCTTGAGTTTTTCATATTCACTCTCTCCACCCCTTATTTCCTTTATACCTTACCTCACTCCAAAAGGTTACCTTAAAGGTCAGAAGTAACTTCCTGATTGCAGAGCATTGGAATCACTTTACTCCTGCCTCCTTTGACTTCTCATAAGCGTTCCATATTGATGCTCATTCACTTTAACCTTGACTCTCATGGTTCCCATTCTACCTCTCTAACATCACCTTCTCCTTCTCCTTTACCACCTCTTGTTCCCCTTGAAATTTACAATCTAAGCCAGGCATACAAATAGTATCTTGCTCTTGGGGCTTTCATATAAATAAAATGATATAATTTATATAAAAGGCATGCTAAGCACTTGGGGAAGAATAAGTGCTCAAAAATGCAGTCACTACTAACGAACTCAGTTTTAGGTAGGTTCATTTGAAATGCCTTTGACATCTCAATGCAGCTAGAGTAAAAATGGTCTGGATTTCAGGGGGGAGAACTGGAGTTGAGGGCCTAGCCTCATCAGTGCATGAGTGACAGCTAAGATATAGGAGGTTATGAAGTCACTCAGGGAGTACATACCTGTCAGTTTAGGCTAGGTTATGCTGAGGTAGCATCCCCAAGACTTAGTGGTTTTTAAGCAACAAAAGTTTAGTTCCCACTCATGATATGTCCTATTGTGAGTCAGCAGCTCATTGTTATCCTTCAAGCTCTCAGGCTGCATGAACAGCTTTCTGCTCACATGTGGGTAGCTGTAGTACCAGAGGGAAAAGAGCAATAAAAGGTTTCACACTGGCAAGAGAGTGCTCTGGCCTGCAAATCATCCAAAGTCCTTTTGCTCACAATTATTGGGTAAAACTTATCGTGAGGTATATTCATCCACAAGTGTGTGCAAAAAGTGTAACTCGCCCTAGCTGGTTTGGCTCAGTGGATAGAGTGTCAGTGGTTTGATTCTGGTCAAGGACAAGTACCTCAGTTGTAGACTCGATCCCCAGTGGGGGTCATTCGGAAGGCAGACAATTGATGATGTTCCTCTCTCACTGATGTATCTATCTCTCTATCTCTATCCCTTTTCTCTATATGTAAAATCATTAAAAACATATTTAAAAAACTAAAGTGTAATTCTACCATGTGATGCGGAGGTGATGAGCTAACAATATTTGATGAGGAGCACCAAACACTACCAGAGTACGTCTAGAATAAGAAGCAAAGACAATACATAGGAGGATGCACTGCATTGCCTTTCATTATCTTCTACTTTTCCCTTCCCCACTCCTACATTATTTTTCAAATTTCATTTTTTTCCAGATAGTCAAGTCAGATATCTCTAATTATCCATGACTCTCATCTGTGTCACCCTTAACCTCTAATTTGAATTCATTGCCTTCTCTCTATTATCTCTGGGACTATTGCTAGAGCCTCCAACTGCTTTTAGTTAGAATGACCTGAAACAAATTTTGTCATCCCATGAGGCTTTCAAAAGAGAATTATTTTCTTTCTAATGAAATAATTTTCAGGATGGGATAGAGATGGAGTAATGGCAGTTATGTATGTGAGTTTTTACTTATTAAAATAAATGCTAGGAGTAGAAAATTGATAGGAAATAGGAAACTATAAAGGAATACATTTACATGTTGTCATGTGGCATTTAATATGATCACCTACTCCTTGAAACCCCTTATATGGTTTTAGGACTCTAATTTTCCTTCTTCTTGTCCACTCTTTACCAGTTCTCTCTCCCTCTGCAGGATGCTTAAGTATTTTTAAAATATATATATATATATATATATATATTTTATTGATATTTCACAGAGAGGAAGGGAGAGAGATAGAGAGCTAGAAATGTCGATGAGAGAGAAACATCGACCAGCCGCCTCTTGCACACCCCCTACCGGGGATGTGCCCTTGACCGGAATCGAACCCAGGACCTTTCAGTCCGCAGACCGATGCTCTACCACTGAGCCAAACCGGTTTTGGCAGGATGCTTAAGTATTGGTATTCCTTGGGGTCCTGTTTTGATCCATATCTCCTCTTACTCTGTATCATCAGTTCTCTCTCTCTTTCTCTCTCTCACACATTACCTCTTTCTTCATGCTCTCAGAACATTAAACATAGTGTGTCTGAAATTTAACTCATTTCTTTCTCTCACAAGTATTCCTCTGCCCAATTCCTTACAAGTTGCCAAGGTAGACAATCTTAAGTTTCCCTCTTCTATACTGATTCTATACAGCAGCCAATCATGACTGTTTCTAATCTTACTCTCTTCTTTATCCATAGTCCCTCTGCCTTAATCCTGGCACTCATCATTTCTCATCTGGGGAGCTGCAAGGAAGACTCACTGTGGATCTTTCTCTATCCCCCATACTTTCTCCCCAACTCATAACCTAAAAATATATCTTGTCACTGCAGAAGCAGACCAATTCTTCTAAATTACAAAATTGACCATATTATTTACTCCTCCTTTAATTCTTCACTGGCTCCTCTTGTCTTCAGGATAAAATCTGAGGTCCTTAGCATGGCACAGAGGTTTCCATGACCTGGTTCTTGCTTGCTTCTCATTCTTGCTTGCAGCCTCATCTCTTGCAAATTCCTCAGGGGCACCCTGAAATTCACAACTGCCAATTTTGGGTTCTTTAGGGCATCATATTACTTACCTCTCTATAATGTGACATTCCTTGATGCATGAATGTTATTTTTATTGTCCTTCCCACCTCCTTACACATTTTTTTCTTATTAGATGAAGTATATTCTGCTTCTATTCATCATTTAATATTATATTTTGCAGTAAACTCTTTTCAAAAGTTTTCCTGATACTCTTGAAATCACCCACACTGTTTTAGTTTCATCTTTTGATTTCCATAACATTCTGTATTTACCTTTAACTTGGCAACTGATTATCACGTTGCAGGATAATTTTGTATTAATTATGAATTGCTGGAGGAAAATGCTTTGTATCCCCAGCACCTGAGTTAGTACTTGGCACAAATGTGACCTTAAGAAATACTTGTGAAGCTCTGGCCAGCAATTGGTTGAGCATCATCCTGTGCACTGTTAACGAAAAAAACCATTGAAACCTGTAAAGGAATTTTTTGTGAGTTTATTTGAGCCAAACTGTCGACAATTGCCGGGAAGCAGAACCTCAATGGATTGAGATAATGCTCCGGAGAATGGCGGGTTACATTTCTGTATTTTACATAGAAATCAAAGGAGGGACATAGGTGGGTTACATGAATATTCATTGGTGATGGAGTAAGGAGGCGGGAGAAAGCAAGCCGGTGGGAAAGCCCTGGGATTGGATAAAAAGTAAAATGATGGCATGAGCTTCTTTTACAGAGATGGATACAGGATACCCTAACGTAATTAACACATTGCAATTAACTTGATAACAGTCACAATGAGAGAATGTCTCGGGGCCATTTTTTGTGCCCTGAGGGGTCCAGGGTAAGAAGGAAGTTACACAAGTTACCCAGACATCTCACAGATAGGTTATCTTAGAGGCCGGAAGGCAGATGGGCTCAGTAAAGATCAAAGCTGATCTTTGTCTGGGAAACATTGGCCTAGAAAATGACTGCCCACTATAACCTGTTGGAAGATATTTAATTTTCAAACCATCCTTTGTGGTTACTTCAGGTCTCTCAGTCTGCAAGACTGCCACGCAGGCCTTCCCTGAGCTCATCAGGTCAGCAAGTGGCTGTTTTCGTTCTCAGCACCAAGAAGTCTCTGTTTCGGTTCTTGGTCAGGGCACATGCCAGGGTTGCAGACTCAATTCTTAGCAGCCAATCAGTGTTTCTCTCTCTCTCTCTCTCTCTCTCTCTCTCTCTCTCTCTCTCTCTCTCTCTCTTTCTCTCTCCCTCCCACACTCCCTCCCTCCCTCCTTCCCTCCCTCTCTTTCTTACTTTCCCCTTTTCTTTCTCTTTAGAAATAAATAACATTTTTTTAAAAGAAGTACTGTGGAATGAATGGCTATGTTCAGTGTTCCCTTTGCACTTCTCTCTTCTTCAGTTATATTAACTCAAATTTCTTAGTTTTTCAAGATTATTTTTAACAAATATTAAGAAGTTTTGACAATCAATTCTTTCTAAGGGAAATGAAAGGCATAAGAGGGAAGTAGCAATAGAAGGAAGAAAAGAAACTAATGAAGAAAGGGAAAGAGGGGAAGAGAAAGAAAAGAAAGTTTACTTAGCCAAACTTCTGGTGTTTATTCTTTAAAAATTTAAGTGTTAATTATTCAAGTGTTTTATTTTATGAAAGAAACATTTGAGATAATTGATTAACAGCTACATGAGATGTTACACCATGTTTAGATCATAAATTTAAAATGCATTAGAAGAAATGAATCTGCTTTATTTCCTCTGGGTAGTATCACCTTTTTTATATGCCACAGTAAAAAGATACTGTTGTAATGTTGGAATAAAAGAGACATTAGCATTTGTAGTGCATCTGAAATGATTTTTGGCAACACACAAGAATAAGAAATAATTTTGATATGTTTTTTAAATTTGTTTTGTTTGTGTGTTGTTTGGTGGTTTTTATTTTATTTTATTTTATTTTAACGAACTGCTTAAATTTGCTGGTTAAAGCTATTTAATTAATTTTGAATTATTTTCTTGGGGTACATGATTAAGGAAAAATATCACAATTAGAGGAAAAGTTCTCAGTAATATGAATTACTCAAAGAACAAATAATAGAGGATTAAACTCCATGAGGCAGCTACATTTTCTAAATATATTTTCCATCTCTCCAACCAAGACAAGGGCCTTGTTTTTAAGAGGTTTATAATCTAATTATAGAGACAAAGCTTATACATAAAAAGATTAATATCACTATAGGGAATCCAAATGACTAGTCCAGAAAGTAAATGTTTCTGATTTCAGAGTCCGCAGTAGTGCCTGAAAGCAGGGGTGGCTGAGTCTTGAATTGATTTTCAAAGAAATCAGAAAGCCTTCAACAAGGGGTAGGAGGAAATGGGGAGTGATATAAATGAATAAAGGGGGTTTGGGAGGGGTGATGAAAACATTGTAAAATTGTGCTGACAGTTGCACATTTCTTTGAATATACTAAAAACCATTGAGTTATACATTTCCAGTGGGCAAGTGGTATAAAATGTGACATATCTCAATAAAACTGCTCCTTTAAAAGAAATCAGCTATGATCTTGGCACCAGTAACAACAATGTGGAAGCTATGACTATTATCTCCCCATCCACCTTTGCCTTTCCACTGTTTTCCTTTTACTTTTGTAAAGGGAGGTTGGTGGTGCTTAATTTCACAGTTTAGTTCACAGTCACTACATAGATGAGAAGCCATATCTGAAATAGATGTGGATGACTGCATAGCATCTGGAGTTCCTGAGTTACTGAGACAAAAGTAATGACTGCTGGAGCTTTGTGTCTCCTTTCTTTGAGGAGAGTGTGAAAACAACTGTCTATAAAGAAAATTTGCAACACATTGCATGGAAGCTTGGTGGCGTTGCCGGGGAATAGAAAATGGCGGAAGGGCAAGAATGGATGCAGAATGATCTGTCTTTGATGTATTTTATCTCAAATCCATTCTTCACTCTCCTGACTGCTGTGTATAAACTTCTTTGGGGCTGTGGGAGGGAGGTGTGATTTCTGTGGTGACATCACAGAAATCACAGGTTATGTAATGACTGCTGGTATCTGGTTTGATTTGACTAATGGGAGACACTAGTGGAGACTGGAGAATGAGAAGAACTGAGGATCCTCTGTATATCTCACTTTCTCATTCTGCCTTGAGCAGCATCTCTGGAAACATCTGCATCTTTTCTGCTGGTGTAACTGCTGCCATGGTTGGGCCTTCTTCTGGATGACCTTAAATCTCAAGCTTTCTACCTAAACCTCCTCTTTTCATTCTTCTATACTCTGTTTGGCTTCTCAGCTCTCTCATTATCTGTGTAACCAATATTCTTCATTCAGTTTCCTCTGTTTAAAGCTTTTTCAATGCTTTCTGTTTTTATGTTTGGATCCTTAAACTTACACATTATGAGCTTTAAAAACGTTTGTTGAATGGATATATTTGCTATATGGGGAACTGGAAAATTTCTGGGGCTATTACAAACAAAATAATACAGGAGGTGGAGATATTTGCATGCAAAACGGTGATTTTAGACAAGGAAATTTTGGGAAAATATAATGGCAATTAATCATTGGATAAAGTAAGGGAAGAGACTTGGGGCTAGAAGTACAAATCTTGAGATCTGTTTCCATAGAAATGAGTCCTGAACTAGAATCAATCACAATAGAAAAAAGTAACAAGAAAGAATGTGTAAAAGATGAAAGAAAAGAAAAGGTCATGGAGAAAATCCCAAGATGCCATAGAAACACACTATTAAGGAACCAATAAAGGATTAGAAAGTTTACTTATAAAGTTACAGAAAGGATCTGCTTAGTGATAAGGGGGCAACATCGTGGAAGCCAGGAAAGAGAAATTAAAAAGGAAAAAATAGCTAAATGTTAAGTAATACAAGGTAGTTAAAAAAGACAAAGACTAAAAAGATTGATTGAATTTGGTGATTAGGAGTTTGCTGATTATTTTAGAAGTTTAGTTCCATTAGCAGTGTGATGATTGACAAATAGTCATGTAGGTGAAGAAAATTTTGAGGTTAAAGTATGCAGATAATTTGATTATAGAAATTTTCTCAGAAATAAAAGACAGAGCTAGAACATTAGCTAAAGGGGGTAAGATAAGTTTCTTTTAAAAATTTTTTGCAAGAAATGTAAAATCTAGGTATATTTGTAGATGAAGGACAGCATACCAATGGATATTGACTGAATGGTAATGAAGAAACAATAGAGGATGAATGATAGAATAAAATGCTGGGGAAAGTGAGCAAAAACAGTGGTCAGAACACAGGGAAGTGGATACACTAAAGAAAATACTTATTTGACATAGAAAGTGACAAATATTTATAGATAGAGAAACAGATTTGGAGGTTAGAGAGTAGGAAAGTTTACAGACAATGTGATAGTCTGGAACTTATCTGTTGAGACTGAGGGAATCTGGATATTGCTAAGCATTTTTGAGAGACTGGTTAAGATTAGATGACAGGAAACTTATGAACCAGAGGTGTCATCAGAGCAAGTTATTGGTGGTCAAGATGAAGGGAATACTAGTGGAGAAGGGTAGGTTTGAGGAGTAGTGAAATGTGGGAAAGTCAATAGCACTTGGTTACCAACCAATTATGTGAATATGGATACCAAGTTTATTGCCAGTGATAAAAAAAATCATTGTTTCTGCAGATGGGGGAGCAAGTGAAATAATGAGCTTGTTGTATGACATCTTAAGTTTGAGTTGAAAATGTCAAGCATGCAATTGGAAATGTTGGACTAAATCTCAGAGAAGCAGAGGTAAATTTAAAGTCAATAGGAAAAAGTTGATAGGGAAGCTAAGAAAGTGAGAACTCTGAGGTATACAGTGTAGAATAAGAAAGTAAAGATGCCAAGGACTCAATGTATAATCACATCTGGGGGATAAGTGAGGAAATGAAATCAGAGAATTTGCAGATATGAAAAATTAAAAACTTTTTCCCAAGCAGAAAGTAGCAGTGCTTTCTAAGTTAAATTTCCCTAATTCAAATGTTTCACAAGTGAAGCTATTGGTTTTGTCCATATCTTGCACATTTGCATCCTTAATAGACATCTTGCAGAACACTCTGAATGGCCCTAATGTTTTTCCACATTTAAGAAGATGAACCCATTCATAGAGAAGCACACTAACTGAAAGACAAATTTCTGCAAATGGTTTGTAATAGGCACATTCATGGGTGACAAAGCACATTGAAAATTCTTGGAGCTGCATGTGTCAGAACTGAATCAATGTCTGGGGATGGTGGGCGGGGGGTGAGAACATGGAGCTGTCAGAGTCTTCAAATTCTTTCTTGAAAATGATAAAGATGACTTTGCTAAATCCTTTGAAGTAGATTGCTGCACTGCCATGGTCTCCCATGAATTCACTGTGGTTTATAACTACACTACGGTGGCTACATCTTTTGAAAGATATCTGATATACATATATGAGACATGATATTTTTCCATTCATCTAGGATACTGTTAAAATTCATCTCCCTTCCCCAGTGAAGCTAAGTCAAATTGCTTAGATCAGGGACCAATTATGGGAGTGGAGGGAGAAGTAAGGGTTAGATCAATATCAGGTAAGATACCCTCTGAAATACACATGCTCTGGGATCTCTCTCCCTTCCTCACTGCATCCCTCCATAAATACAACCAACTTACATTAACTCCTTTAGAATAATTCCTTGTACTTGCTAAAAAGAATGCATACATTTATAATGAATCAAACTTTCTGCTTTGAGGAAAATTCCTGATCTGAAGACTTATAAGCATCTAAATATTTCTGTGATAGCCATCTAGCAGTTCCTGTGAGTTTATAGGTATTGTCTTGATTTCAAAATGAAATCTTAGGCACATGAAATGATTCTAACTTCTTAGATAGGGCTCACATCTGCCCTCTCCTCTCCATTATCTCCAACATGTGTGGCTCCAATTACCTTCATGTCTAGCCTTTTTATGAAACTTACGTCTTCACTCTCTCCTTACCTTTAATCTCATTCATGCAAAATTATTTTTCATATTGCTATCAGAATAAAGTTTTAAAAACACCAATTGTTAGTGTTATTCATAATTTACTCAAAAAAGATTGGTTGAGCGTCAACTACTCATCAGACACTACATTACATGCCAGAAATACAATAATGATAAAAACTAATCCAGTGAGAAAGACATACAAACAAGTAATCACACTGAAGGACATAGAACCTGACCTACGCAGGGATGTCCGAAAAGGTTATCCTGAAGCGGTGACAATGAAGGAGGGGATGTAGAGAGGGGGAAGTAGATAAATTGAGACAGAAGAAACACATGTGCAATGGGACCAGGAAGGGAACACATGACATGAATGAAGAGCTGATGGAAGGCCAGAATTGCTGTGGCCCAGAGAGGGAAGTGAGAAGAGTTGAAGAAGAAGCAAGGGTCAAACTGTGTTGGTTCTTATGGGTTCTTTTTACGGTCTTTAGTTTTCATCATAAGATTATTGCATAGTAATGGGCTTTAAAAGTGGTAAAGAAGGGATTAGACTTTTATTTTTAATAGATCTGGTTTTGATGTTATTGTCAGATTGGAGTAGAATGAATACATTTGGGGAGACTGGAGAGTTCTTTGCCACCATAGTCCAGATGAGAAATAATGACAACGTGGATTAGGGTGATGACAGTGGAAGAGAAGATAAAGTGATGGATTGGAGAGACATTTTACTAGTAATTTGGTGACTGGATGAATATGGGATAAAGGAGATTTAGTACCAAGGATGCTGCATATAATTCTGGCTTATGAATCAGCACAGATGATGGTGACATTCGCTGGAATGTGGAACACCAGGCGACAAGTAGTTTTGGAGGGAAACTAGATGTATTGAGTTCCAAAGCATTCCATTTAAAGTGACTTTGAGATTTCCAGGTCTAAAAGTGTTGGAAGGCTTCCCATTGCCCCAAGTGTTAAATCAAATCACTTAAAGTTGGACATACAAAATCTCTGTGACCTAAGCTCAGACCCATCTTCTGTCATACTCACATATGCTCCATATTTCAACCACTCTGAATTAGTGGAAATTAGTTCCTGAATGCCCCAAGGTATTTCACAGCTTGATTGCTTTGCAAATACTATTACTTCTGCTGGATAGATAATTATTTTTACTCCCTTCTGGAATGCCTAGTTAACTCTCATTTTTTTAAAGGCTCAGCTTAAACATTATCTTCTATGGAAAAATTCCTTTTAGTTTGACCTAAACTTACATATATGCATGTTTATGTGTCTCTGTGTGTAAGTGTCTATGTGTACATACAGAAATGTGCATGTATATATACATGTATATAGGAATATAGTATATGCATATCATTATTTATGATTGTCAGTTTACTAATATTTCCCTTTAGATTGTTAACTCTTTGAGATTGAGGACTGTAAGTACTTTGTTCATTTCTGTAAATCCATTGTGTAGCAGTCAATAAATGAATTAAATGATAGAATAAATGAAAAAAAACACACAAATTTTTAATTCTTTTTCTTCTTTCCCAAAAATATTTTAAATAGACTATTTTTAGTTATCACAACCAGATACTACAGCTAAGAATGAAAAATCAGAATCCCGTACCTCTGAAATATTTATATTAACTATGTTGAGCTAAAAAATTCATAAATCTGTTTCCTTGCATGATCAAAAGTAAAAAGTCCAATTAAGAAGCCATAATGTCTTTCATAAGATTCATGAAATAAAATTTTAACCATAAACCAGAAGTCAAAATCATTACGCAAAAGAAGAAATTTTAAAAATGTTTTTTTTCTTCCTGATTATAGAAATAGAATATGCTCACTGGGAAAAACACAGAAGTGCTCAAAAAGTATAAAATGTCAGTATAATCTGACCACCAAAACATAGGCACTTTTAATAGTTTATTCATGAAGTGTTTCTGTCCTTTTTCCGTGTAAACACATATTGATTCCTAGTGGAGAAAAGCATTAGCTACACCAACAGCATTCCG
The DNA here is from genome assembly GCA_963924515.1 of Vespertilio murinus. NCBI lineage: Eukaryota > Metazoa > Chordata > Mammalia > Chiroptera > Vespertilionidae > Vespertilio > Vespertilio murinus. The sequence goes on along the minus strand of OZ004705.1, from coordinate 173,791,194 downwards.
AGCCACTTTAGAACTGGCGATCAGACTGATTATGGGCTAAAAAATACATGAAGACTTTCTGGTTCTCTCAAGGGCCTGCACCTCCTCCTTCTTCCCTTTAAGAAGTTAGAGGACTGGTGAGGGCCAGGCTCGCCTTGGGCAGGCTGGTTCTTCTCTCTCTCTCTGCAGAAGTAAATGAAATTGGGAGGGAGTTGGTTAAAGACTTCATTTGCTCCCCGAGGCCCGAGCTTTGTGTTCCACAGAGTTCTTAGCCAGGCAGCTGGCAGTGGGGGGTATTATCCAATCACTGGGAGTTATAAGCTCAGCTGCTGAGATGGATGAGTCATACCTGAGTCTGGTTTAGAGTCTATGCATGCCCCTCTAGAGAAGTTTGTGGGGAGGACAGATGATAGTTAAGCAAGTACTCAGGCATTTCTAGCTTCCAGAATATACATGCAGCTGAAATTCTACATCTCAGTTCTAACTAACATCATGCATCTCATAAGATTGTGGGATGAAGTGGTGGCAGAATCATGTACAGACCACATGATCATTCAGCCACAGTGGAATACCACAATACCATCTGAGAGATCATTAGAAAAAAAAAAGGTATATGTTATATAACGTATGCAGAACTACATACATACATTCACAAACAGGCCCACACACACATCACTAAAAAAGTGAGCTCTGGCCATGGCCAATGTTGCTCAGTTGATTGGAGCATCATCCCTTACATCCTCCAACAGAGCACGTACCCAGGTTTCAGGTTCGATGCCAGTCAGCGTGCATACAAGAGCCAACTGATTGATGCTTCTCTCTTTCTCTCCTCCCTCTGTCTCTCTAAAATCAATCAAAACTAAACAAAAATTCTACTTTTTTAGCCCATAATCACTCTGATCGCCAGTGATAATTAAAAAGGAGGTTTTTTTTAAAGTAAGCTCCAGAAACTAGTATATTTTCAGAATTATTTATGTTTATTTTATGGCAATTTTGAATACCCCAAATATGTTTGATTTACTTTTGTTTGACTTAACATAATGACAGCATCTTTAATCAGTTGGCATAATTTAATTCTAACATGGCAGGGTGGCTTGTTTTTAGGCATCTTTTCTCCTAAGTGTTCATTCATTCTCTTACTATTCACTTGGTTGAAGAGAAAAGTCACAGTTATTGGCTGTGGGTTTCTGAGCTTAGTTATGAAGGCAACAAGAATACTGTCGATGTTTCCCTCGCCTTGTTGGCATCTGTGCCTCTCCTGCCATCTGCTCATGTTTAGGTGTAGCGGTGTGCATATCTTTATTCATAGTTTCAAATCCCTGCTGGCTTTCTTACCCTGTGAATTCCACTGAATTTTTGAGGAAATCTAAAACGGAGTCAACAATGACAAAACACCAAAGGCATTAAACATCTCCAGCTTCCTCTGTTCAGAGCCCAGTTGGCACCATTTTTCAATACATTTCTTACCTGCCTTGATTTCCTAAAGTCTTGTCAGCTAAGAGGTTGTTGAAGATCTGGAGGTGGCGGTGGTGTTACAGAACACGCTTCTATGAAGATGGCAAAGGAGTCAAAAAGGCTTTCTCAGTCTTCTTTTATCCAGAACATCTGAGGAAGCTATGCTCCGAGCCAAGCAAATGAGAATGTGTTTTCCCACCACAATGGTGCACCATGGTCTGACCATGCCTCAGGGAGCCATTGGCAAAAAAAAAGAAAAAGAAAAAAGAAACACCCTAAGTTTAATGGTCCATCTAGTATTTTCTTAGCTTAACATTATCTGCTATCATTAAATTGCCTCCTTCATTGTCTTTGTTCTAGATTCCCTAGAAAGAGTAATTTTTAGATAAGTCAGAGTTAAACTGATAAGAACAGATCTCTGCATGTGATCTTTGCCACCTGAAACCTATGTAATTTTGTTAGCCAAAGGCATTCCAATAAATTCAATAAAAAGGAGAATAAATAATAAATACATACATAAATAAGCCAGACTTGTTATTTCTATGGTCATCCATTCTTTCATTCTGAAATGTAAGTGACATTTATTCAATTATTGATCCTTCTTTGAAAAAAAATACATTTTTAGTTATAGAGAACCCAGCTCATAAGATAACTGTGACTATAATTCTACACTAAAAAGTATTGATGCACATAATCACCTTAATTTTTTGTCTCTCATTAAAGAAAGGAATATAGCCTTGGGCTTTATCACCTTGGTTTTTAAAGAATATTGTTAGACATTGAATAAGTTAAAAATTGTGTTTGCATCTATTAAAACTGTGTCCCAAACTAACAACATATAAAATTTTCATAGTTAAACCAAAATAAGACCAATACCCTGGATATAAAGATTACATGAACCAAAAGGAAGATATTTATAGTAGAAGCTGTAGTGCTTTGCTCTGATTCCTTCTTGAGGACCGAAACACTTATTAATAAAAATATATTATTTAATTATGTAACAAATGATGAATTTTGACCATTTGTTATATAGCAGGGTGGTAAATAAGACAGACATGATCTTCACTCACTTTAAAAAATATATATTTTATTGATATTTTACAGAGAGGAAGAGAGAGAGAGCTAGAGAGCTAGAAATGTCGATGAGAGAGAAACATCGACCAGCTGCCTCTTGCACACTCCCTAACAGGGATGTGCCCACAACCAAGGTACATGCCCCTGACCAGAATCGAACCTGGGACCTTTCAGTCTGTAGACCGACGCTCTACCACTGAGGCAAACCGGTTTAGGCTTCACTCACTTTTAATATAGAATCTATCAAAGTAGATGGATATGGAACAAGAAATACATGTGATGACTAATTTGAAAATAGCAAAGATAATATCAAAAACTTACATTAAAGGTACTAACCCAATTTTTACTTGTAAGATTGTAGAATAACAAGAAGATAATTTTTTTGAGTGTGGAAGTTTCTTTCATTGATGGAAGTCCCTTTCAACTAACAGAAATAAAATTTTATGATTTCAGAATGGAAAATAAAATTAATATCCCACTCAGACATGGCTAGCTTTAGTTGTTTTTGCTTCCTCCTCATTTGAAGGTACCCCTAAGATGTTAGGGATTGCTAGTGATACCATCTGCCATAGAGATATTTAACTCCTCTCAAGGCCAGCCATTTTTGCTCAGAGTGGCCAATACTTAAGCTTTAAAAAGAAACCATCACATTGTTCTGACTTGGAGTCTCCTCTTCTTTATCTTTAAATTGAACATAAAAGGATTGGAGAATGAATAATAGTGTCTTCATTGTGTTTTAGCCCCAGGAAGAGTTAGGCTAGTTTTCTTCTTACAAAATACTGATGGTGAGAATGTAATAAAATATGGATTGTGCCTTGCGCATTACTTGGCACATATTACCCAGTAAACTTTAATTCTTTTCTGTTTCATTCATCTAAGGAAAGGAAAAGAAAAACACACATGTATGCTTGCTTCTAGTACCCAACTTTTTTTGGTACAAGAGCCCCAATGCTTCTGGGTCAGAATTCTACAGTGGCAAAGCATGCATTAACTTTTCCTGTAGGTTATACTGATGGTAAGGGAGGAATTAGAGGTTTCCCTTTTGAAACACGTTAGCACTGAACAAAGCTGGAGGAGCCCAGCTGCCCAGGCTGCTGGCCCCTCCCCTGTATCCTTGACACACAGTCCAGTTGACATCTTTGGCACCCCAACCCCTTCCCTTCAGTGGCCCCCAGTCTGTTTTGTTCTGTGTAGGAGGCAAACAGACTTCATGATCCTGATTACCTGGATTAATATTGAAAAACCCCTGCAGGCTGGTGTCCCAGGGAAATTGGAAAAGTTCCCTTTACATTTGAAATGAATGAAACAGTGGGGATGAACAAAGGACTCATCTCTGAGAATCATCTCACCTTCTTGTCAGTCAGAGTCCAATTAGATAAACGACCACAGGATCTCTTGTCAATTGTCGACAGATCCAGCTCTCACTTTTAATCAGCCTGCACATCATGTAGCTGTTTAAATTCTCTTTTCACCCTTTTCTTTGTCCACAAATAAGATGAGATTAGGAATTGAAAAGAGTAAGCTTAAAAAAAGAAAATAAATGTGCAGATTTCCCTAAGCATTCTTCATATTCTTTCTAAGTCACCCTTTTTTCTTTCCTCTGCAGAAATAATCAGATCACTGACAACTTGTCAGGATCACTGAGGACTTCTGAATGCTGTGGGAGGGCTCCATTCAGGAGAATGCTTCTAAGGACTGGGTTTTCTCATTTTCAGCGCTATTCCTATCTTTAAAACAGATAGCTTCCATTTCAGCAACACAAACACACTCTTTAACTGGAAATTGGTTGGGGGAAAATAGGTGCTTGAAAACAGGGATGTATTGTCTGTCTTTGAAAGACACAGGCATCTGCCCCTCCCCACCCCAGCCCCGTCTGTGGGTATGGTCTGGTAATGAGTGTTTCTATGCTATGCAGATTGGATGAGATAGGATCCCTTTTCTCAAGAAAGACCTTGATTCAGAGAGGGATGCAAGTCAAGGGCACACCAGAAAGGCAGACGGAAATGTAAAAAAGAGAAGAAATGAGGATTTAGTACCCGTGTTTCCCTGAAAATAAGACATCCTCCGAAAATAAGAACTACTTCATGGAAACATAAGACATCCCCTGAAAATATGACCTAGCGCATCTTTGGGAGCAAAAATTAATATAAGACACTGTCTTATTTTTGGGGAAACTGGGTAATAGTCACATTGACTGATCAGCAACATGAATGTAAACTTGGGTAGAGAGTTCCCGGCCTTCACGCCCTGCATAGAGGCAGCAGGCCCGTTTAGAGAGGGAGTCTCCAATTGTGGAAGTCTTTCCTCGCAGGAGTCTGTCCAGATGCCCGGGCACATAAGGAGAGAAAAGTGTGCCTATCACCTTTTCTTGATCTTACTTCAGGTCACATGAATATGGCAGCTTTCAATTAATGTGTGCCAAGCAATATAACAAAGGAGACTCAAAAACAACTTGTAAGACTTTTTATTTGTAGCAATGTGATTTACTGGTATCCTACTAATGCCCAAAAATGTTGGTAGGCAAAATTTAAGAAGACATTTTGACTGCATGGCTGGTTGAAAACTGAAAAGGGAAAATCCCCACAAGAAGCAGCTGTCTTATGGGCATTTGCTGGATTTGGTGGCCAGGTTTTAAATTAGCCCTTGGGGTGGGAAACAAAGACGTGGGCTTTATAAGATGGAAAACAAACTAAACCAGGATCCTAACATGTAGTGAAAAGAAGAACTCAGAAATATATACATACTTACCAGCAAAAGCAGATTATAAGAAAAACTATTGTGGTGGTTAGTAGAAGACAAAAATGCCACCTCCGAATCTGTAACCCTAAGCCTGGCCTTATCTCATTCACTGTTTTGAAAAGAATACTTAAAGATGTTCTTGTTCCATCGCTAGCATATAGGACAGTCCCTGGCATGAAGGAAGTGCTCAATACTGTTGATTGAATAGCATGTTGTCGGATGCTAAGCCATTACAAGTCAACTAAACTCAATTGCACCATGGAAGACCAGTCCGAAAAATGTAAATCAAAATCAATTGCATTTTCTTACCACATTGTAGGAAATTGGAGAAAATGCACTAGAACAGAGAAAAATACTTTTCAGCTTTTAAATGAAAATTCATATAAATTGAACTGTGATTATTATTACAGTTTTAAATGTCATTATCTGAATTAGTTATTCATCCAATTGTATTACAAACCATCCTATGGACAGAAAACCCTGTCTTTCCATACTTGTCAACCAGAATCACTCATTGGCACATCTTCTGTGTGTTTGGGATTAAATGGATAATGCAGTGTACATAATGCAAAGAAAATTAAATACAATGGCTGTCTGACTTTGATAAAAGAAATATCCTTACCATTTGCTGATTGCTTCATGGTTTTTTGTGGGGTTTTTTTTGTATGAGGATGAGCTCTGGATCAGCATAAAACAAAATAAGTTTAAGGCAAATTTGTGCCAGAAATTCAGTATGCATTTTTCAGCCAGAAATGATCATACTGCAATCCTACTTGAGATCTAGTTTATCTAAAATAAAATCAAAATCAATAAGGAGCCAAAAACACATCTTTTAACTTTTTGTGTTGGTGTGTGGGCAACATGTGTAGTTCCCATCCATTTTCGCTGTTGTAGTGATGGTGGTGAACAGAAGCCCAGGGAAAAGAGATGAAGTAGCTGCCGACAACATGGACTTTATATGGCAAATAATTGCTAGGGGACAGAAGCTCAACGCTGAGAAAATCGCAGGGTGAAGAAGGTCCTCAATAAACACTGAGGGTCATCAGCATTGGCTTCAGCAATAAAATATATTGGAAGCAGACATCTTCATATTTTTCACTAATTTGGGTTTAAACATTTATGCTAGTAATAATTTCATGCATAAAGTCATGCCCACATACCTAAAGTGCAGGAGAAAGAGGGGTAAATGAGTGACTAAAGTAATCTCAACACAAGATACTAAAAGCAATTAGATTGCCCAAATCAAAACAAACACTAAAAATGGCCATTTGAGCCTATTACCTAGAAGTATAACAAACAGAGGACAGTATACATATATGGATGAGCTTTTGTTACCAGAGAGGGGAGGTCCCCATCCCTGTGGGTTGTTTCTGGAAATGGAATTCTTGTGATATTCCAAGAAAAAGAATTTTCTGAGACTTACACTGGAAGATGTGATATCCTATAAACATTTCTGTGGCCTCAAACCCCTGAATTTCCAAGGTTTCATTCCCCCCAGTTCTGCCAAGGGAAAAATCCCATTTTGCCTTTGGCAGGGCTAAAATCAGAGCCAGGGTTCAGAATCTCCTTTCCCTGCCTGCATAGTCCAGTGGTCGGCAAACTGTGGCTCTTTGGCACCTTGAGTTTTTAGCAAAGGCCAGCTTAGGAGTACCCTAATTAAGTTAATAACAATGTACCTACCTACCAATACAGTTTAAGCTTAAAAAAATTTGGCTCTCAAAATAAATTTCCATCGTTGTATGGTTGATATTTGGCTCTGTTGACTAATGAGTTTGCCGACCACTGGCATAGTACAATATAGGAGCAGGGTAGCTTAACTTGTGTTTCCCCGCTACAGCCCACCAGTCCATTGCTTGGGGAGCCCACAGGTCCACATGGCTATGAAGGAAACATGAGCAAATGCCAGGAAGCCAAGGGCAAGCCTAGTGCACAAGAGCAACAAGGGAAAGAATCCCTTTAGGAGATTATGTTTCCATATTTTCATGAGCTTCCAGTGGCCACACCCACACTGGCCAGCAATCTTTGATCCCTGGTGTGTCTGACAGGCAAGTACCTTCCCTATGTCACCCCAACTTTACTGAGCATATGTCTGTCTTCCCTTTGTTGGATCCCTTCCCCCAGTGTTTTGTATGGAACAGTATGGTGGTTCCCTGGGGAATGCAAAGTTTTAACTTTCTAGTGAAAGCTGCTCAAATGACATGCCTATAATTCCTTCACCCCCTTGCTCCTTTTCTATTATTAATAACTAGCTAAATACAACAGTATTACTTATAATTACTAAAAATAGTGACTCTATTATAAAGATATTGGGGAAACAGAAACTTGGAGCAAGTATTAGGGGGTTACTTTTTGGGGGAGGGTATCTGCACTGGCCTGAAATCCCCTGAGGACCATTTCTGTACTGAAGTCTCACCACTGGCAAAAGCTAAGAAATGCTATCTTAACTTTTCCCGATTATCCAGAATAAGCATATGCACCATTTCTTACTTCATAATTCTGAAGATAGGGATTTTCTTTTCTTTCCCCAAATAAATATAGCAAACAGAATCCAGAGGATACTTTTCATATCCTCTCATCACTGTCCAATCTTAATGACTGAAGCCACACTAAGTTTTCAATTATTAACAATCTGGCTAGCACTTAATAACAAAGTCTACTTGCTAATTGAGATGAAATGTGTTTTGTCATCAGCAAATTGAAACAATATTGTCTATGCATGCTACAACATTTGTTTTCTCTTTTTATATCCTAGTATGAATATATCATTAGTTTAGCACCATTTGGTCATCATATCCTCTCTGGGTTTCAGAACTATTTAAAATAAATCAGATATGCTGATACAATGCGTTAAATATGTTGAGATCCTCTCGTTAATTTTGGAAATTAGATGGTCATGATTATTAATGTAAGCTTTCACCGCTCTCCAAGCTTCCAAAACAGAATTAGGGAAAAATGGCATTGCATGAATTCACTTTGGGAAAATGTAACTAAGCCAGTGTTCTTTGGGTAGGGAGGGATTCTTCAAGGGAACAGCAAATTGTTCTTGTTCTATATGCATAGGTTGGAGAGAAGTAACTCATCAAAATGACAGGGGTGGGGGGATAGTAGGGTAACTGTTATATAACTTCAATTTAGAATTTTTAAATTATTTTTGCTCAGCTTATTGCTCATGGTGGTGCATCAGAAAAAAGAAAGTCACAGAAATCAATAGGAGAAAGTTTTAGAAGATACACAGCATGAAGGCCCAATTTGCTGCCTTAATGCCTAACTACTCCGAGCTGGAAAAGAGGTTAATCAATATGGATTTAGATGTATTTCAGGTTGGGATACTTTCTTTAAAGGATATGGAGATGGCTAGATAATTGGTCTCCGTGTCACCTCTTGACCAAAGTAAATCTGTTTTCTCTTTATAATAATGAATCTAGAAGAAAAAGGGGGGCAGAGGAATGCCCTAGGTTTCATCTTAGTGTCCTTATATGTTGACAAAGCATGTGAAAGGAGCATTCTGAGAGAGGTGAGAAAAAGTCAGTAGTGAAAAAGTTTCAGATGAATTATAAACTCTTTCTTACTCTCTTTATATGCACAATCTTTCATGGCCAAAACCATAACATTGAAAATCAGGCTCTTTCATTTATGGCACTATTTATAAAAAGAGTTCATTGGCCTTACCTGGGCAAAGAATTACTAGTACACTGATAGGCAGTAGCCAGCAGTGACTTAAGCAAATTCCTCTTTCATGCTCTCTGTCATCTGGTACCCTAACCATTTGTCTTAGGGTCACTTATTCCTTCAAGCAATGAGACTGCCATCTTCTGATGGTCTTCAAAGTAGTTCAGTGATGATCATTGATGTAGTTATTTTCTTTGTTATTCAGATTCCTCTATTATTATTTACATCATTAAAATATGCTTGTCTTAGATATAAGGAATCAATTCAAATTTGGTCAACAAAATTGAGAACTGTCTGTGTACTAACAATTTTATCATTGTTTTCTTTAACTGTTCATAACAACCTATCTGTGTTTGCAATGAGATAAAAAAAATTACTTAATTCATTTCTAAAATCAGCACATCAGGCAAATACTGTATATACTCAAAACTATGTGAGAAAAAATAGTTTGAATTGCTCATAACATATAAAAAACATGATTTTATGATTATAATCATACATAGTTATATGAATATTACCAGCATGCAAGGCATGCAGTATGATAAAGTGCACAAATATAAAATTTAATTTAATCGTGTTTTTAATTATGTAAAAGAGAGCCATATGGTTGAATATCCAGAGTTAAATGTCATATACTATCTCTGCTTTACAAACTACATAATTAAAACTCAGATAATATATGCCCCAAGAAGCAAAATTAAATATTATATTAATATGTTCTGAATCTAGACTTGGGGTCAATTACTGCCTAGTTAAAGATGTTAAGGCTTGTAGAAAAGACCAAACGCATCGAACTGCAATACTTCTCAATAAGATAAAATGTTCCTGCTTCTATTTCTTAGTACTTACATATGTTGACTAGTGACTCCAAATAATTTCTTCCTTGAAACTGCTCCCTTTCATGGTCCTGTCTATTTGAACAGATACCATGTCTCAGTTCCCTTCTCTCTTTTATAGGGGAGAAAATTAAATAACATATAACATAATTTGTGTTAAAAAAAATCTTATCCAGTTTCCACACTGATTATCTACCCATATGAACAGGCTATCTTTTTTTTAAAAAAAATAAAGAATTCTAAATGCTTTATTGTTTAAAATATTACATAAGTCTCTCCCCTCCCCCCCCCCAATTGACCTCTCCCCAACTACCCCCAACCAACAGCACATGCTCTCACCCTCCCCCACCCCATCTATGTCCATTGGTTAATGCTCATGTGCATGTATAAAAGTCCTTTGGTTGATCTCTTACCCCCTCACATCCTGCCTTCCCTCATAGGTTGGAGAGTCTGTTCAATGCTTCTATGATTCTGGTTCTATAACTCTTTGTTCATCAGCTTATATTGTTCATTATATTTCACAAATGAGTGAGATCATGTGATATTTATCTTTCTCTGACTGGCTTATTTCACTTAGCATAATGCTCTCCAGTTCCATCCATGCTGTTGCAAATGGTAAGAATTCCTTCTTTTTTATGGCACCATAGTTTTCCATTGTGTATATGTACCACAGTTTTCTAATGCACTCATCTGTTGATGGGCACTTAGGCTGTTTCCAAATATTAGTTATTGTAAATTGTGCTGCCATGAGCATAGGGGTGCATATGTCCTTTCTAACACTGCTGCAGTTAAATATTTTACTCTTTGCTCTCCCTGTGTGATCTACAATAATAATCTGCTTCATGTTGATATTTAATGTTGTATTGCTGACAATTACCTGAAAGAGAAGTTGGGGGTACTTCACTGGGCTAGAAAAAGTTTAACTGCATCAGAAAGCAGTTCTAATTAAGCAAGTTTATTCTATATATATAAAAGGCTAAGTTGACTCGCACATGTGCAATATATATAAAGCTCTCACTGGCATAAATTGCATGTGTGTGTTTTGATCTGTCATTGTCAATCATGAATTTGATTGATACTTCTATTTAGATAATAGCAATATTAAATATTTCTTTTAATTAATTTCCTTTCAATGTGCATGAACCCATGTACCAAGCCACTAGTTTTCTATAATTAGATGCGACTACTTGATGAAGTTATGACAACAGGATATAAGTGAAAATGGCGTTTACATTCCAGGATGCATGTTCAACTAAAAAGGGAGATGTATGACCTCTTTAAGACTTTCCCCCTTCTGATGGCTAGAATGCAGATGTGATGGCTTGAGGTTGCCCAGCCATTTTGGGGGTTGAAATATTTACTATTTTAAATTTTAGAAATTTTCAATAATAAAACTTTGTAAAGTTTCTTATATGACATTTCTCATATTTCAGAAATTTTGCAGATATAAACTTATTTGAACCTTATCGTAAACTTGTCAAGGAGACAGGAAAAGTGTAAATGACTTTGTTTTGTGAATGAGGGTATTGTGACTCAGAAGAATTATCACATGCCCATGCTAACCAAGTATACCAATCCAGGGCTAAAGTCCAGGCCATCCCTGGACCAGAGATTTTTCTAGCACAGTTCTTGAATGTTAACCCATACTCTCTCTGGCATACAATGATCATGAGAGGTTAATCAGGGCTCCAAGACTTAAATTAAGACCTGAGTTACATGGTAGGAGAAAGGAAGTATAAAGCTCATCTCACTGTTGCCAATCATCCAAAGGCAATGGTCTTCTGACCTAACAGATGTAAGCAGAGCTCTGCACTTTTGTAAGCTGCTTCCTGGTTGTGTGGCAGGAGAAGCAGCTTTTTTGGGACCTCAGTTTATGGCTTAGCTTTAAAACTCATCCCTGGAAACTCATCCTAGAGTCTGTTTCTTTAATCATGGCCTTGATCCTGTAATAAGTGCTATTCTACTTAAACTAGTTGATATTGTTTCTTTTCTTTGTAATTGGACCATGGGTACAGTTCCTGCATTATTTTAAATAGTAAAAAGAAAGGGAAAATAAGATTTCTTCTCCATTTTTAAAAATATTTTTTATTGATTTTTTACAGAGAGGAAGGGAGAAGGATAGAGAGCTAGAGACATCAACGTGAGAGAAACATTGACCAGCTGCCTCTTGCACACCCCCTACTGGGGATGTGCCCACAACCAATGGACATGCCCTTGACTGGAATCGAACCTGGGACCCTTCAGTCCACAGACCGACGCTCTATCCACTGAGCCAAACCGGATTTGGCCATTTTTAACCATTATAAATACCACAAAAATAAACATTTATAAATATAGCTTCCATTTCACCAGCCTAAGTAATCCTATATTTCAAATCGAACAAATCATTTTTGTATTTCTTACCATCCTAGCTCATATGCAGATTTTTTAATATTGTGATCATAATACAGATGTCATTTTACATCCTACTTTCTTCCCTTATAATTATGCCATAAATACTTTCTGGGTTGTTACATAGATTGCATAATTATTTTAATGGCTGTATAGTAGTTCTTCTGGTTGGTGCATCATAATTCATTTAATTATTCTCTTATATTTAGATACAAAGGTTTTTTTGCCATTATAAATAATTCTTTCGTTAATAAAAAGCATTTTTCCTTCTTCTGAATTATTTACTTGAGATAAATTCCCAGCAGTGGGATAACTAGGCCAAAGATGGTGAACTTTCTGTGTCTCATAAAATGTTTTTCCAAAATGCTTTCCACAAGGGATGTAACAATTTTAACTGAGTGGCAAATTTTATTGATTATTGAATTAAGGAAAGTCAGTGAAAGCTAAACATCATTTAGAATGTATGTGACCCAGCTTTCTACAATCCACACACAGAAATGGAAAATGCAGTTAGAGAATATGAAACAAATAAACAACACCAGAGTTTTATTTTTAACATAACTTGATTTTTCTGATTGTTTAAGTTAAGTAAATCTTATTTACTATAAAGTTTAAAAATGTATTTGCACAAGGAACTAGAAGTAGCTTCTCTGTGTTTGTTTTTTAATTGATAACAATTAATACCAGCCCTAGCTGATTTGACTCAGTAGATAGAGCATTGACCTGCAGACCGAGGGGCCCCAGGTTTAATTCCAGTCAAGGGCACATGCCTGGGTTGTGGGTTCCATCTCCTATATGGGCCATGCAAGAGGCAGCCAATCAATGATTCTCTCTCATCATTGATGTTTCTGCCTCTCCCTCTCCTTTTCTCTCTGAAATCAATAAAAATATATTAAAAAGAAAAGAAAATTAACACCAAATACTTTTGTGTCAGATTTGGCTCAGAAACTCGCTGTTGATGCCATTGTGATGTCCATTTGGCTTCTGGTTAGGAGAAATGGTAAAGAAATATTATTTTTAACTAGTGTGCTTTCGATTTAATTCCAATGACATTCAAATATGGAGTTTTGTCCCAGTTATTAAATTCAACCTAGACTTATGAGTGACACATCATATTTTTCCATCAATATTACCTCCCATGTGGTTTTTTTAGGGTTCACCTCTAACTGTAGGCAGATTCGGGGATCAGATGCTTAATACAGAGGAACCTGGATGATTCCCATTAGAAGACAGTGATTTTGGTCCCACTTGAACTATCAAAATAGAAAATGCTTTCAAGTGTCAGATCTCCTTAATGGTAAATTTTGGACAAACCTGATTACATAATTATCATGATGGTAGCTGACATTTTTCAGAGTTGAGCAACTTTTCTTATAGTGGTCTGACTGAATAAGACAAGAAAACAGCACTTTTTTTGGGGGGGGGGCGCGGGGAGTGGGAAGGGCCAGACAGTTAATATTTTCAGCTTTGTGGGTCTCTCGGCCACGGGATTTAATTATGCTCTGATAGAGAGAAGCAGCTATAGAGAATATGCAATTAGATGGGTACAGCTATGTTCCAATAAAAGTATATATATTTACAGGAAAAGCTCTAGGCCCATTTGGCCATCTGGCTACAGTTTGCTGACCCCTGACTTCAGGAATCTGGCTTCAGATGACCTCCAATAGTAACACAATTCTGTTTCAGAGATCTTTTAACACTAATAGGATAATCAACTTTACAACGAACAAAAAAATTTAATAAGAAAAATAAAACTTGACTTAAAATGAACTCTGATGATGTCTTAAAAGGAAATAAAAGTTGTGTACCAGATAATCCAGAAGCAATAAGAAAGGATAATGCTACTTATAAATAAACTTGGAAGAGATATCCAGAACTTGACAGGGCTTTAGAAAATGGATGCCTTCAACAAGTTCCAATCAAAAACCTAACCTAGGACAGGGACTGAGTGGCTGACCAGTCTCAGGCACTACCTTTCATAATATTCATTCTCTAAGAGTCTGAATCAGTTTAAGGACAGAGTTATTGACCTTGGTAACAAGCATCCTTAGAACACTGCACACTGCCCCCATCCCAATGAGCAACCCTGGGGGCTGTGTCAGAGGTTGAGTCTCTGAAGGACTAATAAGGAGGAAAGTGATAGGATGGAAGGCATTCCTAGTCCAGTGTCACTGCCAATCAGTGGGAGAATCAGAGCAGCATCTAGAAGTGCTGTCTGCATTGCAATGCAGGTGAACACAAATTTTCAATTTTTACTTCACCTTTAGTTAGTAGGCTCCCTTTAGTAGCATGTGCCAATTATTCTGGGTTAGAATATGCTCAGCTATCATACTTATAGTAAGTAGAAGTATGATAACATAACCATAGCTAACATGTATTGTGTATACATGGAGGTCCATGTAGTTCTGCGATACATTTTCCAGTTCTCCCAGCAACTTTATTAAGCGTGGGGTGTTATTATTTACATTTTCCTAGCAAGGAGCCAGAGGAACTAAACATTTAGAGAGCTTCCCTGAGTTGCACGCTGACTGTGGCCACCCCACACCCAATTGTGTTGGCTGTAAGGCTCCTAAACATAACATGTGACTTTCTCCTTTCAGTGATGTAGGTGACAGGAGATCTTTCTTCCTTTTTTTCCTAGTACTTCAAGTAAGCAAGTCAACAAATGTGGAAAATAGAACACTTCCTGTTAGAAATGTCTAGTCACCTTTAACATGGTCTGTAAGAAACCTGAGCTGTAAAACCTCCCTGCACACACAGGAATACTATGTGGCCAAGCTTCTGCTGTCTGGTCACTGAGAAAGGGGTAGGGTCCACTCCTGGGTAAAAGCAAGTGTTCCTCGGGGTATTTGGGGGTGCAGGGGAACCCTGGCGATGTAGGAAGATGGGTTCCACAGGGGACCATGATTCTGCTTGTCCCTCTGTAGGACCAATACTGTTCCTATTTCTTCTCAGTCTGGACAATATCCTCTGGCTTCACCTCATGCCATTAGACCCTCCCAGAGCTGTCTTTCTTCTACTTCTTAGAATCATCTTGATCTTCACTCCCTCCAGCTGTTCCTTGGTATCGATCCTTGGCTCCCTGATGGCTTGATCACAATAGAGGTATTAGTTTTTCTTTAAACTGTAGTGGCTTCTCTCCACGTTTCAGAGGTTGATTTGAACATGGAGGTGGGAAACAATTGAATGAAGATGCAAAACGACTTATTCCTCTATGTTTTCACCGGAACTTACTTCTCTGCAGTCCTGGTTGCCAGGCTCTGGAATTCTAGGAGTGACCAAAATATAAAACATCAGGTGTTAATACAGGTTGGGCAAGTTTTTAATTTTTTTCAATAAGGATACTTAAAAACAAACAACCAAAAAACCCAAGACACCAAAACAAATAATTAATATCATAACCAATATTATTTCATAAAAGAACATTTTTTAAAAATAAATCTTTATTACTCAGATTATTACAATTGTTTCTCCTTTTTCTCCCCCAAAGCTCCCTACCACCCAGTTTCCTTCCCACCCTCTGCCCTTACCCTCCCCCCCCCCGCAATTGTCTTCATCCATTGGTTATACGATTTCAATCCAGTCTCTCACAGCTTCCCCACCCCCTTATCCTCCTGATAATTATCAGTCCACTCCCCTTCTTGCCCCTGATTCTACTATATTCACCACTTTATTCTGTTCCTCAGATTTTTTTTCCTTCTCTTTTCCTTTTTTCTGTATATGAATTTCAAGTGGGACACTCTCTCTCATTTGTTTTTGTAGGGAAATACAACAGAGTGTTCTATAGCTAATGGCTGCAGACTGTCCAAATGTCTCAGGACCACACGAATAGAATCCTCTTCTCCTCTGGTTCACACTGCCCCTCCCCCTGGGTCCCTCTGCTTCCCCAGGGCACACGGCTCTCCCGGTGTACACGGCTAAAAGAATATTTTTAACACCAGAAGCAGGCCATACTCTTAGAAAAAGGAACAGTGCTTTCTTTAAATTGAACTCATTTTGTTTGATAAAAAGCTCACTACATTGTCCTCAGATTTTTCATTTTCCTCTGACAGCTTATAACTTAATTTTGAGCTGGCTCAGGTCCAAGGCCCGGTTGTCAGGGAGGTGCTGGTGTGATGGAATGAGCCTTATCTATGGAGTCAGACAGATCTGGCTTCAAATCCTGGCTTCTCCACTTGACCTTGAGCAAAGCAGATGATGGGTCTAAGGCTCTCCCAATAGGAGGACTTGGGAAGCATCCAGCACAGAGCTGTGTGTACACCTGGTGAGAGTCTGTTCCAGATTCATGTCCGCTCTTTCTCTTCCCTTTCTCTTTATATATCACAACCATTGAACAACAAGGAACAAGCAACCTTACATGAAAGCTATTTTTAGTGGTTTGGTTTTCGTTGATATAAACATGCCAGTTGTTTGAATTGTAGCCTTTCCATAAATTCACAAACACCAATTAGTAAAAATAAACTCAGGTGACTTCTGAATTATGCCCTGCAATGTTTTACACAGTTGGCCAATAAACAAAGTAAATAAATAAAATAGACATGCAATGAATCTGGTTCTCTTCTCAGACTCTGGGATAACTCGATGTATAGTGTGAAGGCTACTTGTGTGACGCTTATTCTACTAAGCTGGGAAGAAGTTCCCCTTGTCTATTCAATTCTGTCCAGTGCCAATTTCTCTTTGATGTGTTCCCAACTCACTCCACAACACAGGAGGATGTGGAAAGCCACATAAGGAATAAACCACAGGAAAAGTCTACTTCATAAATTATTGTTACTTTAAAAAATATTTTATTGATTTTTTACAGAGAGGAAGGGAGAGAGATAGAGAGCTAGAAACATTGATGAGAGAGAAACACTGACCAGCTGCCTCCTGCACACCCCCTACTCAGATGTACCTGCAATCAAGGTACATGCCCTTGACCGGAATAGAACTTGGGACCTTTCAGTCCGCAGACTTACGCTCTATCAACTGAGCCAGACTGGTTTCAGCTATTATTACTTTTAATTTTAGAGGTTAAGACAAATTTAAGGCATAAATAATTCATTGCTCATGAAGGGTAGCAAAGTATACCAACCCAAAACATGACACTTTGGCAAAAGTATTGTTTTGAGCTAAAAGCAATTGAGAAGGAAAAGCTAAAACAGAAGTTCCTTGCCCTTCCCCTGCCCTTGTTTTCATGACATAATCAGTTTTGCATGACATAAATGTATCCCTCTTCTCTCTCCCCAGAAGGACAAACGTTAATCACCAGAAACAATTTTAGATCCTGCCTGGCTGGAGAGGGCACCAGGGGGGTCTGCAGAACAGACTTCATTAACTAGCCTTTGTCTATTACCTTCCTCCCATATATTTACCTTCCCACAGTTTACCCGCCTGAGAAGCCAGAAGCTGCTTTCTCTCTGTCCTGTCATTTCTCTACAAATTTATTGTTATTTTTTCTAACAATATGCAAATTGAAGTTTTAAGCCATCACTTTGTTACTCAGTTTTTTTCTTGCTATCACTCATGTGTGCATGGGATATACGTATAATAAACTTCTGTTTATTTCTCTCTTGTTAATCTCTTTTATTATAGGAGACTCAACCAAGAAGTCAGAAAGGTAGGGGAAAATTATTTTTCTTCTCCTACGCTCCATATCTTTCTAGACTTTTGCAGTTATTGCTATAACTCCAACACCTTGAAAGAGCTCTTGGCTGTGCAAGGTATTGAAACTACCTTGGGGCTCTTTTTGACTCAGTTAAAAGGCAGAATCTCTTGATGGCTTTGACCATCACTTGTTTTGAAGTGCTTGGGAACTTCTCAGGTTTGGCCCAGGGGAGATGGTTTTTTTGCTCACACGGCTCAGCTAAATACAGGGACAGATTATAACAATCCCAAGAGACTCTCCTAGTGTGAATCCCTCAGCACAATCCTTTTTCAATTAAGATGAATAATTTTCCTTCTCTCACTACTTCTTTTTCAGATCCTTGCCCTTTGAAGCCTAAAACTGATGTAAATGCTAATTTGAAATTAACATACAATTTCTTTGCTAACCTTCCTGGCTCACTTCCAACTCCTTAACATGTCCTCTCACACACCCGAGACACCAATTTACTTCATTTTTAAAGAGCTCATCACTATTTTTGAGGTAAGGTTAACATCTATTACATTCTCTTGTGTATGAGCATGTATTTGTGTGCATGGTAAGGGGTGAATATGTATGCTGGTGTATAAATGTGCAAGTGTATGTGAAAAGCAAAGGAATTAGACTAATGTCCTATAATACCCTGTCTACCTCATGAACCTGGAGGGGCAATTTAATCTGGAAGTAGTCACTTCTATTTATCCCGAAATTTCAGAAGTTTCTGATATTGCTTACTCTTCGGGCTTGTTATTGAAAGGCACTCATGCCGGTGATAGATCCCATGGGGCGCTACCCCAAAGACCGTCCCTTTTGCCTGGGATTGTCTAAGCCTAAATCCTTTTAATCTTGGAATTTTTTTTCTGTATATATGTATTTTTTTTCTCTTAATTTTTGTGCCTATCCCTCTAATAACATAACTTCACTGAGGATGATTTGGCTTTCAGTGACCACTCTGGGGAACATTTGAGTTTAACATGTGAACGAAAACAGCCATTTGCTGACCTGATGAGCTCAGGGAAGGCCTGCGTGGCAGTCTTGCAGACTGAGAGACCTGAAGTAACCACAAAGGATGGTTTGAAAATTAAATATCTTACTTCCAACAGGTTATAGTGGGCAGTCATTTTCTAGGCCAATGTTTCCCAGACAAAGATCAGCTTGATCTTTACTGAGCCCATCTGCCTTCCTGCCTCTAAGATAACCTATCTGTGAGATGTCTGAGTAACCTGTAACTTCCCTTTTCTCTGGAGCCCCTGGGGTACAACTAAATGTGGTAGGCGCCAGAACAGATGCCTCAAATTCCTTCGTTATCATGTTAATTGTTCCTGCACTCACCTAAGTATCCCAGGGCTTTCCCACCGACTTGCTTTCTCCCGCCTCCTTACTCCATCACCAATGAATATTCATGTAACCCACCTATGTTCCTCCTTTGATTTCTATGTATAAATACAGAAATGTAACCCGCCATTCTTCGGAGCATAATCTCAATCCGTTGAGGTTCTGCTTCCCTGCAATTGTCGACAGTTTTTGGCTCAAATAAACTCACAAAAAATTCCTTTACAGGTTTCAATGGTTTTTTTCGTTAACAAACATAATCAATCTTTTGAGAGATGTATTAGAAAGAAAGGGAATAATATTCTCCAGGATCAACAGGCTCCTAAACAAAACGCTCATCAAAAGTGGCTTCACTAAGAGATGTTTTGGCCAAAGCTGCTGGATAATTTTCAAATTTTTTAAAATTATTATTTGAAGTTTTACATGTCTCCATCTCCCACCCACCCCCATTAGGGGGTGGGGCCAAATGATAGGCCCGACCTGAGAACCTTATCAGGTGTGCAGGGCCTCCTGATAGGATGGAAGTGGTCACCTTATGATGGCCAGAAGTTGGCTGCTGATTGGGGCGGGGTGAGGGGGGGAAGGGCAGGGCCATATGAGAGGCCAGAAATGGGTACCCGATCAGGGGCAGGGACCAAGTAATGGGCGGAAATGAGCACCTAATCAGGTACCGGGGCCACATGAGGGCCGGAATTGGGCAAGTTTTCAGGGGGCATGGCTATGTGATCATTCGGCAGTGGGGCTGAGTTCCCACCTGATGTGTACCCCTCTGTCTAAGGGATCAACGCATTTTCCCTCCCAGACTGGTTTGAGGCCTCTGGGGCTGCAGGCTTGACCTGGGATCTAGTGACAAGCTGGGGCCCAGGCTTAGCTGGTCCCTGGAGCTGCCATGGAGCTCTGAGTGTGCTGTGCACTAAATGGGTTCTCTAGGGGAGGAAAGATGTGGCCACTGAGGTGGGGTGGCATTAGGGACTTGTACCAGGCGGCACCCAGGCAGAGCCACATCTCAGAGAGTGAATGTAGGGAGTCAGGCCATTTGCAGATGCCAAATCAATTTCTTTTCGAGATAAAAGAAAATCTGCCACGGGAGGCAGGCTGGGGAAGCTGGCCACAGGGAAAATTATTGTACTTTGGAATCTAAGTCCCAGCCCGGGAGGGGAGGTCGGGGGTCTATACACAAGGCCCTCAGCCCAATGCAGGGAGACTTCATCCAAGTTACAGCTGGGAGGGAGCCTGGGACAAAGAGAGCAGGCGCCCAGAGGCAGAGGTGTAAATAAAGGACCCTGTCCCTGGGGGTAAAGGAGGGGGTTGAGGGGGTGGTGAAGCCCATCAGAGCAAATGGCCACAGGGTGAAAGTGCTCACCCAGAGGTCACAGGTAAAGGATTTACAGGCTGTGGACAGCCAAGGGTTCCATTCTAGCTCAGCCCTTTTCCTGCTGTCCCTCTCTGTGCTGCTGTAGCCTCACCTTTACCATGGGCCACAGCTGCAGCTCATACTGTCCCACTTTCCCTGAGGGTTTTCTACTTCCTAGTCAGTCAGCACCCCATCTCACCACCCTTCCCTCCCCCAGATTTACGGGGAGTTTACAGAACGCTCTGGACCCCCTTCATGGACTCTGAGCAAGCCACTGCTCTCCTGTCTCCTTTCCAATCCCACCTGTCAGAGTCCCACATGAAAGAGAGCAAGCAGGAAGGACTGTTTGGGAGGACTTTGGCAAAGGGACTGTTGACAGGTGTGAGAGCCAGGGCAGACTGCCAACCAGGGTGATGGCATGTGGGAAACAGAGACCATTTAGGGTTTCAAGGGTTTGGGGAAAGGTGGTCACAACTGAGTGGGCAGGAGGACAAGGGGGCATGGCCAGGTGATAGGCCAGAAGTTGTCCTCTGATCAGGGGAGGGGGGCCACAAGATAGGCCCAAAGTGGGCATAGCTTGGTGATAGGTTGGAACTTGTTATCTGATCCCATTGACTTCTATTCCCCCCCTACCCCCACCTACCTCCACCCCCCTCACCACTCCTACCCCCTAGGGCAAGCCCCCCCCCCCCCAGTGTCTGTGTCCATTAGTTATGCTAATATGCATGCATACAAGTCTTTTGGTTGACCTCTAATGACAAACTCTTCCAATGAAAGATTAGTCTCATTTCTGGGTAAATCCCCCTCTCCACCCTATCATTGTTTCCCAGTTACCTCCTTATATCCAACTCTTCCTCTTTTCCCTTACCCTTCTAATCTCTACTTCTGTACCTCTATTTATTCCCGCCTTTCTTCCTCTTATGCAGATCACTTACTTTAGCCCATCAATTTATGAATCTGAAATGCTTGTTTCATCTAATGTTTCAATCCTGCCATAAGTCAAGTATGTAGGCAATGATAGAATTTAAACTTTGGAACCAAGCTAAATTAACTTTAACTGAATATTTTGCTAAACACAGGCTATATAATAAAATATTCCTGGAAGAATTTAGAATTATTTGGGGGGTACATAAGACCTAGGGTTTTCTTATTTATATTAAGTTGTACACATGTTGGTTGAAACCTCAGATGCTACATTCTGAATGCCATAGCTAACTAGACTTTTGCTACAGTTGTCTAAAAACTGCTTTATTTTGTGTTTTCAATATGTAGCATGTCAACTTTTATGTTAGTGACCGAAGCACACAACACACTATATGAGAAATTGCATAAAATAACTATGTAATGTGTAGTCCCTTTCCAAAAGCTATACTGTCCTCACCACCTACAATCTTCTGGAAAAATTAAAAGAACCAAAGACTTCCTTAACTTAAAATTTTTAAAAACCTTCAGAAATCCTTGAACTTCCTTGACCAAAGATACTCTTACTATTTCTTATGGTCACATGTTTCACTCCCTCAGGGACATACTGGTCACTGGAAGCCTCATGCACTTAGTGAATTCTCTGTTTATACAGAACTCTTTCTTGCTACATCAGATAGAACAAAATATTGCAAGGGACTCATGTACTTGACCTATTCTTGTCATCAAATGGTAAAACTGCCTTCTTATAACATCTTACTAAACAGCCTCTTTCTTATATTCAACCAGAGGACTTTATCCACTGAAAGAGATAGTAAAGAAAAACAACTCTTGAACCTCCCTGGAAGTGAATTTATTAGGTAGTGTTAATAATAAATAATGTGGACGAAAGGGACCATATGCTAACCTGACTAGTTCAAGGAAGGCCTACATGGCGGTTGTGCAAACTCAGAGACCTAAAATAACCACAAAAGATGGGCTGAAAATTAAATATTTAACTATAAACAGGTTATAGTGGGTAGTCATGTCCTAGGCCAGGATTTTCCCTGACAAAGATCAACTTAGCTCTTTACTGAGCCCATTTATCTTTTTGCCTCTAAGATAACATAACATACCTGTGAAATGTCTGGGTAACTTGTAACTTTCCTTTTTTCCAGACCTCTCAGGGCACATCAAATGGCACCATGATATTACCTCATTGTTATTGTTATCAACTGTTAAACTATCCTGTATCCATCTATGTAAAAGAAGCATATGTGCATCATTTCACTTTTTATCCTATCCAAGAGGCTTCCCCACTTTGCCTTATCCCACCTCCTTAATCTATCACCAATGGATTTCATGTAACCCACCTATGTCCCTTTCCATTGATTGCAATGTATAAATGCAGATGTAACCCGCCATTTTCCAGAGCATTATCTCAATTCACTGAGGTTCTGCTTCCCTGCATGTCAACAGTTTGGCTCAAATAAACTCAGAAAAATTCTTTACAGGTTTCAATGGTTTTGTTTGTTTGTTTGTTTGTTTGTTTTTGTTTCTTTCATTCAACACATTTATTCAACAGTTCAATGTCTTTTTACATTAACAATACCATCATTGAAATTCCAGGTAGTCCATTTTTGGGTTCACATTTCACAACTAAAGAGGGAATTCAGAATCCCATAGGGAAGGGTACTGGAATAGGGGACCTCAAACTTAAGGTTCTTGGAAATTTTCTAGATCCATCTTCAGGCATTAACCTAACTTTGGAACAAGCAAATGACCTCAGATAGTGGACAGATTTTTGCCCCAGACAGTAGACCAGAGCACACCTGTCTAATTCTTTCTGTGTTTGATGTGCTTGTATACATTCTCTTTCTTATTTCCTAAATATCACTGGTTTTCTTTAATACCTGCAGCCTTTTATCTTTTTTCTTTCTTCCTAATAATAACTGTTAGAAATACTCTAAAGCCTTTCTTAGACTATCCCAAAAACAGTCCACTCTCCTCAATCTAACTGATTGATAAATATGCCATCTACCACCAGACCCTCATAATCAAAACCTTTGGGCAATTTTGTCTCAAATTAAACCATAGGGAATTACAGCTGGTGATGGTTCCACTTGTGCCTACACAAACAGGTGACCTTAAAAAAATCAACCAGTGGTGACTTTGCTAGTGTCCTTTTCAGAAAAAAAACCCATATATTATAAACTATTGATTAGATCCTAAGTAATTCTGAATTTTAACTCAACAACTTTTGAAGGGCAAAGAGCCAACTACTTGTCATATATCTGAAAAAGATTAATGGAGGTCTAAATATATAACCCAGGTATTGTAATGCCTTGATTTCAACTTTGTGTCATAAATGACTTCTTTTTCCCTGGATCTCCATATGCTATCTCCTTTGTGGCCATGACACTACAGATACTAACTCCTTTGTGGCTATGACACTACAGATACTAACTCCTTTGTGGCTATGACACTAGTTCTGTTTGTATCACACCAACATCTGATTTACCTTAGTAATAGGTAAACAAGTAAATTGTCATAAACCACTAAGATTGGAAAGAAGATATTTTATTATTATAATTCTATATATAATGAATATAATTGCATAAGTCAGATGTGAGTTCCTAAAGGAGGGTATCCATAATTATTCAAAGGCTCTAGCTGGGAGAATTACTGACTCACTGTTTAGGCAAAAAGATAGAGCAGTATTCACCATGGTGGGAATCAGACAGAAAAGATTATACGAAACTTAGTCTGTCTGAAGTTATTAGCAATGTCACCTCTGCCTTACATGGAAAACAGGCCAGTTACAATTTGTTGTCATGAGTGATGCACACTTCGATTGCTGTTTCTTGTTTGCTAGTTCTAGGAGCATCTGTGATTTTGCTAATACTTTTTTATATACTTGTGCAGGAAGCCACCACTTGCCAATACTGTCAGTGTTCCAAGGAATGTGGAAGGCCGATGGACCTTGGGAGTTAATAAAGTTGATGCTGAGCACCAAGTGTTGAGAAAGTTGTGGCTCAAGGAAATTCCCTTACCTGATAATCTTCTTACTATTTACCAAACATTACCTTTGATATGTCTGTATGCATTGCTAAAGGAAAAATGTGTATTCAAGTAAATAAAAGGCAGACCAGGCCAGAAGTTGGAGTGTGTTTCTTCAAGAAAGAGTCTCCACTTGTTCCCCAATGTCTTCTAAATTCATATTTCTTTTTTTAAAATAAATCTTTATTGCTCAGATTATTACAATTGTTTCTCTTCTCCTCCCCCAATAGCTTCCTTCCACCTGGTTCCCGCCCCACCCTCTGCCCTTATCTCCCTTCCCCAGTCACCATTGTCTTCATCCATAGGTGTACGATTTTAATCCAGTTTCTTTCTGCACCCCACACACCCTTTTCCCTCTGATAATTATCAATCCACTCCCTTTCTTTGCCCCTGATTCTATTATATTCACCAGTTTATTCTGTTCCTCAGATTTTTAATTCACTTGATCTTTTTCTTCTTCTTAAATAATGCCTTTCAACATTTCATATAATTCTGGTTTGGTGGTGATGAACTCCTTTAACTTTTTCTTATCTGTGAAGCTCTTTATCTGCCCTTCAATTCTGAATTATAACTTTGCATTCCCTACCTCAGCGCTTTATGGCTCCCAATCTGATCCATGAGCCTCTCTCCTTCTTTCTAGCTGTAGATTTCCCACTCCGCTAGTTTTCCTGTGTTTTTGGATGAATTCTATTCTGATTTTGGTTGTTATTTTTTAAATTGTTGTGTGAAGTGGCAGCTTAGGTGCTTACCTAGATCATCATCTTGGTTCTCTCTTCTAAATTCATATTTCTTGTATAGCATTTTCATTTATGCATTAGCCCCTCCTTTAGGTCCTGAACCCTGCTGTGAAGGTCACAGCAACTTGGAAAGGTAGAAGAGGCTTAAGGAAAAATCTATATGGCTTGCTAAGGCTGAACTTCATAGCATATAGAATTTATTATCTTGACTTCAGTTAAGCAACCAAACTCTTGGTTCTGAATCAGCCTACAGAGGTTATTCATTATTGCTGTTTTTGTCATGGTGATCACACTGTTGGTTTATTGAATTTTATCCAGAGTCTTAAGTGCTTCTTAAATGATAATATAACTCAGAAAAAGTCAAGAAGGTTTTGTGACACTATTGACTATGGAAATAACTAAGCAATCCCCAGACAATGAAGATATCTACTCTTCCTTAAATTGGTCAACTTTCTGTAAGAGAGATAATTATAAAACAAAGATGAAGACACTGAGAGACTAAGATATAGGCAATGATGAGACTACATGACATTGGAATTCTGACCCACGATCTCTGCAGTAATTGACCAAGAATTGCAGTTACCAAAGTAAAATGTATCCAATTCACACAGGAACACAGGGATTGGACAGTCAAGCATTAGAAAAAAAGTAATATGCCGAAACCGGTTTGGCTAGGTGGTAGATCATTGGTCTGCAGACTGAAAGCTTCTGGGTTCAATTCTGGTCAAGGGCATGTACATTGGCTGCAGGCACATCCCCGGTGGGGGTGTGCAAGAGGTAGCTGGTCGATGTTTCTCTCTCATGGATGTTTCTCGCTCTCTATCTCTCTCCCTTCCTTTCTGTAAAATATCAATAAAATATATTTTTTTAAAAAAGAAAAAGAAAAAAAGTAATATGGTCTAACGAATCATGTTTCTGTGAGATCTTCCCTCCCCCCAACTGGTGGGCGGAGTTATAATGTTACAGGCCTCTGCTGAGGAGACATACTCAAGATACTGAGCCACCAATCAGTGCATAGGAGTGCCCTGGGGCCCACCCCTTCCAGTTCTGCCCTGGGTCCAACCCCTTCCTGTTCCTTGCTGTAAAAGGACTCTCCATTCATGTATGTGTTACTGTCTCTTCTGCAGGATGCAGTTTGACTGGCTGCAGTCCTTTTTCTTCTTCTCCCCTCCTCTGATCCTGATTTCTCTACCTCCATAATGAATCTAGCTCATTACTGCGAAATAAATCTCCCTTTTTAATATATCTTGGTGATCTCTGACTCCCATTTCCTGCGCATCGAACCTTACAGTTTCCAGTTGCATCATGCAGATGGGAGAGTGAGAATTTCGCAGAAAAAGCATGTACCTCACATGCATGAATACAACCCTTTAAGCTGGTGGGGGCAGTGTTATGGTTTTGGGCATGTTTTCCTGGCATCATTTGAGCCCTTTAATTTATGTGGAACAATATCTGAATAGCACAACATACCTAAATATTGTTGCTGATCAAGTTCATCACGTTGATGGAGTATCCCCATGGACATGGCTTCTTCCAACAAGACAATGCACCATGCCATGGTGCTTGTATTGTGCAGGAGTGGTTTCAAGAACATGAGGGAGACTTTACCTTGCTTAGGTGGCCCCCACAATCACCAGATCTCAATCCAATTGAGCATTTGTGGGATGAAGTTAAAAGAGCCATCAGGCAGCTGGTTACACAAACATCAACTCTCACATAATTGGACAGTGCTATTCATCAGGCATGGGGTCAGATTCCTCGCATCACCTTTCATCATCTCCTGGAGTCAATGCCAAGAAGAATCGCCGCAGTATTGAAGGTAAAAGGTGGCCCAACAAAATACTAATGGGGTGGTCATAATAATCTGGCCACACAGATTAATATATATATATATATATATATATATATATATATATATATATCACCCTCTGCTTCCACCTCAAGATAAATCAGAAAGTCAAATATGCTCCCCAGATCAATCATTTCAGATGCACCACTTCTGTTTATCTCAGCTCCTACTTCCTCATGCAATAACCTCCAGTCAGAGCACATCTGAAGCTTCCATTTTAAGGCAGTATACAGCTTTCCCCAGTTTCCTGGCCTGCATTTGAGTTTCTACCAAGCAAGCAAACAAACAAAACCAGAAGGTGTCCCCTGATATTGTTTGGCTTACATCTACACTACAACCACCAAGATGCCAATGGCCACATAACACTGACAAAGGTTATTAAGAGTACTCCTTGCCAGGATCTGCTTGGTAACAGAGCATGAATGGATGCTTGCTGAGGGAGGAGCTGTACAGTTACGATGTTGTGGGTTATGATTCTAGTTAGAAGAACCATTGACAGGGCCACAATAAAAGGAGAACCTTTTCAGGAAGAGGCTTTTCTGCAGATTTACTCTTCTGAGGTCTAATCCAGTAGTGAGCATGTGATCTTCCTACAATAGGGATTTTGTGATGCTTGGTATTGTCAAAAATATTCTTGTCTAGATCAGAAGAGAATGATACAGATTTGGCTTGTCATTCCTCCTGGAAATTGAACATTTATGGAATAGACCCCTCCATCAGTCTGTGTCAAGTAAATGGCCTGTTTCTACCATATGGGACTCATGCTAGTTATTGCTCCTCTTCCCTTGGTGCAAGAACAACTAAATATACAAAGTGAGGATCTAAATTTTTCAGTAGCTGGTGAGTTTTCATTAATGTTTTGGCTGCCATGCAAAAAAGGCACCAAGGCTTGAATATATATATATATATATATATATATATATATATATATATATATATATATTTGTGTGTGTGTGTGTGTGTGTGTGTGTGTGTGTATAGGACACAAGGAGCCCTGGTAGTAGAATTTTAGTAGTGAAATTTTGCTGGAAGTAGAAGTTTAACATCAATATCATCAGGATCGGCATAGAATTTCTTTTTGAACAGATGTTTAATATTTTCAACAGATGCTGACCTAATATATCCATCGTCACCCTTTGAACGTGCATGGCATCTGGACAGTTATGGCCTGGGCTAGACACACCCAGTAAAGACAAGGCTGGCTTGATGATGTCACTGTAGCAACTAAAACTACCCATTCTCTCCTTCCATGGTCAACTAGTTTCTTAAATATTGCACACTATATGTTTCCTTAGGTAAAACTGTATTTTCATTCTGATTAAAGTTAAAATTTGTGGGCCTAGATATAAGTTTAAGTTGAGTTTTTAAAAATTCTTTTCTAATCTTTTAAGTATTTTTTAACTCAGAGAAGATATTAATTTTATTTCACAGTTTGAAGAGATGCCCCCCTTTAACCTATGAACACTGTCAAGAACTCTTACTTTAAAATAACCCCTTTACTTATTCACTGATTGACCTGATTCTAGAGTATCAAGTCTTATAATTATCCCTTGATGTAAAAGATTAACACTGTAATGAAAAGTTTTGTTAAAAAATGAACTCATATATTCTAGAGAAAATTCTTGATGCCTTATTCTTATTATTGAACCTCATTTTATTTATCATATAAAAATCCTCAGTGAGAGAGTAGAAAACAATCTTGCCTTAAAGTCAGGTTGTGTGGGTTTTTAAAAAAATCATTTGATAATTATACAAATATGAAATGTTTAACATTTGTGAAAACATCAACAATCAAGTGAGTGTTAGTTTTGCTAATATGAAGAATTAATTTAAATTCCTAGAGCTTCAGGGTTCCTAAAATCTGTAAATTACAGATAACAATACTCAACCTTACAACTTCACAGAGTAGTTGTGAGTACTTTTCCAAAATACCTCATAAATAGTAAAGTGCCACATAGTCACATTATTTTATTAAAATTTGTTTTAATAATAATTCTTAAAATTGTTAATATAGCACATATGTTTTGTGGTCCTGCCCAGAAACTTTCTCTAAGACTAGAGCACTTATCCCTAGCTGCTGGAAGGTCTGAGTGAAGATGACCCTTAGCCACTAATCTTCTTTGGGAACCATCTCAGGTGAAATCACACCTCACTCAAGGTAATACCTCTTTCCAGGGATAGCCCACATCCAATGACTAATTAATACAGTGGTATAAATAACTGACCCCTTCCCCTCAATTTGGAACAACTCTAACAGCCATCCAAACTCTAGAACTCCTCTTGAGGTCAGCTAATGCCTTCATTGTTGGGACTGCATCACAGTTCAACCTATCTTTGGGCCAATCCTGTTTCCTCCTATTTCCTTTCACTGGTGTTGATCCCAAGCTTTCCCTAATAAACATCCTACACACTAATCTTCAAGTTAAAAGTCTACATTCCAGAAGACTTGGAGTGCAATTTTAGTGCCAGATTCAAGAAATAGAATGCTAAGATGGAATTTTAGAGCTGGCTCACCTGTCTAGTTAAAATGTATAACTATTGCTACATGGAAAACAGAAGAACTCCATACTAAAAATTCAATTATCTAAATGTTCACTAGTAGTAAAGTGGGATTGGTATATCTATGAAAGGGAATTGCACTACTGGTTGGTGTATCAGCCATTTGAGAAATAGTAAGGATAAGGACAGTAGAATTGGGTAGCTATTGATAAAATAGTACTCTGGAAAAGGATAATGAAAGTTGAGAGTGATTAATTGGCAATAAAAAAACACAAACAGGTGTGAAAGCCAGAGGACGTCTTTGCTAGCATATAAAGAGGCTCTCATTTCCTTCAGTGGAAGGGTAGAGAAAGCCAAAGTCTATCTCCAATACTTAATCATAAAGAGATTGAGTTTTATAGATTAAACTCTAAAAAGGGCTGGTCCACCATGTCAAGATTATAGTCCTGATTAGAAGAGAATGGGGCTCTGAATATTGGATGGAAACATCTGAGTTGAATATACTTGTAAATCTTGCATCCCAGAGTCCTCACAGCTTGCAGATATGAAAATATAGCATTCCCCCTTTGTTTAAAGAGCATTCAAAGGCTTGTCTATTGCTAGACAACATATTCCCCCTCAAGACCTGCCCCTCCCAGGACACTGAGGCAATAACTAGAGTCAAGGCTGTGATGTACAAAGCCTTCTAGGGGTATAAAGGGACTACATGCCCTGAAGGAATTGTAGGACCTAGACAACATGTACTGTCAGGAGCTGAAAAGTCCCAAATTGCATGTCGGACTGTATTTGAATGATAATACCAACAGTTGGCTGAACCTAAATTTGGATGAAGAAAACTTATGAGAGTCCTCTCTCAGGATACATAATGTAATGTCCTACAAGCACCTGAGAGATACTATGAATGTTCTGCTCATTTGGTTCCAGAAGCATGGAAAAGGCTGTGATCCACACCAAGTGGGGTTAAAAATGCCCTTCCATAGCAGACAGTGAAAGAAGGAATAACAACTTTTAAAAATTGGGTTGTTAAAGAGGATGTAATTCTGGAAATTTCACAAGATGGCTATATTTCATGGGAGTGGTAAAAAGATATGTCATTGTCATAGCAATAGAGGCAGCATCACTAAGAAGGTCAGGGCTGACAATGTTAGAACTGGGCTCTAAAATCACTGAAGCCAGCTAGCAGTACTTAACCATCTCAAGCCAGGAAGACCCATTCAATTATCATGAAAAGTAGTAAGGTTGGAGTGACCACCACCGAAGCCTGACCCAGAGTTATCAAGATGGTTTAGAGAACAATGCACACTTAGGGGCAAACTGGATGGGCATCCAACAAGTGTACAGTAATTCCTCACTTACCATTAACAGGATTTGTGACTTTAAAAGAAATTATGTGTAAAATAAAATCAATTTTGCCATAGGCTAATTGACATAAATAAGAATTAAGTTGTTATGGCATCTCATCAATGTTATGTTGAAATGACATTGAACAAAACAACAATTTTTGAGGACCTGCTGTACTTTAAGTTTTAGAGTCAAAGGAAATTGCTGAAGCCAATTCCAGCATGTCATAATTGCAAGAGTTTTATCAAAAGGTTGATGGAACTTGGGGACTCAACAAGGGTTGAGTCACACATGTTATCACCTATTGGAATGGCTGAAAGGCATTTCCCCCAAACATGAATAGGATTGTCTGTTGCCAGACAGCTCAGGGCATTTTATTGCCTCCTGTTGGCCAAACACCTGTACAGCTGTAGGCTATTCCCAAATCTGACAATGCTTTTGTAGAAAACCCTACCATTTGAAGTATATTATCTCCACCTTGCCTTAGGACAAGTTGTGTTAATAAAAAGCAATGGTCCTGAGACGAGGAGAACTTAGCTCCTTTAGCTAAAGCTCCTCTGACCCTCAATGCTTTTCAAAATTATCTTTCATCTCTGGACTCCTACTTAATCTATGTACAGCCTTTCTTCACATTGCTGAACCCTTCTTTAGTAATGTTCGAACAAGAACCCCAGCATAAAATCAAGTTGGATGATCAGAAGACTAAGAGCAGTTGAGTCAACAAAATGTCGCAATCTCTTGCTGGTGTCTAGATTGGAAACAGTTTTCAGATCCAGAGCTCATTGGCTGAAAGGAAGTATAGATCTCCAAGAAGAGAGGCAATACAACAGTGGCCAAATGTACCTCATAATAATTTTCCCAGTATTTCCCCCAAGGCACCTAATGCTATCTGTGAGAGTAATTTTATACTGATGAAAGAGGAATGTCTAAGCATTTTGAGATCTGTCTATTGGAGACCCAAACATAATCATACCTCATACCTCCTTCCCTATTATAGTGGGGGGTTTTTGGGGATCTGTTCCACCTTATATTGGTCCAGTGTATCCTTAGAACAATCTGTCCTTATTTTCCTGGTTCTCAAATGTATAACTGGAATAGGTACACTTAGTAATTGGCACAACCCTACATTACCCAAAGGACCACATTAGGTTCTTGGTTTATGAGGCAAAAACTACTGTAGTAGGGATAACTAGGTAAAAGCACCTAAAACGTCTCCTTACTCCTTTTTATAGTAATAAATATGACTCAAAAGTTATATAATGAGATAGATGGCAGAAATTAGTTCCATTTTTAAAGCCCTATAGAATTAAGTTGTGTAGAATCCACTTTATTTTCACTTAATTTACCAATTGAAAATACCAAATGATATCTACAGGATAACAATGGATTATTGCAAATGCAACCAGGTAAAAGCTCAGCTGCTAACATATTTGTTATGTTAACCAGCCCTCACTGCCAAGGAAAGGAAATCCCGACTGGCAGTGAGTGAGAAGCTAAAATTACTGAGGCCATGCTTTTTCTCCTATAAAATTCAACTTTGGACCTTTGGAAAGTGGGGCATTTAAGCTGTGGGGAGTCAAGATGAAAGGTCATGTGGACTGTGTATTTGGTGAAGGGGTAAAGTTAATGGAGTTAAAGATGGAGAAATAAAGGAAAATGTGTATCATTTATGAGGAGAAAACAAGGGAGAGAGAGAGGAAGAAAGTGGGAGTGAGTCCCTGACCTGCCTACTTTCTATTTTGAGGGCTAGTTAATTAAGGCCCAACTGAGTCTCCTGACATTAGTGAATACATGACCCACTTCTGCAAAAAGTCTAGAAATATGTAAATAAATAAACTGCTCTATCTGAGTTAGCTTGCTTAAATTGGTTATTCTCTTAGCAACCAAGAGCCTTGACTAGAACAATTATATAGTCGATAGGTTTCAAAATGATTATGACATGTGTCTTTGAATTATTATAAAAATTAAGAATCTGAGCTAATGTTTTAGATGCACAGAATGGAAATGAATTGAAATTTGTATTAGTCAGACAGTGCCCCATAGAGAATATTCTAATACTGAGGTATATGACTTCTTGGCCTTAGCGAGTGAAACAAAACTAGGACAGAATTATCATTCACGTGGCTTTCCTTTCACACAAATGTCTTTGAAGCAAGAAGTCCATGAAAATGAAAAAGCTTCTTTGTTCTTTCCACTGAGACATTTTATTAAGAGGCATGATTTGGAGTGAAAGAGAACAAGAGTGAAATCATACTTGAGGTCATTTTGATAAGAATAAAGTTATAATTAGAATTCTGATGAGTTTGTCACTTCTTATTTCAAAAATTAATCTTCACAGATAAAATAGTAGTCAGATTTGAGATATGATATTGTACCATTATCAAAATAAATATGGGATGTTAGATGGCATACCGACAGACAGGAAGCAAGAGTATTCTGACTGAGTTTGGCATGTGTGGAAATGTCCATAGGATTAGGGATGACCAGGAAGAAGGAAGCTTATTGATAGACCAGTGGTTTTCAAGGTGAGGTACCCAAAGCAGTAGCATCAGCACCACCTTGAAATTGGTTGGAAATGCCCACCTCCATATTTCCAGAGAATACCCTGAATCCTAAATTACTGAAATTGTTATTCTTATGGACAACATTGACTTTGGATATTAGTTGCTAAGATGATTTGGTTTTCATTTCCCAGGTTGATGTAGCTTTTCTTCAGATGTTAAGAATAAAGATTATAAAAGTTTAGAGCCGGTGGATGCTGGGAAATGAGCCTCATTTCCTCATTGCAGGTAGTTTGTAGTTTGTGCTGACACCTGAGGTTTACACCCCAAGAGCCAGATGGTAGAAGAAAGCAAAGGAGGAAAAGAGATGTGGAGGGAGTAAGAAATGTGAGTTAGAATCTTACTTTATACGCTTGCTCTTAGTTTCTCGCTGCATCCCCTTGAAACACAGTAAATTTTACTTGATGATTAATGGTAAAAGACCTTTCTGGAACAAATATTTTAATTACTTGATTACACAGTCTTTTAACTAAATTTGTTTTTTAAATACTTCTCCATTAGAGATTAACCAAATATAGACCTTGTAAAAGGTGTCTACATATATCTTCCTGACTCTAAGTTGTCTGAATCCATTTTCTTCTACTCATTAGCCCACTTACACTTAGTCAGGGTCAAAAAACAAAAATTCCCAACTGAACTTAAATTCCACAAGGGAAAGTAGCAGGACACAGGAGATGATCTGTTTCTCCTCCCATCTTCTTTAGGTCTTCATGAGTATTGTAGGATTTTGTTTTCTTTTTCAATTACAGTTGGCATGCAGTATTATCTTACTTTCAGGTATATGACATAGTGACACCAAGAATAGTTACTACGGTATTATTGACTACATTCCACTTGGGGATTTTCTTAAGTTATTCTACCTATTCTTTTGAATTATTATAAAATAAAAGGTAAAACCATTAAGTTTTCATTGAGTAGCAAAGCACTAGAGTCTAGTTCATTAGTAATAAGATAACATGTTAATGAATCATCAGATTTATTGAACTTAAAAAACAAATCTGTCACTATAATTTTTTATTCCAAGAGCTATTGAGCATCACCTGAGAAGGGAAAAGTGGTTAATGGAATATAGTTAAAAATATATCATTAAGTATTTTACATTTATCCTTTCTGTCTTTTATCCTTTTATATTGTGTTTATTATATTAACCAAGAAAGTAAGATTCATTTTAAACTAAATTTGATTTCTCAATTCCTAGAATTTGATTACAATTGGTTCTCTGAGTAGTTATATGGAATTGCCACCAAGAGTACACCCTGGTTTGACTAGGAAAATGAGCAAGAAATTATGTTCAAGGTCTCTGTCATCAGAATAAGTGTATCGTATCTTACTCCAGTATGCATGCATACAACAGCCAATTTCTATCTGATCCTTGAAACTTTTCATGATCACCTACCCCATTCGTGATACCTAGCTATATACCACTTATTGTCACTAATCATCTCTGCTTGATTTTCTCTTTCTGGGCCCACTATACTTTCTTTTCCTATTGATTATGTCTACTTTTGTTCTTGGTGTTATAAGATACTATGCTCTTGACATTGCTGATTAGTGTCAATATAATACAAAATAATAGCTAAAATCCTACCATTAGAGTTGAACAAAATGTTTTTGCTATAAAGTAAGATTTAGTGCTAAAGTAAAAAAGTTCTATCAAGACCTTATCTATACTGACTATAAAATAATAAGAATACATAGGGATTTGCAGTGTTTAAAATATGACAAATATTATTAACTAGAGGCCTGGTGCATGAAATTTGGGCACAAGGGGCGAGGGTCCCTCAGCCTGGGCTGCACCCTTTCCAATCCAGGACCCCTTCGCTGCTGGATATCTTCTCACAATCCAGGACTGCTGGCTCCTAACTGCTCACCTCCCTGCCTGCCTTATTGCCCCTAACCACCTCTGCTTGCTGGCCTGATCCTCCCTAACTGCTCTCCTCTTCTGGCCTGATCCCCCTAACTGCCTTCCCCTGCTGGCCTGATCACCCCTAACTGCCTCTGCCTGCCAACCTCATCACCCCCCCATTGCTCCCCTGCTGGCCTGATCCCTAAAGGGAGGCAACATGGGAAAAGTGGATGGAGATGTTAGTGTGAAAACTTAAGTTTAATTCTCTGATATATGAGTTTTGGACAATAGTGGCCCACAGGAAGCTGGGTGCTAGTGCCATTTACCAGAGGAAGCACACTATGGCCAAGTGTAGGAGGTGGGAGTCAATGGTGTTGACAATTCCAAGCAGTATCATGTCTCATTTTGTGAAAGCCTATCAGCACCCAAATATGACATTTATTTTTTAAAATATATTTTATTGTTTTTTTTACAGAGGGAAGGGAGAGGGATAGAGAGTTAGAAGCATCAATGAAAGAGAAACATTGATCAGCTGCCTCCTGTACAACTTCCACTGGGGATGTGCTCACAACCAAGGTACATGCCCTTGACCGAAATCAAACCTGGAACCTTTCAGTCCAAAGGCTGACGCTCTATCCACTAAGCCAAACCAGTTAGGGTGACATTTCTTTTTAAATTGATTTTTCCATGTCCAGGGCTTTATTCAAGGGTGGATAGAGTGGAAGTAAAAACCTTTCTTCTTGAAAGTAAAAACCTCCAAGCCACCAAAGCCAGTTTGGTGAGGACATGCTAGGTTTAGCAATGGTTTCTGAAAAGAAACTGCTGCTGGTTTTGCTGTCTCTGTTAATAAAAAGTTCTTTGAAAAAATCTCCTATGTGGAGATGGTTATGATAATTAGAGAATCTAATCTTAAGGCAGAGGGGAGCAATAAAAAGTTTTTTCTGGATATTGTTTCCAAATTAGACTGGAAATAAAGCTCAGTGAAACCTTCTGACTGCCTCCCTGTTGCTCTGGAATTTCCAGATCTGTGCAACAGGAAGAGTAAAAGTACCATCTTGCCTAGAGAAGGGAAGCAACCTAGTTTTTATAAGGGTTTTAACACTGGACTTTGTAAGGCTAAATAAAGTACTCTGTGCAGTCTACAATGACCTCTTCCTCCTCATCCACCACTTTCTCCTCCTTCTCCTCCTCCTCTTCCTCCTCCTCCTTTTCCTCTTCTTCCTCTTCCTCTTCCTCCTGCTCCTTCTTCTCATCCTCTTCTACCTGCTTCTCCACCTCCTCCTCCTCCACCTCCTCCTTCTATACCACCCCTTCCTCCTCCTCCTTATTCTCCTTCTTTCTGTCTATACAAAATGAAGAGAGCTCCTAAGAAGGACCCTGATTTGACCCAGTACAATTATAGGCTAGTTATCCAAACAAATAAGTTATTTGGTTCAAACTCCTACCATGTATGAATTTATTCTAAAGCATTTCAAGAGATGATTGTTGGAAAGATTTTCTTAATCACCACCAAACAGACTGGAATGTGTGCTTCAGCATGATGGCTATTGAGATTTAGAGGATGGTTCCTAGGAGTCCTCTATACTAGAGAATGGTGACGAGCCTGGGACATCAGACATAAAGTACCCTAGGCTGAGAAGATAAATACAGGTTGGATACTTCCTGGATTTGGTCCATATCCTCCAGATGCCCATGGAGCAAAGAGCTATCTGCTTGTCAATCTTCCTTGAATGAATATGCACTAGTCTCCAAAGGATGTTCGAGTGGCTCTTTCACTCATACTTCCACAGGAAGTGGAATTAAGTCCTGATATGACATAGGAGATCCCTCAATAAGTTTTCCTTCACAGGGTGACTCAGATAGCAGCTCCTTCCTGCCATAATGGTAGTCTCCTCCTTGACAATTCTTATCGTGTTCTGAATCCTCCCAAGACACTCTCTTTAGTCCTCTGCTACCTAATGTCTCCACATCCTTTCAACAGACACACCAAATTGTTCGACTCTTTTATTATTATTATTTTATATTTTATTAATTTTTTACAGAGAGGAAGAGAAAGGGATAGAGAGCTAGAAACATCAATGAGAGAGAATCATTGGTCAGCTGCCTCTTGCACACCCCCTACTGGGGATGTGCCCACAACCAAAGTACATGCCCTTGACCAGAATTGAACCCAGGCCAATGCTCTATCCACTGAGCCAAACCAGTTTCAGCAAATTGTTCGACTCTTGATAAGTCCCAGGAGCCTTCCGCATCTAGTCCCCAGGTATCTTGATTGATGTCAGTGGAGCTTCATCTGCTCTAACAGGTACTGTCTCCTTGTCTCTAAGCCTTTGGTCCTAGGGAATATGGGCTTGAGGTAATGGAAGGTGCTTTAACTCTTGCTCTACCTCTGCTCAAAAACAGAACTGCAGTCTCATTTTACCCTGAAGTTTTTTATACAAACAGTATGGTAAACATAAGAATTACTATCCCTACCCCCAACCCCCTGCCAAAAACAGAACAACAATAAAAAAGAAATGTGTAATTATTCTTTAACAAAATTAAGTCCACAGAGCATATTGGGAAGGCTAACAAAGGGTCAATTTTCATAGGAAAATAACAGCACAGTATTGTATTTGTGAGTAAAAAATATCCAGCATTGCATATGTATGTTATGAAATAGAACTGTCTATAAAGCCTATAGAATCTTGGAATATGGTTTCTTTTTTGGTGAAGGTTTCAAAATGCACTTTTAAATAAATAATAAAGGAGGGAATTTTACATTACCCCCCCAATTTTCCCAATTTTCTATATACAATAACTATGTATGATTAGTGTGTTGTGAATGAATCACTGTGCTTAATTGAAAGCATTTATGATTCAAAATTTCTTTCCTGTTTCTAAGAAACCTTAATCAAAGTGATAGTAAGATATTCTCACAAAGGATGAAATGATGAAGTATATTATTCACATCACAATAAAATAATCAGAAGACCATTTCACATCATAGAATGATGCCCAGTGACTATGCCTGTGACAATGAGCTAATAGCAGCTATGAGCAGTCAGTGAGGAAAGTGTATGAATCATCGAAAAGATGATATTGCATTAATAATAAGCACTGGGGATAAACTAATAAGGCTTTCATCATCTCTGCTGTTGCTCACACTATAGATTTATTTTCAAAGTTAGAATTGATGATTGCAAAAGTAAGAACAGTACTCACAGAAATAACAAAGTGTAAGTTAATATGTTCCAGAAGCCTTTAAAAATTGCCCTTCCTGTTGGCTCAAATGAAGAACCGAGATATTTACATTTAATGAGTAACTACTGAAATGATAAGGTAGTATTTTCCAAACAGTGTTCTGGAGTTCTAAATTCCTGTACACCTTCTTTGGGGCCTGCCTTTGGTCAGGAGTGGGAGGTCGTAGGGGGATTGGGCGCCTTCTCCCTCAGATTTCCTATTCAAATCCTAAATTCTTCTGAGGCATGTTTTAAGACCTTTCTTTTTTAATATTCTTTCATTGATTCCTTGACCCCCTGTTCTCTCAATTCCAAAACTTATTATTTGAACCTATCTTTGGCGCTTAGCCACATACAGCCTGACACTGATGGACCTCTCTGAAAAGATGGTGTTTCTTGAGGTCAGAGGCTGTGCATTATCCTTATTTTGTATTTTCTGGTTCACAAGACATTATATACATGGCTGGCTCAAAGTAAAAATTTTCTGAGTTGTACACAAATTATATAAATATAACATTTTGACCTTATGAGACATTCAGAAGTCATTTCACTGAAGTCCCAGTTTTACAGATGAGGAGAATGAAGCCAACAGAAGTTAACTTCTTCCTCAAGGTCACATGACTAATGTATATTATCAAATAATCTAAGCATTTTGTTTGCTTGGAAAGTGGATGTTTCATTCATATTCCTGCTTACCCTATTTATTTTTTAAATCGACTTCCCTTTTCATCAACAAGGCAAAAATGCCATTCATCCCTATTGCTGCTGGGATAAGTGAGAATTTGACATATTTGCTCTTCTCTTTAGAGCTCTAATGCTGTGATTAATATGCACAAACATATTTCCTAATGCTTGTAAGCTTTT
Source organism: Vespertilio murinus (assembly GCA_963924515.1). NCBI lineage: Eukaryota > Metazoa > Chordata > Mammalia > Chiroptera > Vespertilionidae > Vespertilio > Vespertilio murinus. Next base: position 173,751,864 of record OZ004705.1, on the reverse strand, counting down.
TTTTCAACTTGATAGTTCTAGGCTTCCTTGTCAAATCTCTGTCTTTTGTTCAAATCAAAAATATTGCAGCTCTGTGCACACAGTTTTGTTTCTGCTCCATTTGATTGCTTACCACAATTAGACATGCATTGTGGTTTGATAAACAGATGTTTATCCCAGCTACTACTCTGAGGCTGTTTAAGGGTATAGAAGAATCACATAATGATCACCTTGACTTTTCCATAACACCTAGCCCAGTGCTTTGAATACAATAGATACTTCAAAATGCTGGAAAGTTGTTTTGTCCAGTCTAATACAATTCTATATAATAAAGAGGAAATATGCTAACTGACCATCACACCATCACAAAGATGGCAGCACCCACAGCCAATAAGGAGGGAATATTCTAATTGATTGTCCCACCCTCAAAGATGGAAGCATCCACAGCCAATAAGGAGGGAATATGCTAATTTTAGGACTCCATTCTTAGTCCCTGAGGGTGTGGTTTTGACCTCACTGCTGTCTCCAGGGATGGGTCTTGTGTCTTGAATCTATCAGTGTGTCTCTTTCCCTCACTCAAGGGACTAGATCAGTGATACTCATATCACACCAGTGGATATAATTTGATGTAAAATGATTACTGGGTGGCCACCAAGAAGGTTCTAAAAGAAAGAAAAGAACTTCTCTCTCTTATTTTATTTTATAATATTTATTAAAATCCAGAACTGATACTGTGTCTTTTATTGTTGTTTGTTTTTACTTTGTTTTAATTTGATTTTGGTTTTTGCAGCCATAGGGGAAAGCCTGGAGCTCTTGGAGGGTGAAGAGCTCTGGAAGTGTGTTATAGGGATGAGCTGGATAAAATAGATAACATGGAAAGCTAGAGAGACAGAGAAACAGACCTGTGGGGACAGTGTGAGGGCTACTGAATCAAGCTTTAGCTAAAGCTGGCCCCTATCGGGCTAAGAAAAAAATACTCCTGATACTCTCATATTATAAATCTTATAGGTATTGTTTGGACATGATTGTGTATGTGTGTGCACATACACATGTGTGTTCAATGTGGAGTTGGGCACAATAAGGGGCAAACAATTTTAAATAAGACAATTGTAAAAATGATCATGAAGTAGCTCAGAACAGAAGTGAGGCAAAGTCATCTTACATCAGTTGAGTAACCTGCCTTTAATGTGAGTATATCAAAAATAATCTTGGAAAATCTAAGTAAATCAACTGAAAATTTCAGAATACCGAGAGTTCCAAAAAAAAACATCTGAATCAAGGGAAATGCACAAAATTTAATCTATATACTAGCAACAACTCCTAAATGAATAAAATGGAGGGAGGAGGAATCCCATTTACAATAACTCCTCAAGCCCCTCAATTAATTATGAGCCAATAGAAATGTGTAGGTTACATATGAAGAAAATTACAAAAGCTTAAGAAAGATGTGAAAGAAGATTGGAGTAGCTTTTAGCTAGATGGAAGGACTCACTATCTTAAAGGTAATAAATTCTACTTAAGTTAATGTTATAACACTACTACTACTTGATTTAGCTTTTTAAAAAAATTGAAAAATTATTCTAAAGATTTAAGAGGAATTTATAGGTGAGAATAGCTATTTTAGAAATTGTTATTTTTGTCTAAATATCAAAAAGCTCTTTATTCTCCTTGCCAGGCCCCAGATTAATTGAGTGGTTCTATGGTGCAGTAAATGAAAATGTCAGACTGTAAGACAGACATCAGATTGAAAGGTTTTTAACAAAGTTGTTTGCTTTTTCTCCCCAGAAAAATATTAAGTTAAAAGAAAACCCTGCCCATATTGATTTCTCAGCCCTCTGTTGATGGCAACTTTCCCCAAGAACTTTATTAAATGTTCGAGGAACTGGGCTTTACTCCTCCCTCTCCCGTGGGACTGTAGTCACAGCCTTCCCTCCAGAGGGAACTGCCTCCCTCTTTAAGGACTAAAAAGTCATTTAGAGATGTCATCAAAAGTAACTTTCCTTTCTCTTTTGAGACACTGGAGGTAGGTTTCCTCAGTCCTCCAATAGAGATATGAAAGTGAATAGTTTCAACAGTTTTTATGATAAGATGGAGCCAGTAGAACAGATTATACTATCCTTCCCTTTCTCTTACTAAGATTTATATAAGCCATCTCAGGAGAATAGGATGAACAGCCTATGCCTGACTGCACTCTACTCGCTGAGTGACGTATGGTCACAATAAAGAAAGCACTTCCACATTCATATTCATTTTCACATTTCATATTCATTCAACAGACGCTTACAGTTCTGGTTAGTAAAGATGTGTAGATTGAAACATGGAGATAACTTTTTTGCTCAATCAATTTTATAAAGATAGGGTAGATGGTCACGTGTAAAGTTGCTGATGGGGCAATAAAAAGAGTACACTCTTGTAGTGATGGCAAGTGTGCAATTGGTACAAAGTTTCTGGTGAGAAAATCAACTAAATGCATTTAGATATTTTAAAAATATTCATTGTGTCTCACACAGTAATTTCACTTCTAATTATCTCTCCCATAGAATAAGATATGAGGCAAGAGATGTCTAAGAGTATATTTTTCTCAGATTAAAGTAGAAAAAGATGTGAAAATAAACATTAAACATTCAACAATGAATAAATTATTAAAGGCTCATGATGAAATAACATCCAACTCTTAAAGCATTTTTCATCCCATCATTTATAATTTTTAATTTTTTTAAATTTGCTATAATTTTTTTAATAATGTTTAAATTGAGCTATCTACACTAATAAAAGAAAAGATTAAAATTGACCGTATCTCCACAATACCCACCAGCCAATCAGGAGTGAGTATGCAAATTAACCCAACAAAGATGGTGGTTTAATTTGCATACATAAGTAGGGAGCAAAGACTGAAGACTCCACCCAAGGGAAAACTGAAGACTGAAGACTAAAAACTGAAGACAGAAGATTGAAGGATCCACTACTGAAGGCTGAAGGCTTGGCTCTGCTGTGGCCCTAGTCCTGGGTACTGAAGAAAAACCAGTGCCAGCAGCCAGGGAATGAAGGCCTATTACACGAATCTTTGTGTAACAGGCCTCTAGTCCTAATATATAAAAATCCTGGGTTGTAACGACAAATAATGACCAGAGGCTGACCAACCAAAAGTCAGTGCTGGCCCTGCCCTCAAGGAAGTGGTAAGGGGCAATCAGGAAGGCAGGCAGAGTGATTAGGGGCAATCAGGTAGGCAGATCAGCAGTTAATTGTGATCAGGTAGGTGGGCGAGCAGTTATTAGCAATCAGGTAGGCAAACGGTCCATTACAGGGCTGGCCCCGCCCCCCAGCAAAGAAAGAGGGAGGCCCAGGACAGCCAAGCCATTGCATCCCAGCCTGTTGCCTGAAGAGGGAGGTCACTAGTGGCAGGGGAGAGGAGGGCAATGCTTCACAGATGGCAAGCAGTGTAGCAGTGGGGGTGGAGTCAGTGCCTGCAGCCTGGAGAAGGAAAATGCCCATAGGCCCTGATCTCAGGCCAGGCCTAGGGACCCTACCCAAGGGGTCCTGGATTGTGAGAGGGTGCAAGCCAGGCTGAGGGACCCTCCCACCCCAAGTGCATGAATTTTTGTGCACCGGGCATCTAGTAATATATATATATATATATATATATATATATATATATATATATATATAACCAACCTTAAATCCAAAATTCAATAAATTTTACATATTTGTACAACTTTCTCCATTACTACCACCCTGAGGGAGAGGGCATTTCTGGCATATCAGACAACTCCTCCCTCCTGCCCAATATCACTCCCCAAAGGTAGCCACTATTTTTATTTTTATCACCATTAATAAGAATTTTCTTGTTCTTTAACTTTTATAAATGAACATGCTTAGTACACACTCTTTTCTGTCTGGCTTCTATGATGCTGAATGTAATTATAGTTCATTTTCATTGATTAATAGTTTTATTTTATGAGTATATAAAATTCATTAATCCATCCTGTTGATGGATGTTTGAGTCATTTCCAGTCAGGAGTTATTATGAATAAAGGTCAATCTTTTTTCAAATCATATGTTTGAAAAACAATGACATAAAAATGTTAAATATAAAGTGAAAACATTTAAAACCTGGAAACTCAAGTCTGATAGTTTGCTACCAATTTAAAAAAATTTTTACCAATACAAACATGTGCAATTTTTATATTGATTACATGTTAAAATGATAATTTAGGGGTATATTGGTTAAATTTTTGTTAAATTAATTTCACCTGTGTTTTTGTATTTTAAAAAATATATAACTATTAGAAAATTTAAAATTACATATATAGCTTACTTTATATTTTTATTGGACAGTTCTGTTCTAGCCAGAAGAGTTTGCAACAAGAATAATAATTGGAATAAAAACCTATTTTTACTTCTAAAAATCCACTTGTACAGAAAAAAAAAGATTGGTAAGAAATACAAGGATTGACTGTGGTTTATATAGATGGTAGGATTATAAACAGGATTGTGTATAAAAGAATATTAGAATGGGGTTGCTATTTTAGTTTTAATAAAAAGACATCAACGTCTGAGTACATATGAATTCAGTCTGTAGGTACTCTCACTGTGTTTTGACTATAAATATATTGAGATGCCTTGAAAGGTTGACAATAAGCAGAATTCCTATGGGCAGAGGTATGTCCTCCTACATCAGGTTGAGGAGTGATTTTCCTCATGACAGATGACTCATAAAGATCACATGAAAAGCTTTACGTGTGTCACAACTATCTGGTGTTCAACACAACCTAAAGGAAGCTAAAGGTGAGAAGCTGTGGCCCAAGAGGGCACAGTAGAGGGGAGATGGGGATGAGGTTGCATTGAGTGAGAGTTGAGTCCATGGATTCCAGTGGTGAGGCAAAGATGCTTCTGCATTTTGCTCATGGACTACCCTGGGGAAATGGGTGGTGGCCTGAGGCCATTTACATCTTACCCCTAGAAGACTGTTTGGGAGACCTACCTGGAGGAGGAGACTTCTGAATTCTCAGAGGCAAAGAGAGGAAAAATTAGCAGCCAGTTCAAGAAAAACATTATTGCCTGTGTTATAAAAAGATTAGGCAAATGATCCTAGTGGGACCCCCAAAGAATCCTAGAGGAGTGCCCTCGAGAAGAAAAGTCAGCTTTCCTCACCCACCAGGCTCGGAAGAAATCATCACCAAGTGCATTGATCACTCAGGCGGGCTTCTCCTGATGCCTCCCGCTCCTCTGCCTCTCAGAGGCACCACCAGGCACTCAGATGGCCAGTTAAGGGAGAGGATGTGAGGGGCTGGAAGCGAAAAGAAGAAATTGGCCACCCTGTCATATCACCTACTACTAGAGGTTTCCAACTGTAAGCAGGAGAGATTTATATATTTAGAAAGCTTAGGATTTCTATTATTATGCAAATCTTTGTAATTAAATCTTTGCAGTGAGGTAATTATTATGACTAACAATGAGTAAGGTATTCTTTTAAAACCTGCCTTAAATGTCACTTTAAGGAGTAAGAAGAAAGCAGTCATGAAGATGAACTTAAATAGGCAGAGGGGAGAAGAATAAAAAGTTATCTTCAGATGGCACTTTTGGATTCATATTGCCAATTATGTACACTTTCCAAGTTTTAGGCAATAAGCATTAGTTAATTTTAAAATGAACATCAGGTAAAAATAATTCTTAGCAAAAAACAAACAAACAAACAAAAAAAAAAACACGAAAATATACAGTATGGAAACAAAGGAGTCAGAGGATTAATTAAAATTTGGTGTTGCCCTTGGCTCATTGTCTACAAGCCTCTGGTCCAATGAAGATTCTATAACTTAACTAATGTCCTTTAATAAATAGTTTTTCTGCTTAAGTTAGCTAGAATAGATTTTTTTACAACTAATGAAAGGAATGTTCTAGACAAAGTATTCCTCTCTCTTCTCTCTGTGGAAATGTATGTATTGAATTACCAGGGTTGATGCCATTAAAATAAACTCTCTTGCTCATGAGACAGCTTTATGATTATTGTTTATTTCTATTGGGAGAAAATGCACTGAAAATGCTGATGTGTTTTAGGCATTGAAACAGTTATGCTCCTCATTTTTAATGCATAAGTTATAATTCTGATGTGTGTATAATTTTGGTAAACTTGCTTTGTTTGGAATTAGCCCTAAGACATGGGTTTACTCTCTGTGTGCTGACAAAGTCAAGTTGCTGAACTTAGAAGCTAGGTTCACAAACTGAGTCTTCTTTCTTATTTTTTTAATTCATTGGCCTCTTATAAAATGACACTTTGATAGTTCCATGAAATTCCCCCCCCCCAATATTTACAGCTATTCATTGCCTGTGTGAATTACCTGTGTGACCCTTTTGGACATGTTGAATATATTAGTAAAATATACTTTTAAAAATAGATAGCAGTTCCCTTTTAACAGATTTTTCTTCTACATAGTGGTTTAACATTTTGATTTGATTTAAGTAGCTGCTCCTTCTTCATGAGCTCATCCACTCTAAATGAAAATGAAAGAATCAGACCCTTATTGGAGTTAAAATCAGGTTTAGAGCTTTACATGTAAAATGGGAAAGAGGAGCAATGGCAATAAGTCAATTTGGACACAGAGTAGATAATCTCTCTCCGATAATAGCATAGATATTCACTGTTCAAGGTTCTTTTTATAGGAATGATTCCCCGTTAATATTTTTAAAATTTGTGTTTTGTGTTATGGGACTCTTTGTACCGAACTACACAGTCTCTCATTTGGTCAATATATCACAATAGTTTCCATATTTTTTTCAAGTAATTGAATCAACATTAAAAAATAAACGTGGTAACCAAATAAATAAGAAGATGCTTGTTGAGAAATAGTGATTTAGATTTGATGGTTGTGATTCAGTCTCAAGAGGTTTTTCTACAAAAAACATAAGTGAAACTGTTCAAGGATACTTCAAGGAATTAACATGAAAATGAAAATGGCTTTAGAGGGAGTAGAAAATACCAGACCCAGATAAAGGAAAAAAAGTCAGGTAGGAAGCATTAAAAGTAAATATAGCTTCAGAGAGTGGATGGTATCTTTATGGCAAAGTTTTCTTATAATAGTCATTAAAATCGGAATATTTCAATCAACTGGTCTTCATTTGAATTTGATGGAGAAAAAATAGTTGCTGGAATAATTTTGGAACATATTAATAGATTGCCAAAGAAGGGGAGTATCTGACACTTTCTTACATTACTGGAGAGAGTGAAGAACATAGCAATCACATCTGGAGAACAGTTTGGCAGTTTCTACTAAATTAGCATTACACCTCACATATGACTAGAAATTTTACTCCTAGATAATATACCCAAGAGAATAAATCAATGTGGCCACACAAAAAATACATGTGCTACAATGTTCACAGCACCTTTATTCTTAGTACCCTAACTGAAACCAATGACCAAAATTACCATCAGTAGAAATGAGTAAATAAATGATGGGATCTATATATATAAAAGGCTAATATGCAAAGTGCCCCCCTGGGAGTTCCACCGGGAGAACGGGATTTCAATTGCTCATTATGACATGTGTTGACCACCAGAAGGTTGCACAGAACATGGCAGGCGACCAGCTGCAGTGGCAGGGTGCTGAGGGAGCAAAGAAAGGAGGAGGTGGGGAAACTGATCAGCCCTGATTGCCGGCCAGGCCTAGGGACCCTATCCATGTATGAATTTTGTGCACCAGGCATTATTAATATAATATTATTAATATAGTATTAATATAATGGAACACTAAGTAGGGAGAAAAAATTAAATTAAGAAGAATAAACTCCAAGTACACATAATAACATATATAAATTTTATGCACATAATTAAGAACAAAAAAAGCTAGAAACAAAAGAGTACAAACTGTAGGAATTTTTTTCATGAAATTCAAGGACAGGCAAAGCTAAGCTATGGATTTAGAGGTTAGAATAGTGACTACCTCTGAGTGAAGTACTGACTGGGAAGGACCACCTGGAAAATTTCTGGGATTCTGGGAATGTTCTCTACCTTGACACAATGGTGGTTGCAGAGGAAACAAATGTAAAGGGTTCACTGAGCTGTATATATACAATTAGTGTGCTTTATTATAGTTCATGCCTGAATAAAATGGGTTTTTAAAACAATAAAATCAATGTTTAGAGGAGAGTAATACTTGATTGCCTCTTTCTTTTTTCCTCACTTCTTGACTAGATATTCTCAGCTAAGTGAAGAAATAATTATATTACCAGACATTATTAAATACATCCAAAGGCCAATTGGCTCTCTAGCCACAGCTCAGCTGCTGTATTGCTGCTAGTCTTTGTTGGTAAAATCCCTAGTAACCACTATCTTTCTCATTCCTTAAAAATAATGTCATCAAACACACACAGACACACACACACAATACAATTATTAACTTACAGAAAAATAAAATTAGATAAAACAAAAGGAACATAATTATTGTGTGCTATGTGGCCCAGCTGTGGAAAGTAATTACATTGTAATTCTAATATAAAAATCCAGGGCTGTGACAATTGAAACAACCAAATGGACGACACAACAAAGGCTGTGTGGGGTGACCAGGCCAGCAGGAAGTGGGCAGTTGGGGTGACCAGGCCAGCAGGGGGTGGGCAGTTGGAGTGACCAGGATGGCAGGAGGGGCAGTTAGGGGCAACCAGGCTGCCAGGGGGAGGGCAGTTAGGGGCAATCAGGCAGGCAGGCAGGTGAGCAGTTAGGAGCCAGCAGTCCCAGATTGTGAAAGGGATGTCCTGAATTGGAGAGGGTACAGGCTGGGCTGAAGGTAGCCCCTCTCCCCCATGCACAAATCTCATGTACCGGGCCTCTAGTAATATATAACTATAAACACTGAATATTGAGAAGACAGAGGAGAAGGGTGTGGATGTGCAAGTTGGAGTTTTCCAAATATGGGCCCCATCAATGCTTCCCATCCATGTGCCTTGCTACTATGTGATCTTGTCAGTCTCCCCTCCAGAGAAATAGTCTAATTCTCCTCTGGCCTTAGGACCCATTTTTTTAATCAATAGAAAGTAGTAGAAATGATAGCAAGTTACTTCCAAAACTATGTCAGAAAGGACCATTTAACAAATGTCTGATTCTCTTGGAACTCCTCCTTTTAGAGCCTTCATCTGCTGCGTAAGAACTCTGCTTAACCTGAGACTACAATGCTGGAGAAACCACAGAGGAAGACAGAGCCCACAAAGCAGCACAGGCAGCCTTCAGCCATGTGAGCCAGTGCAGCAAAAGTGAGATATATGAGTACAGAAGATGATCCTATCAAGGTGAGTCCAGCCTCAGTTGCCATATGACTGTAGGTACATGGAGGCTCCTAAGACAGAAGGATGAACCCACCTGAGCCTTGTAGAATCACAGAACTATAAAGTGATTTTAATTGATGGCCATTTTAAACTTGAATGTGTTTGTAAAGAAATAGGCCAGCCAAACAAGTGTTAAATTCTTATTTTCCATAGAAGTCAAGGAACAGAATACAAAGTAAGCCAAGAAATAGAAGTATAAGCATATAGTTTAGAAATGTGGTTGTAACTTAACTAGAAATAACCCAAAGAGATAAAAAAAATAGTTGCTTTTAGAGAATAAGGTAACAGGTAGAGATGGTGAGACAATGGACCACTATTCTGAGTCATAAGCCTTATAGTGCTATTTCACATTTAAAGCTAAGTTTGATACACATATTTATTTGATAAAAATAAAAATTTAATTTAAAATCAATGACAAAATGGGGATATCTACCTTGCTAGAAATTACATTATGAGTGCAAGATTTGCTGAAGTATATGAAAGTGAGAGCAATTTGAAACTCTACAATACTATCCATATGCTTCACTTGACCTGTTCTTATTTTCTAATTTTCCATTCTGTCTTCAGGCTTATTATTCAACAAAAGCTTTAAAGAAATTCAAGTTATTTTGAAATTTAGTTTGAAAATGTGGGTCCTAGTACCCGTTTTGTATTAAATGTAAAAATTGAGGCCCAATTTGGTCTTAACCATTTTGGGCCTCAATTTTTTTATTTATTGACGAGTGAGTGGAAGTGGATATAACATTGAAGATGTCATTTCCAAAATGTTATATTTAGCATCTCTTGGAAATCTATCCTCAAGCTAATCATTACTCAGTTCTATGATGATAGAGTTAAAATGATCTAGGACAGGAAATCTCACTTTTTGTTCTTATCAGCCCTTCATACATTTTAAATCATCAAGTATCCCAAATACCTTTAGTTTATGTGAGCTATACCTTTTGATATTTATCTTATTAGAAGTTAAAAATAAAATAAACTTATTTGAAAATAACAATATACCAATTACATATTAATATATTTATTATGAATATTATTAGTTTCCAAAATGAAGCAATTTAATGAAAAGAGCAGCGTTATTTTAAATTATTGTAAATTATTTATCTGACTCAATGGATTAGAGTTAGCATTATATCAGCCTCTATATTCAATCTTGCAATATCACACATTGAGTCACCTCTGGAAAACTCCACTACACAATAATTGTAAAAAAAGGCAAATAATGCTTTGGTAGTATTATAAAAAATAATTTTAAACTCACAGATCCCATGAACGGGCTTTAAGGACCTCTGGCCTAAAATATCCCAACGCATTGACCTTGAAGAACTTTAAAGACTGAACCTCTAAAAAGTCAACCAGTCTTTAGATAGATTCAGGTAATAGGTAAGAGATGAACCATCTTTCATTTAACAACTAGAGGCCCAGTGCATGAAATTCATGCAGGGATTGGGTCTTTGGCCTGGCTGGCGATCAGGGCCCATATGTGGGGTGACCAGCGGGGTGATCAGGGGGACCCCTGCTGCCACATACCTTGGCCGGCCTGGCGCTGCCCACTCACTGGCCCTGCCCTCCGCTGCCACCGCTGGTCACCTCTCTTTGTGGGAGGCGACTGGCAGGGCAATTGGGGAACAGCACTGGCCCTCTTGCCAGCCACCCCTCCACCCCATTGCCTGCCACTACTGCTGGTCACCACCCTCTGGAGGGACAGTTGGGGGACCCCTGCTGGCACCCACCTTGGCTGGCTAGGAGCAATTCCTGCATTGAGCCTTTGCCCCCATGTGGTCAGTGTGCATCATAGTGACAAGTTGTTCTATTGGTCATTCTGCCATTCAGTCAATTTGCATATTAAGCTTTTATTATATAGGATATAGAATTATGAAAAGGAACAGAGTATATCAATGAACAGAGAGAAGCAGCATAACATAATGGTTAAGAACTCTGCCTCTGGAATCAAATACAGAGGTTCAAATCCTGGCTCTGCTATTTTTTAGCTGTGGCAAGTTACCCTGTGCCTTCAGGGTTATTATCAGGGTTAATAGGAGTCAGTAGTTCTAAGCACTTAGAATATTGTTTGGCACATAATCAGCACTAATATATACTCTTAAAATAACATAAGCTTCTTCCAGGTGAAAAAATAAAATTCAGCTCATTATGTGAATGCTAATCATGAGGCAAAGGTCTGTGTCTGCCCAGGCTTTACCATTTATGAGTCACTTGACCTTGAGGACCTATTCAACCATCTGACACCTAGTTCCTCAGAGCATATAGGACTCAGTGTGTCTCAACTGAGATGCAATTTGTGAAATCATTCTGGAAAAAGTTTAGTGCTGTGCTACTTTGCAAAAATGGAGGTTTATTCTTATTTATATTCCTATCTGTGGTATGACCTGGCTTAAATACCAGTAGGATTTTTGATGACTGAAAATATCTCCTCTCCTTTTGGATTTCCTTCACCTTGTGGTGTCTGGAATGCTACTATTGAAACATTTCCTTCTCTGCCCCTTGGCATTTTGATTCCTGTTCTCTGTGGTGTTCTTTTCCAAAGCAAAACATATATGATTTAACATCATATAGCATTTTCTGAGCTAATTAATTCCCCTGGGACCTCATGGGACAGAAGTGGGGAGAGAGACCATAAGCTCTTGTGTCTAGAGTTCTACCACATGGCAAAAATGCTGACCAGCTATGGGAACTTTTCTTCCTTAGGTCCTGGACATCACACTTTTGAGGCTGATAGCCAGACACAGGCAGGGTGTGGTGGTAACCAGGGGACTGTGTAGGTAAGGGTACCATTTAACTCATTGTAAGACTGTTGTATATAGGTGAGGAAAGGTGTGGGTGGCACAGATCAAGACCAGGCAGAGAACACTGTAATTCAAAGTCTCCATTTACCCGTCACTGTTGAGATGATTATAAACATGCAGATTTCAGCCCAGATTCAAGAAATAGGATAGTGCAAGGGTGGACAGAATTTGTGCATTGAGTATCCTATGGAACTGGGTTTACATCCTATTTCCACCACTCAATGGAAGCCTGATTTTGGACTAGCCATGTAACTACATCCCATCTCAGTTTTCTTGTTTACTTCTGTTTTAAACCAGGACTCAATATTTTTAAGGCACTGGGGAGTTTTAGAAATTAAGAGTGATCAATTTTGTAGTGCTTGGTGTTCAAATTTCAGGTCAGGCACTTGGTGAAGTCCTAGAGAAGCTTCATTTTCCTTCTTAAATGGGGATAAAAGTAGTACCTGGAATGTTATATGCAGAATAAGAGAAAGCTCCCATAATACCTGACACAAAAGCTTAATAAATATAAATATTTTTATTACAGATTATATGAAGCATCAGCACATAGCCAAGTGCTCATCACATTAGCTCCCTTCCCCTTCAACATTCACTTGGCTTAGCCCTATCACAGTGGTCAATTGTTCAAAAGGTCATATAAATAAGTTGTATGAAAATGCAAGTTCCTTCTTTCTTTCCTCCCTCCCTCCCTCCCTCTCTCTTCCTCCCTCTCTCTCTTCCTTCCTCTCTCTCTTCTTTCCTCCCTCTCTTCCTTCCTTCCTTCCTGCCTTCCTGCCTTCCTTCCTTCCTTCCTTCCTTCCTTCCTTCCTTCCTTCCTTCCTTCCTAGCTAACTAGAACATTTGAAACAATGCAAAGGCTAAGGTTGTTTCACCTATGTTAAATAATAATGCCTTTCTTCCCATAAAATACATTGAAATACTGTGCTGAAGAGGGTCAGCATCAGAAGCTCTTGTTCCTGCTATCTTGTGACTGATAAATCACAACTCACCTCCACACGGGTGCCTGGGAAGAAACACATTGGAACTGACAAAATACAGTTCAACTAAAAATAGAATGACACGTTTTTATGAGACCTACGTGCTGCCTACTGTGCTAAGAAGGCAACTTTAGAATGAAACATTTTTTAATCTATAGTGAAAAGTATGTGGCAGGGATAGTGGGGCACTGGAGGAGAGAGGGTAGGAGAGGAGCTTTGGTCTCCTTTCAGGTGAGTACTGAGCCCTGGCTGGGAAGAGCCTCCTGAGGCACTGGGGCTCAGGTGGATTCTCAGTCTTATCAAAGTCATAATAAACTATCTCCCCCTTAAACCTGTCAGAAGCCAGAAAAAGAACTCCCTTCTATGGTTGAGGGTGTTTGTGGCCTGGTTTTTGGGGATTAGTAAGGGTTTGTACAGCAGCTTCTGATCAGCTTCAGTGGTTCTGAGCCAGGCAAGACAGTTAAGAGGATCTCAGGGACACCTGTCAGCTGTTCAGGGGCTTGAGACTTGATGTGTGTAGCTGCTCTATTCTTTTGGACATAAATTTTATAGGCTTTCCAAAAAAAGTCTACCTCTGTTCTCAAATATGACATAGTTTCATATGAGTCTACTGAAAAGTCCTGAAAACAAGGGAGGAATGTCTAAATGTAATCTATTACAGACATACTAAGACTCGCATTCAGAAACAATTGCTATTTTATATAGGTATTTTAATCTATACAAGTTGCTTTAAAAAAATACCATATACTAGGTGGCTTAAATAATAAACATTTATTTTTCACCGTTCTGGAGGACAGAAAGTCCAAAAGGAAGACACCTGCAGATTTGATGTGTGGTGAGCACCTGGTTCCATGGTGGAAGGGGGCAACTCTGGTTTCTTCAGCCCCTTATTAGGGCACTAATCCCACTCATGAGGCCTTCACCCTCATGGCCTAATCACTTCTCAAAAGCCCCATCTCCTAAGACCATCACATTGTATCAGGGGTTAGGATTCCAACATGCGAATTTTAGGCAGACACAATCATTAAATACGTAACAGGTAGGTTTATCCAATTTATCATAAATGTGGCCATTATAAATGTTAAGATAAATAATATTAAACAAATGAATAAACAAAACAAAGACTTAAAGAAACAGAGAACTGATATTTGCAGGAAGGAAGAAAGTGGGGGAATGGGTGAAAAGGGGAAGGAGAATATAGTCAATAATATTATAATCTTACCAAAAGACAAATGGTTACTAGACTTAGTGTGGTGATCATGTTGTAAGGTATATAAATGTGGATCATCATGTTGTACTCCTGAAACTAATATAATATTGTATGCCAGTTATACTGTAATAAAATGTTTTAAAGAATTAAAAAACTAGCAAAGACCCAGACTTTTGTTCAGATTGAGACAGTTGTGTGGTTTTACTAATTTGTCAAGCTTTGACTGCCAAATAAGACACAGAGGTCATTATCTGTTGTTTGCACCAATCACACTAGGAGAAGACCTCTATATTTGGGAGAGTCATAGATCTTTGTGCAGATAAATATATGTGTCTGATAAGATGCTATGCTACCAATACTTTGGGGATTAAATAATTATAACTAGAGAAAGCACAATAAATAGTTGACTCATCCAATGAGTAAGACCTTTTTTCTGTGAGACCTCTTTTTATCCACAGAATGACTTTAAATAAGGTATATTTGAAATCATGGATTTTAAGATGTAAAAGTCTAGGATGAATTTTTAAAATATTTTTATTGATTTCAGAGAGGAAGGGAGAAGGAGAAAGAGAGATAGAAACATCAAAGATGAGAGAGAAGTATTGATAGGCTGCCTCCTGCACACCCCCTACTAGGGACAAGCCTGAAACCTGGGCATGTGCCCTGACCAGGAATTAATCATATTGAAAACTCCTGGTTCATAGGTTGCTGCTCAACTACTGAGCCATGCTGGCTAGGCTTAACAACTTTCAGTTTAATCTATCTTTTAGAATCCATTCTCATACTGATTGTAATCCTGTGATTTTCTTTTTAACCTCTCTGCATTTAATTTCTTCACTGTGAAAGTTGGGTTGAATCAGAGTTGTACTAGATAATTAACCCTTTCCTTCCATCTCTAAAAATTCTTTTTAAAATTGTTTGTAAACAGGTTCACACTGAAGATAATTTACCCCTAAACAATTCATAGACACCAGCAAATAGTAAGCCACATATTGAATCTCTGTGTACTATGTGTTCCAAAACCTTTTTTTGTGGTTATTTTTGTGTGTGGTTTTTTGTTTGTTTGTTTTTTGTTAAACCAGAGGAAGAGAGGATATTTGTTGAATATCTGTGAATCAGAGCCACTAGGACATTGCTGCACACTCAAATTGGTACCTTTGGGAGCATTTAGTAAGTCATTATTTGCATAGGCACCATGGGAATGAAGGACACCAGCAAGGCGTGGTGAATACCCCAAATAAACAACATTAGAAACTATAACTTCCCCTAGGCTTGGAGGGTGAGAGTGATTATTGGACCTCAGACAGAGATATCTCCAGCATTAGGATAGGAAAGGGACACTGGACCGCTGCCATGGCCTTAAGTAGGATGGACACACTCATTGCTAATCTCTGGCTTCAAGAAAGGGAGCCAGGGGAACCTGGCTCATTCTTCAGTCTGATCTCCTGTCTGTACCTCCTATGGGCCAAATCCAATCCAAAGTGAGAAAATAGGGAGCCTATGCTTATACAAGTTAGGATTCTCCAGAGAAACATAATTAATATGAGACAGAGACACAGACAGAGAGAGAGAGATTTTAAAGAAATTGACTCCTGCAATTGTAGGAGCTGGCAAGTCTGAAATTTGCAGAGCAGACTTGCTGGCTGGAGACCCAGGGAAGATATGCTATTGCAATCTTGAATCCAAAGGCAGTCAAAGGTATAATTCCTTCCTTCTCAGAGGACCTCAGTCTCTGCTCTTAGGCCTTTTGATTAATTGCATGAGACACACCCCTATTATGGAGGATAATCTGCTTTATTTGAGTCTACTAATTTAAATGTTAATCACATTAAAAAATTCCATCACAGAAACATCTAGATTGACCAAACAGTTGGCCACCATATCTTACCCAAGTTTATACATACAATTAACCATTATCTCATCTACTTAGGTTAGGTTTCAGGGGCTTGGAGAACTAGAAAAGGTGAAAAGAGTATTTGAGGGCAGGGGGACACAGACTATATGACAACTCAGCAATTCCAACAGACATTTCATTCTTTCTTGTCAGGTTTTCCAAGGGTATTACATAGGAGCATTTTGTAAACTGTTGGGTTCCCAGTGCCTAACCCAAAATCTGACACATGCTGTTGTAGATTCCCCAAGGATCTTGGTGGAATTGACTTGAATGTCATAAAAAATAAGTGAATTGAGCGAGAATTATCTCAAGATCAATTTTCAAGAAAACACTAATACCACTACAATGTTCTTTAATATTTTGAGCCCCACATCAAATGAATCAGATGTAATCATGTCTTGTAAGGTTTAACATCAGATGACATTTCTAAGCTTCAGTTTTCCTTTATCATAGGATAAATGTGTTCATCAAACTGATGATCACCTGTGCCAACAAAGACTTTAAATCGTTCCCATTGTATCCTTGCAATTATATAAAGGATTAGCCCTATTGCTGGGGTATGATTGAAGTCATATATCAGGTAAATAATCTCAAAACTAATGGTCTGCATCTCTGAGAAATATGACAGCAGGTTTACTCCCAACAAAGGAAACCAGAAAGCATCCTATGTGTCAAAGGACAGAGAAGATAAAATGCAAATGGGTAAAGTTGAAAAGATTTCCAAATAAATGCATGCTGGCTTACATGACACATTATTTTCAAAGTCGCTGAAATGATTGTTCAAAAGCTACCGAGCTATGACCCGTTGAGAAATCAATTTTTCTGGCCAGTTCCTTTTCTCCACCCTACAACCAGGAGCAGGGCAGCTACAATGACTGCAAAGAATGATGAAGGTCATGGGCATGCAGAATGGCACCTCCCAGGCCATTGTGTCACCAAGGAGTGCAGCAGCTATCCATCAAACACCAGCTTGCCTTTGCCTGTCAGTTGGTCCTGATACGAATCTTTCTCTTGTCTCTGTTGCTTTCCCGGTTTGCTGTCAGTTTGGGCAGGTCTTTTCAATGGAAAATTAGTGATTGAGCATCAGAGAACAAAAGTGAAGGAAATATGCAAACACATTGTTCAGGCATGGGAGGCAACTTGTTATAAGAAGAAACTGTCTTACAGGGACAGCCTGAGGCAAAGAGTGGAGTGGCTGAAAATTGTCACTGGAATACTTGCTTTCTGCACCTGCTGTCCTTCATCTGAAGTCCTTGCCACCCCCCACAACATGCCACCTACACACACACAAACACATGCGCAAACATACACTCCTGTAGCTATCCTGGGTCTTAATCCTACAGAGCCTTTATTTATCTATTGCTCAACAAAGCATTGGCCATTGGATTTCACTCTGTGTCCCCGGCACCGTGCTCAGTCCCGGGGGCACAGAGTGAAGTTGCTCAATAAATCTTTCATGAGTGACTGCAGCTTCAATAAGATGTTAGATAAAAGTGGCACAGCCATTTCTGGCCTTGGGAGTGTTGACGATTTAATGAGAGATTCTTAAAGCTGGGATCTCTGAGGGCAGATTTAAAGGCAATGTGATCCACAGGAACCACAAATGTATGCAGCCAGCCCTGCCTGGCAGAGAGGAAGGTGCACCCTGTTCTGACCCTGACCGTTTGGTTTGTAGGCAGAAGGCAGTTCATCATTTCCCAGAGTTCTTAGTTCTAACTTTATCAAGACCACCAAGTCACCAAGGCTGCCAGAGTCGGTACCTATCTCTTCTACACTCTCAAAGAAGCCAGCATTGGAGGTGTCTCTCTTTCCATTGCTCAGAGGGAAAGCCAGGTACAGGTGGCCCCACTGCAGTCTGGGCCTTTGCAGATATCACTCGGGGTGTTCAGTCATCTTTCTATCCCAGAATCCTCTCTTCCACCAAGTTAGCTCAAGCTGTGTGATGCCAGGTGTATGTCTTTGTTCCCTCCTCATAATCTGGCAGTATATTTTGCAGATAACTGTTGATAAATCCTTTTTTTGCTTCATTGATTTCAACTTTCTGATAAGATTATAAATCCTTGAACCTCTGGCTTCCTAAGAAAGTTATTTGTGAGTTGTCTAATGTCTTATTTTTTCTGGTTAAACATTACTTAGGTAGGTTCTTGCTTTGAATATTCTCTAGTAACTTCTCAGTTCAAAGGGGAGTTTGCTCCCAGCCCCTCTGCTGAGAACAGGTGCTGGCATGCAGGAATGCTGACCCTCATTGCAGGCCAAGTCTATCCACATAGGGAACTGAGTAGCTCAAGACCCTGGCCTGGCTACCTCTGGACAGAAGCTGCATCTCCATTTCAAGAAACTTGCTGTTCAAATGTTATTACTTCCCTTGTATGCTATCATGTGGGGATGAAAGATTGAAATTATTGTTATTGTGGGGTCATAAAACTTTTTCTGTAAAAGGCCAGGGATTGAACAATGAGGCTTTAGAGACCAGTTGCTCTCTGCCTCAACTAAACTCTCTCCCAAGTAGGATGAAAGCAGTCTTCCCAAGACTGAACAAGTAAGTGTGACCATGTTCTAACAAAACTCTAAAAAAAAATAGGTGGCAGGATGGAGGTGTAAGCTGAGGACCATGTTTGCCCATCTCTAGTCCACAGGATGAAGTCTACTGTCCTTGCTGCGGGTGATCGCCCATGGTCCTGCTCCGGTCTACCTCTCAGCTCCATCTCTTCTACTGGCTCAAATATCCCACATCCTGAGGAGCAGCCCCCTTATCTCCAAGAAGTTACGTGGCCCCACAACAACATGTTCACACATCTTCCCACTTTGATGTAATAATATGTTCAAAGGTCTGTCATCAGACTGTAAAATTCTATAGGGTGGAGACTGTATCACAGTTCCATCTGCACAAAGCACAGTGTCTGTCACACTGTTGGTTCTCCGTGTTTATTGCAGGAAGAAGAAGGAATGATGAATACAAAGATGGAAGAAAGGAAGAAGGGAAGAGAGAAAGGAAGAAAATAAGGAAGGAAACCAAGAAGCAAAGGGAGGAAGGAAAGGAAGAGGAAAGGAAGCATTCTGTTTCTGGTTGAACATTTTAAGTAAAGTTTCATTGTCCTCAAAGAGTTTGGACATGGGGGTGTTGTCATTAAAGGAAGGTGAGCGGAAACCGGTTTTGCTCAGTGGATAGAGCATCGGCCTGCTGACTGAAAGGTCCCACGTTCAATTGTACCTTGGTTGCGGGCATATCCCCAGTAGGGGGTGTGCAAGAGGCAGCTGACCGATGATTCATGGATGTTTCTAACTCTCTATCCTTCTCTCTTCCTCTCTGTAAAAAATCAATAAAAATATATTAAAAATAAATAAATAAAGGAAGGTGAGTGAAGGTGGTAAAGAGTAGATATTTAGGGGAAAATTGGGGCTAAAGGCAGTCAGAAGGTATCTGATTTTTATTAAGTTCACTGGCTGCTATTGAGTCTGTATTATGTCTCAATTACTTGGTATTATCCCGGATAAAAGAGTATTGCAAGCCATATGCCTTAAGCAGTGCGATAAAAGGTTACTGTGGCAAAAAACAAATTCAGCATTGCATTTGTGGTACCTCTGGGGCTTTAAAATTCATGACAAGAAAATGAGCCAGAAGGAGATGAATCAGAAACAGTAACAAGAAACCACTGCATAGTACAATTTAGTTAATAATATATCTCAATTATGAAGTACATTTAGAAACGTTATGATTTAATTTCTTCTCTCTCTCTGTCATTCTTTCATATGAATTATTTTCAGATTTACCCTGTGGTATAATAATCAAATAAAGGTCATTCATTTGAATTCATAGTATTAAAGCTACTTCCCTTTGTAGAGTGTTTATGGCTTCTCTCAAGGGAATGGTCATTCCTGATGTTGATTATAAGGACAACAGTAAGTTTTCAGATAAGAAATGAAGGTAGGTCTTAGGTAGAGGGGAAAGTACACTATATTTGTCTCTCTGAATCTCATTCTATTTGGTCTAAACAGAAGAGTGTAAATCTCTGGCTCTAATGTTCCTGGGAGACTTGGAAGACCTGATGGTACCACTGTGTGTAGATGGACTCAGAAAGAGGATGAATTAAATATTGTGAGCCCTGCCGAAACCGGTTTGGCTCAGTGGATAGAGCGTCGGTCTGTGGACTGAAAGGTCCCGGGTTCGATTCCGGTCAAGGGCATGTACATTGGTTGCGGGCATATCCCCGGTAGGGGGTGTGCAAGAGGCAGCTGGTCGATGTTTCTCTCTCATCGACATTTCTAGCTCTCTATCTCTCTCCCTTCCTCTCTGTAAAATATCAATAAAATATATCTTTAAAATAAATAAATAAATAAATAAATAAATAAATAAATAAATAAATAAATACTGTGAGCCCAGAAAAGCAAGTGATATCTGTTAAATAGAAATATGTATAGTTATGTTATTCTAGGAATGTATTTTGTTTTTTTTTTACTTCTGTTATGGCTGAGGCTTTACCCAAAAGTTTCAGTCTTGCATCAGCTATATTCAAATGCACAAGATCTATGCTTCTTCTTCTTCTAGCTCTCTGGAGTCATGGTAATTCCCTGAGAACAGCGTGGAAGCAGCAGCAGGAAATGAGAGTTTCCTATGAGTAGGTGGGGCTTAGGATACACTTGGAACTCCACAGTCCAGTGACCAACATGCTTGGATAGAGATCCTTCTCCCGGTTCTAACCTTGGTTCATTTAAAAAAAATATACTGCTTGGGCCAAAACCGGTTTGGCTCAATGGATAGAGCATCGGTCTGAGGACTAAAAGGTCTCAGGTTTAATTCTGGTCAAGGGTATGTATGTTGGTTGTGGGCACATCCCCAGGGGGGGTGTGCAGGAGGCAGCTGGTCAATGTTTCTCTATAATCAACATTTCTAGCTCTCTATACCTTTCCCTTCCTCTCTGTGGAAAATCAATAAAATATATTTTTAAAAATATATACTGCTTGGGCCAGGTGGGGTTCTTCCAAAACCATATAGTCTACCGCTGGGCTCTAGATAGGATTAAAGCCAATGGAAGCCCAGACCCACACAGAGATGAAATAAAATATTGGTCTAGGCCACTGATTTTAGTTATTTTCAACTTAGGTAGTAATGCTCTGATAACACTAAGCATTAAATTTAAAAGCACATGAAATCATAGTTTAAGTTATACTTTTAATGACATTGGTTTTTCTTCTCAGCTTGACTTCCTTTAATAGTTGTTGCTACTCAAAAACATACCAGTGGAAAATATTTGCTTCAAGTCCTAAATGTATACTATAACCATGGAAGTAAAGCTGAACCATTACAGCCATTACACCGATACAGAAACTTTCTCCTGGTTGTCCTGTATCAGTTAACTGGGACACTGTCAGCATTGCCAAAAGGGAAGAGTATTTTTGGCTTTCACTCATGCTTAACTTGTCATACCCACAATAAAACATTGCCTCTCATGTTTCTCAATAATTGGGAGATGACTTAAATTATTCATCACCAGGTAGACTACACATTAAGCTCAGCTTTTGGTAAAACGTTGATATTTTCCTGCTGTCGTTTATGCCCCGAGGATACATTTGATTCATGCAGAGGCGATATTCAGGGCACTTGGATAATAAATTTTCCTCAAGTTCTCTGAGGAAGCAGTATTTCACTGGCCAGTATTTATTTGACCAGCAACCTAATGGAAGAAACTATTTTCAGCATCAGCATTTCCCTTGGTCTAATATATGGTTTAAGGTTCTATGAACTTAAATGACTTTTATTGGCCTTATGCTCAGGAAACAAACACATAAACAAGATTCAGAGAAAAATTTGTCTCAATGTTTTTCTTTTTAATGCCTATTTGGGGAATAAAAGAAATAGAATTCCTATACTTTGAAGAAAATATTCAGATCTTTCCAGTTTTCCCTATAGCACATCTAGGGATAGGTATCATTAATTATTAGTATCTAATAGTTGACAGTTATTTAACATTTACTAGGTGACACATTTTTTAAAAAATGTCTTGAATCCTCATAACAAAGGCTCTGTGATCTAGACCCTTTTATTGTTATCTCCCCCTTTTTATAGTTGATGAAATCGAGGCTCAGAGAGATTAAATAATTTGCTCTCAAGTTTAGAGTTCAAACTCAGAATTGCCCTAGAACCTGTCTTCTTAGCCTCCAGGCCTCAGACCACCTTATCGTCTATGGAGTACCAGGTGTCAGGTGCCTTACATGCTACATTGCTGAGACCTCCCACAGCAGTGAAGTTTCTATTACTGCCTTCCGTTTTCTTGATGAGAAATGAGATTCACCGTGACCGGAGACCTTGCCAGAGCTCACGTGGCTCATAAATTGTAGATCCTGGATGTGAACCCTGATCCTCTGATGCAAACAAGCTTTATTCTTTCCATAACCAGGCACTTTTATTCGTCTCAGTACTTTAAAATATTTAAAGATTTCCCTGTGCACTCTATAATCTATTTTGGAGAGAGGAATAATTTAAGAGCCCAGTCTAGAAGTTTCCAAAGAAACTTTGCAAAGGGCAGTGCCTATTCAGAGAGGAAATTTCAAATTAAATTGAGGACTAGGTTTCCAGGGTGCTTGTACCTGGGGATTGTAACTGAGAGGCAAGCCTGCAGTGGAGGTCAGGACTGGTTTTCCAAGGAAGTCCTGGGATTTTAAAAGTGGGTGCTGGCCGAAATTGATTTGGCTCAGTGGATAGAGTGTCAGCCTGCGGACTGAAAGGTCCCAGGTTCGATTCCGGTCAAGGGCATGTACACTGGTTGCGGGCACATCCCCAGTGGGGGGTGTGCAGGAGGCAGCTGATCGATGATTCTATCTCATTGATGTTTCTAATTCTCTATCCCTCTCTCTTCCTCTCTATAAGAAATCAATAAAATATATTTGAAAAAAAAAGTGGGTGGTGAAGTGTTAGGAATAGAAATGATACTTCTGTACAGCACCTGGAATCAAGATTTGGGGTCAGTGGAGGTCCTGTGCCACTTCTAGGAAATCAACTGAAATAGGAGGAAAGCCATAAATACAACCGGATAAAAGTTTTCCAAGTAGAGCCAACTATATTTGATTGTTTGAATTAGGCTTTGGAGTTATAAAATCTACAAGTGGACCCCAATATTTTAATTTACAGCTGCCATTTAAGTAAAATGTATTGTGGTATTGTTGAAATGTCCTAGAACAATTTCTTCTTTTCTAGAACAGTTAGAAAAAAATTGTTTAAACTACTTTGGGGAACACGAAGATTGTACAAGTGAAAACCAGGGGCTATTGTATAAAAATAGACCATTATTCTATTCAGGGGCTCATTATTTATGTAGCTATTTTTAAGAAGTCCATCTATAACTATTTAAGGCATAAATATGAGAGATAAAATATACAATTAGTTCAAATATTAAAAATATCTAATAGTAATGCTAAAAATGACAGGATAAACCCACAATTATATAAGTGAAGTTAAAAAAAAATAGCAGAGACTTTCTCTCCCAGCAAGATACCTCCATGTATAAAGACGATGTGCTGTGAAAGGCAGAGAGGGAGCAGGGCTGAATTAAACTTGGCAGAATGCTAATAAGCCTCTGTAGAAGCAAGCTTTCCTTTTCCAACAGTGACTCACTTCTGGCTCTGTAGAGAGTGGCAAAAATTATCCAACTGGTGGGGTGGGGCTGGGGTGGGCAAACTTTTTGACTCGGGGGCCACAATGGGTTCTTAAACTGGACCGGAGGGCCGGAACAAAAGCAACCTGACCATGCTGGCACTCTCATCTTGGGCTGCTGGTGAAGGAGCGGAGGGGAGAGCAAGAGAACCCTCTGCTCTTTCGGCTCCTGGGGCCGGATAGAACAGCCGAACTGGCCGGATCTGGCCCGTGGGCCATAGTTGCCCACAGTTGGGCTAGACTAAAGCAAATTTGAGTAGTAGGTGAAGCTAATAAGGAGCACTCTCTTCCTTGTTCTTTGTTCATATGTCCCCTTTCTCTCTCTCTCTCTCTCTCTCTCTCTCTCTCTCTCTCTCTCCCTTCTCTAGGTGGATTCTGCTAGGCAGCCTTTCCTTTCATAGAGTGAACCGTCTAACATGGGCCTTCACTCTGAGCCAACAGGGATTTAAGTGTAATTCACCCCTGGGTCCTGTCTAAAAGCGGGATTGAGGGGGAGGTGGATATAAAGGGGTGTGAACTCAACACAGGGCTCAGTGCAATATGTTTTGTATTGCTGGCCAAGATATGTTAGAGGTCAAGTATTGGTTTGTGAAGCTTTTAATTTGGTGATACATTGTGTGTGTACTAAGTGGCAATGGGGTCTATAGTTCAAATTGTAGGTCATGGGAAAGAGCACTTGCAGTCTAGTGGCAGTGTGATTAATAATATGGATTTGTAAACTAGCATGTAGTGGTTCACCTATCCCCAACCCCCAGCTACACAACTAAGTAATTCCGTGACTTGGGGTAAGTTATTTAACCTACTTATGACTTAATTTCCTAATCTTCAATAACAAGGCCTTTCTCCCAGGGTTGCTATTATCACAATCCCTTGAGAGGCTGGCTGACTTCCTGCCCCTTGTCCACATGGGGGAGACTGAGAAAGAGTGTTCTGAGATAGCGTCACTCATGCTGTCCCCAGAGTGGCAGAGTTGCCCAGAGCTCCCCCCAGGAACTGATAGACAGCACCTGATGAATGTCTGACTGCACCTGCTTGCTTTCATAGACCGCTCACCGTTAGTCTGCTTTGCCTTTGGAGTGAGGATAAGGATTTGCATGTGTGCATTGTGTAACCCAGAGCTGCAGAATCCAACTAGATGCCAGGAGCTATTCTAGGTGCTGATGATGTGACAGTGAGCAAAATGGCTGATATTCCTGCCCTCAGTGGCCAATTTTTCGGTGACAGAAAGACAGTAAACAAATGCATACCTAATGATAGATATTGGTAAGTGGTATACAAAAATGAGGCAGGGGAAGGAGGACTGAGATAAAAATGGGGGCGGGAGCTGTTGGAATGATACCGTGGGGGTGAGCAGTGATGGCCTCTCTGATAAGGTGACATGTGAACCCAGATCTGTGTGAAAAGTGAGGGGAAGTCAGGCTACCCAAGGAGCAGGCAGATATCTGAGAGAAGAACCTTCCAGGTACAGACAGCTCAGCCTTGAGGTGGGAAGGCATTTCATGTGTTCCAGGAACATTAAAGGGGACAGCATGAAGAAAGTGCAGCAAGCAAGGGTCAGAGTAAAGGAGATGAGGTCAGAGAGACCAGAAGGCTTAAATTATGGAGTGCCTTAGCCTCCATGACAGGGACTTGCAATTTTATTCTGAGTGAGGTGAAAAATCACTGGAGTATTTTGATTAGAGAAATGACTATTTTAAAAGGATCACTGGCCATTGTGAAAGGAGTATAGGAAGGAAGAGGTGGAATCAGAGAGAGCTTATAGGAGACAAAAATCCAGTGGAAAGATGGCAGTGATGAGTGTACTGAGAAGTGGTGGGACCCTGGAAACAGACTGAAGAAAAAAACAAGGGAATTTGCTGATGGATTGTCTCCGCAGCTGTGAGAGAAAGAGAGGGGCTGGAAGACTCACCTAGTCTGAACGTTGCCCCACCAGCCAGGCTTCTTGATTGCAAGTGACAGCAGCCCAACTCAAACTAGCTTAAGCTGAAAACAAACAAACAAACAAACAAACAAACAAACAAACAAACGTGAAGCCAAACTGAAAAGATCAGGAGCAGTGCCAGTTCCATTGGAGCCAATTTTCTCAGTGTCTCCCATCCATTTCTTTTTCTGGTAGGCTTCTTTCTCTCAGAATGACTTTCCCATGCACCAGAGACCTGCCTGTGGGCATTTATGACCTATAATTCTTAACCACTTGTACTTGGAAATACATTTCTTGGTTTTGCCTAGATCAAAAGCATCCTTAAAGGAGATTCCTCTGTGAACACGAAGGTATGATCTGAAACTTCCAGGCCAGTTGCTGCCCACCGTCCTCAATCAAAAGCTACCTGAAGTGCCAGAAGACAGAGCACCTCTCTCCCCAACCCCATTTATAACCCAAATAAGAACAATAGACCAGTTCAGAAGCTACAGACCTTCTGCCGGAGACTGAGTATTTGAGCAGGAGGGGTGTGGTGGATTTCAGCCATTTGCATAGGCCAATAATCACCAGGCTGGGCAGCATTAGGCACCAGTATTGGGATGGCAGGTGGTGCGGGAGGGTCCTGGCAGGCAATCAGTAAGGTTTGGCAACCTCACTGATATTGGTAAGGCCCTTTCTTATTTTCAAAATCCTCTTACAGTTTATTTGTTCTCCATAATAATCCCTAAAATTGAGTAAGGTAGGAAACCAGATGCAACCTTCCTTTCACTCTCCTCTCCCCCTCTTCTATCATCCTATATAATAAAAGGGTAATATGCAAATTGACCCTAATGGTGGAACAACCAATAGCTATGATGCACACTGACCACCAGGGGGCAGACACTCAATGCAGGATCTGCTCCCTGGTGGTCAGTGCACTCTCACAGGAGGAGCTCTGCTCAAGCACAAGCTGGGCTGATGTCTGAGAACACAGCAGAGATAGCAGGAGCTTCTCCCATCTCCTTGGCAGCCCTAAGAATGTCCTGGGAATGGGCCTAAGCTGGCAGATGGACATCCCCTGAGGGGTTCCAGATGGCAAGAGGGCACAGGCTGGGCTGAGGGACCCCCGAGTGCACAAATTTTTATGCACTGGGCCTCTAGTAGTCTAGAATGAAGGAAATACTAAGTCCTCAGTCAAGGGTGAAAGCCATTAGGTGGCAGCCTCAGGTATAGATTTCTTAGTCTACTCAGTGCTGTTCCCAGTTGCATAGAAAAGTATATTCGATCACCTGTGTGTTCTCTAAAGTAGAATGCTAATACCCCTCTGGCTTTTTAAAGAGGCTTCCCAGATTGTGTTGTTACTTTTGTTGACAATAAAAATGAAGAAAGAAGCAAATAAAATAAAAAAATCAGACAACTCTCAGGCTGAGAAATGCAAATAGCTACACAGAAATATCATGGGAGACTTATACAATATTTTGGACAAAAACATCAGCACTGTATCTGATGAGAAACCAGGCTACCCAAGGAGCAAAAGGCTTTGTAAAACAAACAAAAACCTGAAATGAATGGGAATGTATGGGCAGGGTGGCTGATCATTATCTGAGCTGGGCAGTGCCCCATACAGAGCTTGGTGCCTGACTTCTCCTTCAGAAATCAAGGGCAGTGATCTGACTGGTGAGACAAGTTAGTCATGGGAACCAAATTTTTCATGATGAGAGTTTGTGAAAACTCTCATTCAGTTTTGCTCCAGGCACTTTCTGCACTGACAGCAATGATAGATACAGCTTTCTAAGCTTTGTTTTCTTTGTCTAGACTCTAGACACAATGAATGTATTTTTATAAACTGCATGCATTATCCATGTTACGAATGATTGTACAGTCCACAGAGTCTCAAAATGAAGCTCTGATATTTGTTAATATAAATGATTTTTCTTAGCCATTAATTTCGTGTTAGTTCAGCATTTACTTCTTTATTTACTTACCCACTCACTCCCTCCCTCTCACCTTCTTTGATGTCACTAAACTTTTCATGAGTGCCTATTATGTGCAAGGTTCCAGGCTGTATAGGACAGGGTCTGGTGAAGTTCATAGTCTAAGAGGTGTGAATATTGTGGAGGAGGGGGGAATTCTGTGGTCAATGCTGTTGACCTGGTAAAATATTAAAATAGAACCTTTGACACCAGTTCCACTTTTACACAACATATGGACTGTTTTGTTAATGAAGTCAGCCAGCCAGCCCACCCCTGGAGTCTCGCTCTCTCTTTGGGGCAGTCTTCTTTTTTTAGCAGCTCTCATTTCCTCTCCAATTATACAGACAATTAGCTTGGGGTGCAGCTTTATCCACTGCAAGCAATTCTAAATAGACTGTTGGTTTGTATTTTTTTTTTTCCATTGGCTGTTGACAAAGTCTGCCATTCAGGTGTAGATGGATTCTGTGCAGGTTTTGCCATTTTCTCTTGATGTCTTTGAAGGAGATGATCATTGTTCCCAATGATACAGTTTATAACCACCAATGATGACTTTGCTTACACCTTGCCTCACTTACTTTACTGGAGCTTTCAGACGGATTTCCTAATCTCATTGCCCATCCTTATAAGTACAAAACGGTATCCACTGTTTGGAAGCTCTTCCAAGAAGAGAAGGGAGTTGGGGAGGTGGGGAGTCTTTTATTCTTAGATTTTTATTTATTTATTTATTTTTTGGCTAAAGTGGTAGGGAAGAAAACTTAAGTGATGATATTCTATGGTTCTTTCTTGATTCCCCTTCATGACCTGACTTATTACATATATATTTTTTAAAAGCTGTATCCTACTACTCTGACATCTATGTTAACTTTGAGAAGCCACTTAATTGGGGGGCTCATTTGAATGATCTCTGAGCGCCCGCCCCCAGCACAGCACCGTGTTTAATGCTTTGTTCCTCCCACCGTGTAACTGGCAGATGAAGAGGAGTTTCTATGGCATCTTTTATCATTACCTTGACTATCTGTCTAGATCCCTGCAATAAGCACTTAGATTTTACTTAGATAATTTCAGGGGATTAAAAAAAATCCATAAACTTCATATTTAAGATAAAGAGTTACTTTCTCTTAAAAAAGGAAGTGAATTGCCTTGAAGTGCTCTCATTATTCTAACCCAGCGAGGATTCCCGTTGCTGACCACTTCACTGGGATGGTGTTTCATCATCAGGATTACTGCTCATTTCACATTTAGAACCAACAGGAAGCTGCGCAGTAGCACCACATCCTTGACATTATTTATCATTGTGATAGTTTAATGTTATGGCTCTGGCCCCGTTTGCCCATCTTGCAATCATACCACAGGACAGGTCAGAATCTGTCTCTCTGATATTCTGGCTCAGTTGACACGTTTAAGCAGCCTACCGTAAATTTCAGCCTTATTAGACAGGCACTGAGCCTTTATTTCACACTCATTTACATTTACAACCCCTCTGCCATTATCCCTTTATGATCCCAATAACTATTTATCTTGACCTCCTGTATAATGTTTTGTAACCCCGCTCCAACTACAAACTATAAGGAAAAGTAGTACCTACTGAAAACCCCTGGAATTTTTTTATACGTCACATTTAGAATTAGAATCCAGGGAGATCCATTCTCCGAGTCTCTCAGGTAAATGCCTTCTGCACAGGAGAACTGAGTTCAAATGAAGAACCTACACGGAGTGCCCTCGCTTTTTTGCATCAGATGGAGCCTGGGGAACCAGAGACCTGTATTGATTTAACTTTAACAACCTGAGTGAGGTCTGAGTCACCTGGGCAGTGGTCCCTTCCTCTTGAGGAGGCTAAAAGGGGTAACTCCAATGTAACCCTCATATTGGGAGGCTAGTGACCTAAATCCAAGCCAGCAAGCTCAGTGTACATTCCTGATAACCTATAATTAAGTCTCTCTCTCCTTCCCAGATACTGGTCTTGCAGAAGCTGTTACTGTGAACAGTGCACTGCCCCGGAGGGAGGGTTATTAACGCTGGGGCCAGGCCAGACCATCAGATATGCCTGGAGATCCCCAACACCTGGGGGCCTTCTTGCAAGCCCCGCATAAAGGACTGGAAGCATAATTCATGTTTGTGGGACAAAGACCACAGGGAGGGAGATATAAAGGAAAGCCCCATGCAGGTTCCTTCACTCAGATTTGGAGTGAAGTTCCTGAGTCTGCTGGTGTATTAAACAGTGTCCCTCCTTTTTCTCAGAAGTGTCCTTGGTTTTCTTTGGTCTTCTGCAACACTCAATCGGATGACTGGCATCTAAGAGACCACTGAATGCATTTCTCTTATTTCTCTTTTGTAGGCCGACACTCGGACATTCAGGGATTGCTTTGAAGGACATCAGGAAAACTAGTCTTTTTCTTCTCGGAGCTGTATGCTCTCACACACTTCAACTTTCATATTGAAGCCCCGATATCTAAACCCCTGTAGGATATCTGTCAGCAGTTGGCAACAACACATGTTATGATGCCAGACATCGCTGCATTCCCCTTGGTAATTCCCTATTGTCATCTGTGAATGTGTCAATCAAGGTTGCAGGGCACCATACTTCTGAGAAGCAAAGAGGGGCAGGTGTGGGCGATCCCATTGGATCTGGTTTATTTTCTTTTTTGTGGCATATGATGTGACACATTCTTCAAAACATCTTAAAATAGAGTTTTGTTTAACTAGTGGAGACTTTCATTTGAGGGATATGGTTCCAATGTGTGTTTTAGGTATACTCGTGTGTAATACATAAGATGTATTCTTGAGAAAATTATTTAACACAATTTTTCCTTGTGTGCAGGAAGTCAAATGAAGAATTTGGGGATGCAGCAAAGCCTGACATAAAACTTGGGCATGGCCCTCTTTTCCCTTTGGCTGTCAAATAAAAAATGACACTAGCCAACACAACAATAGCTGTTTAGTATGAATGAATAAAAATCATCTCTTTTTTTTGCCATATCTGCAAAAAAAATGTACTTTTGGTGTGCAGCAGAATTTTAGGAATTAGTTTATGAGTGCCATGAGATGAAAAAGCTACAAAATTGCTGATCTAGGCTAATATGATAATAGGCAGTAACAGTTAAGAAATGAGCCTTCATGAGCAACTTAATTTTACATTAGCTGCAGCATTCTGGAGATGATCCTTTTATTGGTATAAAAAAATTGGAGAATATGTATCCTGAACTCAAGAGATCAACAGACAACAGTTTAAGAAATTATTAAACTTTGGTTTCTGAAAATATTTTTCAATGTGGGTTACTGCTGCAAAAAATAAATTTAGGCTTTATAATGATAGTTTTCAAAAATTTTCATAAAGAGCAGACAAAATTATAACATTCTATTGGAAATCTCAGAGAGGCATTTAATAACTGTTATCTTGACCTGTTGGTATAAATTTTAGGGGCTGTAGCTGATTTGAGGGGAATTTTACTGGGATGATTGGGGTGGGGTTTACCGAAACTCTTAATGACTTCAAACTGTTGCCTCACATTCTGTTAAATGAGGGAATGGTCTGGCTGGCCTGCTGGGCTGCTCTCTCTACCTGCTTAAATACACATTGGCATAAACTTTGCAAAAAAGGGCCTGCCAGGTAATCAGGCCCACAGCCTTCCGGTGCTCCCAGAAGCTGCAATTTGCTGCCTTCATCCTTCTGAGCCTGATTGTGTGTGCTACTAAGTAGAAAAACAATACAAAACCATCTTAAAAAACAGTTTTTAAAAATTTAAATTTAACATTTACACAGGGAATTTATCTAATAAATTGTAAAGTACAATGAGCACGTGGCTTTGGGGTCACAGATACACACACATGGCAGCTGTAACTACTTACTCCTCTCCGAACCCTCAATTTAGGACAACCAATTTCTAGTCCTGTTGGATTGTTCAATTGCCCCAACTATGCAAATCATAATTTTGAATATAAGAAAAAATAGACCCTCAAATGATACTCCCAGATTGTCAACCTGTTGGCAGCTGATACTTTATGAAATGTTGTTCCTGCATTTACTGTCACTAGGAATTGTTCTAGGACTATGGGTGCAAATATGAAAACCACACTTTTCCCCCTCATGCAGCTCACAGTCAGGTACAGGGGAAAAAGAGCAAACAAACAATTTTTAAAAATTACTTGCATGGGGAATAGATGATGTGCACGGGGAACACTGCTGAAGGATCAAAGACATGCCTGGGGAGTCAGGAAAAGCTTCACTAAGGTGTGTTGAATACATTTTAGGCCCAAGATGGAGCCATCCCTGCTCATTGTACTATGTCAGCAAACCGGAATTTAGATTAATTTCATGTCCCCATAAATGTTCCACTTGTCCAGAAACCCAGTGTAGTTAGTTAGTCAGCCAAGTCCCCAAACACCAAGCCAGTTCTTGCCTCTATACTTAATTCCTTGCTCTTCATCCCCCCCACCCATTCCTTGTTACTTATTCTTTATTCTATAAAAACATCCTACCTTCCACCCCATTTTGCATTTCTCTGGACAAATTGGGAACAGGGATTGCTTGCTTTATGAAGTGTTAAAGTGTGTATCACCCAAATTGTCTTCTTTAATCATTTTTAAAATATATATTTTATTGATTTTTTTTTTTTTACAGAGAGGAAGAGAGGGATAGAGAGTTAGAAATATCAATGAGAGAGAATCATCGATCAGCTGCCTCCTGCACACTCCCCACTGGGGATGTGCCTGGCCCTTGACCGGAATCAAACCTGGGACCCTACAGTCCACAGGCTAACGCTCTATCCACTGAGCCACACCGTTTTCGGCTTTGTTAATCATTTTGAACATGTCCTAACATATATACTCATATACACATATACCCACTCATGTATATGATAAGCCTGCTGAACTACTTTCCCCCTCCTTCCCTACTCACAAACAGATAAGCAGATCAACACACATTTTAACAAACAAACTATGCATCCAACTTTTTGCACGCTCATATTCTTTTGTTCCAAATGATTCTCTCTTATTTAATCCAGGCTGGCCATCTGCTCTGACCTCTTGGTAGTCCCCTGCCTCAGCTCTGCATTCACCCTTTATATCTGCTTCTAGATATTAACTTCCTATTCCAGCTCCCTCATCAGACATGAGTCACAACTTATCTCCATATACTGGCTCTCTCACATCTGCAGAAGCTCCAATAACCACCCACTGGTGTTGATGTGATTCTGGATTATTTGCCCTGCAAATCTTGGAATTAAACATACTCTGCCCTATTAAGAAGTCTCAATCCTGAAATTTTAGTAACCATCTAAAGTCCTTCCAACTCCCTACTTTGGTCGCTCTTTCCTCTGAACCCTACAACATCTTTGGCATACCAAGGGAAAACAATGGGTAGCAAATACATTTTAGATTCTATCCTACCCCATCTGTTATAAAAGAATAACCAAGGCATAGAGACTTCTCCCTTCCTCTATTCCGCCCCCTTCCCACCCTTTCCCCTTTACAGTGGGCATAGCCAAGGGATTTTTCCTTCCCTACCACACAACTACAAGGTGAAATGCCATGTACAGTGAGCACTGGAAAAGCTCTTAAATGTGATGTTTATTATGGGCTGCATCATTGGGTTTCCATTCCTCCCTGCCATGGTAACATACTTCTTAGAAGTATAATGGAAACTAGAACAAAAATATTAAATGTGCATGTAAACATTTTTCTCTTAGCATTTATTACATTTATGCCAGGAAACTACTAAGGACTACAGAATCAAATATGCATTAAGAATATCACCTTCGGCCTTGTGCCCTGGGAGAGCCGTGCGCCCTGGGGAAGAGGTGGGGGAGGGGGAGTGTGTGTGAACCAGAGGAGGAGCGGATTCTATTTGTGTGGTCTTGAGATAGTCACCATAAAACAAGCAGACTGCCAAATGAGGAGCGAATTCTATTCATGTGGTCCTGAGATAGTCACCATAAAACAAGCAGACTGTCAAATGACAGTGGGGAGGGGAAGGAGACCTGGGGGGAGATAAGAAATCAACAGAAGGACTGGTATGCATGCATATAAGTACAACAAAGAACACAGAACTCTGGGGAGGGAGGGCATGAATGGGAGGTGGGGGGGGGGGCAATGGTAAGCTATGCACACATATAATACCTTAATAATTTTTTTAAAATGAAAAAAAAGAATATCACCTTCATTTAAAGAAATCTGTTACATGCACAGATAACTAAAATAACAATTATGGAATAATGAAAGACAGAATCATTAATTTGGTGTCTGGAAGAAAGAAAAGCAAGAATTATGTAGTATTAGAACTGTGCCGTGGTGGTATGAGAGAAATTACATAAAATTTCAACATGTAACTAATATATAGAATGAAGTCTACCTGTTATTTCCTTTCAACTCCAAAAATTTCTATTACCTTTTAAAAATAGCAAAATCTTAAAGATTGAATTACTCCTGAGAGTGGATTGAAAAGGAGGCTATAAGGATGGAAATAAATTCGAGTAACCTGCCAAGGCACCAGGACTCACATTTGTTACATTAAAGAGGCTCATCTACTGTCCTTCGTGGCAAAGTAAGAAATATTGACCAGAGAGATCTATTGCAGAGGACACTGGCCAAGGAGTTAGGTGGCATTCTAGTCTCAGCTCTACAACAAATGTGCTTCCTGACCTTGGGTAAATATCTTGGCTTCCTTTTGTTTTCAGAATCTCTCTGTTCCATCGACATATGGATTATTTTCTTCTTTATGGCCATTGCCGTGGCCTATCTTCAATGCACTCTCATTTTCTAATGTAAATGACAAATGTTTTTGCTCAGATTTGCATACCAAGATTAATAGGTTCTAAGTCCAAGGCTGCAAAATGTAAATAGTTCCACTACTCACAATGAGGAAGACAACCAGGACTGATTCCAAAACTCCATGAAGAAACCTGTGGACACATCCACATTGGTAAATGATGGATTTGGATGTTTCTTATTGTAATAGGGACAGTTTTAAAAATGAACAAGCATTAGAGAAAAGGGAAAAAGAATGGGCAGGCATTTAATACAGCAACAAAGATGGATATATGAAAAAAACTAAATGGAATATCGGGTAGGGCAAAAAGTGTGTTTTCAGTTGCTCATGTGAAAAATAATATAATAATTAGCACATAGTAATATAAGAATAAACTCTGTGCTTCCCATACTTGCAACCTGCTTTTCCCTACCATGAATGTAGAGGCCAGCTCTGTGTGCATGGAGCCAGATGGAGCAGATGGAAATGTGGAGTTCTGATACAGCCTCAACAATACCTTTAACTGACCACACGGGGTGTCCCGAAGAGAAAATTACCCATCAGAATTGCCCCATGTTGAGAAAAAGTGTCCCGGACATATAAGTATCCTTAGAATATAAAAGTAATTTGCACCAGGCTATACTGTCTTGGTGCAAATATTTTTTGGCAAATATTCTTTTGGCAGAGTTTGCACCATGCACTGTCTACATATACATGTGGCCGATCCATCTTCATTTTTGGGTTTCTCTACTATTAGAGTAATATGTTAACAATCTGAGCAGTAAACCCAGTTTCTTATGAGTCTAAAGAAATGCTTGGGCTGTGAAAATTACATTTCTGTGCTGACATTCAGAGAACTACCTATGACTATGGTGAAGAGGCACTTATGGTCCTCACTTGAGCCACATAGCATCCTTCTTCACCCTGACCAAGCCTCTAACTAGTAAGAGAGGAGAAAATCTAAACTCTTCCTTTAGCCTTAACTACTGTATACTTAGGACATACAGCCATATGTCCACATCTATACAGCTTTGGATCTAGATCTAGAGTATCTATTCTTTCTGTCTGCCTAGCTATCTCCCTATCATTTTTCCAGAAACATTTGTATTTAAATTGATGGCAATTTAAACTTAGCTGCACAATCAAGAATACTTGTTATCTTAGAGCATGCCTTCTTTCTTAAAAAACAAAAACAAACAAGCAAACAAACAAACAAAAAAACCAGAGTCACCCAGAGTTATATGGTTATGGAGAAACTGTTCACTTAATTTCTGGGGCAGCTGGGATATGAGTGAAGTAATCCAAAAGCAAGGACCTGAGTCTTACCATGTAAAGAGCTCTCAGAGCTGAAACTGGTTTGGCTCAGTGGATAGAGCATCGGCCTGTGGACTGAAAGGTCCCAGGTTCGATCCCGGTCAGGGGCATGTACCTTGGTTGTGGGCACATCCTTGGTGGGGGGTGTGCGGGAGGCAGCTGATTGATGTTTCTCTCTCATCAATGTTTCTAACTCTCTATCCCTCTCTCTTCCTCACTTTGAAAAATCAATAAAATATATTTTTTTAAAAAAAAGAGTTCTCAGAGTGAGAGGGGATGAAGTAGAGGTAGAGTTGACCCCTTTCCTCCCATTAGAAGCCCTTAAAAGTCAGAGGGGACCATGAGCATGTCGAGTGTGCCCAGAAGTAACAGTAATTGTGGGAGGCGTGGTTTTAAAGCTGCAGTTGTTCTGTGTGAGTTCAGAACACAGACGGAATGATGAGAGCATGAGAGGTCAGGAGCCTGGGCTCTGGGACCTGGAAAAAGAAAGCTGGCAGAGGGGCTGCATGGCCACAGTGACAGATTAAAGGAATTCCCAGAACACTGAGGTCTTTTGTGAGTACTTTCAAGGGACAAGTTCTACAGATTTGCTTACTTTACATCATACTCCTTTTACTCTGCTATGATTTGCTCTATTTTTAAAAACAATGTGGTCATTAAAGGAACTCTTTGTGCTGCCAAGGTGCTTCAGAGGGCCACTTGAATACTGAAGAGTTAGCAATAGCAGAAGAGAGCACTGGCACAGCACCCTCGAGAGAATAAATAATAACTACTAATCCCTCACATTTAACAGGTGAGGAGATAAGGGTAGAGGGTTAAACAGCTTGCCCTAGATCTCACTTGTGATGAGACAAATTCTGTTCTGCTTGCTTCTGAGTCTCAAGCTTTGAACCAGTAGGCTCAAAAATTGTTCAATGAATGCAGCACAAAGAAACCATGTTTCCAAAATTGTTGTTAAGAAAATTTACGGGCCCTCCAGGGAGGGAAGAGCCTCACAATCGTATCTTCAGCATCTTTCCTATTCCCTATTTTCATGGGGTAAGGATAGGACAAAGGAATAAAATCTCTAAGGAGCTGCCCAATATAAGTGCCCTCTTTCTTATTACTTAAAGTTCTTACTACTTAGAGAATCATTAATTAAAAACAATGCCTTATATCTATGTGATTGTCTATAACTTATAAAATGTTCCCAGATATTATCTCTTCTTTCATTTGATTATATTTCAATCCAATAGAATTTATCAGTTCATCTTTATCTACATGATTATAAATATTAAGAAAATGTTTGGGGAAAGGAGGAAATGTAAAAATTGGTCATTCAACCTGACTGCATGCTCTGAATCCTGAAGACACAGCATCCAAATGGTTGGTTGCTTTTCCCCATTTATTAGGAGATTTGTTAGATGCCTCAATCTAGCCTTTTTTAAAAAGGAAGAAAAAAAACTTGAAAATATATTCAATATTATTCATCTGGCAAGTTTCCCAGATATTTCAAATATCTCTTATTAACTAGCATCAGAAGTTAAAGTAGCCTGTTTTGCAGAGTTATTTCATTCAATCACTTCTTTATTTAATTTATTTTACCTGTCTTTTGAAAAATTCATTTACCCATCCTTCCAGATAAGCATACACACACAGCATCAAAACATATAAAATAGTTTGTATTAGTGACAGCCCATATAACTTATTGACAAATACTCATAGAAGTCATGAGCTCTACATTATAGATATCTAATTTATATACTCTTTGATTATTAAGAATAAATTTTATTTTAGCATCATGCCATTAAGCATACATTGATTGTATTTGATTATCAGGATTGCAAAGTTAAAAAATAATAGGAACTCTGAAACCGGTTTGGCTCAGTGGTAGAGCATCGGTCTGCGGACTGAAAGGTCCCGGGTTCGATTCCGGTCAAGGGCATGTACACTGGTTGCGGGCACATCCCCTGTCGGGGGTGTGCAGGAGGCAGCTGGTCGATGTTTCTCTCTCATTGACATTTCTAGCCCTCTATCTCTCTCCTTTCCTCTCTGTAAAATATCAATAAAACATATTTTTAAAAATAATAGGAAGGACCTATAGTCAATCCCCCAATTTTCAACGAGATTAATCTTAATACCCCTGTTTTAACTAAGTGGAGCTTTTCAAGAATTAGTTGGTTCTTTCATATCTTAGAAAGCTATTTATAAAAGTTGGCAGCCCTCATTTAACTTGCCATGCATTAAAATATACTTAGAATTAAGAGTTAGAAGGACATGCATGTTTAATAAACTGTTAAGATTTTTAGTTATTGTACTTTGTGGTTGACATAATGATATGGCACTTGTTGTGTATCTGTTTTCTACTAGTTCCTAGGAGAATAAGAGCTAAGAGATGCCTTTATTAACAACAACTGCTTTCATTGATGCTCGCCATGGACTAGGTTCTTTGATTAAGTATTTTTCACTCTTTTTTCCTCAGTGTATATTCTTTATTTTATAAAAGCAGCTAGTTAGAAATAGTTTTAAAGATTCTACAATCTCAATTGATACTATCCCAATTAATGCCTGATATTACAGCAGGGCCCGTATTTCCATGGCAGTTTCAAAGTCCTTGCTCAATCATCTTTCCATATTTGAACAGAGGATCTATCCATTCTAGGTGTTGTCCTCACTGCTGTGTCATGGCCACCATGGTGGCCACCACTGGAGTCATCACAGTTGATTCCATTATGCAGTCCTCGGTAGCTATTCCCTCGGAGGTGTTCCTGGAGACAAAGCACCTGCCTGAACACAACAGTAATATCTGATGCTTTTGCAAGAAGATATTGTTTCAAGAAATGTCCATCTCAAAAAGTTGGCTTAAATACTCACTGAAGAGTGAGTACTCAATGAGTATTTTCTTCAGGGTATTTCTATGTACCCTGAAGTTCACTTCCGAATGTGCCAGCTGTTTGCCCACAAATTTGGAGCTGCAGGGCTCCTCTGGGTTGTAGGTGAGTTCTGTCATTCACTATACCTGAATGACAGCCCCAGAGTAAGTGTCTTTTCCTCTTGGGTGCAGTGAAGTCGGGTGTTCCATCCCAATAGGTCTTCTCCTTTATTGTTTGGAGGTTGACTGAAGGTCTTGCTTGCCTCCCAATTTCCCCATATCCAGCACTAAAAGCCATTGCTATGTCATTACCTAAGACTTCCACAGGCAATCACAGCACAAAGCCCACTCCAATTTAAGCCGAAGGCTAAGCAATCTCTTAAGGGAGCCACCAAGCAAAACATGAATCTAAGTGAACACTGGGGAGTGAAGACCTCTTGAAATCACTCAGCCAAGAAAGATAGATTTGATTTAGGCTGCAAGGCCCCATCCTGGAAATCTACTTAGTAATTTGTATTATCTGAAGGAATTAATATGTGAAAAAAGAAGTCTGGTCATCTATTCTAGCAAACAAATAGAAGGGTTTCCTTGAGGTATGGAAATTCCTGGTCTGGGAAACAGGAAGCCAAATTTGTAGTCTCATTTTATTTTTCCTTTTCAGATATTGCATTGTTACAGTCAGGCAAACTTATAGCTTCACGTTATTACAATATTGAAAATCAAGGCTTTTGATCGTCTATAAGTAAATTACATTTTGAATGGAAAAACAGGAAGATATACAACAGAAAACAAAAATTGTATACCCTCCAGGGATCTTAGGGGAAAAAAAAAAACCCACAAGCAAGGAATTGGTCTATGGAGATGTTTTGAAAGATGTCGAAGATTTTTTTTTTAATTTGAAAGTTAAGAACTATATTTACAAAGATAACAAAATAAACAATGTTACCAGGCCATTTGTAACAATTCTTAACAATTCTGAAAAATTCTGAAGTCTGCCTTGACATAGTGCCAGTGCCAAGGGAAGAGTGTTCCTAATTTTGAAGAATTCCACTGCACACTTGAGTTTACTAATTATTTCACCAGTCAACTACAGAAAACTAGCAATTAGGATGAGATTATACAATCAATGTAAGATTATAAGATAGGGGAAATAAGGTTTTTAAATTTACATGATTATTCGTAAAGTATACAGAACATTGTATGTGTATATATTGATTATTGCAGAAGCTTAGTTTTAATGCACCTGCCACGTTTTTTTATATCCATTTCTCACATGCTAGTGTGTTTTGTGGGTGTCTCAGCCTATCAATAACTAATGTGGTCAGACCAGCCCTTAAGATTGCATAATATCCTTTAGCAATAAGCATCAGAAAACTTTGGAAACTTAAACGTTTATTACTCACAAGACCTGAAATATACCTAGTACACCAGGGGCCACCCCAGAAGGTGTGGGGCAATCTACCAATTTAGCTTCTGGGTTGTGAAACTTCTTATTCGAAGTTTCAAAGGAGGGACTGGTAAAAACAGAGCTTGCTGTGCCAAAACATGCCTTTGGGATAATGATTATTTTAACTTGGTTATTTTTAAAAAAACAAAAGACTCAGGAAGAACCTTTGACCTTCCCCTACCTGCCTAAAAGAATTTAGATAGAAAGTGTAGTCCAGGAAAGTAGATATCACCTTTGATAACTAACTTATTATGAACTAAATCTGAAAGAAATAAACCTAGCAAAGCCCACTGGATCAGTCCTCTCTGTGTCCAACAGACATTTATTTACCAAACGTTTGCTTTTCTATCTACATGTGAATTGCTTTTCTTCCCTTTCAGATCCCAAACCACTACCCCTTCTCCATAACTCAAGATAACATATCAGCCTCACCTGGCCAATCTGTGTCAGGTCCCATATTCTTATGGAAACTCCAGATAAATTAAATAATTTGGTCATTTTTTTTCTGTTAATCTGTCTCATGATAATTTGATTACTAGTCTAGCTAGAGGAATTTAGAATGATAGAGGAAAATTTTATTTTTTCTTCCCCACAGCAGTGAAATAATATATGTAAAGAACCCAGGAGAGCATAATACAGGATTAAAACTCAAGTGAAAAAAAGTTATGATTCCTTCCAAGGTTCCCACCTTTAATTTAGTAGTTATTACTTGGAAATGAATT
The DNA here is from genome assembly GCA_963924515.1 of Vespertilio murinus. NCBI lineage: Eukaryota > Metazoa > Chordata > Mammalia > Chiroptera > Vespertilionidae > Vespertilio > Vespertilio murinus. The sequence continues at coordinate 173,711,088 of OZ004705.1, read as the reverse complement.
TCTTTGGGTTATACCCCCTCTAATAGATTATGAGTTCTTCAAGGACCCTGCACACGATCTAGCTCATAGTAAGCTTTCAATACAATTTGTTGAATAAATAGAATGGTTTGCTAATGCTTTTTAAATTAATATTTCTTCAGTAATTTTACTAATAAAATTTTACATAGATACAATTTAATTTTATAATAAGTGAAATCACTTCTACTGCTTAACAGCCCCTGATCAGGTGCCCGTTTCTGGCTATCACATGGCTCCACCCCCTGATGAGGTGCCCATTTCAGGCCTATCACGTGGCCTCTTACTCTTGTTTTCCTGCCCACTCAGGTGTGCCCCAAACCCTTGAAACACTAGATGGTCTCTGTTTCCCATGTTCCATCTCCCTGGTTGGCAGTCTGCCCTTGCTCTCACACCTGTCAATAGTTCCTTTGCCAAAATCCTCCCAAAACATCCTTCCTGCTTGCTCTCTTTTTTTTGTGTGGGACTCTGACAGGTGAGCTGAAAAGGAGACAGGAGAGCAGTGGCTTGTCCAGAGTCCATGAAGGAGGTCCAGAGTGTCCGGGACCTCCTGATCAGCTATCTACTTCCAGGCTATCACTTGGCCCTGATCCCTGATTAGGTAATCACTGCTGCCCATAAAGCGGCAGCACACCTTGTTCTCCTGCCCGGTCAGGTGCGACCACCTGTCCCTAAACCCTTGAGACTTTAAATGGTCTCTGTTTCCCGGGTGCTATCTCCCTGGTTAGCAGTCTGCCCTGGCTCTCACACCTGTCAACAGTCCCTTTGCCAAAGTCCTCCCAAACAGTCCTTCCTGCTTGCTCTCTCTTTCATGTGGGTCTCTGACAGGTGGGATTGGAAAGGAGACAGGAGAGCAGTGGCTTGTCCAGGGTCCATGAAGGGGGTCCAGAGGGTCCTGTAAACTCCCAGGAAATCTGGGGGAGGGAAGGGTGGTGAGATGGGGTGCTGACTAGGAAGTGGAAAGCCCTCAGGGAAAGTGGGACAGTATGAGCTGCAGCTGTGGCCCATGGTAAAGGTGAGGCTATAGCAGCAGAGAGAGGGACAGTGATTTCTTCATGGACACACAGCAGGAAAAGGGCTGAGCTAGAATTGGAATCTTTGGCTGCCCACAGCCTGTAAATCCTTTACCTGTGACCTCTGGGTAAACATCTTCACCCTGTGGCCATTTGCTCTGATGGGCTCCACCCTCCCCCCCAAGCCCCCTCCTTCACCCCCAGGGGACAGGGTCCTTTATTTACACCTCTGCCTCTGGGCACCTGCTCTCTTTGACCTGGGCTTTCTCCCAGCTGTAGCTGGGAAGGAGTCCTCCTGCATTGGGCCCAGAGCCTTATGTGTAGACTCCCCTGGCCTCCAGTCCCTGGCTGAGGCTTAGATTCCAAAGTACCATAATTTTCTCTGTGCCCAGCTTCCCCCACCTGCCACCCCTGGCAGATTTTCTTTTACCTTGAAAAGAAGTTGATTCAGAGTCTGCAAACAGCCTGATTAGCTGCATTCATTCTCTGAGGTATGGCTCTGCCTGCATGCTGCCCGGTACAAGTCCCTGATGCCACCCCCCTCAGTGGCCACATTTTTCTTCCCCTGGAGAACCCATTTGGCACACAGCACACTCAGAGCTCCACGGCAGCCCTACGAACCAGCTGAGCCTGGGCCTCATCCTGTCACTAGTCCCCAGGTCTTGCCTACAGCCAGGCTCCTCAAACCAGTCTGGGATGGGAAGTGTCTTGACCGCTTACACCGCGGTGGACAATCATCAAGTGGGAACTCAGCCCCACTCTCAAGTGATCACGTGGCCACACCCCCTGATCCATGCCTTTTCCCAGCCATCACCTGGCCAGGGCCCCTATTCAGGAGCTCACTTCCGGCCATCACGTTACCCTGCTTCCAGATCAGGTGTCCACTTCTGGCCATCACTTGGCCCTGACCCCAGATTAGGTGCTCAATTCCGACCTATCATGAGGCCCAGCCCTTCTAATAATGTGCCCACTTCCTGCCTATCTCATGGACATGCCCCCTTTTTCTCCTGCCCACTCAGGTGTGACCATATGGCCCAACCCCTTGAGACCCTAAATGGTCTGTGTTTCCCAGGTGCAATCTCCCTGGTTGGCAGTCTGCCCCAGCTTTCACATCTGTCAACATTCCCTTTGCCAAAGTCCTCCCAAACAATCCTTCATGTTTGCTCTTTCGTGTGGGACTCTGACAACTGGGATTGGAAAGGAGACAGGAGAGCAGTGGCTTGTCTAGGGTCCATGAAGGAGGTTCAGAGAGTCCTGTCAAGTCACAGGGCAGCTGGAGGAGGCAATGGTGGTGAGGCCCGGGTGCTGACTAGGAAGGGAGAGCCCTCAAGTCAAGTGTGTGTGTGGGGGGAGAGTCCCCTTGTTCTCCTGCCCACCCAGGTGTGACTACCTGGCCCCAAACTTTTGAAACCCTGCTCTCAGAGAGTCAAGCAGTTTTCATCAGTGGCCCAGCCCAGACTAAAACCATTTGAAACCAAACCATTTTATTCATTTCTTAAAGAGATACTTATTGGCAACGGGACTGTTTTCAGGTGTGAGAACAGAGGCAGACTGCCAACCAGATCCTGCTAATATCTTCAGTTAAATTAGCCCATTGCTTACCTCATATATGACATAATCCATGTCCTCAATATTATCTTTATATAGGTAAATTTCATTTTATTTTTGTTTTTTAATTAAATAATCATTTTGTGTCAAAGAAAAATCTTGCACGCAGGCAACAGTACATGCCCTGCGGCTTAAAAGTGGCTGAAATATTACATTATGTCCCCCTCCCCTCATGATGGATCCACTGGCACTTTGGTCAAAATGCTGATTTCTGCCAAAACCGGTTTGGCTTAGCGGTAGAGCATCGGTCTGTGGACTGAAAGGTCCTGGGTTCGATTCTGGTCAAGGGCATGTACCTTGGTTGCTGGCACATTCCCAGGTAGGGGGTGTGCAAGAGGCAGCTGGTCGATGTTTCTCTCTCATCGACATTTCTAGCTCTCTATCTCTCTCTCTTCCTCTCTGTAAAATATCAATAAAATATATATTTTTAAAAAATTTAAAAAATGCTGATTTCTGAGGACAAAGTCCTCTTTCCCTGAAAAAATGCACTGAAGCAGATGGAGGAGCAAATCCCAGAGGAAGAGGGTGCTGGCTGGGGGCCTAGGTCCCAGGACTCAGAACTTCAGCAGGATGACCAGTCCATACTCGGGCTTCTTTTGGTCAAAGTGCTTGTTAAAGCTCAGATGCAAGGTGGCCTCCATGGCCTGGATCTTGGGGGCACTGTCGGGGTACAAGCTATTCATCTCGGCCTGACGACTCTAGGGAACTGAAATAAGACTCCACGGCCTTCCTATAAGCATTCTGGTGGCTTTGCACCCAAGCCATTGCTTGACAATAATGTTGCCAGTATCTTGCATACACTGGATGACAAGACCAAGGCATGGCATTTCCGATGATGCCGCCTTTGTTGCCAACTCTGATTGCAAAACTCATGGGCTGGTAGCTTGCTGATCCTGGGCAGTGAGATGCAGGGAGCTCTCTATTTAGATGATAGTGCCTTCAGCACACTAAGTCCTCAAATCTTTATAAAAAAGAATGAACTTATAAAAGTGAAATATCTAGTGAACATTTTACTAGGTCCGTATTCATTGTTCAAAAGCATACAGTAAAATAAACAATTCACGAATGGAAAAGAATTGGAGAATGAGGATGATATGAAAAAGTCAACCAACTAATCTGAAAATGATCTATTTCCAAAATAGGCTCCCTTCTAGTTTCTTCCCCCAGGGCCAATTATGGAATTGGTTTCACATAAATTGATATTGCTCCCAAATCCACTTCCAAATTTCCGAGGACTTCGGAAAGGCTGCCCATGGTCATTTTAATAACACATGCACTCTCAGTCCGGATGCCTGAATGGTTCCACAGTGCGGGCATGCAATAACTTTGGCTTCTTAGCAATGATGTGCGTTATGCTCTGCACTCAGTGCCAATTGGGTAAGGTAAGTGGCCGAAGTGGCCACACACACACACACACACACACACACACACACACACATATCTTCAGCCCAAGTTCGCATACATTTTCCCTCTCAACCTCTCAAAGCTTCTTTGTTATTAATAATTAGTCTTTATTATAAGCTGAGAAATTTCACGAGAGTGAAAGAATTCCATTTGCTAAAATAAGCATGATTTTTTAAAAAAATTTCTAAAATACCCATGGTGGCATTTTCCTCCCCTTGCTGTGGTTCTAGGGCTAAATTATTCCTGTGGTGCTTTTCATTTCTCTGAGGCCTGCTTTCCTGATAAGCAGGCAAGCTTTCGCTTTGACATCCACAGTGTGTATAGGTAAGCCATGGTGAAAATTGCATCTAATTTATTCTTTGAAATGCAGAAAACAATATTGGAGAAGAAGCTAGAAATCAAAAGATAATAAGGTTTGAGGAACAATTCTGCCTTGGCTGTCAGAATGCTGATAAAAGACAGTCTCTATTTATTGTAATCAGCCTTTTCAAGCTTCCGAGAAGGACAAAGACAAGCAACCTGGCTTCTCCAGTGACTGAATGCAAACTCCAAGAGACAGATTGAGGCTCCAAAGCTAAGGGTGAGATACCCATGTCATGTTATAAATCGAATGCTTGCGTCTGAAGGACTGGTGTCCTTCTGAAGATCTGAGCTTTGGCACACACCATCCCTACCTTCCCAGGGAGCAGCAGATTGACCTAATACCCAAATGGCCTCCCTGGAAGGGGAAAAAAGGATGCTCTTGTAGTAATTCCCAATGATGGACAGGAGGCTTTGCACACTGGCTCTTTTGAGAGATCAACATTGCCCTGAAGGATTTTTATGAATCTGAAAAATGTCTATTTGTGTAGGAGTCAGCAGTAGCTTTCAATTTCACATTATTTTATGATTTTATTTGTATGTTTACTTTTATTGAAATTGTATGTTACTTATTTATGGTTGTTATTTAATAAACAAACAGTTCTTAACATATTTCATATGAAACACGAGATACACATTGGGAAAGGAGAGTTATTTTACATTGGGTTCTCCAGAGGCCAAGTTAGAGACAGAATTTTATTCCAGCCTGGCTCAGTGGTTGAGCATCTACCCATGCACCAAGAGGTCACTGGTTCAACTCCTAGTTGGAGCACAAGCCTGGGTTCCAGGTTCAATCCCTTGCGGTGAGGTGTGTGTGTGTTGGGGGAGGGGGGGAATAGGGGGGTGGGGGGAGGGGCGCGTGCAAGAGACAGCCGATCAATGTTTCTCTCTCATCAATGTTTCTATCTCTCTCTCCTTTCCCCTCTTTCTAAAATCAATAAAAACATTTTTTATAAATAATTTTATTTCAAATCGTTTATTTTCAGAGGGAGCCTGGGAAGATCATACAGAGGAGGGGGGTGGGGGGCAGTAAAGCTGGGATGGAAAGGAAGCCCCCACGGATGTATAAGGATCAGGATGGCTTTAGACATTCAGGGCTTGTCCCTCAGGAGGTCCCCGATCCACTTTGTAAAGCATGACTCTGAGTTCTTCCATCAAAAAGTATTTGTTCACCAACATTTATTCCATCATTGGTCGAAGGCTGCTGCCAGGGACACCAAAGAACTCTGCGCTTGAGTTTTGTACAGACTGAGCACACTCTTGGAACCAGCGAAAGCTCTAGAATAGAAAGTTAGACACGTTGGCAGTGAGAAGCTGTGAGTGGACTTGGAGCATTGAGCTCTGGGGAGGGATGAGCAGGGTATCCATAGTATTGGCTACAGTGCTCTGTGTTCACTCCTGTGTCTGGAGAATTATTTTTTAAAAAAATATATATTTTTTATTGATTTTCCACAGAGAGGAAGGGAGAGGGATAAAGAGCTAGAAACGTCGATGAGAGAGAAACAGCCATCAGCTGCCTCCTGCACACCCCCTGCCGGGGATGTGCCCGCAACCAATGTACATGCCTTTGACCGGAATCGAACCTGGGACCTTTCAGTCCAAAGACCAACGCTCTATCCACTGAGCCAAACTGGTTTCGGCTGGAGAATTATTTTTAAGAAACTAATTGAAGAGTCCAGGAAATAAAGAATGAGAATTTGCTCAAAGGATTCTGGGGCCTGAAAAATTGCTCCTCTTGCCTTCTGTCTTCACCAGTAATTTTTCAAAAACTTTTTAAAAAGAAAGCAAAAATTCTGAAAATTTCATGTAAATAAAAGAAACTCAAAAGCATTTTCCCCATGTACTCTACAGACAACCTCTAATTCTGCTACTTTCCCAAACTGTTCTGGCCCTAGCTTGTAACAATCATCATTTATGGTTTTCTATCATGTTAGTTTCCAAATTGTTCTGACTCTTATTAACTCATTTGACCTTGAGGGGGCAGAACAGGCCATTCTCATCTACATTTTCACAAGAAAAAGCTATAAGCACGGAACTATTAAATGAATTATTCATCAATAGAGCCAGGGATGGAACCTAGGTCTCAATAAACATTTATTGAGCACTATATTCCAGAAACTGTGCTCAGTTTTGGAGGTTTAGAGATTGATAAGACAGCCCTCATCCTTGAGGAAGTCAGAGGCTACTGAGGAAACGGGTGTACAAAGGCTGCAGTCATGATACAATGTGGTATAAACTAAAACAGATGTTAAGGGGGGAAAAATTGTAGGAATGCAGGAAGGTTAGCAGGTAAATCTTCCCGGAGGAGCTGGTGAGGTGTTGTTGGTCAAGATGAGTAGGTTGTAGGACAAGTACAAACAGCTTCAGATTCTTAGGAACTTAATGCCATAGGAGCTTATTTCTCACACTAGTGGCCCAGTGAATGAAATTTGTGCACTTGGTTAGCCGGGGAGAATCTCAGTCTGGCCTGCATCCTCTCACAGTCTGGGAGCTCTGGGGGGATGTCTGACTGATGGCTTAGTGAGCCTAAGCTGTCGGTTGTACACCCTTAGCATTGCCACGGAGGTGGGAAAGCTCCCATCACTGCCGCTGTGCTCGCCAGCCATGAGCCCAGCTTCTGGCTGAGTGGTGCTCCCCCTGTGGGAGCACACTGACCACCGGGGGCAGCTCCTATGTTGAGTGTCTGCCCCCTGGTGGTCAGCATGCATCATAGTGACCATCCATTCCACCATTCAGTCATTTGCATATTAGCCTTTTATTATGTAGGATACCTTGTAGATGAGGCCCCCTAGAACCATAAGAAATGCAAATAATTCACTGTTAACTCATTCTCAAGTTGCCCCCATTAAAATCAAATTGCGGTTCCTCCCCCCCCCCACCCCCCCACCACCACCACCATGGGGCATGTGCTATACCTTGGGAACCACTGGGCTTGACACTTTTCCTCTCTGAGCTTCATTTCTGAATACATATGCATATACCATGGGAATTGTAATCTCTTCTCCGCCTACCTCACTGGGTTGTCATGAGGAGGTTCTGATCTAATAAACCTGGAAATGTTTCACCAAGTAAGTGATGTCTAAATGGGAAGGGATTGTTATTTTTAAGCTCACAGGTGCCCTCACAGGTAGCAGGTGCTGATCAATGGAGGAGGGCGTGATTGTTTCCTGGGATAGTAGATATGGAAGCTTTGCAGAGGGTTCCGCAGGCCTCGGAGGGAGGGGTGGGCTCTGGCCAGAATCCCTGTAGCGCTGGCAGGGGGCAGGGCATTAGGGGGCTGCTAGGAGGGCGGCAGGCAAGGCCAAAGGGGGGAGTAACACCATTCTTTAAATTGTACCTGGCTGTTTCTCAGCTGCACCTGCTCAGGGCTGGGCTCCAATCTCCTGGAGCGGGGTTGGGCCTGGGCACCCCGAGGAGCCAGGATGGCTAGGAAGGTGGGTTTAGCCTTGCCCCCAGCGAGGTTCAGGGTGCTTCCCCTGTGGAGACCGCACTGCTGCTGTCTGCTGGGGGGGAAGGGTCACTCAGGCCTGCCTCCCCCCCCCACCCCCTCCCGTTCTGGAGTTGTAGGGAAGAGAAGCGTATGGGCCCCAGAAGAGGGGCCCCAGGTTCCTTGGGGGGGTGGTGGTGGAGGGAGGGAGGGAGAAATCAGGAGTCGGAAGTGCGGGTTGCAGCTACCCCGAAGCTGTGTCTTTTCTCCATTGGGTCAGCCTTCCCAACCCTCTGGGGGTGCAGGGGGATTGGGAGAGCTTCCCTTGGCCACTTCCTCTTCCTTCTTTGTAGTGAGGCTCCTGTCAGGCACTCTCCTCAAACCCAGGGAACTTGGTTCCAGCCCCTACCCCCTGCTGCGCGCAGCCTCCTACTGGTCTCTGTCAATATGCAAATTGGTCATTACTGGGACACCACAGAGGTCCAGAGCTATAGAAAAATTTGCCATCCTGTAGCACCATAATCTCCAGCACTTGACCTCCTCGGTTGGTTCAACAACGGGAGAGAAAATATGGAGAGCTTTGCAGACACTCACGAATGTTTTTATGCAAAAGCAACAAATGAACTCCTCACAATGCATTGGCCAAAGGAAGCCACCTGGCCACACCTTAGTTTAAGGGGGTGGAAAGTGCAGTCTTGTATGTATCTGGAAAGTGAAAAGAATCAGAAATAAAGGTGAGAAACATAATGCCCTTCCAAAAGAATGGTATATTTAAAGTAGGTCTAGAATAATGATGAAGGGAAAGGCATTCTTGGCAGTCAAAGGCATCCTGTTAATGGAGAACCACTGTACGGTGACACCCCTCAGGAAACACACACTTCTAAGTCTAAGAGTGAATGCACAAGCAGAGTGAGAGTTTGAAGATGGGCGTAGCAGCAAATATCAGAGAAACTGAGTTAGGCTGTATCTTATGGACGCTGGCCTGGCCTTAATCCCCTTAAAGTTTTGGGTTCATGAGCAGTAAAATACATATGTACCAAAGCATAGAAGCAAGACCCATTCTTCACCTGTCATTGAAAGGGTATAAAACAGGGGTGGGCAAACTTTTTGACTCGAGGGCCACAATGGGTTCTTAAACTGGACCGGAGGGCCGGAACAAAAGCAACCTGACCATGCTGGCACTCTCATCTTGGGCTGCTGGTGAAGGAGCGGAGGGGAGAGCAAGAGAACCCTCTGCTCTTTCGGCTCCGCAGGCTGGATAGAACAGCCGAACGGGCCAAAGTTTGCCCATGGCTGGTACAGAAGGAGTGATCTTCCAACATGTGCCCTTGTTTGTGACTTTTACCTGATAGTCATTCTTTTCCATTTTATGAGTCAAAGAACGAAGTAGTAGATGTTTTTATTGTTGTCAGGCTTAAATAAGGCAAATCAAACTTTTCATATAAAAGATGGGTAGCAAAGACTGGGGGGCAGGTCTCTAAATCAAAGGTTAAGTTTTAGGTGTGAGCCAAAATAACATTATTTGGAACTTTGGTCATGAGGGCTGATTAGAAAGTGGTATGGTATCATATCATACCCTCACCTGTACCCTTTTCAAGCACCCTAGAAAAAGATGTGTTTTGTTGTGTGCTTAAGCTCATGGTTCAGTGGTGAATTGGGTACTAACGTGGTAAGGAGAGCAATGGGCACATAGTAGATCTTCTATGTAAGGAAATGATTTGAACTAATTTGATTATTTATGCTTCTTTTGCCACTACACTATAAATTCCTCCAGATCAATGCCTATTTCTTATGGGTCTTTCTATTCCTAGTGCATATCTCAGTGTCTGATTCATTAGTGCCTGGTGTTCAATAAATGTAGATTAAATGGGGCTGAATTGACCAAATAATCACTCCCAAGTGCTAATTGGTACTACACCAGCCTAAAAGAATTAACACAACATGCCAACAAGTGAATAAATTGCTCTACAGTATCTAATGAAGCCAGGTCAAAACAGACCATTTGCTTGGATCATGTACCCAAGGTAAGAGAGACAAATTCACAACTTGATCCATAGATACAGTGTTAAAGAATAACTATGCGAAATCAGAGACAGGGGTAAAAGCAATCTGCCGTGAAGTTCTTGGCCAGTTAGATACATTACTCTAAGTCTGCTGCAAACAACAGCCAGCTAGCTCACTTTACATATAGCATATGGTTTGGTTAACAACCTTACCTAGAAGAAAAGGCCTAGAGGCTAGTTCTCAAGGGATGCCATGGCACGCCAGGATTTCTAATTAAGCCCAGCCAAGGCGCTGCAGCTGTGCCTTTGTGGATTGCTTGCCAGCCGGATAGTCAAGCCACTGCACTAGGTGTGGTATCATCATCTCATGACATGAAGGAACAGAAATAGCATTCTGCAAATTTAGTTAAAATATCCTTGGTGGCTCGCATTGCTGTTTTCTGTTTTTCAGAGTTTCAAGGGTCCTGGTATTCTTGATTTCTGTGCTCATTATATAACCAATCTTTAACACTTCCTTTGTCTCTATTTTACCAATCCTTATTGATTTCACTAAAAATTTATTTTAATCTGTCCATTTTTTGCCTCCACCATCACCCCTGCATGTCTTCCATCATTCCTTTTCTTTCAACTAGAATATTTTAAACTTAAAATCTGGTTATGTTATTTATTTTCTTACAACTCCCCATGGCTCCAAAGCAATGGAACCCTGCCACAAGACCTTTCCTGTTCTCAGTACTGCCTAACTCTTCAGCTTCATCTTTACCACTTACCCCTCCACCTCTCACCCTTCGTCCCCCAGGCCCAACATCTTCCCCTCTCCCAGCACACACACTCCTTTTGGTCTAATTAACTCCTATTCATCCTTGTACTGTCAACTCGAACTCTACCTCCTTGGGATCTTCTTTCCTACCCCACCTTCTTTCTCAGACTAATTCACGCCCTCTGTTAAATAATCTCAGATCATGCTGCACATTTTTCTCATAGCGCTTAGAATTAGAATTTTGTGCGAAGGTCAATGTGGGGGAAAGGAGACATATGTACTAGTATATGTAATACTTTAAACAGTAAAAAAATTTAAAAAATAATTAAAATTTTGTGGTTCTGTGAAAGTAAAAGCAGGGTGTGAATTGGGTCCGTTTTGCCCACCACTGTATCCCTAGCACCAGAGGTGAGGCCTGGCCTGGGGTGGACTCTCAATACATACTTGTGCATGCTGAATGGAGGAACATGTCTCCTTGTTCATGAGTGTATGTGTGGAGTGCAAGAGGGTGAGTGATCTGGGCTTATTCAGGAAGCCTGCCTTATATGCAAACCATTCCTACCAAGCTATGTTTGATATTTCAAGGATCCAAAACAGGCCTAATTAATTTTTCACTAAATATTGAATTTTGAGCTGCAGGCTAGAATATGAATTTTTTATTTATGGTATTTAAATTAATTTTACATTTGCATTCCTAGTCATATTTTTAATTCAGTTACTTCCTTTCACAGTCAAATAAAAAAGTGCTGAATTGTATATCAATGTATCTCCTAGTTCCCCTGTCCATGCCTCATCCCATTACAATCTGACTTCAGATTTTATTTTTGCAATGCAACTGTTTTATGCGTGTGTCAGCCTATCTGATAGTGATGGGGTCAGCTCAGAATGCCTGGGGGGCACTCATGTGGGCTCTACTGCTTGTGGAGGAGCCCGTAGACATTTCCCCTGACTGGAGCCAATGCTGTGGCTGGACCAGCCCCTGTGGTTCTTTTCATGATTGTAAAAGGATCCTCATCAACAATCATCCAGTTATTAAAAAAACAAAAAACAAAAAAACACAAGGTTTATTAGTTACAAGTCCTGGAGGGCACATGGCACACCCAGGGCCACACAGCAAGGCCAAGAGGGGAGAGAGAGAATGAGAGAGAGAGAGAGAGAGAGAGAGAGATGGTTGGGGATTATTAATGAGTTAGATTGCTGCCAGAAAAATATTTGGTTTTATTTTATAAGAGCATATACTTCAGCTCATATATGTAGGTGATGTCATCCCATATAAAAGTTCTCTAATTATTCATACATATGTTCTCCCCATTAGCAGCACTAATGGTGTGGTAGTAAAAATTCTGCAAAAATTTCATTGACACCATGTGTAACTTGCTTTTCCAGATGTATTATCCATGACAAAATGTTGGAAATTAATTTTACTTGTAGGATTCAGCAATAAGAAGCCTGGATTTTATTCCTTGGAAGTTGCATAAAGAACATTATCTAACTAGAATGCATTGGGGGAAATGCTGTCTGCCTTTGAAAGAAACTAGGGGAAGCAAGGAAGAAAAAAACATTTAAAAATTTTTTTTCCATAATCCCATAGTTCTAGGATCAATTCCCAAAGGACACCCAAAGCCAAAATCCTCCAAGAATTGGACCAAAGACATTGAATTTAATATGTGGTTAAATCTCAGAGTTAGGGCTTGTATGGCTATTAAGTTTAGACCTCATAGTGGAGAATAAAGTGAAATGGTATTTTCTCAGTGCAGGATATTACATGCTCATTAAGGTATTTTTAAATCATCAACTTTCCAAGTCTGGCAGGTTCGGTAGTTCCTGGATCTGCTTATCAAAGATAAAAATTCCATTAAGGGGATTTCTGTGCCAATGATATGGCCTTTCTTGTCATGTCAAATGCAAATAGTTTCATCTTTTCATTATTGAAACCTAGTCATCGGTGTCTATAAGGCTTACTCTTTCTTGGTTCCAGATAGAGAAAAAACGAACATTTTATTTAATGAATTAGAACCATTTCTCTTAGGGACCACCAATCTTTGGAGATGCTCCTGATGTCTATTGACTAGAAGTTTGAGTTTCTCTGATGTGAGCTTCTTTGTTTTCTTTCATATCCACTTGAAATTGCCCAGCTTTAAGATCAACAATAATGCAGTGTGAAACCTCAATTGTATCCTGGAACAATAATATAAAACGGGTATTAGTAACATCTAAATAAAATATGGAGTTTATTTAATAGTAATGTACCAATGTTGGTTTCTAGTTTTTATAAATATACTGTGATAATGAAAAATGTTAAGAGGAGAAATTGAGTGAGGGTTGTATACAAATTTCCTGTAATATCTCTGAAATGTCTTTGTAAATCTAAAGATATTCCAAAATAATTTTATTTTTAAAAATAGATAGAGTAACTGCTAAAAGGATAGCAAACTGAATATTCAAACAAATAAGAGGGTGAATTAAAAGAGAGAAAACAATTTATTTACAAGAAGGTATGAAAAGAACATAAACATGTACACACAGAGATATATGCATGTACATGCATACACATACACAGAAAAGTAAAAAATTAATTAATACCACAAAATTAAGTGGGAGAAATAAAATCAGACATATAATAATCATAATAAATATAATTAGCCTAAACTCTCCAGTTACAATGATAATGTTAAGTGATTATAAAAAATACCCAATAACAATGCATTTTTAAATATTTATCTAAAACACTAGATCACAGAAATTTGGCAATAAAACATAAGAAAAAGATAAATACTAATAAATATGAGCCAGAGTAAGGTTGTAGAACTATATTAATATCAGGCAATATAGAAAGCAAATGAATTATTATTGATAGCAATACAAAAAATGAAAGATTCAGTACAGTTCATAAAAATAAAAATTTGGGGGCAAATATGAAAATTCCACATTTTATGTCTATTCTTGAAGCTTCAAAAATGGCAAAGAAATAGATTCTCTCTAAGAGTCTTCGATAAGATCAAAGAAACACAGATATTATTGACACTTTGACTTCAGCACTATGAGACTCACTTCAAACTCTGACCTCAAAAAGATAATAAAATTTATGTTTTTTTAAGCTACTACATGGGTTTAATTTGTAGTGTAACAGCAACAATAGGAAACTAAAACAGATATTTCCTTTAAATGGATACACTAATAGCTCATAAGCATATAAAATGATGTTCAAGCTCACTAATAAAATAATTTAAAATAAAATCATAATGAGATAACATTTCCAACCCATCAGATAGACAAAAATGAAAAACTGTTAATTCCAGGTATATGGAAAGATAAATTCTCACCCACTGCAAGTTGTGTATATTTTGGAAAGCAATTATGTATTACCTAATAAATGTGAGTACACACATATCGTATTATCTAACCACTCTATTTAAAGTCTATATCTTGAAGAAATTCTTGCATATGAGCCCCTGGAGACATGTACAAAATCTTCAGAGCGGTGTTGTGTGCAAGAGCACAAACATAGAAATAATTCAAATGCTCATTAACAAGAGAATGGTTAAATAGTGTTGGGTTTTCTCCCATATAACAAAACATTGTATAGCAGTAAAAATAAATTAATTAAAATTATATCCATCAATTTCAGAAACATATTGTTAGTAAGTGAAGCTCAGCTGACAGCATTATACATAATGTGATTTCATTTATATAGAATTTAAATATGGAAAAACTAAAACAACCTATTGCTAGCAATAGCAGAATCATGAACAAAAGTAGTGGAATGACAAACAATATTTAGGATAATAATTACCTGAGGAGGAAGGGTTAAATTGAGAGAGATGGGGCTTTAAAAATATTGGTAATAGTCTTTTTATTAATCTTGGTGCTGACTTCATATGTGTTCATTTTATTTATGCTTTAAACTACACATTAGGTTTTATAAACTTTTACTCAAATATGTTTTACAATGTAAAAATTAAAAAAATATTTCAATGAATACTAAATTAAGGAAGACTTGTTTTCAGGAAACAAATTAAAATATCCATGTTTCAATAGTTTGGGTAAATATATTTAGAGGTCCTTAAATTTGTAATTCAGAAAAGTATCAATCTTTTAAAAAAAACTTATAATATTTATTCGCTCATTTATCCTTTCAATGCATATTTATTGACACCTGTCAGGTGCTGTGGTTGTTTTATTTAGATTACTATTTGATTAAAATATTTGTAATCTTTGTCTTAGATATCTAAGATGCGATATTTTAAAAAAGACAACATGAATATATAGATCACGCTTAATTGAAAGATAAAAATAAAATAGATAGTGAGAGAATGAATTGGGGAGAAGTTGAAAGACAGAAAAAAATTACAGAAGCAAGTTATCTTACAATATGTAATCAGCCAAGGATAAGGTGACCAGACGTCCCACTTTTGGCGGGACAGTCCCGATTTTTAACAATTTGTCCCAAATCCCGAGGCATTTTAATAAAGTCCTGATTTTTTGAAAGAATGCACGAAAAGCTAGGGAACGGTGGGAGAACAGGAACGGAATATAGGTTTTTTGCAGCCATGTGGCTATTTAGCCAGAATGTGGGTTTTATATTATTTTTGTTAATTTTATAATGTTAAACTTTAATAATAACAAATAATTGTTGAGAACTGATTATCGAGAACTGCCTATCAAAGTTCGCATTGTTGATCAGTAGTTAGAATTCGACCACCATTGTTTGGACTTAATGAACAATGGCATTTTTTGGGATTGGCAACGACGAAAACATTTTGTAACTGTCTCTCAGAGGATACACATTGTACTGCGTGCTAGTAAGCTAGTTAAACAAGTGACCTCATTACAAATCAGCTATTCAGATAATTTAGGTAAGTAATTTATTTATTTCATAAATTTTCTTGAATTTAGCAGACAGTACTCGTATTATTTATATTTTATAGTGGCGGTAAATAGTCTAGCGCCGGCCTTGAAAGTGACACGACTGTACATAATTTGTATTTATTTATTATATTTGTAAATCGTACTTATGTTGAAATTTTAAAAATGTATATTACAATACTATTTTTGCGTTCTATGAAAAATTTCGTTGCTCCATATAGACCAAATTTTTAATCAAGAACCACCCTCCTGCCTCCCCCCCCTCCCCCCCAGTCAATGGTGTCCCGCTTTACCAATGTTAAAATCTGGTCACCTTAGCCAAGGACTATGTTGAAGAATCTGTAGTCCAAAGTTAAGAACTCACACCTGGCCAATATCCGCATCTTCTTGTAGCATTCGGCTGTATATATTTCCCTCCATCCCTGGGTCAGGATACTCCAATGCGTTCCAGTCAATCTCTGGTTTCTCATAATGTACAAACAGCTCCTAAAAGGGTAGTGATCTCAATCATGTCTCCAGCATTCCCCGAGAGCTTGTGAGTCTTCGGGGAGCTTCTCAGAACAAAGTTCCCTGTGCCAGGGGGCAATGCTGGGCGCGTTAGTGCCATGATCAAAGATTTGTGGAGGGTGACTGAGAAAAGCAGGGATGGCAGGGCTCCATGGGACAGGGTCAGCCCCTGGGCAAGTGTCACCCCCTGCCGTGCCTCAGCATGATGATTTTAAGACGTTTATGACTGACCCAGGGAAACAGGAAATTTGGTGGTTGAGAATATCTAAGGCACGAACGTGCTCTGGCTCTGCCTTACACGGTCCCTTAAATGCAGTCAGTTTCCATGGTAACATTCCCGTCTGGGGGATATTAGGGGTCAGAGAACACTCATTGCTCCGCAAATTATGGGAGGCACTTTTGACCCAGTTTCTCAAAAATTCACAATTATTTATAAGAATTAGAGGAAGAGCAAAGAAAACAATTTAACATTTGCACGTGCCTGTGTTACCACCCCAATGTTACCTTAGGGACTTTATATGCAGAGGTCTCAGGGAGAGGAATCTGAGGGACGACCTGAGGCCATCCGTGCTCAGAGAGATGCCAAACACTTTTGTTTTTCCCTGGCTGGCATCCTTTCCCTTTTCTTCTTGTAACATTATCTGACTATCTTTATAAAACCACCCTCTCCTGTGTGATTGGAGCAACAATAGCCCCATGCCAGCTCCTGATATGGACCCCGGCTGGTTTCGGTTAGCCCAAGTACCCCCATGTTCTGGTCCAGTCACATGTTTTCTGCATGGCTAGGAAAGGCAGGAACGTGGCCCCTTCTTTTCCATGAGGACAGGGCGTCTGGGACTTGGACAAAGATTTTCTCTGTGACCAAGGAACAGGCTCCTCTTCTGAGCTTACCTAGGCCCCAACCTTGGGCATGTCCTCAAGATCCCAGTTTTAGCAAGAATCCTGTTGAGTGTTTATCAAGAACCTGATGCCTGATCACTCTCAATATTTAATCAAATTTCTTATCCCTACTATCCCCCAGATACTGATCATCCTGGCCTGCCTTCAGCATGAATCTCATCAAGTAGTTTTAGCCAGAATCCCCTAACCTCTGATGTTTCCTCTTAGTGATTTTCCATCCATGGACTCCTCATCCTGCTCTTTGGCTATGTAAACCCCCACTTGTCCTTAGTGTATTCAGACTAGAATTCAATCTCTCCATGGGAATTTCTGTAAACAACAGTGAATGTTAGAATGTTAGAATGTTGAGGCCTGGAGACCTAAAAACAGCATGTAGCTGATACCATTGTAATGCGCTAGTTATTAATTGGTTATTAATTATAGGAAGGGAGCAAATGGAAGGCCAGGCACTGTAGGCATGTCATTTGGGCAGCTTCACCAAGAAGCTGCAACTTTGCAGCCCTCAGGGAACCACCAGCTTATTCCCTGCAAAACACTGGGGGCAGGGATCCAGCAAAGGAAAATAGATATATGGCTGGTAAAGTTGGGGTAACATAGGGAAGGTTGTTTGTCAGTCACTTCTGGGAACATGGCCACTGCAAGCTGGTGAAAATTTGGCAATACATAGTCTCCTAAACAAAGGAGTTCGCTCTCCTGGCAAGCTTGGCTCTCTCTTGGTTGCTCTTATGCATCTATTGCTCTTGGCACACTTGGCTCATGACTCTTGTCACTCTTGGCTCTCTTACATTCATCCATATGGCCCAATGCCGTGTGGACCCCACATGTAATGGACTAATGGACTGCAGCAGGAAAACACAAGCTAAGCTAAGCTAAGCTAGTGCGATGCTGCAGCACTGGACCCTGCTTCAACATGGACACTAGCTCTGATGGTGGTAAGAGAGTATCCTTTATATTTCTTGAGTCTCAGAGAGGAATAGTAGTCTTCAGAAGCAATCCAGAAAGGATATGCTCCCCTTCCTCTATGACTGGATTAAGGGAAATGGGACTTTGAAAACCCAGGGGTGTAAGTCCACAGAAATAAAGCTTTCTACTATATAGCATCCTCCTGTGAATCTCAAAAAATTCCTTTTCTTGGTATGTTGCAAGAACTCCACCCCAGCAACAACTGGGAGAAATGAGGCCCTCTCCTATTGTGTAACATAGCTAATGGCTCCATTCAGAGGAATTGTCACTTCTCTCTTGTCCTTTTCATTAGTCACTTCTGTTTTGCCAGGTTCATTTTTTTTCTCTCCAGGAAAACATCCTATAAGGCATAAGGAAAAAGGGTGGGAGACTAATTAGTGTGTCAAGGAAACTAGAAGGTATGGTGAGAAATTCAGAATCTCATTTTCCTTTTCACCCTTAGAATTGATTTTGCTGTCACCATTTAAAAAATAACAAATGGATGTGCTTCTATTATTTGATGGAGATAAAGTACTTTTTCCCCTCTCTACATATACTTTGCTTCAAATTCTATTAACCAAATATACATTTCAGAACTAAAATTATTAAAAATTCTGCATAAGTCTGAAATAGCTTAATTATTTATGGATATGAAATGGATTGATTTTTTTTATTTGTTTATATATGTAATTAGGCTAAATCCAGATAGAATTAATGTAAAAGACATATAATTAGATTAGAGTGCTTGCCAGAGAAGTAATGATTTTTTAAAAGCTATGCATTAGGAGGAAATCTTTGTGATCTCCTATTGAAAGCACTCTATGCATATCATTTAGTTAGTTGCAAATTGAATCAGGGATAAGGTTTATGGTTGCTGTTTGTTTTTAATCCACCTCTAGACTCCTGTCCTGCTAGAAAGTCTTGTTTACTGCCAGAAAGTTTTCACTGATGAACTTATTAGTGCTGTGGACAAAAAGGGGCCACATGCTAAACCTAAGAAGCTCAGGGAAGGCCTACATGGTGACCTTACAAACTAAAGTAACCACATAGGACGGTCTGAAACTAAAACTTTTAAACTAAAAGCAGTTCACCCCAATAGTCATGTCCTCAGGCAGTATTTTTCCCTAACAAAAGTAAGCCTGCACTTTCATGGAGCCCCTCTATTGTCTTTGAATCTAGGATAACATACCTGATAGACATGCCTTCACAATAACAAAGAAGTTTCCTTTTCCTGGGCCCCTCAAAACACAATTACAATAAAAGATTTCCTCATTATTATTGTTATTGGGCTAATTGTTGACTGTTTTTATCCTGCACCCACCTATGTAGAAGTATGTGTCTATCATTTTACATTTTTTTCTAATCCCAGAGGTTTCTCCAATTTGCTTTCTCCCTAATCTATCATGAATGGACTTCATGTAATCCACTTACACCTCCTCTTTTGATTATATTGTATAAAATAAGGTGCAAAACTGCCATATTTCAGAGCATTTTCTCAATTCCTTGAGGTTTTGCTTCCCAGCAATTGTTGTCAATTTGGCTCAAATAAAAATTCTTACAGGTTTGGATGATTTTACTTTGACAGTGTCTTTTTTTTTTTTTTTCTTATTAAGGAAGGGGGTGGTCAGGCCTCAGCTCTTTCTCTAAATTACCTTTATTTAAAACTGAGAAGCAAGTGAAATTTGATCCCTTTCCATTGTAGTCTTATTTTAATTGATATTTACATTCTTCAATAATAGGTAAAAGTTAGATTCTTTTGAAAGGGCCTCATTAATCTCAGGTGTTAGGTATCATTAGGTTAATGTTAACCCTACACTTCAGCTTTAGTATTTTGTAAGGTTTGTTGTTTTCTGCTCTTTTCTCTTGTCTTGTTTCCCAACTCATCAATTTTTGTTCTAGGTCTCTCTGTTTCAATGGGATTGTCTTCCTATAGAGTTTGATTCAAAGAAATTAAGTTATTTAGCCTTTTTTCCCCTCTCTGGAATCGTAACTTGGTTTTATGTTACTTTATTATTTATATTTATATATTTGCTCCATTAAATTGATAGCAAAGAATTCATAAACTTCCTCCCCCCTTCTTTCTTATGGAAAGTTATTTTAACGATGATACAATGGTTGGTTAACAGCAAACTTGCATTATATGCATCAATGAAGGCATTCTATTCCCCTTTCTAATGAGGAAGGTAGTCTTTCGTTCTCTTTCCTTTCTCTCTCTCTCTCTCTCTTTCTCTCTTTTCCCCTCCCTCTCCGCTTCTCTCTGTGTCCTCCCCATCTCTCTCTCTTCTTGGACAATTATATGCCACAGTCAACTGGGCAATCAATGGGTCTGTGCTGCCTATCACTACTTGAGCCAATTAAGTAGAGGTTGAATCATATGAGCATTTATTCCAATTCTGCTGGCAGTATGGGAGAGCAGCAGGTCATCCACAAAAACCTGCTCTGCACCCCACCATAAACCAGCTGTTTATATTGGCTAGAAGGACAAAGATTTCATGGGTAATAGGCAAAAGGTTATACCAAATGGGCAGTTAATAGGTAATGTAGCTCGAGATATGCAAAGACTGGGGGGTCTTCAAAGGGCTGGTGGCTCTGGTTTCTGTAACAAGGTTGTTAATATTTCCATGATAATAGGAAGCTTCCTGATGGGGAGGATGGGCTGCATTTCCGGATGAGCTTCCAGGACCCATGTGTAACTCCCAGCGAGGTTCGAATGTGCCTTCTTTAATCAGAACAAAACAATCACGGTTAACAGACCATGATTGATAGTTCTTACAATTATAGCTGGTCCCCAATAGTCTATTTATACCCCTATCAACATTTCATGCTTTAATAATGTGACTGGAAAGCAACCAGAAGTTATTGAGTTCGGAATCAGGGCCCAAACCTCATACCAATAAACCTTAAAAAAAAAAAAAAAAAAGGTTAATAGGCTAAAAGAAAATTAAGCAGCAATCCTTTAAAAAGTGGGTTTAATTTTCTCTAAGTCCCTTTGTTACCAGTGAGGAGAGGTCTTTGTCCCCACCTGTTGCTCATGGGAGTGGAATTCTTGCACTACCCCCCAAAAAAGAGAAAGAATCTTCTCAGACTCACACAGGAGGATGAGTCTGTAAAAAGCTTTATTTCTGAGGAATCAAACCTCTTAGTTTTCAAGTTCTCATGTCCCTTTGTCCCACCAATTCAGCAATAGGCTAGCTTAGTTTGTGTCCCCAGCTGCAGTCCATTAGTTCATTGTGTATGGGGTCCACATGGCCACATGGCTATGTGGCTATCGAGGGAACATGGGCAGGACTAAAACTAAAGGAACCAAAGAACTGAGAGAGCCAAGAGCCAACAGAGCATGAATTCCATTGTTTGGAAGATTCTGTACTCCAAATTTTCACAGGCTTATAGTGGTCATACCTATTCTGGACAGTGATCTTTCTTCAGGTTTGATTGACAGCATGCGCCTTCCCTAATTACCCCAACTTCACTGTGCATGCATCTATCTCCCTTTTGCAAGTCCCTTCCCCCAGAGATTTGTGGGTAATGGGCTAGTGGTTCCATGGGGAGTGCAAAGTTGCAGCTTCCTAGTGAAGCTGCCTAAATGTCTGGTCTATAATGTTCCTTCCCTATTATTAATAACTAGCTCATTACAATCATATCACTTTTGAGGCCTGGCTTCCGTGATCACCTGTAGAAGGCTAGACTAACTCCAAGTCTTATTCTTTTTTCAGGGCTTTCAACAACTGGGTTTGAAAAATAACAGACTTTTATTAATTAAAATAACTGTCTGCCTTCTCCAAAGGGAAAAGTAAAAGTAAATGGTTAGGAGTTAGAAGTACTATGTGAAGAATAAGGGCAAATGAGGAGGGGATCCAGGAGTTTGGGAAGCTAAGGGGCTAACCCTTGGATCAGTCTCATCTGTGCCATTACTCTGACTGTGTTACTTCTGGCACATTCCTTAAACTTTTTGACTTCCAATGTCTTCATTTGTGAATGAGAAAACAATATTGTTGTGGGATTCAACCCTGGAGTCAAAAATAAGACCACTGGAGGCTGCTAATTGATTTAAAAAAAGCAGGCAAGGATTTATTGAACTGGCCAGGACAGCTCCAAGAGCACCACATGCAGGTGGAGTCCACACTCACAACCGCCTGTTCCAGGTGTAGGCAGTCCCTTTAAAGGTCTAAACCACAAAAATTTTCCTTTGTTCTAAATTCTAAATTCTAAAGGCTGGGAACAACCCGCAGGGCAGGGCTGGGCATTGGAATGTGGCCCTCTCTTGCCAAAGCAATTTTTACAGGAGCAGAATCAAGCAGATTTAGTAAACTCTAAAGGTTATCTACAGTTTCTACTCCTGGAGCTACTGAGTCAGTGGGAATCAGTCTCCTGTGGTCCTGGTCCACAGGCACAGGAAAATTGCCTTGGCTTCCAGGTCTCAGTGAGTGCAGCAGCCAGAATAGCGGGGCTAAGATTCAAACAGCAGTTTTTACCTAAGTATGCCTACTACTATACTTCAGATATGTACCTCACAGGGTTTGGTGAGGATTAAAGATGATAAACATTTACCCTGGACTGTGTTCCTTGAGGGCAGGGAACTGCTCTTTTGCTCCTTTCTATACTTTAGAATCTACTAAAAGCCTGAAACATAGTAGGTATTCAGTAAACATCAAGTCTGAGGGAGAAAAGGACAGGAATCTATAAGAGCAAACTTTGAAGAAATGGGTCAGAAAGATAAGCAGGAAAGCAAAGGAGGAAAAGTGGAATGAACACATAGGTGAAATATGGAGACCTGGTCAGGACATTCAGGTTAAAACTGAAGTGTCCTGAAGCCACAGTTCCCACTTCTCATGTCTCTTGGGGAAGAGCTCTTCTGCTATCTTTATATAAAGTCTGTCAAAGTCTAAATTGCAAGCACAGAATAGAAGTACATGTGTTAGTACACTGGGGGTAATCCTGCTTCTTCACCCTGTCAAACACCGGGGGTGGTTTATTCAAAATTCCCATCTCAACCTACAGATTCATGAGAATTGCAAGTTCAGTGTCATTGCTCATGTTGATCCACATGAAGCAACCACTCAAATTGTTCTCTGTTCCATTGCTTATTTAGGCTAATAAACACTGAGAATTGCTGGTGAGTTTTGTTTCTTGTTTTCTGAGTGATTTTTATAAAACTGCATTTGTAATCTTGAAAAATGTTTAGGGGTTCTAGTTGGCCAGTTCAGAAAGGTCATGTAATGTCAGCTCAGCCCATGGTGCATTGTAAATGAATCCTGACTGCTGGGCAGTGGCATTTGGGGGCTTTATTTATTACTAGAGGCTTGGTGCATTCATGCACTGGAGGGGGGTCCTTTAGCCCAGCCCGCCCCCACTCACAGTCCAGGAGCCCTCCGTGGCAGAAGGAGACCCAGCAATCAGGGGAAGGCCATGCCCCATCACACCTCTGCTGCTGCTACTGCTGGCAGCACAAGCCTTGGCCTGCCCTGATTACCTGAGCCTCCTGCGGCCCTAGGCAGTTGGGAAGCTGCCATACAAGGCTTGCCTGCACCTCAGGCCGGTCCTGGGTGGCTAAGGGACTGAGGGGACTGGGGAACTCCAGAGGCAGGTGCACAGAATGGACAGACCTGCCTGGGGGCAGGCCCGGCCATACTGCACACCTGCAGCCCCAGCGGAACTGAAAGGGACTAGGTGCCGCCATCTTGTGGCTATGGGTGCCGCCATCTTTGAGGGCGAGGCAGTCAAATAGCATATTCCCTCCTTATTGGCTGTGGGCTCTGCCATCTTTTGTGAGGGTGTGATGGTCAATTAGCATATTCCCTCTTTATTAGATAGGATGAGTTTTAAGTAGCTCTTTCATACTTTACCCTACAAAATTCATCATGTCTTAATGGATTTGGAGAATAACTTAAATCTGTTTAGATGAAGATCAACAACTTGATAATATCATAGAATTTTCTAAGAAGATTTACTTTTAATGCTTATTAGTTTCTCAAAACCCCAATATATAAAATTCTAATATGCCAATCAAAAAGAATGCAAGGGGCCCAGGCATCTTGGCTCAGTGGTTGAGTGTCAACCCCTGAATCAGGAGATCACTGTTTGATTTCTAGTCAGGGCATATGCCCGGGTTGCAGGCTCGATCCCCAATGTGGGCCATGCATGAAGCAGCCAATAAATGATACTTTTTCATCATTGATGTCTCTATCTCTCTCTCCCTCTCCCTTCCTCTCTGAAATTAATAAAAAATATTATTTTTTAAAAAGAAGGCAATAGTATAATGCTCAGGGTGAACATTTCATTAATCATAAATATGAGAAGGTACCTAATTAAAGTACAACTAAACAAAAGAAAACCAACACCTAAAAATACAATCAAGGTATATATTTTTAAAACCCAATGTTTTCTACTAAATAAAAGACCTGAGCATCTGTTGGGAAAGGGCCGTGAAATGAAAACTCGTGCCTTCACATGTTGCCCAGAGGTACTTGCCTCCTCTGCTAGGAGTTGTCATCACAGCAGGCCATCACTAAGCACTAGGTATGATACTGAACTCAGGTTTGGTTGCCTGCTGCTCCAAAAGCCCATAATCAATCAGGAGATCAGAGCTGATGGAAGGAAACTTTGGTTTATCCAAGAGCTGCAGGCAGCTTGAGAAGATGGCAGACTCTCATCACAAAGACCATCTTAGCATCTCAGTGTGGGCAGGGGCTTTTATGAGCAGGGAAGAGGGAGGGAGAACAAAGAAACTGGGGAGGGCGGTTGCAGGCTCTCCTTTGAGGGCCACTGGGTGCCATGTGAGAGTCAGCACAGTCCACTTGGATGATCATGTGGGAGCCTGAGTCGATCTGGGTTTTAGTCAGTCAAGGTGAGCAAGTCTCCTGGAGCAGAAGGCTGAGATGCTTCCTTTGAGATTAGCTCCTAGAATCCTTTAAGCAAACAGGCTGTTTATTCACAGCTACATATAAATTTCCAAGTCATTTTTTTCTTATAGGAACAGTGTTAAAAGGAGGGTGGTGTAGGTTACAGATGGCCATGGACTGTGACCTTGGGGCTCTGAGAAAGGGTGACTGTTTCCTGGTCTTTAGATCCATGGCAGTGGTCTTCCATGAGAGGTTTAAGCATCGGGGTGAGTAAGTGATCCAGCTTGCAGCTCTTCTTTCTGTAACACAATGTTGTATTAAAAATTTATCAATATCAGGCCCCCTGTACATATCAAATTTTCAAAAGATTGCCACTGTGTAAAAATGCCTTCATATGAACAATGAAATATGGTCATTTGGAATGGACATTCAATATAAGAAGTGTGTTGCTAAGGAAGGTGTAAAAAATTAGTTTCAGTATCATTGAGTTTTAATTGAACACCTGCTATGCCCCAGAAATGAGCTTGCCAGGTGTTTTCAAATGGAGCAGGGAACATGGGCATTACAGAGTGTTGGCACATAGCTCTATATCCTAATTATTGTCAAGATGATGGTAATGGTATAATTCCTACAATAAATTATGTTGACATGGCACCTCAGACCCAGACCTTTCTTACATGTTCTTTGGTCATGTGCATTTTGTAGTCTCCTGTAAATGTCAATGTGAAGTTCCATTTGGGGGAATAATTCACTTACTCTAATAGAGTGATATGTAGGATGCCTTTGCTAGAGCAGGAAGTACCTCTGAAAATAAAACATTTTTGGGTTATATCATTACTCATACACTTGTGATACCATGTTTCCTCTGCCTTATGAAGTGAACTCTCTTTATGATGTTATAGGGCTGAAAGGTCATATAGCCTTTGGTTTATTATTCAGAGCTCTCAGAAAAGGGTTTAGCATTTTTTAACAGCACCCTTCCTCTCCTCCCCCCCCCCTTGCGCGCGCACACACACACACACACACACACACACACACACACACACACACTATATTAGAAGCAGTCAGATTGGGAGAAATCAGGCTAGGATGGACAAAGGACTTCCTTTACCTGTGATAGGCAGCACCGTTTCCAATACTACAAAGTTTGAAAGACTTTGTTAAAACATTTATTTATTGTGTTCTCAAATATTCTCCTAATTATCTTCATAGCTACTCTGAGAGGTTTTTGTTGTTGGTGGTTTGCTTTTTAAAGGAGCAAATACCACTGTCTCCTTCTATGGATATGGCAACTGAGGCTCGAAAAGATAAAGAAGTCTTACCCAAAGTCATTCATGTGTTTATTTGTTGGCTTAATAATAATAATAATAATAATAATTTGTTAGTCATAGAGTAATTGGCAGAACTGAAAATACAATTTGATTTTCTAGCTCTATGTTTTTTCACTAAATTAGGTTTCCACTACCTTTTAAATATCAGATTAAAAATGTAAATTTGTAAAAACCTGGTTGTATAGAATCCTACACATAAAAATTTATAAAATGGAAGAGAACTGTCCATGATTCAGAACTGATCTTCCTATCATTGGCAGCCTAAGCCAAACAGAAGTGGCCCCTGCCTTTGGAAACCTATTTCAATAAATTTCTGGAATGATATCTGTCACCTTTCACATATGGAAAATGACAACAAAAAGATTCACTTTGCTCTTCCCATTATTCTAATACATCATCTCCTAAATCTCAGAGGTTTCCCAAACCCCATCCCCAGCTTTGTAGATGTAAACTCATTACTGTGACATCCAGGGGTATGGCTGGCTAGTCTCAACCTTGGTTTAACAGCAAATCAGAACTGCTCCTTGGAGGATGGAATCCTTGGAAAGAAAGATCTGGTCTGTGAGTGGAGGCAGGGAGTACTGTGGTCAAGAAAAGGAATGGAAGCACACCAAACTGAGATCCTTCTTTTGTCTCCAGTGCAAGCACCCATTTATCAAATCTGTTCATTTCCCTTTACTTTTGGAAGTTAACATGGGGGATATGTAACAAGAGAACAACAGTGTATGTCTTTGAAGAGCACTCCTGTTAGTGACTGTCATGTTGCTTGCTTGAAGGTTTCTATCACCTAGCTCTAGAAGGAATATTATTTTTATAATTATGCCTTATTGTGCACCCTAACGGATGCTTCTATTCTGTGTATGCAGAGAAAGACCTAGCAATGGGAGTTGGGGAGAAAGGAGCCCAAAAGAATTCAACACATGAGTCTTTAAGCCCTCAGGAAACATTCATCATCTTTTCTGACAGGTGAAAACTAACATGTGCATAGTGCTTTTTCCATACAAAAGAGCATCTCATTTGAGAATAATATTATCCTAATATTATTCCCTTTTTACCGATTGTCCTAACTCACCCAGCAGATAACTAACTGGTAAAGGAGAGAGTCCACGTAGTTCTCTTTTCACAGACACACTTTCCTCCTCTCTCCCGTGTCCCTTTATTTGCCGTATGAGCTCCATTAGAGCAAGGCCCGTGTTTTCAATAGTGTGACCTTCCCTGCAGGTACCTGAGTCTTTGAACACAGTGGTGGGTGAGTGAGGGAGTGCTGTCATCCGTCTCATGGGTAATAGAATTTTGTGCATGAGTACAATGGTGCTTTTCCTTCTCAGCTAGTGTGGTTGAGCGACCACATCTGCTATCTGCAGTGCTTGCTGTAATCATGCCATTAGCCTATGGCTAGAGGGCCAGCTTTTGCTCAGAAGGCCAGCTTTCAGTCTCCCAGACACATGAGGCTCTGAACAGAATTGCTGATTTTCAAACATTTTAGATGGAGATGAAGTCTCATATATGTGAAAACAAGTCAGCCATTGCTCTGGCAAGCAGGCATGGGAACCCAGCTAAGCTTACTCTTTATGATGAGTCATCTAGAGACTGTTACTTCCTCTGGGTGGTTAGCTGTTTATTTTTAGAAAAATCTGAATTTCAGTGAAATCCATTTGGTGGTACATAATTGCAGTGGATTCAGTTCAAACTAGGAAATTATAGGTCAGCTGGAGGCGATCATCTCCATTCACGAGCTTGCCAGGGGTAAGAGGCTCTAAGCAAGGCTTTTATAGTGACAGTTTCTTCCCCAGGACCAATGGAGTATAAATGAAGCTCTTTAAGGCTTTTCTTGCATCATCTTAACTTAGTTTATCTTTCTGCCTCTCCTTGAGGACAAGAAGTCTTCTGTCACAATTCTCTCTCAAATATTGAAGGGGAAAAATAAGTACAATTGTGCTGAACTGATACCAATAGACATGTCTGTTACAACCAGGCTACCTTCACTTTGGGTGTCCCTTTTAGGGATTATTTTACAAAATATTCCAGGATGGCATCAGACCATCAGCCATTATCAAAGATGAGATTTCATTGATACTTTTTCTCTTTTAATTTTCCAGTCCTTAAAAAGTGTTCTAAAGAAAGATCAATTAGCAACGTACTTTTCTTTAGAGCCATTAACAGGAGAAAGCAAATGCAACTCTACGAAATGGGTTAAGTCTGTGGGCTGGTTTGTGTCTCTAATGGGAGGGAGGATGCTGGTGTGGCAAACAGAATTTCTTGCCTCCCACACGCGCTTTTCCCTGTGCTCCAGTTGTCCTATTGTTGAGCAGTCGGCATCTCCCTCGTGTGTTTGACTCTTCAGTGAGCCTCCACTTCCTCTGCATTTGGCCTCACTGCTGTGATGAAGTCCAAGATGTCCTAATAAATGTGTCATCAACATCGTACGCTTTAGATCTTCTAGTTTTAACTGCCTGCATAGGGATCTTAGCAGAAAAAAGAAAAGAAAAAGAAAAAAGAAATGCCTATCTAGACTACTGGAATTAAGCCCACATTTCCCCAGTAGTGATTGCATGTTGTTTCAGAAAATGATGTGTTTTCTTTGAAACCCCTTTAATAACCAATCTCATTGCCTTCCTTCGCTGATCATTGGCCACAGACAAAATTTCTGGTTTCTGCAAATACAACTTCCATGTTACCTGCAAATACAACTTCCATGACTTTTTTCTCTTTTGGTCTCATTCCAAATTGTAATCAATACAATATGTTCATGCCACCGAAAACAACATGGTAGAGTGAAAGGAAATCATTGTTAAGTTAGAAGAATAGGGGCCAACGGATGCCATGGTTATCCATTGATTAATCTAGGCATATTCATTTGATATTTTCGAGTCTCAGTTCCTTCATTTAAGCAATGGGATAATAATATGTACACCATAAAATTATAAAGATCATCAGATATGGTTTATAAGGCAACAAATATTCCAAAGCTAATAATTGTTAGCCTAGTACCAATTTATGCATCCATGTGGTCTAATTTTTCACACATATAAGTGATAAAATTTGGTATTTTAGATTCACATGTGTCTAGGGTCTGTGAATACTGTACATTTGACCACTTCTAATACTGACAGAGTGACAGGTACAGATAGAAATTTAGTAAATGTCATGTGAGCATGGAGCCTAGGAACTAATAACTGAGATAAAGGATCCTAAATAAAAACATATCCATAGAGTTATAGAGCCACAAGGCTGGAAAGCACCCTAAGATGATGTAAATTGTACTAATTTCTGGGAAAGAACTATCCATGGGTATTACTCGACCTGCTCAAGAACCCCTCAGCTAGTTAGTCACAGAACTAGGCCTAGCTCCAAGTCTCCTGTCCCGGCCCCTCAGCCACCACTTCATTCTGCACCCTGCCATTATAACATGGTCTTCCTAAATTCCACATGTAAGCACATTAGCTAACTATGCAATGTTACCAATTAGAAGAGAATAATGACCTAGAGCCTGATGTATTGAACAAAATATTACAATGGAATTATACACGCCCATCATTTCTGTTCTATTCCAACAAGAGGGGCTGGCCCAGCTCATGTTGTTTCTTCTGCTTCATTCTCTGACTTTCTATGATCTTCTCAGACAGATCTGTGATTCTTTGAGATCACAAGGAATACTGGAATCTCTTTTCTTTCTCATCTGGTGGGGAATATTTTGTGACAGACACATTTGGATTTCTGATATTCATTTATAAAGATCTTGAATCCTGG
This sequence comes from Vespertilio murinus, assembly GCA_963924515.1. Classification (NCBI taxonomy): domain Eukaryota; kingdom Metazoa; phylum Chordata; class Mammalia; order Chiroptera; family Vespertilionidae; genus Vespertilio; species Vespertilio murinus. Next base: position 173,681,363 of record OZ004705.1, on the reverse strand, counting down.
CTTTTACAATATATTCATATTTGACTTGATAAAACTAGGGAGGAGAATAAAGTGAGAGCCAAATAAATTTCAAGATTGAAGTCAAACAGTGACATATTTAGGAATAAGAATTGAGTCATCCTATTGTAACCAAATCAATTCTCCTTTAAGGACACATTTCCCAAGATCTAAACCAGTTCCAAAAACTTATTTTAGGGAGAAAACAGCTATTGGGAAATATAATGACACCTGTTTTATCTGCCATTTTAAATTGATGTGCATCATTATTTTAAAAAATAACCAGACTTCTTTATTTAAAAATTTGAATTAATACTTTTCTGAAAATAATATGAAAATAGAAATGTATTTTAATTAAGCAAACTAATGTTATAGAGTTATAGACTTGTAGTCTATAACTGAGTCCTTTTAAAATTAATTCTTTTAAGATTATTGAGAAAAAAGAGGTAAGATGTAATAACTTTGAATGAAGTTTTCAGATAGTCTGAAAAAATACAGAAATTGATTGCCATGCTCTTTCTCCTCCTGCACCTAGGATATTCTTTCTTATAATATCTCATCATCCTGAAAAATGTTCATTCACATTTTAAAATACTTCTCTTTTCTATTTAAAATACTTTCTGCTCTATTACCAAACCCTTGAATTGTTCTTTTGATTAATAAGTGTCCAAAATTTTACTTCTTTATTTAAACTTATTTTTGAAGCCTAATGAATTATTCATCTATTTATTCAATAAGCATTTTCTAGTGTTTATTGTTCTCTTAGGTTACGAAGTTATAAACTTGAGTAATACCTAACTCTGCACTGAAGGAGCTCATTTCCCTTTATCATCTGTCCTTGTCCAAATCATTCCAGGGACACATACCCAGCACATTCAGTGTATTCCAAATAGTCACAGATTCAAGTGCTAACTGTTGATTTTCTTTTGCCTTTATTGTTATGATCTTTGACTTTTGCCGGTGATATTTTGGTGCCATCGTTCTATTTACTTGGCTGAAAAGTAACTGATGAATTAACCAGATTTACCACTTTTCAGGGATATAACAAGCATATTCCTCCAAGAAGTAAGTCTCTGAACTCCTAAAAATTTTCTCCTCATTCTGCTATTTATTCTTTGTATAACCTCCTCAATTCCTTCCACTGCAAAATTCTATTAAAAAGTCTTCTGAGAGCTGTTTGATGATTTTCCAAAACTAAGCTCAGCCATAAAAATTTCAGCTTTTGCACAAAATAGCATGGCTAGGTTTATTAGAGTAGGGTGACTTTCATCCTCCTTCACATTGCCTGATGCAAAAATTTAACCAATTACTAATTCATTAGCAAATTCTGTGCAGGGAAAATCTCAACAGCTGATAGTCCAATTTTTAGATTGGGGTTAAGCCTGATTTTTATTCAACAATATATATTTCCTATAACAAATTATTTATTTTCATTGTTGTATACAGGAATGTACTCCCTCAGGAAAAGACAAAATATGGCAAAGCTGTCCCCTTCCCCCTCAACTCCCGTGGCACACTACACATACTCTATTAACAAGCATTTTATTTTACTTTTTAAAAAATAATCAGGTCAGGTATTTTACATTTTTCCATGCAATTGTTCTAAAAGGCCTTTTCAGTAAGTTAGTCAAAAGGCTTAACTATTGAAATTAGCAAATTCATTTTAACTGAGGGCATGTGTTTAAGTGGAGCACACAGTCCCCCACCCTCAGGGGTCCTCACAGACTTTGGTTTTGAATGTTTAAGCAGTCATACTGGTTATGCCATTCCATCCCTTATTTGCCAGGCTGCACTAATCACATCAAAGCCACTGGAGACATGATTTAATCAGTCCACCCACAGCAAATGTTCTATAAAGAGTGTGCGATCTCTCTAAAAATACTAGATTTCTAGAATTAAATGATCCAGCCTAAACTTTTTTAAAGAACTATTTCAAAGATAATTTTGAAAGATTGCTTGCGTGTGTTAAGGAATGGGCAATTTCCTACTAATTTATGGGACATTTTGTTCCAGTGTCGGGTAGTGCAGAGTCCCTTCACAAATGTGCTAGCTCAAATCTTCCTTTTTCTCAGGCCCGGCTACCTGCTCTTGGCCTTGGATAAACATTTTGACCTTACTAAACATTTACTTCCTCATCTGCCTAATATCTTAAATATTTTAAGAAAGGATTGCTTCTTCAAGAAGGCACTTTCCTTCCACTTTGCCCTCAACTCATTGTATACTGGATTGGTCACCTTCAAGATGTTTAATCTTCTTCAGACACCATTTCTGAATAGCCACTCTAAATATTGAAAAAGTCTAAATGAAGACAACAATGGACCAAGAGTTGGTTCCACCCGTTATATCAGCCATTCTGTCACCAACATGAGGTCATTTGATCTCTTTTTATGCAGTGAGCAGTCGTGTAGGGTTAGGAGCTAGGGCTTCTCCAAAGACCCAAGTCACGTGTTGTGGGCTACCTGCTCTTGGCCTTGAATAAACCTTTTGACCTTACTAAACATCTCCTTCCTCATCTGCCTAATAAAATCCTTCCTTACAGTATTTTTTTTCTGAGGATAAAAATTCTTTTTGAAGTGAAGTACTTAATTTACTTAATTTGTTTCATGGCTCAGGCTGAGTTCTTACACAATACTTGGGAGCTATTGTGATGATTATTTTCTTAGGTGTGTTAATGTTAATTAAATATAGCCAAAGAGAATAAATTGTTTAGTACAACTTCAAAGTGATTTTTTTTTCAAACCAGGAGAGTCTTCTAAAAGCCAGATATCTCCTCCCTCCTTCTGCAAAGGACACCTACAGCTCAAAACAGTTGGCTCTGTTTCCTTTTCCTTTTTCTTTTTCTTTTTCTTTTTCTTTTTCAAGAAGTCAGGCTTTGACTCCGGCAATGGCACAGGTTCAATACAATTTGAAAAACTCCTGTACATTATGGGATGTGTCACTTAACAAAAACGGAAAATTTGTATTCATGAAGATATTTTAAGGATCCCACCCAAAGAGCCCCTTCGCCAGTTGCCAACCACAAGTTTTGATTCTGCCAAAGTCATTGTTCACTAGATTGTTTCATGGTGCTAATGGTTGGGAGCTCACCAGCTTCTGAGGCAGTAAATCTCATTTCTGGGAACATTCGCTGGGAGAAAAGTCTCTGGGTTCTGGAAGAGTTTCTTTTCACCAGAACAGAGATAAATCTCTCTGAATTGGTGGGCAATTTTCTTTAGCTCAAAGAAAGCTCATCTATGTACTGTTATCATACTCGGTAGAAATGAAGTTTAATTCTGTTGATGGGATTCGGTCTATTTACAGGGATTGAAGGTATGTGTTACTTGCATTGGTTTTTGGAGGACTTGATGATTGCTGTTATCTCTTTGAAATGCTTTGGTTGGATTATGAAGAAACAAAAATATTCACAAGTGACAAAAATTCAGACACCATAATTTACCAAGTACACAAAGGAAAACTTGTCTGAAATGTACTCAAAATCTTGTTAATTTGGTCTTTTTTTTTATTCTCTTGGTTTAATTTATAGATTTTATTTTATAAAGGTCAATGTTTTATATTCTGTATTTTCTACTTTTGTTCTTTTTAATTTTTTTTCTTTGTCATTGGCCTTGTGACCATACCTTTAGTTTGACATACAAAATGCTCAACCTACTTTTTTCCCCTGTAAAGTCTTCCTCCCACCAATGAAAATGTAATTGTAAAAAAAAAAAACCCTTAAATTTGGTTAATTCAGCTGGTTGTTCTCCATTTTTAAAAGAATAGGCAGGTGCATTTACTGCCATCTGGTGGAGCATTTTAGAGGAAAGAAGAATTGTAGCTAGATTAGTTAAATATTAAAAATACTTAACAAGGTAAAAATCTCTCCATCGAATCAGAATACTATTTAACTGGAGCCAAGTATAACTAATCCAGGCCCACTTGTAAGTTAAATTAATCTAATATGGAGACATAAATAGCACTTAACCATATTCTTTTCTTCTAGTTTCTAATTTATTGCCCCAACATAAAGGGCAATATTTATTCATATAACTCAAAGTTTGTTGCTTAGACATGGAGGAAAAAGCCAGGAAAACCTAAACTAATAAGTTTCTAGATTAGATTTCAAATTTTTAAATTTTACATATTAATGTTTGTAGTCCTTAGTGGATTAGCTTCCTTTTTACTTTTTCTTTTAAAAATTCTCACATAAATTTTATAGGTTGGGTCTATTTACCATCCCAACAAATACAAATTAGGTCCAGTTTACTTTGCTGTTTCCTTACCATAGACTCATTTTATTTCCAAGTATTTTTTATCATTCCTCTCCTTTGTTCACAAATAAATAGTGAAGAATCTGGTGCCAATGTTGTCCTCTTCCTGCCAAATATCTCAGGCAAGCAACTGTACCGTTCATTTTCAGGTTATGCATCAGTAGTGACAGGGATTCACTTGTTTACCTACAATGGTCTTTTATAATTCTGAGACTCTGGGAACAAATGAACAAATTAAGTTAAGTTAATGTGAGCAGTTAAATCCAATAGAAGTGCTAGTGTTTTGCTCACAGCATTAAAAGGCAATAGAAGTGCCTAGACTTCAACACAGGCTGAACAAGTAGCCTTCCTTTAAACCACACCACAAGGGCAATTGCCTGGTTTGTTATTTATAATTTGTACCACATTTATTTTTTCTCCTATTTATCAACATAATGAATGTGTGTTTGGTTTGGGGGACATAGTCATAAACAAACAAGTAAATACTATTGGGGAAAGATGGAAAAAATAAACATGATTACATATATTGATGAATCAGTGATTCATCAATTTTAATGTCTGTAAAAGTCATCTGGGATTCTTGGATCCTACTCCCTGAGATTCTAATTCAATAGGCTTGGGGTAAAACCACAAACCTGTGTTTTCCAGAAGCACTTCAGGTGGTCCTGATGCAAGGTAGAGGGCCCATTAGAAGAAAAGTTGAAATGGGGGTGGATGTTATGAAAAAGATATGCACAAATGGTAAAGAAGCATGAGCGTTTAACTCAATTAGAAGAATTCAGGGAGGCTGGTTAGAGGTAAAGCCAGGGAAGAATGGATCCAGAAAAAGGCTTAAAATTCCAAGCAAAGGAATGAAAATTTCAAATGGGAGAACTTGCCACTTTGAGGGGATAACAAGTAGTTCAGTATTTCTGAAAGGCATAATTTAGGGATGAAAGTGACCACATATTTAGAAGTAAAGCAAGTGTTTGTACATTTCAAAGAATTAGTCTAATTTGGACAAAGTGTTCTGATCACAATATAATTCATTCAGAAAACAGTAATTTATTTTACAACTGCAAATCTCAGGGAATCTAAAATGTAGGAGTTGAAATATTTCATAAGTCAAAGAATAAATCATAAGAAAAACAATGAAAAAACTGAACTTCAGTGAAAATGCTACACAGGTGTGGAATGGCTAAAGCCTCTCTGAATCTAGTATAGAGGCTATATTTCTTTAGATTCTCCTAATATTGACCTACAAAACATTAAAGAATAATATTTTTTTCCAAAAACCACATAGATTAGGCTTCACCAACGAAGAATTTTAAATATATGTCTGAATTTGCCTACTCATAAAAAATTATAATTCATTGAAAAACTGCATCAACACTAATTATCTGATACTACTTTTTGTTGTTGTTGTTACAGCATATATATAGTCTATGGTATCCTGGAATGTTTATCAATGAGGAATTCTAATCTAGCAAGATTTCTTACTTTGTCTCAAAGAAGAAATAATTTAATTTTTCAGCCAATAGCTTGTGAAGTAATTTATTTACTTTAAGGATGGTAAACATTTCCAAAAGCAACTATGATTTTTGAGAAAAACATAGATGCATTTAGAAACAACGAGGAATACAGAGTATTGCTCTCCAATGAATAAAGTAATGATAAAAGAGAGGCTAGGAAATCTGGACTTTGTTCTTTATTCCTCTACTCTGCTTTTCTAAGACTTGCAGGAATTTACTTTGATTCTACATGTCTAAAACATCCAGATGCAAAATGAAAAAGGTTTTGCTATCCTTTAGACACAGCTTTCATCTATCTGTACTTCAATTTTATCTACACTAAGAAAAGAAATGCCTGTTTCTTACTGACCGAGAAGAGAGTTTCATTAATTTAAATTCTTTAGCTAAATTGATCTCATTGCATGAATATACAACTTCACCATGGGAAAGAGGGTTTTATTGCCATCATTTTGGACCCTTATCCTCCTGTTCAAATATAAAATCAACTTCCTACATGAAGCAAGTTTGAAGTAGTTGTAATGATAAAGGCAACTAGGAACAGATTAAAAGAAAAAATGAAGAAAAATAGAATTAATATTTATTGAGTTGTCCAAGTGACATGCTAGGCCACTTTATGTATTTCATAATGGGAATGCTGATTTGGGAATCAGAAAACCTGATTTGGTTTTCAAGACCAAGCTCTGTCATTCTCTGGATTTGAGATGCTAGACAGACAGATATCTATGACTGGGCATCAAGTTTATATTTATGACAATGATCCATATTCTTGAGAAATAATCTGACTGAGCCTCTCAAAGCAAGGTATCACTTGGATTTGCACTCAGCCATAGCTGAACTGAACTTTTTGATGGACAAATCACACCTAAATCTTACAAGAACTCAATGAAGTCTTACTACATTCAACTTTGAATCAGGCTTGAATAATTGACCCACTGGAGACAATGGCTTTGCCAGTAGACTAAATAATAATTACATATACCACTTGCTTCACATGTAATTTTTTGGTAGACACTAAAATAGTCATTTATATCTCAAATTTCTGAACAAAACATCAAAAGTAGGCATTACTAGCTCTACTAAATGAAATCATTTCGCATAGTGGTTAAGCAATTATCCATGGCCAAGTGATTGTTAAATGTCAGAGATGAGATTCAAACCAGGTCTGCTGAAGTTCAAAGCCCAAGCTCTTTCTTTCATAGGTTCAAGCCTCAGTGAATTAAAAAAAAAAAAAAAATATATATATATATATATTGTTGATTTTTTACAGAGAAGAAGAGAGAGGGATAGAGAGTTAAAAATATCCATGAGAGAGAACCACCGATCAGCTGCCTCATGCGCACCCCCTACTGGGGATGTGCCCGCAACCAAGGTACATGCCCTTGACTGGAATCAAACCTGGGACCTTTCAGTCTGCAGGCTGATGCTCTATACACTGAGCCAAACCGGTTTTGGCCTCAGTGAATTCTTAAGCTTTGCTGGTCATTTCCCAAGCACCATAGCCTCTGGCAAAATTGAAATTCCATAGGTTTTCCAAAGTAGTATAAAACTTTTGCAGAGTTCTAGAAGAGTATACTTTAAGTTTATACAAGTATAAACTTGTTTGGAAAAGACAAAATGCTTCCTCAAGTGGAATACTAGGCAAAGAGATAATGAATGAGTTAACATTTGAGCTGAGCCTGAAGGAAAAGTAGGGTTGACAGGATGAGAAGTAGAGGCAGATGGGAAAATTGGATATATTCAGGGGACACTGAGATGTACGTACCCACTGATGGAGAGGGAGTTGTAGGCAATCATATTCAAGAAAAGGACGGCAAAGCAAGACTGAATGTGTGTCAGTATGTCCCAAGCCCTCTGCCAGATTCTTTATAGCTATCATTTCAAGGCCCTTTGAATAAGGTGAGGATTGTCAAGACAAAGAGTGTGTTTGATGATGAGGAACATTGAAGTCTTTTGAGCAGAATGTAACCAGATCAGTGCCAGGCTTTAGAGAGATTACTCCATCAGTCCTCTGATAAACATATCAATCATACAGGAAAAGCTGAAAGTAGACCTGCTAAAGCCAAACAGAGTCCTAATCCATGGACACATGTGAATACTTTGGATATACAAGTGCATTCCTCTATCAATACTTCCTAAGCAATAATGGGCTTTTTCTTTTCTTTTTTCAGTTTTAGGCTTATTCATTTATTTTTAATTTATGACAATACTTTGAATAAATAACTGCTAGTATTTCTGAGCACTTATTTATTCACTAGAGTATATTCTGGGTGCCTTTTACATATTTTCTCGATGTATATAAAGGTAGGCAGTAGTCTTACTTGATAGAAATGGAAAATGAAGTTTAGACAGATTGAGACAGGTGCCCAAGACCGCCAACCTAGTAAGTGCAGGCGCTACCATGTGTACTCAGCTGTGAATCAAAGAGTTTGTTCCTAACTGGGGTGGTACAAAGGAATAGGCCAACTGAAGACATACCCTGCCATTTTGAGAAAAACTTTACTCCTTTTTAGTGAAGTGGGAAAGTTCGCTTTTGAGACCTGGATAGTAAATGAACTGTTTAACGTGAAGAGCATCCCTGATGTCAGTCAGACGGCTGCACATAACTCTTTATTAAAAGAGCCAATGAAGTGGCCCCACTAACAAGAAAGAAAACTTCAAAACTCTATTTAAAGGAGGTCCAGGGAGAGTCACTTTGAAAATAGGAAGTAGGGCCAAATGTATCACCGAAGCACATCAAATACCCATTGTGCTTCCAAAAAAAATCAAGATCCAGCTGAAATTGCTGAGGATAATTGCGGAGGAATCCCCGTGCCAGCATCTGGCTGGGATAGCAATGTGGCAAGCTATCAGGTGAGGATGTGCTGGCAGGACTCACTCATTCTGTGCCCCAGTGCTGCTGTTCTGAGCTTAAAGATAAGGTTGAGTCATTAAACTCAATTTGCTGCTAAGGTGACTTGTTGAGAGCTGAGAATAATTGCAACTGAGTCTCAAGTCTCAGTGGTATATCGTCTCTAAAGTGGTGTTATCTGCCCTGTCTGAGGCTCCATGGAGAGTCGTGGAGGCCAAAGTGTTCTCATTGTGCTTCCCATAACTGCGAAAGATCGTATGGTTGTTTCAAGTGGCCTTATGGGGTGTCAGCATTTTGGTGAATCCACCATTCGTTCAATTTCTGGGCATAGAATACTGAAGACCAGTTTATCATTGGAATAAATTGCATGTGGACCTTTATTCATGCTACCCAAATGCACAGGAGGTTGATTTATAAGTTAGAATTCAGTTATTAATTTAAAAACATCAAATCCATTTTTGAATGATTTAGAAGATAAATAATAGGAGGTGGGTGGCCATGTGGAGATAGTCTAGATTTAGACAAAACTGTGTCTGAGAACCCAATTTAGGTGGATGATTTTGAACAGCACCTTAACATCTCTGAGTCACAGTTCCATTCGAGAAATGGAAGTGATATTATGATATTAGTTTGACCCTGATTACTCTGTCCAAGAACAAGAGGCACTGGTTGACTCTGGAGTACTCTGCCTGAGGACAAGGGCTGCTCAGGCTGGTCCCAGCGGTGATAGCTGGGTTATTTAATGCATGGGGTCCTGAGAGATGTAGCTGTTCAGGTGTGGGCATTCCCAGGCTTCTCAATCTTATGGCTGAACTATAGCAGTTTCAAAGGTCCTCTCTATTGCAGAAAACCCTAGACCATCACAATTTTCACCCTAAACTAAAATATTGTCAACATATTAAATAAGGACATTGGATTCAGAGTCTGGCCACAGGGATAGAAGAGTGACAACACAAGGCAGAGTAGCCAGGGCAATTTCAAATGGAATGCTGTGCACTGAACCAGCTATCATCAATCATCATCATCATCATCATCATCATCATCATCACTAGAGGAGTCTTTGGTGCTTCTGATCCAAGCCCTGACAGTTGACTCTAATCCCTGCTGTGTGAAGAAACAACGTTTTATCCTTCCTGATGTCTGAGTGGCTAACTTTGGGCAACTGTCAGAGATCACGTCAGGGATGCAAGGCAGGGTCTATCAGCATTAGAGCAAAAAATAGTAATGAGGCTCTAGGGGAGGTTTGAAAAGTGTCCCAGCCTCACAAAAAGCATCTTTACTAGTGCCAAGTAAGGTAGCAGCCGTATGTTTAATTCTAAATAGTGTTGGCCCTGTGCCCTCACTCAATTTCTCAGCCTATGGAAGTTTTCTGTGCCAAGATTTCTCTGAACTTATTCCTCTTTCAACCTTCAAGGGATCCTTTTCCTTCTTTCCTTCATTATTTTATTTGACATTGGGAACCTGTGTTAGGTACCATGATGGTAGTGTAACACCTACTCACCCACACAAAAAATCAATCTCAAACAAGGTGATCAAACCCTGGTTGCATTCACTAATTATTTTTGAAAATGCGTGAAAGAAGAGATTCACGTATTAGCAGTTGGAGGAAGTCAGTATAATGGATACTCATCTCAATCCTGGATAGTTCTTTATTTATTTCTTCCTCCATTCTTCTCCTTCTTCTTTACTTATCTTTCCAATTTGGGGTGGGAGTACAAGATCCACAAAATATTCTTTCTCTCAATTAAAATAGTTCTCTTCCATATCAATTATAAGGTCATTTGTTGGTGTTTACATCCTCTGCTAAGTTCTCATCATAAGAGAACATAAGGTAGTTTTTGAGAAACATTTTCTCCTTAACAGAAATTCTTATGGGACCAGTAAAGATAGTAAAACAAATTTGACTTTATGGGCTAGTAACCCGGATACTGGTGCTTAAATGATTCAGAATCTCTCCTATACATTGCTAAGTAAATACTTTATAGGTTTTTTGAAAAAGCCAATTCTTTTCTTAATTCCAGCAAATGTCTTTACCAGTCTAATGTTACCTAATGACAGTCAAGTAGCCAAGTTTAGCATTTCTTGCATTCGTTGTATTTCAGGTCGATGTCTTAGCATGTAGATTTTAGAAGATACACTGTTCTCATCAGCAATACTTTTAATATATCTATGATAGTAAGATCCTCTCTAGAACAGAATTCCAAGAGAACAGCAATTCTTTTTATCTTGTTCTTTGTTTGGTTCAGTTTCTGAGAATGACTTTTAACCTTCTCCTTTGATTCTGAGAATGGCCCTTACATGGAATTGGTGACTCCCTGTGCCCTGGCCATTGTCTCCAGGAAGTATTTTGACAGTAACTTTTGGTCAAACTAATGGTTTCTGTCAGTCTCAATAGAAGCTCAGTTGACAGGGATTCAGAAATGTCACCTTTGATTTTGTTGTGCAAAAAAACAGTGATTAGAGTAACCAAAATTCCTGGTGTGACTGCCAAAAACAGTCTGTCCTGTGTAGTAACGCAGTTCACTTTTGATATGCCTCATCATGATGGTAGCCAAGTGTGTTTTTAATAAGAGTTATCTTATTTGACCACATTAAAAACCAAAATCTTTTATAACTGAATTAGTGTCCAGGTATTGAAAGCAAGGAAAAGGAAGGTAAAGAATAAGTAGAGTAGCCAGTAGGTTAGAACAAAAGGTAAGTAGACTTATTGTACATTAAAGTTTAAGCATAAAACTGAATTTTTGTAGAAGTTTTCTACAAAATAAATCTTTTTGGGTGGTTTCAAGTAATTTGTATATATTTTTACCTTAGTAGTCCCCGGAGTTGGGAAATGTCTGTGGAGACGATTGTTGTAGCATCACAAAAAGGAAATATGAATATAATGCAGAAAACTGCTCAAGTATGTCCAACAATTTGCTGCTGCCAATGAACCAGGGTGAAAGCAATCCTTTCTTGTCATCATTGCAGTTTGAATAGTGCATTCCCTGTCCAAACCTTTGGGAGTATATGTGTGTTTTCCTGGGGAGATTTAAGTAGATAAAGAACTTATTTGGTGGGAGATTATCCCATTGGTGGATTCATGAATATTAATGGCTGTGCTGCATTATTGGCTATTCTCTAGGGGAGAAATGTGTAAGACAGGACCAGGCTGTGTGCTGGGGCAGGATGGGGAAAACCTGGCTGAGACAGCAAAATTGCTTGCTTCCTTCCTATCTCTTGGGAGGAACCAGGCGCCAAGTCATTGAGTGAGTGAGTGGGAACCTGAAATTCCTGTCCTGTTGTTATGACCCTAGGAGATGGGTATGGCACAGCTGTCCTTTTGGGAAGAGTTCTTCTCGGGGTTAGGGGGTGCCTGCTGGGTTTTTAAGAAGGAAGCATGGCACCAGCTGATATCAAAAGTTCTTGTTGAGATGGGTAGAAAGAAGAAGGACCACAAAGCCTAGCTCCCCTAGCAAGCTAGCTGAACCCTCGGGGCTGGTTTCTTACCTTGCAGAGAGCTAGGTAATCACAGAAAAGCAAAGACCTTAGTAGATGGGACATTGAGGCTGATTCTTTGTATAAAATTGAGTAGATAGAGCGTTATAACTTGATGCTCATCATCTGAAATTCCTTTCTGAATCCCTGGGAATATTTCTAGGCCCACATCACACAGTTAAAAGGCCTCCTAATATACCCAGGGCCTCATTTCAGGGGTTCAGAGCTTGAGTGGGAGATATTCACGCGAGCATAGATCCAAGTTGTAATTACCAAATAACTACAGTAAAAAAAAAAATTCCTATCTAAGAAAGAGGGGATATGCTCCCACAGTCATAAGATGGTGGTGCCCAGTCCCTGCTAGGGTGCCTGCCTCCAGAGTCCCCCAATCCCCTCAGCCCCCAGCTGCCCAGGGCCACCCCAAGGTGCAGGCAAGCCTTGGATAGTGGCTTCCCAGCTGCCCAGTGCCACCTGAGGTTCAGGTAACCAGGGCTGGCTGAGGTCAAGCTGCTGACAGTGGCAGTAGCAGAGGTATGATGGGAGTGTCACTTTCCCCTGATTACTGAGTCACCTCCCACCTCTGAGGGCTCCCAGGCTGTGAGAAGCCTTTATGAATATATCTATAAGAGATTGCCTCCTGCACTTCCCCCACAACCCAGGCATATGTCCTGCCCGGAAATCGAACAGTGATCTCCTGGTTCATAGGTTTATGCTCATTTCCTGAGCTACAGTGTACGGATTATCATATTGATTTTTATTTTATTTTTTTCAAAATAAATCTTTATTGTTCAGATTATTACAAATGTGTTCCTCCCCCCCCCCCCCAATTGCTCTCCTCCACCAGGTTCCCACCCTATCCTTTGTCCTTTCCCCATCCCCCAATGTCCTCATCCATAGGTGCACAGTTTTGTTCATTCTCTTCCCGCACACCCCACTCCCTTTTTCCTTGAGAATCGTCAGTCCACTCCCCTTCCATACCTCTGATTCTATTATATTCACCAGTTAATATTGTTCATCAGGTTTTTTTTTAATTCCCTTGGTTTTTAGTTTCATTTGTTGATAGTTACGTATTTGTTGTTCATAATTTTTATCTTTATCTTCTTCATCTTCTATCATATTGATTTTAATGTATTGAGAATTAAATTATATACCTCTGCATAAAAATTAAATGGTGAATTCTCAAAATTAGCAATCTTAATACAGGCTTTTTGTTCTTGTTCTTTTTGATCCTAAAGAAAAGTAAAGAACACACCCTCTTCTTGTCCCTGGGTTGAATTTCTTATGACCCAGGTGTACAACTTGTCAAGTAGGAAGGAATATATTATCACAACCATATACATCCTGCTTTATTGCCTGGGATACCAAATAAGATCATATTCTTTTTCATATTCAAACCAGATAATGCTGAGTCCCTATACCACCTGTTGCAGGACTATCCATTTTCTTTGTCTGGGATCTCGTTCTTGAGATGACTGCAACAACCTCAGGGATACGTTTTTTAGCCCAAGTTAATCCAAGGGTGAGGCATGGTTACTGTTTGTTTTTTTACTATATCTCCATCTTCGATCTCCAAGCACACTTCATGAGTCATGGGAAACTGGACAAAGGTGAAAGTGTGCAGAGAAACTTTTCAGAAGCTGGATGAGAGCCTGGAGAGGCTGAGGGCGTAATCTTCCCTGATGACTAGTTGAGCCACTTGATACAACTACTTGGCTCTCAGTCTAAGCTCCTGCTGCAATAAGAGTGAGATTAAAGAATTCAGTTAGCATTTTGAAATTGTCTCTTTTAATTTCTCTAAGTCTAGTATAAAGTGTTCTTCAGATAAATTGCTTCATTAGTATCTATCCATGTACACAAAGTTTTTCAGACTTTAAAAATAAAAGATGTTGCTGAAACCAGTTTGGCTCAGTGGAGAGAGCATCGGCCTGCGGACTGAAGGGTTCCGGGTTCGATTCTGATCAAGGGCATGTACCTTGGTTGTGGCCACATCCCCGGTTTGGGGTGTGCAAGAGGCAGCTGATCGATGACTCTCTCTCATCGATGTTTCTAACTCTCTATCCCTCTCTCTTCCTCTCTGTAAAAAATCAATAATAGATGTCATTGTTGAAGTAATCTATCTGATTGGGAGATTATCTTGCCCTTGAACTACAAAGAAATCAACAAAAAGACAGTAGTTAAGCAGAAGGACCTGTTATGTGACTCTGGGGTGTGCCCTCTGTCATGAGGCCTGGGGGAAAATATTTTATTTTGCCTCACAAAGATGAGAGACTTTATGAAGAACTTTGATCAGTTTTATTCAATTTTAAGATGTTAGGATTTCTGAGTTCCATATGTTTTGTGGTTATCAAGAAATCCTTGCACGGAAAAGTTTTCATCAAAGGCAGCTGAATCTGGAATTAGTATAATTCACTATCTTATCTGATGGGATAGCTCTAGAGGAGATGTAGGTGCAGACAGGGACAAATAAATTAGTTGAGACGTATTTTAATGACACAGATAACTCTAATATTTATATGCCATTGAAAATAAAGTTACATAGGAACAAAACCCTGTCTTTTTCATTTCTGAATTCCCCCTCAGTGACCAACTAATCTCTAACTAGTGTGGTTTTGAATGTCCATATATTTCCTTATTTGCTTTTGAATTATTTCCTAAACAATGTCTTTACACTATGTTTGCAAATAAAATCCTCACTTTTATTATAGAGGAATAAACTCCTCTAAAAGGTAAATTTTGGGCAATTTGCTTCATTAAAACAGAGTTTTCAGTCTGTGTATCCATGCAGCAAAAGAGATAAGGCCTCTCTTCCTTGTCTCTCCTACTTACTTCCTCTCCCCCTTCTTTATTTCCCCATTGAATTGTTTTCTGTCATTGGGTAGAAATTATAAACAGACTGATTCAGAAAAACACAGCACTTTAATATTTTGACTTTCAAAATATATGTGAAATCTGCCAGGGCAAGGCCAGACTTAATAGGGGCATTGCCTGATTACTATGGGGAGGTGAGAATCCCCTGGCTGTGAAGCCCTCCTCCTCCTCTGTTTCCCACCCCTCATTCTATCTCTCGAGGACAAAGATGCTTTTCTATTCATTCCTAAATTTTCCTTTTATTTACCTTCATAAGTCCTTTATTTTGCATAAAGATGAGGAGATGTTTTACTGTTCATATCACTGTCACTTGACAGGGAACTGATTTATCATATGTGACACTAGAAAAAAATAAAACACTAATTTATATTCATGAACTTCTTGTTTGTGCTTTCTAAACGGATATAATACGATCAGTCTATCTAGGACATTCCTGATGCCTGTCATTTTGTGGCAACTTACTTCCAACATTAGTAGGAAAAAAAATAGCATATGAAAGGTAAAAAATACTACAAATAGAATTGGATTAAATAGTTTTCAGAAAAATAAAAATTAGAAGAATTACTAAGTGGTGTTTTGGTTTCTAAATTTAATTCTGCAATACCTCAGTAGATGGAACAGAAAACATTGGCCTGAAATATCGGGATTATCACAATATGTTTCTCAGGTGCCAATGAATATTTTTATTGAAAAAAGAGCAAACAGAAATCAAAACACAGCCAGGAGTAACTGGGCTCATTCAACTAAAGAAATCTTCAAAAAAAGAAAAGCCTCACCTCAGAACTTACAACACACCAAATCTCTCTTGTTTTTATATGTCCTGTGAGTTTTTACCATATCACACATCTCAACTAAACCAAAAAACATCCATCCTTTTAAGTTTTCATTCTTTAAATGAATGCCACAATATTCGAGATTTGCTTGTGAAGCCAGATGGGACCATTAGTTTCAAAATCACTTCCTTAGAACAAGCTCCCCAAGCTTCTAGATTTGGCTAAGCGAGCTCCCGTGGCATGTTCTCCTGAAGCACTCTCACCTTCCCCGTCATATACTTCGTACAATCGCAATGTAGGCAAATAGTTCCTGGCTGCTCAGCATTAGCCCAAGCCCCATGGTGGAGATGCTGCATGGTTCTGTTCCCACTGGACACCCAGGGCTGACCACAAGAGCTCCCTCATAGAGATACTGTACTTGCTCAGAAAATAGGTTGCCTAAGGAGTTGTGATCTCATAATCACCTTTAATGTACTTAAAGCATTTAAAGTTTCCCTAAGTACTGAGGGATTTGCTTCCTCTGAAGGGACTTGGCTTGGGGGTAAACCTACTAAGCTGGTCCCGGGTGTCACAGCATTGGATTTTGTCAGGTATGAATGCTCCTTTGCATTTGCAATTAAAACCTGGAATTAAAAATGGTGAGTAATGTGTAGCTAGAGTATTTATGTAATGAGGCCACAACTGGATTTATTCTGTAACAGCTTTTTTTTAACTTACAGCAGAGGCTAAAAGCTGAGGAAAATATAATGCCTTCTACCATGGAGATGAGAGCAGCCATTACCAGGAGCTGAGCAGTCATAGGAAGCTTCATTCAGAGTTGGAATCTAATTCTAAACAATTTCCTATCTCGGCAGGGCAGAACCACATAAACTGAAATAGAGTAAGAAACCCTTTCAAAGGGTGAGCTTGAAAAGCAGCCTGTTGGTAAAAATGCCAACTAAGTGGCTGACAAATCTGGTTTTCTGGGGTGTTGAATGCTGGTTTTCTTAAAATGCCACTATAAAAAGCCTGATGGTCCAGCAAATCTGAGATTGTTATTCACATAGTCAAGGAGAAGGGAGGGAAAAGTCAGGATAATGCTGAGGCTTTAAAGTCTGGTTTAAGGGTTAAAATTGGGACAAAATCATGATATAATTTAAATTAATGCTGTACTCAACATGGGAGCACAGATATCCAGGGTATGAAAACAAGTTAATTGTCTGTCAGTGGATGAATTTATCAAAAAAAGTGATATTTAAATAAAATAAAATATTATTCAATGTTTAAAAGAAGGAAAATTCTGCCATTTGTGACAACATGGATGGACCTTGAGGGCATTGTGTTAAGATAAGCCAGACAAAGAAAAATAAATACCACATGGTGTCTCTTATATGTGGAATCTAAAAAAGATCTTAAAAAGCCAACCTCATAGAAACAGATAGTTGAAAAGTACTGAGGGGGTGAGAGAAAATGGGAGAGTGCTGGGGTGCTTGTCCCAGCATTACAAAGGGGTTCAGCAATCTGGAAAAAGGAGCTGATGCATAGATTCAATAAGAAGTCCAAGTACAAAAGATAGTTTTAAAAGGCATTGAGGGTCAGAGGAGCTTCAGTTAAAGGAGTTAAAAACTACCCCTTGACTGAGGACCCCTTGCTATTTATTAACACAATTTGTCCTAAGGCAAAGTGTAGATAATAGGCTTTAAAGGGTAGGGTTTCAGGTTGGGTAATAGCCTACAGCTGCTCAGGTGTTTGGCCAATAGGAGGCAATAACATGCAGATTAAGAGGCTCTGAGCTCTCTGACAGCAGAAGATAAGGTGTGGGGGAAATGTCTTTAGCCGCTCCAACAGTTAATTACACATTGAACTCTCAAGCTTCACCAACCTTTTGGTGAAACTCTTGTAATTATGACTTGTTGGAATTGGTCCCTGGCAGGAGAGGCTGGCAAAGGGTATACATTTTAGGATCTTCTGTGTAACATGGTAACTATAGTTGATAAACTGTATTGTAGAATTGAAATTTGCTAAAAGAGTAAAACTTAAATATTCTCGCCAAAAAGGAAGGGGTAATTATGTGAGGTTAATGAACTTTATAGGGGGAATCCTTTGACCATATATACATATTATCTTATTGTATACTTTAAACACAACATTATTTTCCCATGATACCTCAATAAAGCTAAAGGAAATAAAATAAAATTGGTGGGTACAGCAAGGCAAGGATTTTATGGTAAGGTTTTTAAGAGTCTTGAAGAGTAAATAGTCATTAGATGCTATCTACTGAAAAGCTGGACAGTCTGATATGGGATTTTGGATAAGTTTCCAAAATGAACAATAACAGTACCTGCAACTTTGATCTTGATGAGCCATGATTTCCTGCATTAGTGAAGTGCTATTGACAAAGACAGTGGGATAGTTAGTTCTTGTTAAAAGTGAACAGTGACCTGCATGGGTGTCAATGTTATCAGGTCTTTGATCTTCTTGATCCATGACACTCTTCTTTTTTAGCAAAAGATACCCCTTGCAGGAGCGTTGGGGAAATATTGGTTACTTCAGCAGAAAATTGTTACAGTCAGCAGTGGGAATGGGTGTGATATCTACCTCCTGCATCATGAGCAAGACTTATTCCTTCTCCTCTATTTCAGCGTGAACATTAGAGCTCATGACTTTAAATCCCCTCATTCCAAAGTTTCTAATGAAATAAGTGCAGAGTACTAAACAAGTACTAAAGCAGAAAAGGAGGGGGAAGTGGCAGATGCGATGTGTTTAATTCATGTACTTAGGGACTTCCAGAAATATTTGGGGGTGTGTGTGAAATAATTTATAGTGTGAACAGATAACATAAATTTATAAGATTAGTTATTAATGCATTATGCATGGTGTAATACTACATGCCGGACGATATTTCTGATAGGTACAGGAAGAAATGCTATTAAGTGGGCCAGCTATAATTTGTTTTGTCTTATTATGTGCTTGGTTAAAAATGTTCATTCTCATAATCAAATGAATAGCAGATGAAGGGAATATTGTGATTCAATTCTAAGGTATAACAAATGTTTCTAATAAAATGCAGATTTAATTTTTGGAAAACATATTGCAACTTAGAAAAATGCATTAAAATGCTAAGCAGAATTCTAAAGAGAAAGTCCGTATGTTGAGCAAGGCCCTTCCACAGAATGGAAGGCTAGAAAATCCTCCTGACCTGCTAGAGACAGGAAAGATGCGTTACAACCAATAGTTGCAAAACTGTGTGAACACATGGCTGACCAATGGGACTGATTATAGCAACTGCATCACCACTATTTCAAGTGATTTAGAGGGAACTGAACTGACTGGGACACTGGTGCAGTAGTGTGCTTTCTTGGCTCTTGCAGGACTCTTCTTCTCCCCCCATGCTTTTCCTGCAATGAAGGTGATGAATCTATGTAGGGCAGGCTCACAAATCGAATGCCCCACTGAAACTCAATATAAGACAATGAAGTGGACCAGTAAGATTATGAGGAGTGCTAAGGACTGTGGGTAACTGGTGATAGGAGCAGCAACAACAGAGATCTGGTTGTTTGTCACCTTGTAGGAATATAAGCCAAATGAGCCAGAGGTTTTGTTACTGGGAAACCCCTGGGTGGGCTCGGACTTCCTGTCACTGTGTCCAATAACAAAGACAGGGTTGAAGCATGGTAAGTGTTTATTGAGAAGCCTAGCCAACTAAGAAGACAGAGGGCCTACAAGCATTCAAATCCTGTCCTCCAGCCAGGTTCCGTGGACCAGATTATAAAGGGGAAGAGTCTGGGGTGAGGCAGCCTTGGAGGCCCACAGATAGCAGCTATTGTCCTTTAGTCATCAGGTGATGAGACAAGGTTGATGAGATGAAATTTAGACTCCTGGTGGGTCGGTCTGACCCTGCTTATCGGTTCTGCTTGATGGAGTCACCTCCTCAATTGCTTCCCACAGGTCTTGAAAAGGAAACTTAGAAAAACTTACCCCCCTATTCACCTAAGTATATGTGTTCTAAGACTTAAAACAATGATTATTTTTCAGATTAATTCAGGTGTTCTGTTTATCAGGTTATAAGTCCCCCTATCAGTTTCGATGCTTTAAGAAATTCTGGCAAATCAGATTTTTAAATATTAGTTTCCTATTTATAAAGCATATTTTAATTATAAAAAAAATCTACAAACTGAACTTTGCCTGTGGGCCTTATCTTTTTTTAAATAGCTAAATTCTAAAGACATAATAGACAATATAATATCCATTTTGTCACTTGTACCTCTCATTATGTCAGATAGGAGACCATGAATGCCTTTTAATTTGAAGAAGAAAGCCCTGCACCGGCCTAGAGCATCTTTTACGGCCTAGAGCAGGATGTGAATTTCCATTGTTAGTTGCACATTATTATTTTTTTTAGGACAGAGGGACCTTTAGTTTCCTGCTAAACATTAGAATATATCTGATTATCACCTTAGTGAGGTAATCAAGAAAATCTAATTCACTAAAACTTCCGCTGAAACTAACTAATGGATTATGGGAGAAAGCAAAGCTTCTGGGAAATGGTTCTACCATGTAAAAAAAAAAGTCACTTTTTTTAAAATGCAGATCTCCTGGCTCCAACCTTGGAGATTCAGATTTTTAGAATCCAGAGAGGAGGCCCAACTGCATGTCTAAAGAGCACTCCTGGGTGATTCTCAAGCAGGTAGTTTTAAAAAATAAACAAAACCCAACTTTAGGTGCATGAGGTCACCCAGAGGGCTTGTTATAAAACAAACTAGTAGCCAGCACAGGAATCCGTGTGCCAGTAGCTTTCTGCCGGGCCTGGCCACTCCTCGCCGGCTCCCCAGAGGCTCTCCTCAGCCCAGAGGCCCCCTGCGGCTTGGGCAGGACACTTGCCTTCTCACCACAGTGATGATGCAAGCATTCTGCCAGGCCCCTTCATGCTGCCTCCTCTCAGCAGACTTGGGGACTCTGGCGGGGCTGAGAGGACTGGGCGCCACCATCTTTGTGACAAAGTGATGGTTAATTTGCATAATACCCTTTTATTAGATAGGGTTGCTAAGCCCCATTGCCAAAGCTTCTGATTGAGCGGTTCTGGGGTGGGGCTTGAGGATGTGCATTTCTAGGATGTTCCTCTTTAATGCTGCTGCTGCTGCTGCTGCTGGACCAGGCACCACACTGCATACAGGCAGGTTACTAGAGTGGCCCATGGGAGCCCTGGCAAGAGTATGCAGGAGCTGAAAGTGAGGCTGAAATAAATTCCTCTGCTTCCTAATGTTGCCATGGATGTGGTGCTGGAGCCTGAACTTAATTGCAATGCAGACTTTGCAGCTGGTTCATTCACTCTTCAAATATTTATTGACACTTGTCGTGTGCCAGATACTATGCTAGATGGATATAGGTCCATAAATTATTTTCTTGTTAAACCACTAATTAATTAATTCAACAAATACCTATTGAGCATCTACCATTATCCAGGCCATGGGCTAGTTGCTCATAACAATTAGGAGCCAGCAACTCTTGGCTTCACTGCTGTGATCCATATTCAGGAGGTGTCTGGAAGAAAAGGTTGATCCTCAGCCCAGCTGGCGTGGCTCAGTGGTTGAGTATTGACTTATGAATCAAGAGGGCACATACCTGCGTTGTGGGCTCAATCCCCAGTAGAGGGCATGTAGGAGGCAGCCTATCTATGCTTCTCTTTCATCACTGATGTTTCTTTCTCTGTCTCCCTCTCTCTTCCTCTCTGAAATCAATAAACATTTATTTTTTAAAAAAGAAAATGTTGGTTCTTTCTGGGCAGAATAGAACAGGATAGAGCTGGTTTATTTTGCTAGCCCAGTGGTCGGCAAACTCATTAGTCAACAGAGCCAAATATCAAGAGTACAACGATTGAAAACTCGTTTGAGAGCCAAATTTTTTAAACTTGAACTTCTTCTAACGCCACTTCTTCAAAACAGACGTGCCCAGGCCGTGGTATTTTGTGGAAGAGCCCCACTCAAGGGGCCAAAGAGCTGAATGTGGGAATGATGTTTTGCACAGGTCCCTGGAGCTCAGAGGGGGAGACACTGTCTGAACGACACTGACAGCTCTGGTCCCGAGGGCCCAGGGAGGACGCAGAGCACTTTCCCGTTACAAGCCTCCAGGCTCCCCACCATCAGCTCTGTGCCGGGCAGCAGGACCCCAGACACTTTGTGTGGAAGTGGTGCCTTGCCTGCGAAGACAAATACATGAGACAGGCTGTCAAGGGCTGCTCCCATGCAGCAGTCCTGCATGGTTTCCTGGAAAACAGCCCACAGGCCCCACGGGAGACCTGCCCTTTCTCTGTGTGCAGGCAGTGGGTGAAAGGGCAGGGAGAGGGGCGTCAGAGCACAAATATCTCTGAGGTTATAGAGGCAGCTCCATGTGACACCCATTGACAAGTAATTGCTCTTTAATGTAAAAGCTAGTCCCAGAAGAGAACTAGGAGTCTCCTGGTTGCTCTCCTTGCTTTCTTGGGTTCAGATTTCTTTTTACAAACATGGTACATTGATGTTGAAGACAAAAGGGGGCTCCAATCCAATCTGGCTCTTTCTCTTTTTCTTTCTTTCTCAGTCTCCTGAGTGTATCCACTTTCACAGCATCTAAGTAGTAGATTATTATTGAGGGAACACATGTTGAGACCTTTCAATATGGTAAATGGATTGGTTACATTGGCTTCAAAATATTGATCTTTTCCTTGAGGCATCGTTGTGGTTTTCTAATGTTATACACATTTTTTTTAAAAAAAATCACAACGATTTAACTTGCGATACTTAAACTGAAAATGCCTTGGTAACTGAAACTGGCTAATTCAGCCCTGCATCTCTCCCATACTTGCATATGGTGGACACTCAGTGTATGTTTGACTACAGAAAGAAGAAGAGAATGAGTGAGCATTGTGAGTATGGAGGAAACAGGCTCAGGGAAGTGCGGGGATGTTTCGAGGTCTTTGTGCAGCAGAAGTGGGTGAGAAGCTATCTGTTGCCTCCCAGGGTAGCGTTCACCTACTGCCTCTGCCAGAACCCTGCGGACTCTCACTGTTAAGTACAGGTGCTTACTCTCAGTTACTAAAGTTGAGATTTGAAGAGACCAGGGGAAAAGTGAGCTGAATCCAGAATAATACATATTTTAATATAAGTTGAAATTAAAAAACAATTTATTCGGGAGGTAGTTTTTTTCCCTCTAGGGGACAGATGTAAGAGGAAAATTGGACAGAAAATTTAATTTATAATCCTAGACTCAGGTAAGGATTTTCATAAAAACTCTAAATCCTATTAAAGCCGCTTTAGGAAAACATATGCCCACCTTTTTCTACAGATCTTTTAATTGACTTGATAAATTGAGTTCACCAGGAGGTGGTGTAATCTCTGTAAGGCTGGAAGGAGGAATATTTAATTTCCATATCTGCTCAAGAAACTATTTAAACTCAGAATACTTATCCTTATGGCTTGGAAACAAGGATAATGTGACACTAGTGAATATAAAAGCTCAAGCAGTTCTAATAATTCTCTGTTTATCTCCTCCGTGCTGTATCTCATTTAGCAGACCGCTCCAGGCTCGAGCTGCCATGGCACCATCTAGTTCTGCCAACTGTGTCTCTGAAATCCCTCCCAACCCCATCCCTCTTTTCCATTTCCTTTGGCCAGATTTACGTGCCCACTGTCTCCCTCCTTCTTCTCCTTCACACTACCGGTAGCTCTCATTTGAAACACAAGACACATTATGCCATTTCCTAACACCCTAATACAGCTCTTCACCGCACAGTGGGAAGTCCCAATCCACAGCCAAGTGTTCAGGGCCCCCTGCAGCTCTGCTCCAATTACTCTTTCCTCTCCACAAACTCCGTTCCAGCCACGCTCAACTACTCATGGTCCTTCTTCAGATTATAAAACGAGAAAGACAGTAGAGTGTAGCTGTTAAAAGCAGGAGCTCTGGGGGCATGCTGCCTGTGTTCAAAAGCCCGTCCTGTCATGAACATGGTGACCTTGAGTGTTTGTCACTTCTCTGAGTCTCAATTTTTTTCTCATCTGTGAAATGCATAATGATAGACCCTCCCTGGGGAGGGTACCAAGAGGTTAATCAGAGACGACAACATGTATAATATGTTTGGAGCAGAGCACATTAGTCACCATTGTCATCTTTCCCGTTGTTGCTCATGATCCCCTCTTGGTGTCCATGGGGTCACACTCACCCTGTGGCGAACTGTTTACTTACCACTTTGGAAACCAGCCAGCAAACAGGTTCTTTTTCTGGATTCCTGCAGCACTTTGGTTGCCCTTGCTTTGTGTGCCTTGAGTTGTAATGGGTATCTTCATATCCTCCCCCCAAGACGAACTCCTGGAAAGCAGGAACACTGTGGTCATTTCCCATCTGCTGTGCCAGCCAGGGCTTAGCACCTGGGAAATGCTCATCAAATATCTGGTGAAGCAGAAAAACTTAGCTGTGAGACATTCAAAGCACTTTATGAACATCCAAAAACAACAACAACAAAAAACAATCTGATTAGAGGTTCATTCACCTTATATAAAAGCTACCGTGTTTCCCCGAAAATAATACATTCTCCGAAAATAAGACCTACTTACAGGTTTCCTTCTGAGTGAAATATAAGGCATCCCCCCCGAAAATAAGGCCCCCAGGCTCTGTCTCAGAATGAAAATTAATTTAGCGTAAACTGGTCGCTAGGGCCGCCCCAACTGGCGTCTAGCAACCAGTGACGTTAAGCGGAGTCCTGACATCACTGCTGTGTGAATGGAGAGAAATCAGCGTGGAAATTTTGTGAAACCTAAACTGCAAGAAGTTGTGACTTGGGTGAAGAATTCATGGGAGAAAATCACTGACAGTTGCATTGCAAATGCACTGCAAGCAGGCTACCTTGACAAGAAGTACTCATTTAAAGACAGTGCTATTGCTAAACATGAGAGTTTTGGTTCACTGATTCTGAAAGAAATGGAGTCACAAGAAATTCACCAGGAAATTCAGGAATTGGATTGTTATAATGATATTCCAGAAGATGATGATTGTCATTGAAGAAATGAGTAAATTCTTGATACTGTAGGATTCACAGTTTGTCTGATTTGTGTTGACAACTACCGTACTACCGTACCATATACAGGTAATAAATTTCCTTTATTTTCATTTAACAATAAATGTGTACCGTATTCTTCTTCATGGAAAAATAAGACATCCCCTGAAAGTAAGACCTAGCACATCTTTGGGAGCAAAAATTAATATAAGACACTTTTATTTTGGGGGAAATAGGGTAATTTCACTCATTCAACAAATATTTATTGGATGTCTACTATTGCCAGTCACTGTTCTTAGCACTGGGATATAACAATTTAAAAAAAATGGGTAAATTTTCTACCCTCAAAGAGCGTCTATTCTAGCAGATAGAAACAGTTAATAAACAACATTAAGAAGCTAATAGAGCTATGGGTAAAAAGAAAGCAGGAGGAAAGGTAGGTGAAAAGTTGCTATTTTATACATGGGTGGTCCAGGTAGACCTCATTGAGAGTGTGAAATTTGAGCAGAGAGCATTGGAGGGGGAAAGGAGGAGCTCTCAAAGCAGAGGGGATGGCCAATGCCAAGGCTATGCGGAAGAGATTGCTTGGAGAGTTTAAGGAGCAGCAATGCAGATGTGTGGCTGCAATGGTGTAACCCCATGAGGGAGTGGTAAATGTGAGGTGAGGTGAGGTGATTGGGGCTGGATCTTATAGAATCTCTGGGGTTCACTGTGTTTGAATGTATTTCTCTATTCCCTATCCTCACCCATCAAGGGTTACCCTTAAATGAGTTTCTTCATTTCCATTAGAGAAAACTTTAGGATCCAGTTGATAGTCTGCTTTCCTTTCCATCTTTTGAACATTAGTTCTATGTGATTTCAACACCCATGTAGACAAAACATCCAATGATGAAACAACACAACTGATCCTCTTGCTTCAAAATCACACTCCTCTCTTAAATGCTGAAAGTCCGCCTTCTTCATTCTTCATGGCAGAACGCCTCCATGAGGCTGAAAAGAAACGTACACACCTGGCCATGCCTAATGAAGCTGCTGCAAACTGGTACCCAATGTGAGTGGATTACTGAACCTGCCCATTGACCTCTTATTTCTCCTTTTTAAAAAATCTTGTTTTCCTTTTCCTCAGTTGAGGATGACCTGCAATCAAAACAGGAAGGCTATTCTGCTTTCACTACTTATTTTAATTTTTAAAAAGTTATTTTCATATAATTACATCTACAATATCAAAATTCTAAAGGTTAAAACAAGGTGTTAAGAGTGAAAAGTAAGTTTACAGAGCTGTCCCTGTAATACCCAGTTTCCATTTTAGAAGACAATCTTTTTTTCAAATTTCTTATATCTATGTGGAGGTATGCTGTAAAGCACAAGTAAAAACACTTGTGTGTGTACCTATAAATACAGCTTGTAAACATGTGTATGTTTGTGTAAATGCAGACATTTGGAATAACATTATATTCACTATCTTGCATCTTTTCACTTACTACATAACAGATCTGTCTCATTACCTTCAATTAATTCGGAATCTAATCTAGCTAAACTAAACACTGGGCCAGTGTAATACTTTTACTTCTCTAATTAATTTCCTTATTGTAAAATGGGAATGATGATAACAATCACCTACCATGATTTTTGTGAGGATTAAATGAGATAATACTTTGTGAAGCATTTGGCATAGTGCCTGACATAGTAACTGCTCACTAAATATTACAATATAATATTGCAATCAGCTCTATTACTTCCAGTAATGCTGCTGGTTAAGCACCATCAGGAGAGCAATATGTGAAATATATTATTTTCATTCACCACTATTATTAGCTTTAATAGTAAAAAATGGCCTTAAGGTGACTAATTTTCTCAATAAGTGAGCTCAAAGATCATGCTGGCTTTATTATGTTTTTAATTAAAAAGGTATTTTACTTTAGCAGTACTTTCCCATTTGTAAAGTAGGGAGTGGAAGGAATATCCAAAAATTGCTTAGAGCTCCCCCATCTAAATATATCCATGGTTGCCGTATGTATTCCCGCCTGGGAATCTTTTGTACACACACATTGTTGGGGGGTAGTTAGTGATGGCGGTGACCCTGATGTTAAATCTGCTACTTAGTGCATGGATCACAGGCCTGAGAAAGTATAGATTTCAAAGGACCTGCAAGGAAAGAAGACAGATTCAACTTGAGTCTGGAGCTAAACCAGAGCCCCAAGTGAAGACAAAGGTGAGACTCTATTAGTGTCAATCTTGCAGGGACATAGAAATAAACATTTTTTGTTTATTTGATTCAAAATTCCAAGACTTGGGGTTGGTGATATCTGTAAGGAGTGATGGTAACTTTACTTGCTCAGTTCATGAATATTTCAGTGACATCTAACTTTCAAAATAGTTTACTTTCTTATATTATGACTTCTCAGCATGGCACACTCATTGTTTTATCAACAATGATGTGCTGTTGCCCTCTGGGAGTGAACACCTGTCCGTCTTAAAAAAAACTTGTAACAAATTCACAATTTACTTAGTAATAGATATTAAGCAAGAGCAGTAGGTATTCCTGCAGTTACTGAGTCTGCTAACTGGAAAAAAAAAGTGTCATTCATTCATTCTTTGTCTCATTAAATTAACGTTAGCTATTGCTCAACTTTCATGAGCTGGGCACAGTTTTTAACTGTGGTTAAAATATGATAATATGGTTAATACCTTCATGGTGTTCCAGGATAGCCGGGAAACTGATAGAAAACAAGAATACAATAAAATCAATGTAAACATAGAATTATGTTAAGTGCATTGCAAGAAAGGATATGCATTATAGGGATGGAGAGAATGGGTAGGAGACCACCTTCCAATAGTAGGAAAGACCTCTCGTGGAGTCAGTATTTCAGATGAGAGCTAATGGAACAGAAGGGCCAGCCAGGCAGCAAGTTGGGAAAAGGGAGTTGTGCCGTGGTGGCATTCCTTGCTTCCTGGGGACTAAAACAAGACCACGGTGGCTGGAGTGATGAGTAAAAGGAGTGAGAGGCCCAGATGAGGCCTGACCGGTCAGATCTGATCGTGCAAGACCTGCAGCTTCTGTGAAGGAGTGTGTGTAACCAGAGCCTACCTTACTGGGGTATTATCAAAGCCTAACTGACCTTGGAAACAGGAATGCCCATCTCCAGCCTGCTCTAGCCATCCTCTCCCACCTGAGGGGGCAGAGAAAGCTGAGAAACCTTTGTGATGTCCACAGCCCAGAGGCATAGGCTCAGATACATAGAACTAGTTCATAGGCAGAGTTCATAGACAAAACCAGGCATGGGAGGGATGTTGGAATGATCAGACCAGGAATATAAAACAGCTAAGATTGATATACTGAGGGCTCTAATGCATAAGTTAGGTGGCACGCAGGGACAGATGGGCAGTATAGACAAAGAGGTGGAGACCTAAGGTAGAATCCAAAAGAAATGCTAGAGATTAAAAGTTTGAGTGTCTCCAGCCATGGTGGTTCCAAGCTAGCGGCTTCTGCCCCTAGAGGTGCTGCTCTAGATGATTGCGGCCATCACTCTCTGTCCAGCACACCTGTGCATAATGTTACCTCGGTGCCTTAGGGAACACTTGTATCCCTCTTGCCTCAGATAGAAATAGTATCAATTCAAATTAGAATGTCTGCTCAGAGTCCTGCAAGCAATATAACCCTAAGCAAGTTTGTAAACCCTGGTGGGCCCCATATCTTATAAAATTATGAAAAGATATATCTCAACAGTTTGACTTGAAAAATAAGTGAAATGCTATATGTGAAGCCCCCTAGCATAGAGCGTGATGAAAAACAGATGCTCAATAAATGTTAGTTTTGCTCTAGCTGGTTTGGCTCAGTGGATAGAGCGTCGGTTGGTGAAGAGAGGGGAGCCGGATTCGATTTCGGTCAAGGGCACATGCCCAGGTTGTGAGCTCAATACCCAGTCAGGAGCATGCAGGAGGCAGCCAATCAATGCTTCTCTCTCATCATTGATGTTTCTGTCTCTCTCTCTCCAACTCCTTTCCTCTCTGAAATCAATAAAAATATGTTTTTTAAAATGTTAGTTTCCCTGTTTTCCACCTAGTGAATTTCTATCCATTCCATTCCATTGCCCTTTTTAAGCCAACAAAGAATTATCTAATGCCTATTTTTCCTTATCTAATAATTCACTTTGGGTTTGGTTTTTAAGAGTGTATATCCTACTTATCCTAGTAGATTAGGGTAGAGACTCTGATCAAACAGTAACCAGTAGCATTGGGCACAGAGGTAATTTCAGCTGGTCTGTTGCGTTTGTGTAATTATAATCCAGCAAAGCGAAGGAAATATTGACTGACAAAATTATGGTGGTTGCAATGGTCACAACAAAAGGAAAATAGAGTCCATGACCATGGAAAATTAAGGAAACCTATAGAAGGAGCTTGGGGCATAGAGGAGAGAATGCTATTACATTATCCATGCAGTGATGGATAATTTAGAGACACCTATGTCTACAATTACAAACTATGTGGTGAACTCAGTAGTGAATTAAAACAAACTGATTATTTGGATTTCCTATTAATTAATTCAATGTATATTTATTTAGTGTTTATTATTGTATCGGGTTATATATGGGTAAAATATATGTAATGAGTACCTTAATCTTAGAAGATTAAATATTGTTATGGTGTTTGATTCAACTACATCTGCTAGTGATCTTAATATAGTAAATTTAGGCATAGATCTCTTACATTGTATTTTCTATATTAAATATTATGGGATTTAAATTAAGATTGCTTATCTAAATAAATGTATTTCTATATTGTATATCAAATTAAGCAATAAGGTTTTCAGTTGTCAAATATAATGAGATATGTACCTTTATAAACAATAAAAAATAGTTTTTTCTAAACATTTTCTTTGATTATTAGTTTTATAGGAACTTTTTCTAAGAGTCTTTAGGAATTTTTATGGGGCAATACAATTATATAACCTATGAAATACAAATAATTTGTTCCCAAGACCTTATGTGGAAAAGAGATCAGCAGAATTTGTGGGTCATATATTATGGTTAGTATTTTCAAATCCAGTTTTAACATAATTTTTAAAGCATGTCTATCTTTTCACTTTCTAAACTGTTTTTTTCTATCTCATATATGTTTCCTATCAGCATTTTTAAAGGTAAGCACTTTAAAAGCAGGTTAATTGGTGGTAAACACACAATGTAACATATAGATGATATAGTAGAATTGTATACCTGAAACCTATATAATTTTATTAACCAATGTCACCCCAACAAATTCAATACAAATAAATAAAGTAATAATAAAAATTTTTAGTAGAATAATTTACAAAATGGTATACTCCCATTAATATTTTTATATTTCACTTCTTGGACTCGTTATCCCTAATTGCCTAGATTTTCCTTTCAATAAGCAAAATTTGCAATTGTATAATCATTTGATTTAGATTCTGCATTAATAGGTTGATCCCTCTAAATCAGTGGTTCTCAATCTTTCTAATGCCACGACCCTTTGATACAGTTCCTCATGTTCTTGTGACCCCAACCATAAAATTATTTTTGTTGCTACTTCATTACTGTAATTTTGTTACTGTTATGAATCATAATGTAAATACTGGTGTTTTCCCATGGTCTTAGGTGACCCTGCTAGTGGTTCTTAACCTGTGGGCTGTTGAGAACCACTGCTGTAGAACTTAAGATGATTGAAAACACAGATATTTAAATTATGATTTATAACAGTAGCAAAATTACAGTTATGAAGTAGCAAAGAAAATAATTTTATGGTTGGGAGTCACCACAGCATGAAGAACTGTATTAAAGGGTGTGGCATTAGAAATGTTGAGAACCACTGCTCTAAATAGAAGGAAGTCCTTTATTATATGAGCGAAGGTATTTCTCTAAGGTATTTAAATTTATCTTCAACCCAGTGGCCCAGGTTCCAAAAGATACCTGTAATTAGATGTAATTACATATCAAATTAATCAAATGGTGGCCTATCAGGTTACAATTACTACTGGGATCCTCCTGGCACCTTTTCCACTGGGATCCTCCTGGCACCTTTTCCACATTCTCTTTCAGTCTCCCATTTTAGAGCCTCCCTCATGATCACCAGCAAGAAAATGCTTCTCAATTACATCCCACTTCTAAAACTGCCTAGGAACCAGCTCCCCCGAGAGTCTGTAATCAACTGTGACAATGGGCACAACATTATAATGTCTATTTTTCCCTGAGGAGATCTCTAATTTCCAATTTTAAATCTCTCCTACAAAAAGATAGCTGCAGCACACCTGACAGTCTTCTCTCTGGGAGTTTCCTCTGCTTTTGTATTTGCTTTATAGGCTGGTGTCCATGATACAATTTTTCATATATTTTGCAGTTCCTTGGAGTGTAACACCCAAAATAACAATATTGTAGTTTCTCATGGATGTCGAAGGCACAAAAAAAAGTTGGTCTCTTCTTTCAGGATTTGCTTATATGATAAAAGGTGAGGGCTCTGGTCCTGGCAGACTCTGGGTGGAGTGTGGGGTCCAGGCAGAGGTCAGGAGGCAAATGCCTCCTGGATTAGTTTCCCTTCATTCTTCACCCAAGGACCTGGAATTATTTTGGGGCCTTCTCCTAAGGTGGGCAAGGATACTCAGATGTCTAATTATCATTTTCTGCCTTCTTTCATTTGCACATTTTGTTTTTTGCTTCCGTTTTCCAACATTGCCTTTCTTCCCTTGTGGATTATTTGGAATTGCTCAAATGAACCATTTAATAAACAATATAAATAGCAGCTCATTTGTTAACCAGGTGGTATCAAATTTACAATCCCCTTACACTCCCTCCCTCCCCTGATTCACTAAGTTTTCCTTAGCTCTCCTGAGCAGACCCAGTTTGGTGGCTTCCCGGAGCTCACTGAAGGATGGACACACATGCTGTTGCCATGGAAACAGGGTAATTGCTCAGAGGATTCATCCTGCATGGGTAATATTGAACTAGCTGCTGTACAATTTCTCATTTATTACAAAACATTTACAAGAAAAATGTGATGTGTTTCACGATGTTAAAGTGTTTGCCTCTTTGCAAGAGGCTAAGTAAAATTTTATTAGAATAAATGATAAACAGGATGGAAACTCTTCAATAAGAAGTGAGTTTAAAATAAGCAAAGGTAACTGATGACAAAAAAAAAATTGAAAGGCCATAGGCCTTGACTGAGTAGAGGATGTGAACATTTCTCTCCTTTGGGGCTCAGCTGTTTACATGTGTTGAGTTTTACAGTGGCTGTCACTAGGCCTGCCTCACACAATGACACAGGGCTGGAGTGCACACTCTCTATTGTGAGGTTTGGATGCCATTTCATATTGTCTACTCTCTGACTTCCTCTTTTGTACACAAGGACCTGATTAATTTTTCCTCTCCTACCTTCCTTTCCCTTTGTCTGATTTCCCATGTTCTCTCCCACACTAACTTTTGTTTTAAAAGGAAGGCAATATTTTCCTCTCTCTATCCTTGGGCAAAATAGATTTTACCACATATTTGAATTCCAATCTTAGCTCTCTATCTTGTATGTAGTAGGATCTCAATAAGCTTTCGCTTAGAAATATCTTCTGATAAGACACGTTTTCACCTGTGGCTCCACCATCATCCATCAAACCAATACCGACGTCAGTGTTTCTCAGCTTCTTGTCCTCAGTCCACAGGGGGCTTTCTAGACAGCATGCCTTCTGGGTAAGAATACTTTGATTTTCTCGCTCTAGTGTAATTCTGCCCCTGTTCTCTAGCTTAAGAAAGTGCACATCCCTTATCACAGGCTTCTCACGCATCCCTATTGAAGCACGTGGGACAGAATAAGATGACCTCCAGATTCATGTCCTATTCTCATACACTGCAGTTCTGGGACACTCCCCTTCAGTTATCTCATTGAGAAACTTGGTCTGACCAAGCTGGCTTTGCCACAGGAACTCCCAAACAGCTGATGGACACCGTTTTTGTTTCCTTCACCACATTTTATTGATGTTAGCTCTTTAGCTACCTCTCTTCCTCCAGTAAACCTGAACTCCTGGAGGTTAAGTCTGTCTCTTATTTATCATTGTTGGCACATTGCCTAGCACAATGGACCTCCAATAAATATTCCAGATACCCAACGGTTGGTTGATTACTTCTGTTGATGTACTTAATGTCATTCAGATTAAAGCTGTGCCAGTGCATTACAACAGATCCCAAGTCAGAAGACTTTGCAAAAACCCTTTACTAATGTGGCTGTCACGGCTCCTAATACGTATTTCAGATCCACCATGAAGTGTTAAGAGACGCATGGGGGGTTAATTGAAAGTGACTAAGCTTGAAGAGCACCTTTGGGAATTTGTGTTCTTATTTGTATGGCATTCTCCGCATGCCAAGTTTGAGTGGTTTGCTTAAGTGATGTAGTATTGACATTCATGCTGAACAAATGTTTAACCGATCATTTATTCACAGTGTTGGTAATGGGATGGCTAATTTGTCGCTAGTTTTCAAAGACTACAGGATAGAGCCAGATCATACCTCCAGTTCCTCCTTAGGAGTCACAGGATTGGATTTAAATTTCACAAAAAATAAATAAATAAAAATAAAGTATATGCTCCTAATATGAAATGTCAGCTAAAATCAAAAGCAACCTACTTCTTTTTGGAGTGTGAACTGGACCCAGTCAATTAGCAGGCAGCTTGTTAAAACGCATAGGACACAGGTTGTTAGGTGCTTTATCATAATTTTGTTTGCCCTGAGCATTTGAATAAATGAGGTGCAATGTTGCCTCGGGTCTCTGAATCTTTGATAGATAATTTCTGGACCTCCTGCTGAAATGCTGTGGGCTAATTTTATGCAATAAATTTTCTCAGTGACTATTGCAGCCTGTAGCAATGAATGACTTTTTCTCCCCCATATCGCTGAGCCTGAGTGCAGAGAGATGACACATAAGCTGGGTGTGTGTCTGTGAGAATGCAGCTGTGTGTGCATTTTTTATACAGAGAAATAGCTTTCTCTAGAGTTCTTGCTGAAAATCCCATTCTTCCTTCCACATAGCAGGCACTCAATAAATATTCATCGAGCTGTGTTCCATCTTGTGTTATGTGCTGGTATTCCCCACATCTGCAGGATTGGGGAGCATAGTGGAAGGGGTGATGAAAATGAGAAGAAAAGTCTAGTATGATACTGCATGGGCATAGTCATAAGGAGAGGTCCAAATTGGCAATTAGACTCACTCTCAAAGTGCACATAAGCTTTAGGCTACCTATGTTAGCTTTATAGAAGAATACAGGTCAAGGCACTCCTGCAAGGACGGCATCATATGTGGGGACCCAGCAGCTACCCAAGTACACAGCTCCCTTCGCCTTCTCCCCAACTCGCGGCATATGCTGCTGATTCACACAGGAGCCTAGTTGCCCACATATTTTTGTTTTTTAATTTATCTTTATTGTTGAAAGTATTACAGGTGTCTCCCTCCCCCATTTACCCCTTCCACCGTTCTTGTCCCCTCCACATATCTTTTATGCTGTTCTAGTCTATAGGTCCAAGGCATGCCAGCTTTCCACCCCACAGCCCATATGAAGCTCTACAGATCAGGCATAAACACAACAAAGCAGACACCACAGTCCCAGTTTATCTCAACGGAGCAGTTTCCAAGGAAGCAGTACGGTGGGAACACACTCTGTCCTGCATCAGCTGAGGCCTGGTGGAAAACCTAGATACAGGTATTCATTTCCATATCACTTGAATTGCAAAATAGATGCAAGCAGTGGTTTTTTTTAAAAAAAAATTCTATTTCCCACTGACTTTTATTGTCCAATTGGAGAGGTGTCCATGGAGGAATCACTCTGTTACAGTGAAATGAACATGTCAACCATTCAGGGCGTTAGCACCTGGTTAGTCCCATAGAAAAATGAATGTCTGGGCACCCAGCTGACCAGACCTATTGGATATTTGACTTAAAAAGCCAAGAAGTCCTGTTTTTTCAACTCTTTTTTTGTTTGTTTGTTTTGGATACCTCTGTATCTTTCTCGGTCAGAGCAATTTCTCACCTGACTGGGAATCCATGTATTTGAAATTTCTGTCTCTCAACATTTTGAACATAATCTCAAAAAAGAATCACATCTGTAGACATCAACCTACAACTGGGTTGAAAATCCCTTAAGTGCAAGGCTTTATTAAAAAACAGTGTCCTTGCCGAAACCGGTTTGGCTCAATGGATAGAGTGTCGGTCTGCAGACTGAAAGGTCCCGGGTTCGATTCCTGTCAAGGGCATGCACATCCCAGTAAGGGATGTGCAAGAGGCAGCTGATCCATGTTTCTGTCTCATCAATGTTTCTAACTCTCTATCCCTCTCCCTTCCTCTCTGTAAAAAATCAATAAAATATTTATATTTTAAAAAATAGTGTCCTTTAACCCCCTGGCAATGGGCAAGGAAACACCTGATTGGTAGTGTTGTTCTTATATCACTCAGGGGGAAAGCAGATGTACAGTCCTTAGTTCATCCTAGCTTGATGCCTGTGTTGGTGGCCAGTCCGGGAGCCCTCAGGGGATGTCCTTAGTGCTGCCACAGAGGCAGGAGAGGATCCTACCACCGCTGCTGCACTGGTCAGCTGAGAGCCCAGCTTCTGGTTGAGCAGTGCACTGACCACCAGGGGGGAAGCTTCTACATTGACCATCTGCCCCCTGGTGGTCATTGTGCATCATAGTGACTGGACTGGTCATTCCACCATCTGGTTGATTTACATATTAGCCTTTTATTATATAGGATGTCCCTAGTGAACTTTGAAAGGTTCTCCCCCGCCCAAACTGGTGGGCGGAGTTTAACACATGACTGGTGTAAGGTTCTCCCCCCTCCCAAACTGGTGGGTGGAGCTAACACATGACTGGCACATGCCACAGAGACATCTCCAAGACATTAAGCCACCAATCCGCATGGGCCAGTGTCCTTAGAGCCCACCTCTTCCTGTTCCACCCTGGGCCCAACCCCTTCCTTCAGTCCTTTAAAAGGGACCCCAGGCAAGACACGTGTTGCTGATCCGCCATCAGCCTGGCTGGGTCCAGTCCCCTGTCCCCTCCCCCTCCAATTCTGATCTCTTTACCGCCTTGAAGGGTTCTGCCCATTACCAGGAGAATAAACTTTACTTTAAAATTCCCTGCTGTTCTGTTTCCTGTTTCATTTCAAACTTAACAAAGTTCTATAGTTGATACGATTGATTACCTTTTAATAGAAATCTTGAGGTATATTATTGACATAATTGTTTGAAGTTAGTTACTCAGAGAAAGTCACTAAAATATTGTGGCTAATGGAAACATAAAATTATAAGGATTAATTTATGTGATGTTACTAACATATTTTATTGTATAAAATTTAGCATGTAATCCCAAAAAACCATTGGTTAAAAATACTAAGGAATATGGATTATCATAACCCTTCCATGTCTGCTTTTGGTTGATATATACAAAGTGCTATTTGCAGTTTCTTCTTATCTAATACTTTATTTAATTCATTATAATTCCATTTCTTAAAGTTTAATAATAATACTATTATTTTTTCAATTTCTCCAACTGGATACTATATGTACTTTATACATAATTTAGATTAAGACGGGGCTCCTGGATTCTTAATTTCATAAAATTATTTTTTAAATCTAATGATTTGATAAATTTATACTGACACCTTTTTGTTTGTGTTTTTTAATTAATTGATTGTCTTGTTTGGTATATATAAACAAATTAAAAAAATCTTAAATTCCCCAAACTTGTTGTGAGGGGAAGAAAGGACAGTGCATTTTTTGAGGTCACAGGAGTATAAAGATTAGTAAGAGAAAGATTAGTCTTCAGTGAAGACCATCTAGCCAAACATTTGCCACCCCCTCTCCCAATTATCTTCCTTTCTAATGGAGAAAAATAGATATAGACTACTCCCAGGTAGATCCTGCCTGCTGAGCTAATTCAATAATATACTTGATGCCAAATATATGCTCTCTGCTCTGATACCTACTCTGTCATCACTATCAGAGAATCAATCAGGAAGTTCCTAGTGAGTTCTCATTTTGGTTGACTTACAGAAGAGAGATCCTTGCCAATTATTATATCCCCATTTCAACCCAGGAGATGGACAGGAATAAAAATTGTATGTCTCAGAAGTCATTGCCTTCAAGTACACACTGCATATTCATAAATGTTTCTTCTTTAACCTGAAAATAACAATTTAGTTCATGTCTCCTGAATTGATCTTTATCCCTTGACAGGCTCTGACTCAGCAAGCTCCAGGAGAATAAATACAATTCTAAGGTGCCAACTTTTGTTACAGCTAATTTGTTAATACTATGCCCTCAAACCATAAGATGAGTTACGTGATCACACAGCAATTTCCAGTAGATCATTTATGGGAAGATGAGATTTGGAGTAGGAAAATACAGCTTTAAAAAAATCACAGATAATAAAATTTTATAATAACTTTTAGTGACTTTAAAGTAAAATTGTGATTGTTTTGCACAACACATAAAATTTGGAAACCTGCACGATCTACTTAACCCACACCCTCATGAATATTTATTAACTTTTTAGACCACTTTGTTATGGCATACTTTGTTTCTATACACAAAATTACCATGGCCTGATACTATTTTTTAAATTAGGACACTAAAATAGAAAATTAAATAAAATAAAATTATTGCTATTCAATATGTATAGAGTTTACACATTTTTAGTCATTTTAAAAATTGTGAGCTGACCCTGACAGGCTGAAATAATAATATATTGTGATAATGTATACATTAAATACAAGGCATATTCATATATAGTAAGTCCTCACTTAATATTGATAGGTGCTACAACTTTAAGCAGAATGGTGTTCAGTGTGGGACAAAAGTAGGTTAACAGCTGTGAGTATGCAAAAACATAGTTTATTATTATAATATTATTTATTAATTATTGTATTATTTTCCATACAAACAAACAAACTGTAAACCTACTTTGCCTCACCCTATATAACAAAACCAATCTTACCAAGGACTGGTTGATATAAACAAGGGATCCTAGGAATCTCATCAATATTATAATGAAACAACCTTAAATGAAACTGTCATTCAAGAACCTGCTGTATACATTTACAATAAAGCCATTGGAAATCTTCTGATAGTACAGGTTTTGAAACACTGGGTTAAATCATATTCCTCCAATAATGAATAATAGTGTATGTTTCTAAATACTACCTTGGAAATGTAGAAAATGAGTGTAATTGCTCTGTGGCACTATTGTATAATAATTTGTTCATGTTTATGGATAATTTGCTACATAATTTTATGTTTGGCCGAGATCCAATGAAAGTAAATTTATTTATTTAGAAACCCTCATGTTGTCAATGAAAATAAAATACAGGGCATCTTTCACTGACTTTTTGTCCTTTAAGTCAGTAGACACTAGGACTCATAACAAAGTTATGACATTATCTATTATAAAGTTAAGGAAATAGCCAAACATCAGTTCCATGGCATGCAGATTTAGTAGCAAAGGCCAAGAAGAGCTTGTCTTAAAAACACATCTCTAACAAAACCACAGCAGAGAAAAAAAATGATTATGTAAAGAGAAAAAAAATTTAAAAATTTAAATCAGAACCAATATCTAAAATGTGTTTCAATTACTCGTTAAGTAATGGGAATTCACCTCCAAGACATCTTGCTTGTAATAAATCTTATGCACTAATGTTTTTTTCTTTAAGTTCATGTAAGTTGATAATTGCATGAAGAAACTGTCTGCAGTTACCCTATTTTGTTGCCCTTGAGAAGGCAATGTTACAGTCGTCAACATTACAATTGCAAATATGATTTTCTAATCCACATTTCATTTTCTGGTTCTCTGCAGACTGTACCATTGGGAATGGCAGCTCCCCAAAAGGTACAGGAAGGATCCATTTTCATCACATGCACACATTTATTATATGGATTCCTCTCCGTCTTGCTCTGATTACCAGTCCTGATATTCATGCATCTCCAAGGACAATAGTTTGGGTTTTTTTCTCAACCTAATTTTGCTAATAAATTTGGAGAGACCATCAGCAGATACAGAAGAATAGCCATAGTGGACCCATAACAGATGCTGGCATTGAGCCTGACCTTGCCAAGAGAAGAGCTGAGATAGGAAGCAGACTGAGAGCTGAATATTCCCCACATCCACGGACAGGCCTGACTATCCCCCTAGATTACTAGTGGCAGGAAATTTCAGCACAATCTCTGCCCTTTTTATCCAGTGAATTCCACTATGCTGGCTGAATTTCTCCATTTCACTGAATTTCCATGAGAAATGTGTTTAGAACAGTATTTCATACCTGAAATACTATTACATTTAGAATAATTGAATTTTAGATCTGAGAGTTAAGAGAACATTTACTCCTACCCATCATTTAACAGATAAAGACTCTGAAATCCAAAAGGTTAAGTGGCTTTTCTGAATCTGTGTAGTGTTTTGTGACAGAGCTAAGCTATTCTTAACGTTGGTCCTGAGCTCTTTCCTGTCCACTTTAGGATAATTCTTCCTTAAATAGCTTAGAGTATACAATCCGTGTTAAAAGTCTGTGTCTTTCTATATAGACATTTATAAAGTTTTAGCTATTAAAAATGTTATATTTTACTTATGTATATTAATCAGTAAAAGATACACTATAGAAAAGGGATTCAAATAGATGTGCATTTACCATTTCAGAGCTCAAGTATCAGTAACAGAAAACACCTGTTAATATTTCAGAAATATGGTAAACTCAAAGAAAGCAGGGACCACAGTTCATGAATCTCCAGACTCCTGGTGCCTAGAACTTAATCTGACCCATGGTAGATACTCTGTATGTTTGCTGAATGACTAAAGAAAATATTTTGGTGGTGAAGAGTTAGAAGATATCAAAACATGCTTAAAAAAACATTTTGGTGTTGAAGAGTTAGAAGATATCGAAACATGCTTTAAAAATAATAAAACAAAATTGATTTTTTACAGGGATAGAGAGCTAGAAATATTGATAAGAGAAACATTGACTAGCTGCCTCCTGCACAGCCTCTACCAGGGATGTGCCCACAACAAATCTGCATGCCCTTGACCAGAATCGAACCTGAGACCTTTCAGTCCGCAGGCCGATGCTCTATCCACTGAGCCAAATCGGTTTTGGCAAAACATGCTGTAATGTGTTTAAAGAATAGTCCTGCTATATAAACTTGCAATGACAGACCCCATGAAGTTCACAAACCTTAAGGACACATCATCAAAGATAAGCTCGGGAAGGTGACAAAGTTGGCAACTGCATCCATTAGGTTCTAGCTTTTAGGAAAAAGGGAACTTTGGGTGTAACTGCTCCACAAATGTGCTGAGAACTCCAAAAATAAACCTAGATGACTTAAGTAAAGAGATTCTGAGGTAAAAGAGAAAGTGGTTGAAGTAAAGAAAGGGTATAAGAAGCACTGGTAGCCTTCAGAGTGGCAATAAGATTTCATGACACTTGGGTAGACCTTAATGAAGTCCACAGAAGACAACGTGGTTTTGTTTTGTTCCCAAAGATGACACCTCTGAGAAGTATAAATGACTAACAAAGAGTAAATGACTAAGGAACCCTTGGGAGAGTCAGGACCGGGAGGGGTAATAAATCCTTCCTCTAGAAGACCTTTGTTGTGCCCAATTTTTATTTTTACTTATTTTCTTATTGAGCAACTTAGCAAAATAGTTCTTTCCATCACTTTTAAAGAAATATGTTTTGGTTTTTTTTCTGGAAAATGGAACTAGACCCAAAGTTACATGCAAAGTAATGAGGTCAAAAGTGAGAGAGACCTTTCGCAGAGGGGTTTCACATTAGGAATGAGATTAAGCATCTATTTGAAATGGAGGCAAGATAATTATTTTTTTTATTT
Source organism: Vespertilio murinus (assembly GCA_963924515.1). Lineage (NCBI taxonomy): Eukaryota > Metazoa > Chordata > Mammalia > Chiroptera > Vespertilionidae > Vespertilio > Vespertilio murinus. Next base: position 173,640,785 of record OZ004705.1, on the reverse strand, counting down.
CAAAATGAAAGTTATATTATGCAGGTATGTTGTGGTAAGAAAGATGAGGGCACAACAACAAATGTAAATAGTTGGGTGTTCCTAAAGCATGAAGAGTGAAACAGGAAGCTCTTGATAAGTCCTGACTACCTTGAGGAAAAAAAAAAAAATCCCCATCCTCTTACTAGTTTCTAGGCTTTGTGTTAATAAGAAAGAAAATGAATAAAGTAAGTCTTCCCAGCCAGTGTTGCTCAGTGGTTAAGCATAGACCCATGAACCGAAAGGTCATGGGTTTGATTACAGGTGGGCTCCATCCCTCATAGGGGGCATGTAGTAGGCAGCTGATCAATGTTTCATTCTCACATCAATGTTTCTCTTTATATTTCCCTCCCCTTTCCTCACTCTCTGAAATCAATAAAAATGTTTCTTTAAATAAAAGAAAAGAAAATTAGTGTAAGGAGTTGTGTCATAAATCCAGAATCATAAGCTTTTGGAGGTGTGGGGGTAGCATATATGTTGAGAAGCTTGCCTCTGAAGCTCTGACCTCGTGTGGATTCTCCAATGAAATGAAGTCTCTTTCATGCAGTCAATGGTTTGGGGGGCATTGAAATGGGTTTTCTTAGTGCATGCTGCTAATATGTCTTTTAGAAATTAAATAAACCTATATTTGGCCTCAATTAATTTTTCTTACCCAGATTAGTGCTGATATATCAAATTTCCTGAAAAAATAATGTCCAAGTGAAATATGCTAAGGCTATCTGAGGTCTCTGAAGCTAGAGTTTTTCTTGCACTTAGGTGCTGTGTGTAAAAAATAAGCTAAAGGATCAAGATCTTCATGAAATGTAACCTCAGACAGCTGTGAAATGCTCTAGAAGTTTTCTAGACCAACCATAAGATAAAATGCTAAAAATATGTAGGAACTGAATTAAAAGGAAGGTCAGGACACAGCGATGTCTGAATGGAAGATATAAAGCACAGTGAATATAAATTGATAATGCTGAGACGAGAGATCATTTATTGCTCCTCCATTTTTCTTTTAGGGAGCAAGCAATAAAATTGAAATGAATGAGCCAATTTTAGACCTAATTTTCATACAGCATCATTTCTCCTGAAGGTTCAGCAAAGATAGAAATCAAAGAGAAAAATAAAAAGAAAACCAACTTCATTTTCAACTCATCTTGTTGAGGGAGAGCTCGATATTTTGCTGGAGGAACACTCTTTTTAAAATATAAATTTTGAACTACAAAATCTGAAGCACAAATTCTATTCTTGTATGTTCTTAACTTGTATGTGAATGCTCATTATCCATACACACACGAAAGTACAAACATACGCATATACTCCCAATACACACTCTATTCTTTCTCTGTCTCTCTTTGTCATCTGTTATCTATTTTTATCTATATAGCTATTTATCATCCATGATATTCACTTGTAAGTCTCTTAAAATATGGTTTTGATTCTGTGCTTGATAGTTTGTTTTTTTTCTCATGCTTGCATCTGTCTTCTTATAAACATACTAGAGGCCTGGTAGATGAAATGAGAGCAAGGGAGAGTCCCTAGGCCAGGCCAGCGATCAGGGCCTTCCTTTGTTCCGCACCGCCCCCTGGTGGTCTGTGTACATCATAGTGAGTGGTCTAACTCCTGGTCGGTCGAACTTCCGAGGGGACAATTTGCATATTAACCTTTTATTATATAGGATATGCCTGCCTTGTCTTCTAAGGCACTAATAGTTGTTGCTTTGAGGGAGATTATATAAAGGTCCTATGTGATTCTCTCTTTGGAAGTTAGAGACTCTCAAGAACTCTGAAAGGTTTGAAATGTCACCCTACTTACCACCTTAAAAGGTAGCTTGCAACAGTTGCATGGATGCTAGCAGAGGACAGAAGATGCGTCAGAGACAAAGAACTTTATTAATCATGGCTAGCAGGCCTTACAGACCTTATGTTCACATTGGTTCTCCTTCCCCCACAGTCCCAAGGGCATAATGCAGGGAAGCCCAGGTCAATGCAGTACACCCAGTGGTTTTGTGTCCCTGGTAATGAACCTGATTAGAGAAAATGTATTCTTTTAAAGGGGATGTCAGCAAACATGCTCAACTTTTGCCCCAGAGAGAGACATATTTTCTTTATTATCCTGGACAGAAAAAGAAAAAAAGAAAAAAGTCTGCTGTCAGCCCATGAGGAAGACAGTCTTTGTATTTTTAAAAGATGTTTGCTTTAAAAAAAAAAAAGACCCTTGGAAAATATGGTCCAGGGGGAAAATATGACTTTCAACAGAAACATGAGACTTATTGAGAATTTTCCCCCAATGCAGACTTGCTTCTATAGTTCTGAACACATATTTTCATATTACCAGTAGTCCAGGAGGTAAATACTTAGTTTGCCTATCAGTTTCCACAAAGTTCTCTTGTCAGACAAAAAGCTGCATTTTCCTTATTATTTTTTTAGTTAGTTCTGGTACAGAAGCATTAATCTCTTGCTCTACGTTTTTTTCCTGAACACCCTGAGCAGTTTTGCAAACATATACCACATTTGGACAATCACTTTCCATCTTTTCCTCTTTTTTTTTCCCAGCTGAAGTTCTAACTACTTGGCTAAACATCCTAGCTCTAGTTTTTATTTGCGGTCAAAGTCTACTGCAATTGATGAGTCAAATTGTGTGTTTTTTAGAAGATCTCAATAGGTGACGATTCTAACAGAATCTGATGGTTTGCCCTTGAACATTCATATTTTAGGCCAGTCGTGGGCAAACTACGGCCCGCGGGATGGATCTGGCCCGTTCGGGTGTTCTATCTGGCCCACGGAGCTGAAAGAGCGAGGGTTCTCTTGCTCTCCCCTCCGCTCCTTCGCCAGCAGCCCAAGATGAGAGTGCCAGCATGGTCAGGTTGCTTTTGTTCTGGCCCTCCGGTCCAGTTTAAGAACCCATTGTGGCCCTCTAGTCAAAAAGTTTGCCTACCCCTGTTTTAGGCAGTGCTCTTCCTACTTTTTCAAAACCCCTCTGAGCATATATACCTTCTTATCTCACACCAGTTTCACTCTGACAAAAGATGATACCTTAGGAAAACAATACTCTAAGTACCTGTGTAATTTATACAGGCTCATGCCCAGTACCCTGTCTGAATCCATAAATCTGGGAAATGCTTGTTTGTTTGCTTTTTATATTATAGGTAGGAAATGCTGCTCTTAAGATAATGAAAATGATAGCAAGCATAGCCTAACTTTTGCTTTGACAGGAGTCTGAGACTCTTCAAAATAAGCTTCTTGGAAATCATAGACTTAACCCAATTTTTCTGTCTTTGCTCAGAATATTTTTGGAATTCTTTTCAGAATCTAATATACATTTTTGGACTGTCTGCTGCAGTAGCCAATCTTTCCTTTAGTACTGAATTTTATTTTTGAAGCTAGCTATGAGTTATATAAAACCCAATAAAAAGTAGATAAACAAACCGGGTTTAAAAATATGTGAAAATGTGCAATAAAGCAATATCCTTATATGATTGATAAGTTGTCTCTGAACACAATTCCAGCAGAGAAGTTCCAAGTGACCCAGGTTTTTTAATGCTGCAGGATAGGGGTGGGGACCCTTTATTCTGCCAAGGGCCATTTGAATATAACATTATTCATGGGCCATATAACATCATTTGTGGGCCATACAAAATTATCAACTTAAAAATTAGCCTGCTATATTTGGTCGAACATTTAATTAACTCACCCTTAATATCCTGGCAGGGCCAGATCAAATGATATTTAGGGCCTTATATGGCCTGTGGGTCAGATGTTCTCCAGCCCTGCTGTTGCAGAAATTAAAAGTCTTCTTCCCTTAAGGACTGAGCGCTCCTTCACTAGAAGTATGAATGATAAAGAACTGTTAAAATGTACAGTTATATCTTCTCTGTTATATCTTCTATGTAGTCACTTTTAAGCTAAAGAGATTACATCACGATGGAGGCATTTATTGGTGGATGCCCTCTGCTTATTGTCAGAGCCAATGAAATCACTTACAGAGTTTTCTACATTACCAATAAGATGACTCTGTTTATTTCCCTTTGATATATTCCCAATCCTTCTTTGCTTTATCTAGCCTTTGAGAGATCATGTGTTTGGTCAGAAATCATGGGCATTTTGTGAGTAAATTCTATAACGTACATGGCTTTGAGTTAAATTCAGGCATCGTACCATTTAGCTTAGACTTACTCAAATATAAAAATGGGAATGTTAATACCTGAGTTGCAGTATGGTTTTCAGATTAGTGAGATAGCATATTTGAAGGTGAGGGGCAACCTTGAAAGGGAATTGATGATCGATAATTCTCTTCCCACCTGCCCTTTATTTGACTGCATGCCTATTTTAAATATCAAATTAGTATTTCCCCTTGGACAGAAGAAATGGATTGAAAGCTCTAAATTCATGATGTCTTGGCTGCCAGCTTCAAATTTCAAGATGCATGAAAACTTTTTTTAAAATATATTTTATTGGTATTTTATAGAGAGGAATAGAGAGTGACAGAGAGTTAGAAACATCGATGCGAGAGAATCATCGATCAGCTGCCTCTTGCACACCCCCTACTGGGGATGTGCCCGCAACCCAGGTACATGCCCTTGACCGGAATCGAACTCGGGACCTTTCAGTCCACAGGCCAACACTCTATCCACTGAGCCAAACCGGTTTCAGCCTAGATGCATGAAAACTTTAAGACAAAGAGGCAAGGCTGAGGAAGGGCCTGTTCCTGCTAGCACATCCTCTATGTAGAATATAGATGGATAATCTTAACATGGTGAGACTATAAACTGACCCACTCCACACTAATGGATGGGGCTTCAATCCTATGATGTTAGGCACAGAAACTGTTCTGCAACAATTCCCCACTATGCAACCCGTTCCTTGGGGGAATCATCAGGGAAAACATAAAACCACTCTTCAGTGGAGTAATTGGAGGTAATGACAGCAGTGGAGGAGGAGAATAAAATTGAGTTCTATTTCCACACATGCACCCTCTTGCTTCTCCACCTGGTAGCAACAGGGGGTGCTGCACTGAGGGGAAGGGTTCCTTAGCTCAGCGTGTTGGCCAGTTGGAGGATGTGGAGCATGGGAGAGAGTGTAGTACTGGGGAAAGAAAGTTTTGAAGTGTTGCTTATTCTGCTTGTCTACTCTTTCCAGGCTATATAAAATATTGCGATATTTTTGTGGAGGAGCAAATGCCTTGCACACATGTGTCCCTTTGATGGGTTATGCTAAGGAATCCAAGAGCAATAGCTGGATGGATCTGGGCTCAGTAGATGCCAGGAAAGTCACATCCTCAGAATATAAAATTCCAAATGTGGTCCTTCCTTCGTGGTTCTCAGCTTCTATTTTGGAACTTCTGGACTTATTTTCAGCTGTTAGGGTGATAGTGGGAATGCTAGCTTACATAAGCATCTCTCCATGGATTCTTGAAGCTCTTGGGGAGGAAAAGGTACACCTGGGGCTGTTTTAGTTTGTCCTCCCTGTTCTTGCCCTGTTCATGCTTCCGTGGGAACCCTGGAGAGTCTGTTGACCCAGCATGTTGGAATTGCAGGCCATCTTGTCACAGGAACACCTCTGATATGAGGACCAAAAATGTTGGAATGAAGAAAGGAAGTCAATGTCAAAACAATAATGAGTCACTTAGTCTTAAATTGTTATCTGTTTATGGTCCAAGCAAGGAAGGGGCTGACTTGGGATTTGCAACAAAGCTCATCTGATTCCAAAGATCTTTCCATCATACTTTTCCTGTAAATGCATCATCAATGCCGAATAAGAATATGCCAGATCTGTATCTACAGCCAGGTATGGACGTAACAACGATCCCTGAGAAAAACAAGAATGACCTATAAAAGTAAGTAGCTAGTTATTGTTCTCAGATATTTGAGAGGACCATTTACTATTCAGCCTGACCATAACTGCAGTGATTTTTTTTAAAAACATTAACTCAAATTACCCATGAAAATTTTTTCCTATTCCTTTTCCCTCTCAAACACTAAGCACTCATTAGCTATCAGAGAGTAAATACTCTCACTAAAAAAAACACCAGTATTACACCCCAACCACCTGATTCCTGGCAATAAAGCATCACTGAAATTGAGAATAGTCCAGGTAAATAAAATACAAGCTCTATGCGATGCCACGGAGTTGGCTCTGATTTAATTTTTACTACCCAGTGTTCCATGTTAGTCCCTGCTCATTTGAGTGATAGTATTTTTATTCTATGACTGTATCTTCTAGACTTGGCATTTGATCAAAATAATTGGACAGTGGTGCAATAGTTTTATTTTTCCTTTTCCTCACTAAAGCATTCTCACTGGGAAAAGCATCTGAGGGATGTTTCTGGAGGAAGGAGGCTCTTTCATTGGTCTTCAAGTTCCAATATTTTGGCCACAAGTAGGCCTGTCACACATCCAAGTACCCCAGGGCCTCCGGCTGTGAAGAGGCCCACATCCTGGCTGGAGAGCTGCCAAAGCCAGATACCATTTTGACTCTAGAGCTGGAAATAGAGGTCAAAAGAAACACGGTGCGTTCAGCATTCTTGACATGCCAAGAGCTTTATTTCTTGACGGTAGATAATAAACATGAAAAAACGATGTGCCTTCAGGGAAGTAGAACTGCAAATATCTCAGTTTTATTGATGAACCTTGCCTATCAAAATTCAACTATTCTTTCTCTTCTCTCCCTTCGAGGAGTTAACCTTCAAAGATTGGTGTCGCTGGTAAAATGCTTGACAAATGTCTCAGCAAAAATAAAAGGAGTGCCTTCCAAATATGTTTAATTACACAAGATGCATATAGAAAATATACATACTTCTTCCAAATGCAATGGTGTCTTTTGGTAAACTAATTTGGATTCTGCTTGTTGCAAGTAATATAGAGACACAATTGGAACCTGGTAAACAAAAAGAAAAAGGGTAATACCAGACAGACATCCCCGAGTGTGAATGGATGCCGAAGTGTATCATGGAACCAGAAGACATGATGTCCACTGGGCTTCAGAAATGGGCCAGAGGCCGAGGTCGGTTTGGCGCAGTGGTAGAATGTCGGTCTGCGGACTGAAGGGTCCCGGGTTCGATTCTGGCCAAGGGCATGTACATTGGTTGCGGGCACATCCCCAGTGGGGGGTGTGCAAGAGGCGGCTGGTCGATGTTTCTCTCTCATGGACGTTTCTGGCTCTCTATCTCTCTCCCTTCCTCTCTGTAAAATATCAATAAAATATATTTTTTTAAAAAAAGAAATGGGCCAGAGGATGAAGCTCTTGTGGGACACTTGAGAATCTTGCCTTCTATGTCTTTTATCTTGGCTTTCCCCATGAGTGTGTATTTTTCTTTCCCCGTGCTTGCTCCCAAGTCTATATAGAGGATCATAACTTTCTTTCTTTTTTTCTTTATTGATTAAGGTATTACATATGTGTCCTTATCCCCCTATTGCGCCCCTTAACCCCCCACTCATGCCCTCACCCCCTGGTGTCTGTGTCCATTGATTAGGCTTATATTATGCATAAAAGTCCTCTGGTTGATCTCTCCCCATTACACCCACCCTCTCCTGACTTCCCTCTGAAGTTTGACAGTCTAATAGATGCTTTTCTGTCTCTGGATCTGTTTTTTTCATCCATTTATGTTGTTCATTATATTCCACAAATGAGTTAGATCACGTGATATTTATCTTTCTCTGATTAACTTATTTCACTTAGCATAATGCTCTCTAGTTCCATTCATGCTGTTGCAAATGGTAAGAATCCCCCCTTTTTTTTTTCTTTTTTTTTTTACTGTAATGTAGTATTCCATTGTGTAGATGTACCACAGTTTTTTAACCCACTAATCTGCTGATGGACACTTAGGCTGTTTCCAAATCTTAGCTATGGTGAATTGTGCTGCTATGAATATAGGAGTGCATATATCCTTACTGATTGGTGTTCCTAGTTTCTTGGGAAATAGTCCTAGAATTGGGATCACTAAGTCAAATGGGAGTTCCATTTTTAGTTTTTTGAGGAAACTCCATACTGTTCATACAGTGGCTGCACCAGTCTGCATTCCCACCAGCAGTGCACGAAGGTTCCTTTTTCTCCGCATCCTCACCAGCACTTGTCCTTTGTTGATTTGTTGGTTGATAGATTACTTAAAGAAGGTAGCTGAGACTGGGAGCCCAGGACACAGGCTTTTATTGGAGATGGGTGGGACCCCTGCCGGCTGCTTCCAGAGGGAGAGAGTGGAAGAGATTGGAAGAGGCCATAAAACACCCGGGTGTCTGCTTTTAAGGGGAAGATAGGGGACGGGCTTAGGGTACTTAACAGGTGCTAATTGGTGGTTCAGAGATCAGGTATGTCTGGCCACAGGTGGGGTTTGCGTCTGTCAATCAACTGGGGGAAGGGAGGATCTATCATTGATGATAGCCATTCTGACAGGGGTGAGATGGTACTTCATTGTCATTTAATTTTCATTTCTCAGATGTTTAGTGAATTTGAGCATATTTTCATATGTCTCTTGGTGTTCTTTTTGCCCTCTCTTGAAAAGTATCTACTTAGGTCTGTTGCCCATTTTTTGATTAGGAAGAACAAAGTAGGAGGGATCTCAATACCAGTTATCAAGATGTATTATAAAGACACTGTCTCAAAACTGCCTGAAACGAACACAAGAACAGACATATAGACCAATGGAATAGAATAGAGAACCCAGAAATCGACTCTAACCACTATGCACAATTAATACTTGACAAAGGAGGCAAGAGCATACAATGGAGTCAAGACAGTCTCTTCAATAAATGGTATTGGGAAAATTGGACAGATACATGCAAAAAAAAATGAAACTAGATCACCAGTTTATACTGTGCACAAAAAATAAAATAAAAATGGATAAAGGACTTAAACATAAGACAGGAAACCATAAAAATATTAGAGGAATCCACAGGCAGTGAAATCTCAGACATACGCCAAAGCAATATCTATACCAATACAGGTCGTATAGCAATGGAAACTAAAGAGAAAATAAACAAATGGAACTATATCAAAATAAAAAGCTTCTGTACAGCAAAAGAAATCATGAACAAAACAAAAGAAAGCCCACTGCATGGGAGAACGTATTTGCCAATGTTATCACTGATAAGGGTTTAATCTCCAACATTTACAGGGAACTCATACAACTTAACAAGAGGAGCATTACTTTCAAAAAGTGTCAGTTTTTATAGGTCACACATGAGACGGCTAGGGACAGTCCAAGTTCCAAATTTCCAAGGCAGGGATCATTTGTCTCAGACTAAGTCATGCACCCATTCAGAGTAAACTGTGATCGGGGTGACTGGGTCACGCTACAAAATTACCACTTCAGTTTTAGATCTGTATATTGGAGTGGCTGAGGTGGAGTGGCTGGCTCAAACATTTTGAGGTATTTCCCTTGAAAAGATTTGGAGAAAACTCAAAATATTGGTATCTTGCAATTTCAACTTTTCAAATAGTGAATACTAAGTTTTCAGCAGAGTAATGGAGATAATAGAATGAATTAATGGAAGAATTAAATATGTAACACATTGCCACTAAATTAAAATGCTCCTGGAATTCTTTTGGGAAGCAGGTAACATAACAGACAGAAAAGTTAAATGTTGACTCTGATAATTTTTTGGCCTAAATTTGAAATCTGACTCCACTATTGACTGCCAATAGAACTTCTCTGTGCACAGGTTATCTTAACTGTATAAAGGAAGTAATAGTATTGTCGATTTTAATGGATTGTTAGGATATTATATTGAATTAGCACACATGTAAAGTGTTTTTTAAGAGTGTCTCATATATAGGAACATTCAGAAATGTTAATTACTCTTAGTTTTTTTCTTTTGAAATTTTAGCATGAGAAATCAATTCCACTTTATTTTTCACCCCCCCCCCCCCAGTAACTGTGGAATAATTAAGGACCCAGTTTTTGCTGCATAAACCTGGACTCAGCTCTTTATGTAGCTAATACTGACATTGGTTGTCTTTGGTGGGAACTTAGCAAATCACTCAAAGTCATGCAATCCTTGATAAAACAAATAGCAAAGAACTGAACAATATTCAAAAGTCAGATTAGGTCTTGAAGTCAATTTTAACTTAAATCTACGTAAATCTATATGATATTGGGACCCTTCTCTTTCACTAGTCATATAAGGAGACAGATGTAGGTGGAAACTATTACATTCAAAATTGTAGTTATTTTATATACACATAAAATCAAGAGGCCTGTAGGTTATGAAATAATAATATAGCATTGTTTTCAGCTGGTTCTGGTTGTTATGAATGAAAATCATGGGCTCAGCTTCGGATGTGAAGTATTTCAGAGGTTTTCAGAATTACCACTATAACTGGCTATTCGCTATTCTGGTCTGAATCTAAATAGAAAAAAAAAGGGCTGAATGTGAATAAATGTGGATACTGTTTAGGTAGAAATTATGGTTAATGTGATCACTATAGTGAGATGAGAAAGGACCCAGGAATAGAACTGGGGTACTCAGTTCGCCTATAGTCTAAAGGGGGGTCAATAACCTTGTTCCATTCATTTTGCCTCAGTTAGCCCTCCACTTGGTGACTCGTCATTTTCGACTGAGGATGAGAATGGATATAACATCATTCTGCCATGGACAGCTTCTGCGTGCATGTATGTATGAATGTGTACTTGCATGTTTGTGTGCGTACAAGAAGATAGGGGAGCAATAAGATACCCTGAGAAGAAAAGGTTAAAATTTATCAAGCAAGTAGAAGGTACAATAAGAACCAGAAAAGTAAAGTATTGTCACTGACATCAAGAGTAAAGAAATTTTCAAAAGCAGAGTCGTCAGTGATGTCAGACAGTTTAAAGAAGAAGGTAAGAATGTGAAAAAGCAATTGAATAATTTGTTTATTGAAATCACTCTAGGAAACAAGATATGGCAGAATGTTAGGGGAAGATCCTCTTTCCAAGGCACTGGAAAGCAAACCAAAGTGGGGGATGGAGGGTGTTTTAAGTGAAGTCTCTGAGCAGAGCCTGTTATTTTTAGAAGTTCCCTTTAAAGGAAAAAGATTAGACAGTAGCTTAATGCAGAGGCAGGATCAAGAGAGGGATTTGTTGTAGGACAGGGAATATAGAAACATGTTTCTAATCAGAAGAGAAGAAACTGAAGGATCGTTGGTGAAGGCACAGGAATGATGGATGGAGTGAAGTTTTAGAGGACGGAAGGTTGAAAGGCATCAAGATAAGTGGAATAATTATTTTACAAAAGACAGTAAGCCTTCCTCTTGAGGTGAGGGAGAAGATAATTAACTTAGCTGTTTTCATGATTCTTATGGAAATGCACCCAGGATTTGGTCGTGTTTCACCTCAGACTGTGGGTTTGTTGTGAATTATAATCATGCCAAGACAGCACAGAACTATAAGGCAACAGTTTTACTACTTAGTGAGAGCTAGCGACCGGGTCCAGCTCTGAGCCTTGGAAATAGTACTGGGTCAGCAAAGGGGCAATCGTCCCTCACCAGCACCTGAATTCCAGGGCCCAGCACTTTCTCACTCATGGCAGATGTCCATGCACTTCCCAGGAGCAGTTCTGACCACCATCTTCCAAGGCAACTGCTGCTCTTCTTAAAAGGTAGCAGCGACGTTCGAACACTTTTCAGAGGCTGTTGGGGTAAGTGAGTGTGCATCCTGAGAGGATACCTAAAGATGCAAAGCAAAAATAAAACGCAACTGGAACATGTGAGTTTGAAATTCACTTATACTTTAATGGTAAAGTTGAGGAAGACAGAGCATTGTGTACTATTTGGTAAATACTAGGTACCTATGAATAAATTACAAGTTCATGTTTGTATCAGAAGTCAGAAAAGATTGTCAAACTAAATTATGAGAAGCCCATACTAATAAATACATTCTTAGATTTGCTTGTTTATTTTTACCTTTCTACATTATGCAACAACTAATCATCTAGATAGTTTCATTTAATTTTTGGATTAAGTCAGATCCCCTGCAATCTGTATCTTACTCCCAAAAATCACTTTTACTGGACTATGATTTGGTATTTTGCATTAAGACACCATGGAGAGATTACACAAAATGCTCTCTTTTTATACTGCAGGAATATTGCTGAAAGTATTTCTCACCATAGAAAGCAGTGTCTCCTTTATGTGGGCCTAGACCAGTAATTTTTCTTTGGCCTTAGGATGTAAATTTAATTTTTTTTTTCCTGAGAAACTGGAACATTTTGATTCTATGGGCATTGAGGATATTGTAATTGGTGGTTGTGATTCATTTTTTGCTTTGGCTGTGTATCAATTGAGGCTACTTTTAGCCACGATTGCTTGTAATAACTTTAGTAGGTTTTCTTTTTCTTTTTACATAGCAAGAAGCCTGAAGGTCAGTACGGCGGGATTGGTTCAGCTTCTCATCTGGGAATCAGTATCTATGAATTTCCTTCAGACTTAGGATGGCTGCCGCAACTCTAGCTGTAGTTGACTTTCATGTGCATTGGAATTACCTGGAAGTTAACAAGGCAGACAGAGGCTCAGGCTCCTTGAAGAACAGAGCCCTGGCCTTTTATATGTCCACTAAGTTCCTCAGATGATTCTAATATCGACCAGAACTTGAGAACCACTGCTCAGGAGCCTACCACTCGAGACCAGACAGAAGAAATTGGATAAAGGCCTTCCCTTCCTCAAGCTCTCTCTTCTTAGCTGGAGGGGAAAAAATTTCAGTCAATCCAGACTATTGTCTCTTATTCCTTCTCTATGGAGATCAAATAACTCTTCTACCAAACCCAAACATTGGTGTTGGATGGACTAAGGATAGTCATTTGGGTCCAAAATTGCTTCTAGCTATTTCACAGGAACTGATTTTACATTTATTTATGTGGTTACCTTATTCTGAATTACTTTGCCTTGTTTGTGTTTCTCTAATTTTTCTATTAAAAATTAGTTGTCTTGTATGAATTTATATAACCAACCTTCAACCATTTGTGAAGTATGTGAGTGTGGTGCTTATGATAAAGTTCTTAGTCCCCATGTGTAAAGGTTGGCAATTCCTCATTATCAACAAATGAGTCCAGGGGTGATACTATTCTGCTCTCTGAGCTGCCTTTGGCCCCATTTTCTACTCGTTCATTCTCTGTGCCATGAAGCAGGCTGACCATGCGGCTCCCTGAATTAAATTTAAGCTGAGATTCCACCTTGATTAGATACAATTTGGAATTGGTCTCTCTTGGAAATTTTCTTTTAGCCGAAGTATGAATCCTGGTTATTTCTTGACCTGTCATGGGTCCAGCTCGTTAGATCATCAGAACTGTCACTACACATCAGGATCTCCTGAAGATACCAGTGCCCTGTACATCTTGATTGGAGTTGGGGCCCCAACTTTTAGGTTTTCACTTCAAGTAAATTGCCTAGCAAACTTGTTTTGTGTGACTTCTGTCTGTCAATCACCAGATGCCAGCTACCTCAGGGAAGCTTGTGGCCTTGAGTTGGTTGGCTCTCCACAGTTGGAAAAGATTATGAAAAAGCTAACAGCTTGGGGCTGTTTACTGACCACATTCCTGGGCTCATGATGGAACTTGTGTGCACCTGCCACAGTTATTTTATCACCCCTCTGGTTTGCAGGTGGAAAGGGTCAAGGTCAGGTAGTTATTCCTCACATTGCCTATTTTTAGGAATAATGCACTCTGTATTCCTCATCAACAAATCTGTGGACAAATCAGACATTTTGGAAGACTAAAGACATTCCTGGTCTAACGCTTAAATCTTGTTTTTTATTTTTTAAAAATCACTAATGAGAAGAAAGAAATAAAATAACTAAAAATAAAATGGGGCAAGAGTAATTCTCAATGGATATCAATCCTCAGGCCTTTGTCTGAAGTATGCCTGGAGATTCTGCTAATGGCTTATCAGCAAACAACAGCATCTGGTCACAGAGCTCCCAGGAATCCAGTTCCAAAAATCACCCAGGGTACCTATCCATAATTTATAAAAGAATTCATTTCAATAGCCTGCAAGAAATTTTAAAAGTGAAACCTATGGAGAGTATTATGCTAAGCGAAATAAGCCTGTCAAATAAATATAAGTATCATTAATATATGGAATCTAATGAACCAAATAAACTGATGAGCAAAACCAGACCCAGAGATATAGAAGCATGAAGAAACTGTTGAACCTCATAGAGAAGGCAGGGGGAGGGTGGGTTGGAAGAGGTCAACCAATGAACTTGTATGTATATATGCATAACCTGAGGACACCGACAATGGGATAGTGAGGGTCTACCTAGGGGAGGGGGGTGGGGGGAGGAGATGGGAGAGGACAGGAAGAGGTTAATGGGGGGAAAGGAAGACATATGTAATACTTTCAACAAAAAATATTAAAAAATAAATAAAAGTGAAACCTAATTTTTGATTTGCTGTTCATTTTCCAAAATAACTAAAATCTAATTCTAATTTTCCTAAAAATGTTTGTCTCAATTCTACTTAACATTTAAATTTTTCAGCTGCTCTGGTCTTGGTCTTCATTCCTTACTTTAAGTTCAGCCAAAGCTGGGTTAATTCCTAAAGAAAGATAAATGAAAAAGGATTTACAGTAGGTTTGGGTGAATGTTTTACAAATGCCTTTGACCAAGTGGTCATAAATATATAGCATAACCAGACCTCTGTGGAGCCTCATTGGGGGAGGGAGGGGGGGCGGCGGATGGTAGACCCATGGTCAGCAAACTGTGGCTCACGAGGCACTTGTGGCTCTTTGGCCTCTTCCACAAAATACCATGGCCTGGGCAAGTCTATTTTGAGGAAGTGGCATTAGAAGAAGTTTAAGTTTAAAAAATTTGACTCTCAAAAGAAATTTCAATCTATAACACTACCTCACCAGCCCCATGACTGTGTAACCTAATGCAGACCTCCCATTTCTCCCCTCATCCTCCCTATCAATAGATCTCAATACATCAATAGCTCCAGGGGTGAAGCCCTTAGTAGATGGCATAATAAAGTATGTTAAAGAGAATCAGCAGAATGTACAAAAGTTTGCTTTTCAGTGACTCAATTTGGAACAGTTTCTGGGCTCATTATTGATTTGCTACACTAGCAAATGCACAACACAGGTGTTCTAGAACACAAATAAGGTGACCTTATTTGACACAGAGATTTCTAAAAGTTAGAGGCTTGAGGGAAAATAAATGTGTGAGTATAAATTAATAGAAAGGGAAAGCACTAATACCACCGATGCATTAACTGGACACTGATGAATTAGCCGGTCCTTCCCACATTTGTCTATATTAAAAACAAAAAGGTTGTGAGAGGGAAGTGAGTCCAAATGGCTATAAATGTAAATATACATCTTACCACAATTGCCAAGATACTTAGGAGCAAAGGACTTGTAATATGAGTTAAGTGCAGTCTGTGACATTTTATGGCATTTAAGATTGATTTTCATTGCAGTTTTAGGCACTGCAATCTATTATAATGTCAATGCCGAGCTTTAGCTGTCATGGCCAGTACCAGAAACCACATCATTGTCTCTATTATTAATCAGATTCTCCTCCAAGTCCCCCTTTTCAAACCTAAAGTGATTAAAACGTGTTCCTACTCCTAAATTCAAAACATTCTTAATCCATCTCTTGGAGACACATGAAAGTGTAAGATAAAATATAACTCTCCTCCCCCCTCCCCCCCAAAAAAAAACACAGAACACAAAATGACCACTACTCTCGAAGGCATGCACAATTAAACATGACTGTCCACTATGCAGTACCCATGTGTATTAAGTAAACACATCCTTGAGAAGTGCAGTGAAAGTGCATCCTGGATGAAAGAAAGGGGATTCCATCTTAAGGAGATTTGAAAAGATTAGGAAATAAAAGTAATATACCGTGGAGCGTATAATAATCACTGACTTCTAATAAAGTATGATGAATCTACATTAACTTCAAACCCTCGTATTTTGGTTTTCGCATTTCTTGTTAGTGAACAAACAAATGTGAATTCATTATTCTATGAATTATGTGAACAAAGCCCCAAAGTATCTTTAGTAAAAAAAAAAAAAAAAAAAAGCTTGAACAATAAAATGTGAAATACGATACTCTATAAACATAAACGCAATGCCAAAAGGCATGAATATTTTTCCCTGGTTTCTTTTTGCTTTTTTAGATAACAATTCAGCTCCGAATTTATATCACTCCAGCTAATGATTACCTTATTTTTGGATAATGTAACCTGTGAAATGACAGTATGCAGCTGCTAACAATACCTCAGGAAGGAGTGAGAATGACATCTCCTTCAGATGTCTGTCTGAAGAGAAAATAAAAATACAGTAAGGTGGAAGTAGGTCTGACAAGCATTAAATGGCAGTGTGCGCTTGAAGATGCCTGCATGGACCACTGCCCCTCCTGCAACATGGAAGCTCACAACCACCAGCCCTTTCATGCCTTTTGGCATTGCGTTCATGTTTATAGAGTACCGTATTTCACATTTTATTGTTCAAGCTTTTTTTATTTTTACTAAAGATACTTTGGGGCTTTGTTCACATAATTCATGGAATAATGAACTCACATTTGTTTGTTCACTAACAAGAAATACAAAAGCCAAAATACGAGGGTTTGAAGTTAATGTAGATTCATCATACTTTATTAGAAGTCAGTTATTATTATAGGCTCTATGGTATATTACTTTTATTTCCTAATCACTACCCTTTTCAAGAGCTATTTTAGAAGAGACATGTCCACTTTCCCCCCAACATTATAACTAAGACATATTTAAAATGTTGTGTTATCCAGAATTCACAGAAACCTGAGGGGGAATTCATAGAGACTTTATTGAAGGCGAGAAGCTCTTCAATAAAGGAATGTGCCATAAAGAGGGCATCCATATCCCTAAAGACTCTTTGCTCTAGGACGGGTTGGAACCTTGCTGGGAAATAATGTGCTCTGTGCTCTGCAGTTGCCCAGTGTCCTATTTCAGGACCCTATTTCTGGCCTCTGTACAGATCTATTTGCTCAAGAAAAAGTATGCTCCGGAGGCAACCGGGCCTTTATTACTTTTTCATTCTTGATACCATCATTTTTGTTAGGGGTTAAACTGTGGAAGTGCTCACCCCGGGTACTTGTGAATGTGACCTCATTCAGAAACAGTTGTTACAGATGTAATCATAAGGGGACTTGGGTGGGCTGTAATTCAGCATGACGGGTGTCTTTATAGGAAGAGAAGGAAAAATCCACACCTACACTCACAGGGAGAACCGCCTGTGATGATGGAGGCGGGGATTGGAGTGATGCTCTCTATGAGAATGCCAAACCTTGCCAGCAACACCAGAAGTTAAGAGAAAAGCCTAGAGCCCAGCTGGTATTGCTCGGTGGTTTAGCATTGACCCATGAACCAGGAGGTCACGGTTCAATTCCCAGTCAGGGCACATGACTGGGTTTGCCAGCTTGTTCCCCAGTGTGGGTGTGTAAGAGGCAGCCAATCAATGATGATTCTCTCTTCCTCTCTCTTTCTCTCTGAAATCAATAATAAAAAATATGAGAGAGAAAGAGAGAGAGAGGCCATCCCCATTTCCACTAACTTTCTGGGCCTGATAACTAATAGGCCCCTTTGCACTTTTCAAATATCTCATTCCAATTTGGATGATAAATTATGGTCACTCTGTCTATGTGGACACACTTAATCACTTAGCAAAGGAATAAATTTCCACCACTGATGTTCAGTATTGTTGATTAAAAAACTATTTCTAGTGCCCCATTCAAAATCCCTCCAACACTGCATGCAGCAAGTAAAAGGTTCAAGATTCCAGGAGCCTGGGTCACTTTAGGCTTAATTTACTGCAGACCTACAAATTTATATCTCTTACCTAGGTCTGCTTAGAAAGTAATGCTTCAACTTGTTCAGAACAGTTGGAATAAACACAGCTAATCAAGCCCGTAGGGTTTAGAGAGAGGGGGAGGGGGAGGAAAAGAATAGCAAAAAAATTCAATGGTGGCAGGAGGAATATTCTGATGCTTCAATCTATTTCCGTTATTGCAAGGAGGTTAAGGCCAGCAGTGTGCTCTGAAAGGGTGAGAGATGTGTCTCTATTCCTCACTTTCTCATAAATCCTTCACGACTGTGAATAAATCTGTCCTTGCCCTCAGTTTTCCTACTTGAGTGGTGAGGGATTTAGTGATGGGTTTTTATTTTTTTTTAATGCTTGTCAACTAATCAGGGAATGCTGGTGGAATGCCTCCAACAATCTGAAAAATATTCTGTACTAGTATGTTCCACACCTTGATGATGGACCTATGCAGAATTTACTGCTTAGTGTTGGAAGGAAAAATTAATTCTCGTTTCTTGTCAGTTCTATGCTTGCTATATTATTAAGCATACTACTGGTGAAATGAGCAGTATATGAAAAATGACTTGACACAATGTCTACAAATCTTTATTCACTCTTTGTTAGCCTCCCCTCTATACCGTGTTCAATTTAACATAAAGCAGTTGAAATAAGCCAGACAAAGATAAGTACCATATGAGTTGACTTATGTGTGGAATCTAATGAACAAAATAAACTAAAAAACAAAATAGAAACAGACTCATAGATACAGAGAACAGACTGACAGCTCTCAGAGGGGAGGGGAGTTAGGGAACTTGGTGAAAATGGTAAAAGGATTAAGCATATAAAAATAACCTCATACAAAAGTATGCACAATGCCCTATGAATAGTGATACCATTGCAGTGAGAGAGTTATGTTTCTAATTTTGCTTCTTTCACTGGATAATGAGTTACTAAAGTTTGAAACACATCTTATTCATATTTTTATCAACATTATTTCCCAAATGTATGAAAATAGGTGCCACTCAATGTACATTTGTTTAATAAGTGGACAGTACAGTAGCCTTTTAAAGAAGAACCATTGGCTGATTATATAAGCAGTGAACTAGTGTAGGGGTTTTGTAACATGTTAACTTGGCTAGGCTGAACTATATATTTAAGATTTCATTTTTCTAAATTTTTAGGACACCAATGAGAGACATTTTTTGCATAAGATTTGGAGAATGGAAATGAAGAAGCAACTGTCTTATTTTTAATGCTCAAAGGTTGATACTACAAGGTCATCAAATATTTTGTAGCTCACATTGTTGTTTATTGCTGTATAAGATCAAATCCCTGTACCAAATACCTTTACACACACACACACACACACACACACACACACACACACCTGTGTGTATATGTATGTGTGTGTGTTTGTATGTAAGTGCTTCTAGGGGTTCTGCTTCTCTGATTGAACCCAGATTGAGGCAACTAGTCTTGAGACTTTGGGAATAAATTGCATAAGAGTGCTTATGTTTCTATGTGTGTCTGTGTGTGCGTGTGTGTGCATGTGTTTGTATGTGTGTGTGTAAGAGTACATAAATATGACTGACCTAAAGACACTACTGGTTAGAATAATGGAAGCTATTGGAACTAACAGATCCATAAACAAAACTGAGCAATTTAACACAAAAAAATGCATTTTTCCCTCTATAAAAGTCTAGTGTATATTCCTGCTCGGAGAGAAAAACATATTCTTTTTCTGTGTTCAGTTAGAAACCTACCCTGAAGAGATTCTACTGTCCTAAAAAGAAAATGGCTATTATGGTTTCCATGGGCAAAAAAAATCAGCCAGAAGATTGGAGACGAGAGTGCATAGAATATGCTTCCTGCCACCTCAGGTTAGAAATGACACTCACCATCCTGCTTATACTCCATTGGTGAGAACTAGTCCCATGGAACCACTTAGAAGCAAGTGGCAGTGCTGAGAAATGGAATCACTGATGGGCAGCCCCTTCCCAGCTACCACTGCACTGGGGAAGGGGAACACAAATCCTCATGGGAACAGCAGCTACCACTGCCACACAGAATCTTATATAAAAATGTTGACTCAACCATATTTCTTTGTTATTACATTTCAGCTGGGTTCCTGGCCTATTTGGAAGGAAAAATATAGGAGTCAGTCTATAGGGAGCTAGAGAGGATCTAGCCAGTTTTGGTATGGCTTGTTCAATTGTATCCTGAGGCAAATGGAAGGCAGCACAGCTTACAGTCATATGGAAGGATATCTGGCCCTTGGTGATAGAATTAAAATTGAAATATCCAATTGGAAAATCCTACACTAACTGCCAATATCATTAATGTCCAAGTTCCATCTGCCTTTGTCTTGAATGTAGCTAATCAATGGTACAGTTAGGAGTGAGGTAAAGTCAGAACAATGCAAGGGCTTGGATGAGGTATACTCAAAATTCTCCCGAAAGCAACTCTATACCCACCAGTAAGTATATATTTATTAGTCCAGCTCTGCCAGTTTGTACCAGCTGAATACCAGCCTTGCCTAGGTACTCACCATGTAGATTAAGAAAGAAAAGACCATTTCTGTCAATTTTAGGTTCTTTGTATACCCTTCTCAAATTGTATCCCATTCTTTCCTTTCTAATTGGTAGTGATTATTCTGATTTTTATGTGCATAATTTCCTTGCTTTAAACCAGATATATGTCTATGCCTAAATAATAGTGTTATATTATTCTGGTGCTTAAACTTTATATAAATGGAATCATAGTGTATATATTTATCTTCAACTTTATTTTTTTGTTCAATATTATGTTCTTGATATCTATCTATGTTTTTACAGGCAGTTGAAATGTACTCCTTTCTTCTGGTATATAGTAATTGTTAGGTCGAGGCTGGGGGGCCCAGAGATGCCCAGAATTTCCAAGCAAGCGAAAGCCCAGACTTTAATTTTTTTCTAGATATAATCAAAGAGTCTGGAATGAAAGGCTCTCCCCCTCCCAAACTGGTGGGCGGAGTTTAACACATGACCCCTTAAGGCTCTCCCCCCCTCCCACACTGGTGGGTGGAGCTAACAACACAACATGACTGGCACCTGCCACAGGGACATCTCCAAGACAGTGAACCACCAATTAGCACAGGCCAGAGTTCCCTTAGGGCCCATCCCTTCCTGTTCCACTCTGGGCCCAACCCCCTCCCTTTCCATCCTTGAAGAAGGACCCCAAGCAAGACACGTGCTGCTTTTGGAGGTGGACCTCCATCAGCCCGGACTGGGTCCGATTTCCTGTCCCCTCTCCCCCTAATTCTGATCTTTACCTCGGTGATGGCTTCCACCCATTACCGGGAATAAACCTTACTTTAAAACTCCCTGTTGTTCTGTTTCCTGTTTCCTTTCAAACCTAACAGTAATCTATCATGATTATTCCAAAATTTTCATGATTATTCCAAAAATTTTCCTGTCCTCTCTTTCTCTGTCTCTCTCTCTCTCTGTCTCTCTCTCTCTCTCTGTCTCTCTCTCTCTCTCTCTCTCTCTCTCTCTCTATATATATATATATATATATATATATATATATATTCAGGAGTAGAAGAGCTGAGTTGTAGTCACTGCACAAATCAACTTTACCAGATAATGCTAAATTGGTTTCTGATATGATTATAGACTACCATCAGTGTATAAGTATACTTGTTACTCCATATCCTTGACAACACTTAATTTTTTTAAATATATATTTTATTGATATTTTACAGAGAGGAAGGGAGAGATAGAGAGCTAGAAACGTCAATGAGAGAGAAACATCGACCAGCTGCCTCTTGCACACCCCCTACTGGGTATGTGCCCGCAACCAAGGTACATGCCCTTGACCGGAATCGAACCCGGGACCTTTCAGTCCGCAGACCGACACTCTACCACTGAGCCAAACCGGCTTCGGCAATTTTTGCAAATCTGTTAGAAAGAAAATGAATTATGATTAATTAATTTCCATTCATTTCCCTGCTTCTCAAAGAAATTAAGCATCTTTTCATATGTTTATTTTGATACTACAGAAGCTTCCTTAAGGAAATGTTCTTCAAGGCTTTTTTCAAGCCTTGGCCAGTTTCGCTCAGTGGATAGAGGGTCCACCTGTGCATCAAAGGATCCTGGGTTCAATTCTGGTCAAGGGCACATACCCAGGTTGCAGGCTTGATCCCCAGTAGAGGACATGCAAGAGGCAGCTGACCAATGATTCTCTCTCATCATTGATGCTTCTATCTCTCCCTCTCCTTTCCTCTCTGAAATCAATAATAATATATATTTTTTAAAATGACTTTTGTCAATATTTTGTGTTATTTTCTTATTGATTTGTACAAGATTTTTCTTAAATTTATTTTTTAAATTCATTTAAATTCTCTTTTGAATTAAATTATGTATCCTACCTCTTTTTGTTCATATATTGAATGCAATGATGAACCAGCAATGATGCAATAATGAGCCAGCAAACTTGCTAAATTCTTATTATTTCTAACGTTTTATGTGTACAGTTTTTGGGTTTTCTATTCTTATATCATCTGTGAATAATATTTTTTTCCTTCATTAGCTTGTCAACGTATTTGTTTTTCAAATTTTATTGTATCTGCTAGTACCTTCAGCATAATGGGGTTGTATCATATTTCCAATTCAGGTAAGGATGACAGATGGAAACACTTTAAATTGTGGCATGCCAAGGTTGGTTTAAAAGGGTTGTTGTGCCCTCCACCTCATAATCTCCATCAGCATCCCTAAATCGCTCAAATGAACCTTCTTTCTAAGTCTATGTATTTGCTAAGCAACTAGAGTTTACAATTACCCCAGTCCCAATAACACTTCCAACAAACTGCCTTTCCAAATCCTTCCCAATACAGGATGATATTTGCATAATATGTTTGCATGATATTTGCATAGAATAGTTCCCCTGAAATACATTTACAAGAGCAAAAAGAGTCTCAGAAAGATCTCAGTGGAAATCACCTCTGAACATGATTTTGAAGGATCAAGAAGGAAATGGGTAACAAGTAGAAAGACCACCTGTGCTTCAGAATAAAATGCAGAGATGGGAAGAGGATTTGTAAGGCTTGGGGACCAGTGGAGCTAGGAGAGAGTCATTATCTGGAGACACAGAGGTCGCTGCATACTATGCTAAAAAGTGTAGGCTTTGACTGTAAATAGGAAGACACCTAGGGGTCTTAATGAATTAGGATCTAAGAAATATCATTTTATTTCCCCTGTGGAAATTGTACTGGGAGGGAGACATTAGAGGAGGAGGGCAAACCAAGGCAAGTGAGTGGGAGACAGGCTCAATTTATTTAT
Source organism: Vespertilio murinus (assembly GCA_963924515.1). Taxonomy (NCBI): domain Eukaryota; kingdom Metazoa; phylum Chordata; class Mammalia; order Chiroptera; family Vespertilionidae; genus Vespertilio; species Vespertilio murinus. The sequence goes on along the minus strand of OZ004705.1, from coordinate 173,617,723 downwards.
ATTATGTTACTTAATTCTCTAATTTACACTCACCTTACATGCTCCACAGCATTTTTAGCATATGATACAGACCATTCTGCCTTGCCAGATTCTTTTCATTATACTGGTTATTTTAGAGTTGTTTGTACCCTGCAGTAATAGTTATTGGTGTGGCTTCATGTAAAGCTGTTTTGCAGAAATCTTAAAATTTTCATGGTCATTGCCAAATTGGCAAAAGCAAATTTTGAGGCCATCTTTCTGGAATGGTTTTTAAGTCAGTGTGATTATTTCACTAGAGGAAGCAGATATTGTGCTTTTTCTTTTCGAATGCATCATAAAAACAACCACTCATCTAATAAGATAATGCACCAAGAGCTGTGGATGCTTCAGTGGTTAATGAATGTGGCAGGATTCTTTCCAAATCAGCAACTCTGAGCAGGAGACAAACAGTGGTATTTAAACAATGAAGAATTCTGAATAAGGAATTAATGGGGTGGAGAATTGCTACTTTTAAGATGAAAGGAACTCATAACCACCTCCACAGTCAAACAATTTCTATTCAAAATGAGTTTTCTGATTTTTAAAAATAAGGCATTCTTGCATATAGCTAGTCTCTCTCTCTCTCTCTCCCTCTCTCTCTCTCTCTCTCTCTCTCTCTCTCTCTCTCTCTCTCTCTCTCTCTCTCTCCCTCCACCACACAAATGGAACTTCATAGGAGCCAGTTTCCAAAGGATAAATATGTAATGTGCTTTCTAGAATTATTGACCACAGTGAAACCTATTGTATTTTTTGTTTTTAAGGTTCAGCCCTGGCTCAGCTTAGCAACATCTTCTCCTTCTGCAGTTACCTCTTTCAGAACCCTGAAGAATGATGTAAACAACTCCCCAGCAGGGTAGTTTTTACTGAGTCTGAAATTAAACATTTTAGCACTGATTGCTCTCGGTAAATGTGTGTACATTGGAGTCTTTTGTTTCCTAATGCTGTAATTGTAGTTCCTTCACAGTTGTGAAAATTTAAAAGACAAAGTGAAGAGATAGCAGTAGTTTAAACCTCAAATGTACAAATCAAATACAAGGAAAAGAAAAGCACAAAGCTTCTTATAAACAGGTGTATGGAAGCTTTAGGTAACTTAGAGTGCTTTGAAAGGCTATTCGAGGAAGGAAAAGGAAGAAAAAAGCTGGCTTAGTACTTTATAAACTGTTTAAATACTTAAATGTGTAATTCTACTGAGGTCTCAGTTCATCAGTATTGCTGATTCTTTCCCACTTGAAAGCAAAAAAAAAAAAAAAGCACAATTATTCCAAACACCTTAATGGTAAAGTTACCAAAACATCAAATACCTTGCCATCTGTCAATTTGTTCTATTCAATAAAGCTTATGCTACCCATAAATTAAAGATTTATCCCCAACAACATTTGACACATGTACTTAAAATAAGTACTAAATTATTTTAATAATTTCATTGTCAGCTGTCTGGTAATGGTCATATGTCAGAAAAGTATTTTCACATATGAAAAGTGATGATTGGCTTTTCAAACTAACTCCATGATTCTTCTCCACACACAATGACAAGTTTACATATTTAAAGTGTTATTATAATCATATGTAAGAGTGACACCAATGCATGCAGTCATGAGGGCTGTACAATGTGCAACTTTGAATGCCCTTCACTTAGACTGCAGTGGGACCAGTGCCCCTGACATTCTAAATAAGATGGAATAGCGAAAGAATGATCCTCCACTCTGTACTTGCCACCTTGTTGAAACTCAGTCTGCATATGAGAGCTGTCAGCATAAAAATGTACTGTGCCTGTGAATAGGAGGGAGCAGAAATAAAGGTTGAGGACTGGTGATGCTGAGTAGCCAATTTGAGCCTATAATCCTCAGATTATAGTATATTTATCTCAGTATTAGATTGTTCTTAAGAATCTCTTTGAAACATTTATTTTCTTCCTTTTAACTATATTGTGCAGCTAAGTTCACAAAACCTTATTTTCTGAACCCGGTATGCAATGTAATAGCCAAGAGCTTGGTTCAACTAAAATGATGCTTATTATTAATCATCGAGTGGCTGCTAATGGGATTCCCTTGACCATGAAGCACTTTTCAAATGGAAGGCTTCTTGTTCCTGGTGGTGCAGAAGCGTAGACTATAAGGAGGCTTTGTGGGAAATGAGCTAGAGCTCCACAGATGAAATTTTCCCCGAAGGCATTTATCATATTTCAGAGGCAGGACCTCAAACTTTATAGACTCGGAATCTTAATGGTTCTGAGTTCTTTTATCTCTTGGGGATGGATTCACCTTAACAAATATCATAGAAATATATGCTGTCTACTGGGTGCTAATTAGACTACCACTGTTTTAACCACAAATTAACATTCCAATTAAGTGATAAAAAGGTTATGCATTCCATTTGTTTTAAGGCTGCAGCCAACCTTCTGTTATCCTAAGAGTATATAAATAAGACCCTGCGGTATTCTTTTGTATCTAGCCTCTTTTTTTACTACTACTACTACTACTACTAAAAAAAAAAAAAAAAAAAAAAAAAGGCTGCTTCAAGAAGGGAATGCCTTGTGTCAGCCTTAAAAATCACAGGTGAGCCAAAACCAGTTTGGCTCAATGGATAGAGTGTCGGCCTGGGGACTGAAAGGTCTTGGGTTCGATTCTGGTCAAGGGCACATACCTTGGTTGCAGGCACATCCCCAGTAGGAGGTGTGCAAGAGGCAGCTGATCAATGATTTTCTCTCATCGATGTTTCTAACTATCCGTCTCTCTTCTTCTCTGTAAGAAATCAATAGAATATATACATTTTTTTAAAAAAAAATCTACAGGTGACCACAGTAAAACTATAGATTCAGAGAGATAATGCCAAAATGGGAGAGGAAACCTTGGGAAGCAACACTCCTTCAGGCAGGTCCCTTCGCTTGACTTCCGGGAGAGATGGATTGCCCACATGCCTCTCCCTGGTCTCTTTGTCCAGTTTTTCTACTCTCCTCCTTGATTAAAGCCCTGGCCTGGACTGAGAAGGGAGGATGGGTTTTTGAGGAGTGGGGGAAGTCCCCCATCTTCTTGAGATGCTGGCACCTGAATAAATCTCTTTCCTTTTACCAGCACCTGTCTCACGACTTTGGCTTTAGTTGCAGCAGGCAGCAGAATCCCAGGTTTGGCTCCCCTGTCATTTGGAATTTTGTTTTTCACCTTCTAGAAATACCTCTATTCACAGAGCACAATATCATTGACAAGTCTTTCATTTACAATCCTGCTGGTTTTCTGATGCACTGCACCAGTCATGGAAGAAGGTCCTTTAGTTCCCCCACAGAGAGCCTACCAGCTCCTCCTGGTGCATTCCTGACACATAGTGGGTCATGTTTGTGTGTATTGCTGCTCTAATCGCTATAGCTGATTAGGACAAGGTTAATTAAATGATAAAGAGAAAAATAAACATAGTCAGTAGTGGCAGGAACAGAAGAAGCAGAAATATGGCCTTATAGATCCACTGCAATGTCAAAATTTGGTGATGAAACCATGGAGGATGAGAGGATTCTGTTGGCTCTTGTTGACTCCTGAGCAACCTTTCAGGGTCTACAACCTCTGGTCACGAGGCTCCTCAGAGGATCTCCTTGTCTCCTTCCCTCCACTGTAATTCTTTATACCATTCGGCCATTACTTGAGGTAATTTGAGTGAGTCTTTGCTTTTTGCCACCTTGAAAGGGTCTGATTACATTTACTGAAGTTTTGCAGTCACTTACTGATAATCTCAGAATTTACTCCCACATTTCATTAAGACCATATGTGTATTTTCCTTGTCAAATTGTCAAAGGCGAATTTTATGTCCAGATACTCAGGTAGTGTCAAAATGCTGCCCTGATATACTGACTAGTTTGGAGACAAACCAGCACACAATGCTGTGTGGATTCTCTTACAAGCCCTTAGTTTTGCTTATAAGCTGAATTGCCAAATCAGAGTATGTCTACCATCGCCTTAATTAGTAGGACTGCAATTTTGTTCTTTAAAGTACGGTGGCAAGACAGTGTCCTATTACTTGAGGCCATAACTCTAAGTGACCTGCACTTAGAGTAATATAATCTTGCTGTAATTATTAGTCATTTGCAGCCAATTTAAGCAGAGACTAATTATGCCTGCAGTCTTCTAACCATGATGTAGCAAGGTAGCAGGTTGTTTAACCTTTAAGTTTAGGGGGATCACTGCCAAATTATTCATGCATGCAATTTTATAGCAACAAAATGGCACTTAAGCATCATCAAACTTAACCATCTGAGTGACACGAGAAAGTGTCTGTGGCCTAACCTTTGTAATGTCTAACTCCCAAAGAGTAAAACAAAATCCACAGTGATCAAGAATATGAGAGAGCCATCAATATTCTGTAATCAGATGGGTCAGTGAAATGAGTCATGATTTTAGTTGGTCTAATTTTTCATCATAAAAGAAACAGAACAAAGCAAGATTATGACTGTCATCTACCATTAACACACATTCCCTCTCTTTCCTGTGTTGTACTTAAAATTAAACAACATGTTGCCTTGTCCTGTAAATGTTGGTCTTAGCAGAGTTTCAAGTTGAAATCTGAAATTCGAGGGGCTGCAAAGATATCGCTCAATCAAAATGCTTTAAAAGCTCAGAGGAAAAGCAAGAAGCATCCCTAGAGAGAAGGATAAGAAGACACCATAGGCTGTAGGTAGAATTTGGTCAGCAAGAGCTCAGAGCTTCAGAATTCCTTGCCCAAAGTTGCCTCTCCAGCCAGAAGTCTGGAAGGTTATATGTCCACTTCTTCCAGTGGCAGTGACTCTGAGCTTTCCCAGGTGGCAGGCCATCTCTGAATAAGCTCCCTATTCCCCATTGCATCAGAGAAGGTGCCAGTTATGGGCCACATCCAGTGTGTGGCCTGGTGATAGGACTTGCCTTTAAAAAACAGGGAAGAGATATTTATTTGCCCAGACATTCACCCTACTTCACCTAAGTGTAGGGAAAACAGGGCATCACTGGCATTTTTCTTATTAAATGCAACACATTTCTGTGTAAGCAGATGAATAGACAAATTCATTAGTCCACACATGAGTCAATGAATTAACAATTCCATTATGCAAGCAATATTTGTGGATTTAGAAATACAAAAAACCTGCAATAACGTTTTGCAGGTACATATATCATAAATTTGATATTATATTCCTATCATAAGCAGCATTTCCAAATAAAAATAGTATCTGATCAGGATGATCTGACTTCCATGCTTTTATTTTATTTACAGCTCTAAATGAAACCAGAGCTCTGAGCCCCTCAGGGCATATCATTTTCTAACGGTCTTTGTTCTCTCTGCTCTCACAGATAGTAATGGAAAGTCTCAGAAAGGATTCCTTATTGTGACATATTCTGGAGAAGTCTCTATCCTGTAGGGATTTCTGCCTTTGCTTATGCATCTGAATGATAGTCAGTATTTATTGTGATGATAATTTATTTTCCTGGAGTTTTAAATCACAATTTTAAGCTGCTTTCTCTTCTGGCCCCAAGCCCTCTCTGACTGGAGGATAAGAGTCTTTGCTAGTGATAATTTCCCATCGCTACCATTGTCATAGAAACAAATAATAAAACCAGCAACACCAGGGCTCTAACAAACTCCCCAACTGATCTCAGCAGAGAAGGGCAATATTATTAAATCTTGCTTAAAGCCCACGTTTCTTTCTCTGTGTGTACTTATTACGTTATAAGCATCAATTTGTGAAAACTGGAAATACATGAACAGGATCTCATACTGGGATGAAATAAAATTGCAACAATCTAATATGTCTTTAGTGATTTGCATACAGATTGTATAATATTATATTTTACATATAAATAGTAAGCTAGCTCGGTCCATGAAAATGTGTCTCACATGTATAGCCAGACCAACCAGTTTGGAGATAATCTGGAGGAAAGAAAAGTCATCAGGGTTTGAGAGATGTAGACAAAGAGTAGGGTTAGCAAATTTGGGGGAAGGGTCTGGAGTGAGCCCTCCTTACTGCCATAGGGAACCTGCCTTTGCCCCACCATCCCCCTCCTGACACCCTGCTCCCCTAATCAGGGCCTATGGCATGGAGATGCTGGGTAAACCAGCTCTGTGTCTGCAGTGGCTGCGAATTGCTTATGTCTGATATCTGGCAATGAGCAAGGCTGCTCATTCCCAGGACACTCAGTCTATCGCTACTCCTGTTATATTCTGTAGGAAGGAAAGAAAACAGATACTTGGTTGGTTGACTTATTAGTCGCCTAAATAATAGGCTCTGTCTTTCTAGACTAAGTGAATCAATAGAAGTCTCTCTAGGGTAGGGTTCCAATCCTCATAAATCCGTTTATGTATCCCTTGAATGGTGATATCGGGGGTCATTCAAAAACAGCTAAGCACATCATGACTGTTTTCAGCTCCAAGTCATAATGTAAACCTGTTGAAGAAGTGACCCGAACAGTCGGATCTCGGAGCCCAGAAACTATGAATTTGTACAAGTTTTCAGAAATACTTCCTGCAGGTTCCTATTATTTCTTAAACATGTACCTACTTTCCACATACATGGCCAGCTAATCTTTTTTTTAATATGTTTTATTGATTTTTTATAGAGATGAAGGAAGAGGGATAGAAAGTTGGAAACATCAATGAGAGAGAGACATCAATCAGCTGCCTCCTGCACACCCCCCGACTGGGGATGTGCCCGCAGCCAAGGTACATGCCCTTGACCAGAATCGAACCTGGGACCTTTCAGTCTGCAGGCCGACACTCTATCCACTGAGCCAAACCGGTGTCGGCTGGCCAGCTAATCTTGCATCAATCCCTTTCAAACAATGTGAACTCCACTTCCTATTGTACTTGTTACCACCACCCCCTCCCTGCCTCCTGATTCTTATTCATCAACCCCAATCTCTGGGTGAAAATAGCCTTTTGTGGAAAAAGAGGCCAAGAAAGGCTTGAGCAGAGAGAGGCCATCTTAGTTGTCCATTGAGAGGGAACCCCAAGAATAGTCACATGTTTATGACTGCCCCCTCTCATGTTTCACAAATATACTGTTTTATTAACACCAGGCACTAAGGGAATACCATTTGTTGAGGCTTAAGAAAGAGATAGAGGAGGGAGAAATAATCTTAGCAATGTGTACTGCAGAAAAAAAGAACTCATGTGATCATCTGTCTTCATGTGTACAAACTCCAAAAGGTATAAAAGTGAACCCTGTGAAAAATCTCCCCTCTCTATCCCCAGCCACAGTCTTCCTTCTTGTGGAGGCAACTGATGTTACTGGTGTCTAGTGTATGTGTAGAGATCAGTTATGCAGAAACAAATAAACACATGCTCTCTTCCAAATGGTAGCATTCTGCACAAGGTGTTCTGCACCTTGCTTTACCCAAACGGTAGCATTCTGCTCAGGGTGTTCTGCACCTTGCCCTTTTCTTCCATTGATTTAACTTCAAGACAATTCCCCAACCAAAAAGATTTCTCAGTTTTGTGAATGGATGGGACCCAAACGTGTGTTGTATAAGAAGTAGTAAATAACACCTGTGCTTTTGCCACTTGAGTTTTAAATTGACGGAGAACACAGAGTGCAGAGCAGATGAAGATCAAGATATATGTGTTACTGATAAAGCTGATACTGGAGAATGCAGCTCAGTCGCATAGCAATGATTTCCTAACACAGAATCCCCAGGCTTCCCTGCAGGGATGGCTGCCCTGAAAGTCTTAGGGCCTAAAGGAACAGAGTGAATGTGGAGCAGAGATGCCAAAGAAGAGATGGACAAGGAGCACAGCCACACGGCCCAATTTCTCACCCAGACTCACTAATTAGCCCAGCCATATGGGTCAGTGGTTGAGCATCAACCCATGCACCAAAAGGCCATTGGTTCGATTCTTGGGTAGGGCGCATGCCCATGTTGCAGGCTGGATCCCTGGTAGGATCAGGAGGCAGATGATAGATGTTTCTATCTCTTTCCCTCTCCCTTTCTCTCTAAAATACAATAAAAACATATTTTTAGAAAAACAACAAACAACTCACTAACTAGGCAAATCATTTCAGTAAATGGTGAGGCAAAAAGTTAAGAATGCTTAGGAAAAACCCTTCATGTGAAAACCAAAACCCCAACCCCAACATTATGATTATGATTGAACCCTAATTTGGTTAACTACTCTCTTGTGGACACCAAAGGTGCTTCCAATCTTTTGCTATTACAAAATGTAATCTATATAAATTTTCGATCTTTGCTTTTGCATAAAAAGGAATAAATATGAATACTTGAAAATAAGTAGCATCCTATATAATAAAAGGGTAATATGCAAATTGACCCTTAATGGCAGAGGAACTGGTCGCTATGATGTGCACTAACCACCAGGGGGGAGACACTCAACACAGGAGCTGCCCTCTGGTGGTCAGTGCACTCTCACAGGGAAAGCTCTGCTCAGCCACAAGCCGGGCTGCGAGCCCAGCAGCGGTGGCTGGAGCCTCTCCTGCCTCCTGGGCAGCGGCAGTGCCAAGAATGTCTGAGGGCTCCAGGGCTGCCAGAGGGATGTCAGCCCCAGGGAGCAGGCCTAAGCCGGCAGGAGGACATATACATAGCATCCCCCATTATCTATATCCTTTCCTAGGATGTTTTTATATTAATCTGCAGACATTCTTTATATTTTAGGAAAATTCTAATTATGATGAAATTGAAATATTTTTCTAGGTGGTGGTATTTTTTGAAATTGCTTTTGGTGGTTTTTGCCATTTATTTCTGGAATAATTTAATTGTCATATTTTTCTATTATGTTTTCTGATATTCTTAGGAAAGCCATTCCTCCTCTGAGATTATTAAATTGCCCTCATTTTTCTTTAAGTACGTTCATGTTTTATTTTGGGTTTATATTAAAATCTTTGAGCAATTTGAATGCAACAGGTAAGAATTCAACTTGTCTTTTTTTTATTAATCAACATCATTGATTAATAAATGCCTTTCTTCACTACTTTGAATTTCTAAAAATTATTGATCCCAAATTAAGGATATATATATATATATATATATATATATATATAATGTTGCAAAATACAGTTAAAGATCTACCCAAATCAGAAATCATCTATTTTAAAATGTTTTCTATGTTTGTGCCTCTTCTTAACATGCTTAAAAATAAAGACATTTATCTAGATTCAAATTTATCTGCTTCCTAATTGCACAGCCCTAGGCAGCAAACATTTCTGTGAATTTGGCTTTCTTATGAAGATTATATGAGAGAATATGTAAAGTTTGGTAAAATATAGCAGCCAAAGTTAACTTACTCTTTAATTCTTAAATGTTACCCTAGTTCCTCCTTTCTCTCTCTCCCCAGTAATGACTTCTGATTGTGGGTAGCAAAACCACCATTCCTCTTGTGCTTATGAAACCCCAAAAGAGTCGCCAAAATGCTTCCACAACCTTTCCTGTGGAAATACTGAAGCAGAGTTTGAACCCCTCCATATTTTTGTGGGACATATTTACATGATTCACATGACTGAGCTTAGCTATAGCTTAGTACAAACCCTGCTAACACTCTAATTCAAGTAACAAACTCAGAAATAGAGTCCCAACTTTTATAGAAGTAAATAGAAAGATGTTCTTGATTTTTTATTATATACTAGTGGCCCAGTGCATGAAATTTGTGCACATTAAAAGGGAATTAATTAGAGGAAATATGTTAATATTGCTATTTGCTCTTTCTCTATAATAGAAGTGTCAGAGATGAAAGAAAATTAGTAAAATATATATGACAATCTTCCTCCTGTCAGAGACTGGGGCGTGCCATGGGACTCAATGTCAAGTCCCCGCCAACCCACCTGTGCCTCAAAATCACGCAAGACCCAGACTCGGCCAGCCCCAGCCCTGTCAAGCCCCATAAAGCAGAAGGCACAACCTCAGGTCCCCCAGCCCAGCACCAGGGTTGTGGGGGGCAGGGGAGGTGGCCTCAGGTCCCCTGGCCTGGCCTTAGGTCCCCCAGCTTGGTGTCAGGTCCCTTGGCTCTGCCTCAGGTCCCCTGGCCCTAGCATGAGGACACAAAGACAATTTGCATAGTAGCTCTTTGTTATATAGGACACTGAGATATTTTTGAAGTAGAATCTAATGATATTGGAAGACTTAGAATAGGACAAATGAGGTATTGGTGTATTCACTACTATTTCTCAGAAAGGCCTATAAGGACCTAATTCTTAGTCTCACTTTTAAAAGGCCCTTCAACTCAATCACCCAACTATATCAGCCATATTCTCAAATATATCCAGAACAACAGATTTATCAATTTTTCTTGGTATCAAATTCTAGAAAATAACAATACTCAGAATTTAGTTTGTAACCACAACCTTCCTTGTTCCTGCTTTAGTCTTTCTTTGCCTTTATGGAATGAAAAATAGCTGATCACCACCTATTCCTGCATATTTCAGAAAGTAATTTATTAATTGTCTCTTAGCCTTTTCTTATATTTTAAAAGTACCAGTTCTTAAATGTTTTCCCAAATGTTCATTGAAGATTATTCAGCCAGGAGAGAATGAGGGAATTAAAGCCAATTATGATAATAAGCAAAGAGATAAGCTAATCATAATGAATAATCATTGGTGATTGATGAGTTCACTTTTTAAAGAATTCAATAGTCAGAATTTATAATTACTCTTATACACTGATTTTGGCAAAATATAGCATTTTTTATAACACCAGTAATGTGGCATAGTAATTATAATAATAATTTGGTATACCGTGAATTTGAGAGTTTGCAGACGTATATTAATGATGAAAGGCACAAATATGTGTTTTCCTATTTTGATGTATATATCTGTTTAAATAAATTCATTGTTAATAGAAAAATGATTCAGGTAGGACCACAAAGTCATAGAATTTTAATACTAGAAGAGACATATAGGTCATCCTGTTCCAGCTGCCTGGCTTAAAAGATGAGCAAACTAAAACTCAAAGATGGAGTCAGATTTGCCCAAGTTACCCAGCATGCTGATGGCCCAGTGGCCCAAGCACCCAGCACTGACTGTTAGAGTAGCATTTATTTCATACTAGAGTCCTGGTGCATGAAAATTTATGCACTAGGGTGTGTGTGGAGGGTCCCTCAGCCCTCCCTGCCCCCTCTCACAGTCCAGGAGCCCTTAGAGGAGGCAACTGGGCTGATCAGGGGAAAGTCACTACCCCCATTGCCCCACTGCTGCTGCCACTGCTGGCTGCTGTGGCTTCTGGCCCTCCTCAGCCCTCACAGCCACTATGGCTTTGTCTGGAAGGACATCTGGAAGATGTTTGGTCTATCTAGTCTAATTAGCATATTGCCTTTTATTAGTATAGATCATTTACTTTTTAATGCAAACACTTATTTGAATGACAGTGATATTGCATACATATATTTGGCACTAATTTATTTCTTTTAACTTATGAAAAGAGATTTTATAGCATTTTTTTTTGGCTTACAGTGTGGATATGGAAGGATTATATCACTCAAGATTTTTCCAGACAGTTCCATTTTCAAATCCTCTCTTTTACTCAGTGTCCAAGTGAAGCTTGGATACAATTTCAACCTTTTCACTACCTTATGTATAGCAGATAGCCTGCAAATGTCTCTTGACTGATGTTATAGCATTGCTGATTGGGTCAGGCAACCCAATTTCCTCATAATCAACCAGACATGGAAGTGACCTAGGCATGTGTTCAACTTAGCATTCCTATAAAAAACAAAAAAAAACAACAAAAAACCACGACCCTAAGCCCCATTTGAAAAAAAAAAATGTGCTCTTGTAAATAGCAAACCTCATTCTAAATGTGTACTTGAAATCTTGGTCCCTAAAACAAATTTTTAAACTACATCCCACGTGTCAAATGGGGATTGACTTTTGACAATGATTACAGAAGAAGCAAAGAAAACGAGACAGGTTGGAGGCAAGCTTGCTGCAGTAATAGAGACAAACCGGGGTGCTGCTTTTTCCAGAGTTCCAGCACACTTCATTTTTCTGTGTCTGAAGACTTCATTGTTTTCAGGCCTGACACATGTGGTAAGATAGCAGGGAAGATAATACGTATATTTTTGGCAAATTGGGTAGGAATTATCTGGTGGATCTGAGCAGCAGATATTGATGTTGATTAATGACCTCTTTCACAACAGTCCCCTTGCATTATGGACTCCTGTCCTTCCCCTGCAGGCAGTCACCAGGAGTTTCTCTGAAGCAATCGCAGGGGCCTCACTGGAAGGAAGGAACGTAGGAGGGCTTATTATGGCTGTCTGGCCACTCCTGTGCCGACAGCCCATAAGAGACTGCACCTGACCCCCAGTGGCTGCTGTAATTTGGTTATAAATGAGTCCACTCTCTGTGGCGCTGTTCCCTGGGAATGACTCCTCAGGAATGAGTGCTTCGCAGGTTTGTGAATGGCAGCCACATAGGGGGTGGTGTTCTCTCACCCCTACCCTCTTTCAAAGTATGTTGTGTTTCAGAAATAAGCTTACTGTTGAGTTGCTGGAAACTGGAAGTGTCTGGTAAAGCAAGGCCTCTGTAATGTTTCAGCATAGAATCAAGAAAGGTATAATTTATATTCCCTTAGAAGAAGGGCTTTAATCTGAGTCGATGATTATGAGGAATCTGGCTCTAGGATCTGCCTGCCTTAGTCTCTGTGTTTCTATTGCTGGAGTGGGGAGCCTGGGAGCCATAATTCTGCATCCCAAGGTCAGACTGTAAGTGCTAAAGACTCGGGTGTATTTCTGACTCCAGAATGCAAACAGGAAATGTTGCTTTCATCCTTATTCTTATTCCCCTTGTACTTTCTTTCACACAATCGCGCGCGCATGTACACACACACACACACACACACACACACACACACACACACATCCCTACACAGATGAAGAAGGCAGTGTAAAATTGTACTTTTCAGGCATAATATGTAAAACAACAGATGTAATTTTTAAAAATATGATTAACTTGTATAACATTTTATGCCTATAAATTCAAATTACATTTTATAAATACCGTGCAGACCTCTTTTCTAGAAAATAAAATCATATGAAATAGAATGATTGATGAAGATGCATAATCTGGTATTTTTGAGAATCCAAGCAGCCTCTTTATGTATAAGAAGCAATTTCATTGACTTTTATATTCTTCCCTTCACTCACCTTAATGGGGAAGAACTCAAGGTGTTCAGGTGAGTAATTTTATCACAACAATTTTGTGGAACATATCGAAAAAGCATTCTCACTTTTCTTCTCCTGACCCATTAATCTCACTAGGGGACTTGCTTTCCGGGTGAGCTATTTATAAATTCAAGTAAAGGGAGAAAATAAAAAATATTTTTTTTTCCAACAAGAGGATATACACTCAAACTTCAGCTCTAAAAACTAATGTTATGTGGGGGGAATGTTTTTGTTTAAAATGCTAAACTCCAGACCCGCAGTGGCTGGAGGAAAATTCCATTTACCAAACAGCAGGAAGATCCATCCCCCTCCCACCTGTCTGGGTAGCTTGGATGGCTGATTAAAAGCCAGGGACAAATATTGTCCCCAAATGATTTTTCCAAGAAATGGGGTAAAATCTCTCTCTTACTGAAGAATACCTCCAAATGGCCAGAAATATGCAAACAACCTTCCAGGAAAGATGCTGCTGTGTGGAACTTGGAAAGGAGTTACCAGGATTTAGCAGAGGAAAGAAGGCTGCAAAGTCCAGCTTCAGGTATGGGCGGGGCCTACGGATAACCCAGTGGGCTAAATGACTTTCCTCCTCCTCATACTGCACGACAACAGTGTTCAAAACCCAGCAAGCCTTTGCAAGTGTACAGTGTGGAGGGTGCTGTTGGTAAATGTTTTCTGGCGAAGGTGCACACTCCCGAAAATGCTGCACCATCTTAGACAAACAAACCCACACATACTCTTTGTACCATCTGTAGCATAAATAGATCAAGACACATCACACAAAGGCTGTGGGTTTGGATTTTGGAAACTGAATGATCATGCTTCTTCCCATGCCTCTTTCTTCAGTTGAGATGATGAAGCACAAATGGAAGAGGTCTCTCCTCCAAGGTGACTTTTCCTATGAGGAGGCCAGACCTGTGAGAGAGAAGCCGGAAGTGCCAATCACACACCTCTCAAAGACTCCTCTCTTCTGTCTTCCACACCGACTCCTGGGAGGCTGATAGATGCAGCTCACATACAGTTTGAATTTCTCTTTTCAATTTCAGTGACTTTGCTGGCATGACAAGGTGTACACGTGTTGCCAAAATCAATACATAAGACACCATGTGTCTTAGAACAAGGAGCATTGGGGGGGTCTGTTTCCCATAACTTCTTATTTCTGTGACGGGAACAATGCTGACTGCTTATAAGTCCGTTCTGCTTCTTCATTCGTTTAGCCAAGAAACGTGCAGGCTACACTTTTCACTTGTTGAACAAGGTCAATTTTCTACCTTGTATAGTGGGGAGAAAATGTCATTTCTAACTTTTGTGTGGGCTGGCCAGACGAGGAGCCCCAATTCTAGGGACCAACAATGTCATGGCCAGAGGGCTCCAAGGTCAGCCTGTGCTCAAAGCCAGGCTCTGCCACTTGATAGGAGGCAAATTGCTTCACTTCTCTAAGTTTCTGTTTTCAGACTGTGTAACTTTTGTACTTTTTGAACTTGGTAGCATGAGCATAGTTTACTTATTGAGAAAGAAATAAAAATATTTCTAACAATAACGAAACGGAACCAGTGTGCTACGCAGGAGGCAGCAGAAGAGGAAAATTGTACAGATGACATCATAGTAATCCGGGCGGAGATAAAAAGAGCCTCCACTTGGGAGTGAGCAGTGAGGATGGATCAGAAAACATAACCAGGCTGTGAGGACTGAATAACGGAGGGGATGAGGGCACAGCTGCTAGAGGACTGTTTTGGGAAGGAGGTCCAAGACCCACCTACTCTCACTATCCCTCCTCCATTCTTTGCTTTCTCCTCCTTCTCCATTTTTTCTTCCTTTCCACTCACCCTGAGGTTTCTTTGATGAATTCCAAATCAGAGCTCAGCTCCTCTCTTCCTGATCTTCACTTTCTCCATCTCACTAGAGAATTCAGAATGTAGATAGTTTCCAACGCATTTTAAAGGTTTTTCTGCCATAGCTCCTCCCTTCCGCTACAATGGAGCCTATGCCCCTATTAGGTCTAGCTTCAGAAAAGTGGCAAACGATTTGCACAGACGATGGTGGTAATAGCTCCTTTTATCTCAGTCCCAGGGGTGTAGCAAGCATATACTCAGTGACTGCAGCTCTTCCATGGAGAGCTGGAATCTACTTCTTCACCTTTGATCCTGGGCTTGTCTTGTAATCATGGGCCAGGTAGCTTGTGGTGAAAATGACGTTATGAGAGTTCTGAAGCTGCTGTTTCTCCCCTCCCCCAACATTCCCCCACACCACCACCTCCCACCCCCGGCTTGGAATACTGTTCTGAGTTCACCAGGTCTATACAGCCACCCCTCCTGTGTCCCATACAAATTGCCAGAAATGTTCGGGGCCATCGTAGACCATTGTTGAACTGCTAGGTAACTGCAACATCCTGACAACCCTGGCAAGGCCAGCCCGAGGAAGCACAAACAAATCAGCAGTGCTCCTTTAAACAACTAAGTTTGGGGCAGTATATTGGGGAGCCTCTGAAAACCATGGCAAGGATTCTGATTAAATGTGGTGTGAGAACACTCCCTCCTGTTTGCTGTTAGGTGCGGCTGTGAATTCACACACTGGCAGTTGGCAGTCACCTTGAGGAAGGAAATAGCAGGTGAGCAGATAGAAACCCCGGGCCTGTCTCAGCGGGATCACGTCCTTCCCAGAAATAGCAACCTAATAGCCAGGAGCAGTTTTCCTATGGAAGGTTTAATTTTTCAAATATTGAGGAAAGCTATATAGCAGAGGTCAGAAAATTCCATTTCTATCGCTCATTGAAGATAAATATCAAGACTGGTGTCCATGATTCTCCCTATCCATGTCTTTTCCTGGGAGGAAGATAGGCACCACGGGCAATGTTTTGTAGCCTGTGGTCTGGACATGCCATCTTGAATTAGAAGTAATGGGAGGCGATTTAACTCTATAATTGGTAGAAGCAAAAGGCACACGGAAGAGGAAAGAGGGAAAACAGGAGTGGACGTGCACTGAGCTGATGTTGCATCAAATGACCCCTAAAGTCTAAAACTGAACACAACTCCCAGGAATTAGCCTTGGGGTGACTGTAGCACAGGGCACAGAAATGCAAACATCCACAAAGGTGAGGCTCAGTGCTATCCTGGGGTGAACAATGAGAAGTGGCGATGCCTGTTGCTTACAGAGCAAATGCAGTGTGTGAAGGGGACAGTCACCACTCTGCCCTGTTGGTTTGGGGGGAATAAAAGCCTAATGACACTAGGACCTCCAATTTTTCAGGCGGAGCTGAGGCTTTGCATTCTTACATGAAGTGACAGAAGTTTTAAATGCTACTTGAAATATTTTAGAAGAATGTAAAACCCTGGGAGGGTCACACAAATCATGCCTATCGGACACTAGTTTGTGACCTCTGATAACCATAGATAAAATGATATTCGTTATATTTAACAGTTCATGTTTAGCAGTTGGTGTGTCAGCAATAGACATAGTGCTAAGCCCTGCTTTCGTTGCCGGAATATTAAGAATTGTGGAAATTACTGGGACAGAAATTGAGTAGCTGGGGCTATGGGCTGGGGGATCCAAAAGGAATGACTATTTTGCAACCAGTGTGGAATTATTTCAATATCTTAACAAAGGGTATGTGCCAGATGGTTATCAGCTCTGTAACAAAAATAGTGACTTCACAGCATCTAGTTTTTTGGTGTTTTATTTTCAGCTTGATTGTTGAAAGATTAATTAAAGTATTTCTGTTGACTTGTATAGCAGTCCTTGCTTTTACTCCCAATGGCTCCTCTAGTGTCAGCATTTGTCTCCACAGCAACTACTTATGTTTTTATAAAGCTTAGATTGTGATACAATGGGGAGAAAGCAGTATCTTTGCAAGCCGAGATTTTCTTTTAAACATAAAAATGTTTTAAATAAAATTGCAGATCCTCTGCTTTTCAATTTATAGAAATATCAAGTGTCTGAGTGCTGGTTATAACCTAGACAACTGGAATTTATAGCTCAATCAGTCAAATATTTACTGAATATACACTTTGCTAGGGTATATCAGGGATTCAAAAGAACACTAACCTATGCAAGACCATCACAATTCCATGAGAAAACAAAGAGATTCCACAGAAATAGTTGAATCAGAGAAAAAAGTAGAGTGTGGATTGATCTCAGTGGATGTGTCTGTTGAGGAATGATGACAGGAGGCTGAGGAAGATAAACAGTAATTCTGAACAACACATCTTATCTTCTAAATACATGGAACAGACTGAAAGATGTCAGAGGGAAGGGAGGTATGTGTGGGGGGGGGGGACTGTATGAAAGAAAGTGAAGAGATTAGCCAAAGAACATATATGCATAGCCCATGCACACAGACAACTGTGGTGAAGGCCAGAGGGAGATCTGGAGGTGGGTGGTAATGAGCAGAGGGGGGTGTTTGGAATTGGAGACATCTGTAAAAATATTACCAACAAAATTAGATAGCTATAGATGATAGATAAATAGATAGATGGATAGATAGATAGATAAATAGATAGATGGATAGATAGATAGATAGATAGATAGATAGATAGATAGATAGATAGATGTTTAGCTTAAAACCAATGCCTCCTTTTCTATAACATGGCCAAGACTAGTTCCATCATGCCTCACATTGCTTGTTAGAAGCCTGTTTCCCAGATCATTCTCCATTGCTCCAGTATATTAACTGTTGAGTATATTACCTAACTTGCCTGGATTTCCATCCTACCCTGCCTGCCTACATTCTTGGATTGTGCCTTCCCTAGAACATTGAAACAACAGCAGCTGCCTCTAACAAGCCCATCTCTTTTCTGGACATTGCCTTCCTTATCTAGACATAACTGAATGGAGTTGCCCCCTGAGTACATTGCTGCCCTTAGAGAACCATCAAATAAACATCACCACCACACCGGGCCCTGCCAAGTGCCAGGACCAGCAGATTTTTATGTCTTCTGTGCTTTTCATTCACTTTAAAAAATATTTTCTCTTCCATGTTTATTAAAACATAAACAACTAAATCAAAACACAGGTATATTGAAAATTGTCCTCCTTGTTGCTATTAGCAAAAACTTATAGACTACAGATATGTAATACCTTAATCAATAAAGAAAAGAAACTTAAAAAGCTTATAGACTATACCCATGAATACATTAAAACTGGACCACTGTCTTCTCCATGGTTATTTCTGTTATGTTTCAAATTTCGAGGAGAAGATGTAACTAACACTGACTTTGTGACCTCCTCAACAGCAAGGATCTCTTTCTCCATATCTCAACCACTCGCTCCATGGATCTATTACAGATTTTATCACCACCCCAAATCTTGCACATGTGAAACTCAATTTCAGACATCTGACTTACAATTGTTAGAATGGGTATTTAGGTTTGCATGTCTTGGTTACTGTGAATAATGTTGCAATGAACATGGATGTGTGGATATCTTTTTGAGTCTTTGAAATAGGGATTTCATTTCTTTTGAGTGTATACCCAGAAGTGGGATTGCTGGATCATATAATAGTTATAGTTTCAATTTTTTTAGGAAACTCCACCCTGTTTTCCATAGTGGCTGTAGCAATATACATCCCCACCAATAGTGCACAAGGATTCTCTCTTCTCACAACCTTGCGAACACTTGCTGCCTCTTGTACTTTTTATCATGGCCATCCTAATAGGCGTAAGGTGACAGCTCATTACTGTTTTTTATCTCATTTTCCCTCATAATTAGTGATGTTAAGCAACTTTTCATGTACCTGTTAGCCACTTGTCTATCTTCCTTGGAAAAATGTGTACTCAAATCCTCAGCCTGTGCGGAGATGCTGGGTAGACTCCTGGTGGTGTCTGCAGGCAGGCTTGCTGCTGGAGTCCTTGGGTAAATGGATCTGGTTCCGGGGTCAGCATGGGCAGATCTGCTGCTTGGGCACAGGGGCATCAGCCTGGTGCTGGGTCTGTAGGGGCAGGCCTGAATCCTGGTTCACTATAATAGTAGACAACAAGGTACTGAGAACTATGGGGTGTTCCGAGCATCTGCATCTATGGGTGCCAATACCATACTGTTACAGGCTGGAAGCTTGGGTTTACAGGAGCCAGCTGGAGCCCAGACTATGGGTGTCTGCCTATAATTTGGGACCTTGTGGGTTGGCTTTGAGGTTGGGTTTATGGGAGAAGTGTGGCATTCTGGTACTGGGGCAGGCCTTGAGCTTGAGATCCTGACAGCTGGCCTGGCACTGGGCATGGTTAGAAGCCTGGCTTTTACTGCCTGAATAGAGGCTGAGTTCATGTGGGCTTGATAGATTCTGGAGCCATAGGACCTGCCCAGAGCCACTGGAGCCAGGGTTCCTGGGATTCTGCTGGGAGTATGCTGCCATGGAAGCCAGCCAGTGCCAGGATGGAGCTGGAACCTTGGTTCACAGGTGCTGCCTGGGGTTACCAGCGCCCCCTCAGGCCGGGATGGACTGGGAATCTATGTTTGCTGATATCACAATAGCCATCTGGGGCCAACGGTAGCACTGGGGGGCAGCCAAGGGCCTGGATTCATGGGAGCCAATGTGGAGAATGATGCCATGGAAGTCTCCTGGGGCCATGGGAGCCAGCACATGCAGAGTAAGCTGGAATCCTAAGTCTGGAAGTTCACCTGTAGCTACATAGGGCTGTAGGCATTGGCCTAGTGCTACGATGGGGAAGTCAGGCACTTACTTTACTCTCCTTCTCCCACGGGCAGGCTGTCTCTCTCTGTGCTGGGCTGCAGGGCTTCAGGTAGAGGTGATGGGTTAATATGCATCTAGCTTTCCTATTCTCTTCAGTGCAACTCTTGCTTCTGTGCTTTAACCTAGGTGCTGTTATATCTCACTTGGAATCCTTAGCTTTCAGAAGATATTTTCATGCTGTTCAAATTTATGTTTCTGGGAGGGAACAGGAATTCCTATACCACCATTTTGCTGTTTCTCTCTGTATTCACATTCTCATCTCTAGAGGTAGAATGTTCATCCAAAATGAAAAGCTGAAAGGCTGACGTTTA
Organism: Vespertilio murinus; assembly: GCA_963924515.1. Lineage (NCBI taxonomy): Eukaryota > Metazoa > Chordata > Mammalia > Chiroptera > Vespertilionidae > Vespertilio > Vespertilio murinus. Next base: position 173,597,608 of record OZ004705.1, on the reverse strand, counting down.
ATAAAAGACTTTCTTTTTTTATTTGATATAGAACTTGCAATTTTCTTTTCATATTAGTGATGGAAAGGTTTAACATGGAGTGGATAAACAACCAGAGGAAGAGATACATAGGGCGAGGATTGTAGGAAGGGATGTGGAGTTTCTATGTGCTCTGGGTACCTCCACCCCTAGCCCTGCCTTGTGCCCACCACCAGGACTCTCCATAATGTTTTCTTTGTGAATCATGTCATTTACCATTATGATGCTTCCCTCTATATTTCTAAAGATAAAGGCCTTTAACGACAAGCCTATTCAATCTAATATTAATATTGCTGTATCACCTTTATTTTTTTTTATTTTACTAGTAGTTATTCCTAAAGTAGTAATACCCATACCTAACAAACTCTAAAATGTATCAACATCTTTGTTTTCTTCATGACCACATTCTTTAACATCCGGTGTTTCAATTTATTGCTATAGCCCTTAGTTAGATTCACTACTTACTCCCTACAGATCAGACATTATTATTATTGTTTTCTCCATCAAATGTTAGTTTCATTACACCTGTGTTTCTCAGTTTCTTTCCTTGCCATTGATTTCTGCACCTCAGACGTCTCTCTGGAGTCACTTCCTTTGTCTTAAAATATATTCGTTAAATGTTCCTTTAGTGACAATCCCTTGTTTGCAAACTCCCTTAGTTTTCAATTTTCTGAAAATGTCTCTATTTTCATTTTATTTTGAAAGAAGTTGTACTGGGTGAATAGAATTCTATGTGACAGTTATTTTAATTCAATGTTTGAAAATACTGTCTTACTTTCTGACATCATCATTGAAGTTAAAAAAATAGCTTAATTGTCATTTCTCTGTGAATAATTTCTTTTTTCCTCTGGCTGTTTTCACGATATTCACTACAGTTCTCTGATGTTTTAAACCAAGAGGTCAGGTGGAGCTTATTTTAGATTAGCTGAATGTTGTAAATATGGAGATACACACACATATATGTAACTATATCAACTCCAGAACATCCTCAGCCACTGTCTTAGAATATCGCCGCTCCCTATTTCTCTTGTTAATTCCTTTCATTTCTTTCTTATGCTCTATTTATATATACCTTAAGCTTTCTCATTCATAATAAGTGTTACTCTAATGATTCTTGGTGTTCCAGATAACTTCTTTTTGCCTCAGAAGATATTACCAAATGCGACACAAAAAAAGCTTGATGGAGCACTTGTACGTTGAGTGTGCCTGGAGCACTGTGCCACCATGTGAGGCAGCTGGGCTCACCTCCTTGAGGACGGAGACATGAAGAGAAAGGTCCAGTTAGCCCAGCTGTCCAGCTAAGCCTAACCAACACTCGAATTAGATGCAGGTCTTTGAGTGTGAGTCCAAGTAGAAGCAGGAGCAGAACTGCTCAGAAAACTCACAGAAGGAGCAATAAGTCATTGTCATAAGCAACTATGATTTCAGGTGGCTTATTATGCAACAATCGATAACTGATACATGGGTTCAATCTTCCATGTCTTCTACGCTCTCTTTCATAGTTTCAATTCTATTGTCTGTTTCCTTAGCAGTGATTTTTTCAGCTCTATATTCTGATTTACTTTTTTGTCTTCTTCTGTGGTGAAATTTAATGCTCATCACAGAGTTTTAAATTTCAATTATTATATATTTAATATCTAAATTTCTATGTGGTGCTTTGCTCAAATCCAGCTAATATTTTTGTTAGAATTGAGTTTCTCATGTTTTTAATTCAGCATTTTATTTCTTTAAACCTTTTAATACTATTTCTTTAAAGTTAAAATATCAAATAAAATAAACTATGAAATCAGCTCTCATTACTGAGAGGCCTAAGACTCTAACTCTATTCTCTCTGTGGCTCAGCTGTGGTGGTTTGTCTCCTATTGTGTTGATAACCTTGTATTTTAGGGTCTTGTTTGACTAGAAATTTAATCATTTCTGGATTGAGAGTACATTAGTATTGTCCAAATGAGATTTTCGTTTTACTTGTTTTGGTTTTTTTACATATTGATTTGAGACAAGGGGGTGAGGAGAGAGGAGAGAGAGAGAGAGAGAGAGACTGATTTATTACTCCATTTATTTATGCATTCATTGTTTGATTATCATATGTGTACTGACCAGGGATCAAACCCACAACTTTGGCAACTTACCTGGCCAGGGCCCAGATGAGATTTTCTTTGTCCCCTAGTGTGAACTAGGATCATTTTTTATTAATTTCTTTGTTTGGAATTTGCTGTCCTGGGCAGACAGTGTGAATTCAAATCTCAATATCTGTGAACAGAACTGTGGTTAAAATTTTCCAGGAGCTTTTTGTTGTTGTTTGATTTTTAATCAAGATCCCAGGTCAAGCTTGACAAATTTTCCTGTCATCTTGCTTTCTAGAAAGCAAATGTTTTCATAAATCACACTTAAGGCAGGTTTAGGTGCATGTCGCACACCACAATCTCATGGTCATTAACAACTCCATCTCAGACGGGCAGATAGACACTGCCAGGCCAGACCCTCAGCGGCTGCTTCGCCCCGTTTTCAGCCTCTGTGGGCTTCGGAACTGAGGATTTCTATTATTTTTTGTGAGCTCCGCTGCATAGTTGAGAAGATGTTTGCTGTATCTCATCTCACATTTTGAGTTCTCTCTTTAAGCTGTGAGGTTTTCAGATTATCAAGAACACCATACTGCTAGAAATAGAACTCCCAGCTCCTCTTCACCAATTTTACTTAGACTTTTCTATCCCTTCCCGCTCCCTTCTCCCCCCCATTTCTCTTCACCAAAAGCAATGGTTAATTCTCTGTCCGATTTGCATTTGGTGACTTATCTCTTTAAAATATTTTTCTACTTTGGATTCTGGGGCAAAACATCTTCCTGATTATCTCCCTTACTCGATAAATACCCCTCTTCTGCCTGTACTTTAAGGAAAACATGTTTTAAGACTATCTACTTTGTGACAATTTTCAGTGTGTTAATTTCATGCATCTTTTTCCATCTTCATTGAGATGTGATTGGCATATAACATTGTGCAAGTTTAAAGGTGTACAACGTGCTGATTTGATGCCATCCTGTATTGTGAAATGAGCAACCACTGTAGTGTTAAACAACACCTGCATCATGTCACTTAAGTGCCATTCTCTTTTGTGATGAGAACATTTAAGGTCTACTCTGTTAGCAATTCACTTTCCTATGCATTTCTATAAATTTTAAAACAACACCTGTTACTTTCCATATACTTAAAAAAAATTTAGGAAAAAAATTAAACATATTTTTTAATCCACTATCACTCTTTTTTTAAATTTTTTTATTTATTGATTTCAGAGAGGGGGCAGAGAGAGTGTGAGGGAAAAAATTGTTTTGTTGTTTCACTTATTTATGCATTCATTGGTTAATTATTGTATTTGCCCAGACTGGGGAGGGAACCCTGAATCTTGACATATTGGGTCAACACTCTAACCTATTGAGCTAACCGGCCGTTATCACTCTTAGCATTTAGAGACAACTACTATTTTATGTTGGCATGATTCCTTTTAGATATTTTATTTATACAGTTACTATCATACTGCTCCTCTGTCTGCTTCCAAAGAACAATTCTGAAGAATAGTCATGGAATGAAATTGGTGACTTCTATTTAAGTAATTAAGTCTTTGTTTTCAAAAAGTTTTGCAAACCTTGGCACACTTCACTGGATGCATAGGCAGTCACTATGATTATCATTATTTTACCTCCTCCCAGAGATTTCCATAAAAAAATACAAGAGAGAACAATAGGCATTAGCAATTGGAGTGCTCAAGAATTCAAGTGCAAATATACCCTTGGTATTGCCCTGTCATCTGATCCTGAAATCACAATGACAACCCTCTTGTATTTGTGATTATGAAGGAAGCATGTAAAATAAAATGTTGTATTTTATATTTTGTAATAATGTTTTGTGAGAAGAAGCTATTCTATAAGAAACCATGTCACTTATAATATTTCTACCAGAGAAATGTAGGCCTGCTGTTTATTTCAGAAATATTAGAGTCTATTGTTAAAAGAAAAGGTGTAGGACAAGTTCAAATTCCGCCTCTGCTTTGTGACCACAGGCAATTGATGAATCAATTTATGCCCCAATTTCTTTATTTTAATATGGGTGGAGTTATTAGACTAAATTCCTAGAGCTACTGCAAAGACTCAATGGGTTAAAAATAGGTGTAGGGTTACTTAGAAGAGTACCTGACCTGCAGTAAGTAGGCTTAGCTTGGCTATGTATTACTGAAATAAGAACATTACATTTGTGGAGGAAAAGATAGGATTACTTTTTCTTTTGTTCCTTGTGTAGGTTGAAATGAAGCCACTTTTTGAGATGAAAATACTCATGAAATCTATGGCAGTGCTGGCTCAATATGGTGCATATACTGAATCCATTTAGAAAGTTTTCAAATTCCAGCACTGTGCCATTGGGGAAAACCTTGGATATTATTTCTACTCTTCTCCTAAGGACTTGAGTTAAATTGGCTTTCTTTTTTTTTTATCTCTCCAGAATCTTCAGGAAAAAAAATATCCCTTTTAAGCACACTAAGCACTGCGCTCTCCTTCCTCCCTTATGGCTAATTTTAATTGCGTCCTGTAGGACAGAGTCAGAGAGACAGCACGCTGGCCCAGAGCCACCTTTCTGTCTTAGGGACAGTATGATGCATGCGAGCTCAAACCTGCTCACATTGAGATCTTTCTGAGCCAAAAGGTTTCTCAGCTCTGAGGTGAGTACACTAGCAATTATTCTCTAACTCACAGAGATATTGTGGGGATCAGATGAGATCATGAGAAAGCTATAAAAACAGAACACCAATATATATTTATAGCAATATTGCTACCATTTCCCTCATTCTCCTACCCACATATATTTATAATTGCAAAAGGCCCGCTGGTTTATGGATATAGGGCTCTAATAACTATTGGACAACAGATGGGTTTACTGCCTTTGTCAATCGTGCCCATAATCAACTCTTCCCCTCTGATGGAGCAGCAAGAACACCCCTCCTCAGAGAACAGGAGGAAAACACTTATGGATATAATGGATGTTTTTTGAGGACTGTTAGGAGGAAAAATCTGGAAAGATAAGGACAAATATGCCTCTCCCATTTAGCTTTCATTGTTATTGTGATAAACACCAACTGAATTCTGTTAAATGTTTAAATATCTCTTTGGCGAAAGGGAGTGATAAAGAGGGTACAGAACAAATTATTTTCTAGAAGATTGGTCTCCTTATTGCTATCTCCTGTATCTGTGTCCAGGCAGCAGACTGCCAGTAAAGTGGGTTGATTCAGTCAGTAATGCTGTGAAGGTGGCATGGGCTTTGGAGACCCGAAAATCTGGTTTCTCTTGCCCAGGATATAATTTCTCCCTGAAAAATTATAGCTTCCTGTGAATTTTGAAATCTGTTACTAGAATTTTGGATCTCTCTGAACTAGTCAAACGGCCTACTTGAATTCATTAATTGATGACATACATATTATAAGCACGCTTGGATGTAGGCATGGAGAGAAGTACTTGCAATGCACCATCACCCTGCAGCCTATGCTCTTAGGGAATGTAAGACTTAAATCGTTTCATCTAGAATATTTGGTGTTTTCATTTCTAACACCGGCTGGACCTGGGTCAGGACCACCAATGAAAACCCACATGATGTCACCTGAATATTTGTATGTTACAACTCAAGCTCACAAAATATGTTCTATTCTCTTATTTTGAAAAGTATATTTCCATAATTCTCTAGAAGGACAGAATCTCAATTAAAATAATTGGACCCCTTAGGATCCTGTGCTGGAACACAGAGGTGAAAGCAAAGCAGGTCCTGATATCGCACCCCTAGCTGGGCTACCTCTCTTCCCATCTTTGGCTTCATTACAAATCAAGAGGTGCCCTACAGGCATGCATATCCAAATTGTCCACATGCCTGTATACAGCTCTCCTTCAACTAGCTCCTGTATGGTGTGGTCCCACCTTAGGAGAATAGAACCTGACTTTCATTGAGCCCTGGAAGCAAGCTCAGGACCACTTGGTATGCAATTCAAGCAAAATCTAGAAGTAGAGGGGTTTGGGCTCCAGTGGCCATGTGGCATTAATACTATGAAGTTTTACTCTAGGGCAGTGTTTCCCAAATTTCTCTCATGATGAGAATCACCCGGTGGAGTTATTAAAATACAGATTCCTGAATCCCAACTAAGAAGTGCTAAATTAGAATTTTGGGGAACATATAGGTAAAATTGTATACTTAATTAGTGCTCTAACTAAGCTTAGAAGTGCTAAACTAGAATTTTGGGAAACATATAGGTAAAACTGTATACTTAACTAGTGCTCTAACTAAGTTTAGAGCACTAGCTCTAACTAAGTTAATTAGTGCTCTAACTAAGCTTAGAAGTGCTAAACTAGAATTTTGGGGAACATATAGGTAAAACTGTATACTTTAGAGCACTAGCTAAGTATACAGTTTTACCTATATGTTCCCCAAAATTCTAGTTTAGCACTTCTTAGTTGGGATTCAGGAATCTGTATTTTAACAATTCCACCAGGTGATTCTCATCATGAGAGAAGTTTGGGAAACACTGTTCTAAGGAATAAGGCACAACCAGAAGAAGGCCAAAAGAGGGCTTCTGTATGGGGAGGTGGTGGAGACAAGGCATGGAGGCAAGGGTGGGGGGTGTTTGTTACCTAAGTCTAAGTAGTAACTACTGCATGTAAATAGAATCTCACCATCCCAACAATCCCTCTCACATACAATATGAGCCACCTACCTTTAGTTTACTCTCTGGATCCACCTATAATGACCTACTGCAAAAGTAAAAAACAATAAATGGTCTTATGACCCAATGATTTCACTTCTGGGATTTATCTGAAAAAAACACAAAACACTAATTTTTTGTTGCTGTTGTTAATCCTCACCCAAGGATATTTTTCCATTTATTTTTTTAAGAGAGAGAGAGAGAGAGAGCAGAAGGGAGGAAGGAGAGACAGAAACATGGATATGAGAGAAACACATTGATTAGTTGCCTCTCGCACATGCTCTGACCAGGACCAGGGTTTGAGCCTGCATCCTAGCTATGTGCCCTTGACTGAAATCAAACCTGGGACCTTTTATTGGTGTGGGTACCAATGCTCTAACCCCATAGCAATTGTTCTTTCTTTACATCTGTTTTGGCTTATTTTTAATCACATAAGAAAACATTTTATAAAGAGAATTCAAGCACAAAACTATCTACTGAGTCAAACTGGCTAGGGCACAAAACACTAATTTGAAAGAATATATACACCCCTGTATTCATTATAGCATTACATGCAATAGCCAAGCTATGGCAGCAACTCAAGAGCCTATTAACAGATGAGTGGATAAAAAAGCTGTGGCATATATATTCAATGGAATATTCCTTGGCCATAAAAAGAAAGAACTAAATCATACCAATTGCATTAGCATGCATGCTCAGTGAAGTAAGTCAGTCAGACAAAGACAATACAATATGATTTCTCTTATATGTGGAATCTAAAAAACAACATGCATTTTTTTAAAAACAGACTTATAGATACAGAGAATAAACTAATGGTTGCTAAAGGGGAGGGAGGTTGGGAACCTGGGTAAAAATGGTGAGAGGATGAAGAAGTACAGATTTGTAGTTACAAAGTAGTCATGGGGAGGTAAAATACAGCATAGGAAATAGAGCGAATAATATTGTAATCACTATGTATGGTGCCAAATGGATACTGGAAATATCAGGGGAAGCACTTTGTAAAGCATATTATGTCTAACCACTGTGCTGAAACTAATACAAAATAATATTGAATGTAGAACTGTAATTGAAAAAAATAAAATCATTACTTTAAATAAATGAATAAATAAATAAATAAATAAATAAATAAATATTTTATTTTTAAAAAGAATAACTGAAACTTTCTGGAGTATACAAAAGGTCCCGCCCAACTCATACCTTTCAGTTAAGATACTCTTACCTACTATTCGAGTGCTGGCTTCCTCTCTAAACATCCCAGCCCCAACCCCCTAACAAGGAAAAGACTAATGTTCAAAGGCAAGAGTCATAACTTGCGTTCTCTCAGGACTCCTTATATTGTTCAGTCTCCTCCATTTATTTATACATGTCCCCAAGTAGTAAAGGATATGTGCTTTTATATTTCCAAAGGTAACTTTCTGATGTGCTAAAAGAGAATATCTCTTAGATAGAGTTCAAGAAACTTATGGTTAGGAGACGATTTTCAATTGATTCTTAATACTTAAAATTGTTTGAAGAATAGTCTCCCAAATTCAAATGTGGCTATTTTCTCATTTTCCTTACACTCTGTAATCTTTTTTTCTGGCACCATAAAAAGTTTTGTGAACTAAGTTGGAATCATAGCACTTCCTGAGGTTTAATAATAATTAATAATAATGTTTACTTCGCCATTTATTGTGAGAGTAGCAAATGTATATGTAAATAGAAACTAGCATAATATCTGCTAAATAACTGGCACTATTAAAAGATTGATGTTACTATTCTTTAATATCATTTTAACTCTTTAGTATGAAATAGCAGGAAGCCCTAGGCAGATAAGAAAAATTCAGGTTAACAAACCATAGGCTTTCCAGCTTAAACAGCAAATAATCTTTGGAACTCCATTTATAATAGATGTTAATTCAAAAATAATTCTACTCTTACATTATGATGATGCTACTTAATCCTATTTGGTGTCTAGCTTTTATTTTTTCTTGTAAAGCTCTCTAAATCAGCCCTTTTGGACTATGAACTAGCAAAGCCTCCAAAATAAAGTGACAGGTTAATTAAATTACACAAGGAAAATGGTTTTCAATTCCATACCCTAACAGAGAGGAGAGGGACATTGAAAATTTATGATTACATCAAGTCTTCATTGCATTTTCTATCATTGCCTAATAATAACTCCAGGCCCGATGACAGAGCAATCACTCTAAACTTCTGAGGATATGAAAATCATCAAATTTGACCTGGTTAAGTCATGTAAGCTCCATCAATGAAAATATTACTACCCAAAACTTCCCAGTGAGAACTCTCAGGTCAGGAAGTATTTTCACAAGACTTTATCTCACTAGAGATGTCATTATTTTTCGTTTGTACCACACAACCCCTTATAGAGCCATCTTGGCGGGTGAGTAGTTATATATTCACACCCACCTGGGACACATTCTTTGGAAACAACTTATATTTGTAGTGTTTTTGTTTTGTTTACTATTTTTCTCTTCTATTGCTTTCTTGTTAAAAATACAATGTCCTCTGTAAGAAGAACTAGGGTAATCAAATTATAGCAACAGATGTAATAATCATGTTATCCGAACATATTTAAGTGTGCATTTCAGAATCCCCAGAATATTATTTTGAAAACAAAGGCAAAATCCAGGATGGATGAATATAATTGTTGAAATAAAGCAGTCATGAAAATAACCACTGGCTTATGAGCCCCAGAAATAATTTAAGGCCTAATGGGAATCTATTAAGTACATAGGGTACACTGTATTTCCCTTTACTCTCACACTACTAACATACTCACAACCTATCAACACTAGTGTGTGGGTTTTCCACACCAAGAAATTCTGATACCAAAAGATTGGAGTTAGTGGCAGACCCTACAGGTTAAGGGCTCAGTCCTCCCAAAATAGCCCCCCACTTCAGACTCCACTCATAAGTGGTAGGTTACCCACACCTTCTGTCTGACTTGGCTACAAATCAGAAGTTCCCATAACTCTCTTCTTGGATTCAATCATTTGCTAGCACAGTTCACAGAACTCAAGGAAACACTATGTGTGCTCTTTTATATGTAATATAGAATATGATAAAGAATACAAATTCACGGTCCCATGAAGAGATACATATAGCAAGGACTAGAGAGTTGCAATGCGCGCGCGCACACACACACACACACACACACACACACACACACTTGCATACAAAATTAAATTTAAAATAATCTTCCTTATTATTTAAATACTATGAAATGCCTAATATTTAGCTAAGTTTTGATATTAAATAATTTTTATCCTGTATCCAGAAGCAGTTGGAGCTAGTAGAATGAGAGGAATGATGGTTAAAGATATTTTATTATGGTTAAAGATATTATATTATAATATAAAGATATTGCACGGATTTGTAGTTACAAAGTAGTCATGGGGATGTCAAGTACAGCATAGGAAATATAATCAATAATATTGTAATAATTATGTATGGTGCCAAACTTCTTGGTATGGCATACAATGCCTTCTGTAACCTGATCCTCATTCATTTCCAACCCTATTTCTTATTCTCATATATACAGATTTTCCAGACACACTGAGTCTCCTACAGTTTTTTAATATATGATGCTTTCTCTTACCTCCACACACTGGTAATTAATGTTTTCTCCATGAGTAGAAATTTTATCTTCAAAACAAAGCTTGCATATCATGAACTTAGGGAAGACTTCCCCAATCTTACATTTTTTATTGCATGTACATATATGTATGAGTATATGATTCACGTATACAGGGTGTCCCAAAAATGTATAAACATGATGAATAATTATGAACTCTAATGGGTTAAATTTGAAAATAAAGAAATATCAGATGAACTAACAGCTGTAAATTGTGTATACATTTTTAAGACAGTATTTATATGAATTTAAAAAAAGAAACTTTAAGGATGCTTTCAGTTCATATTTAAGCCAAGTCAACAAGCAAAACAAATAAAATTCAATCATGAATTTCATGACTGTTTTACCCAACTGCTCCTAATTTTCAAAAAGAGGTTTTCATGACTATTTTAATAGTTCAAAGTATTCTATTAAGCTGCCAGACATCAGTTAACATTTGCATTGCTATGCACATTTTAAAACTCAGTTGATGGAATAATTTTAAATTACCCTGATTATCTACATCAAATCAGGTCCAGATGATCACTCATAATCCGTGAGACCGAACACATACAGAAAATGCACTTATCAGATTAAATAGCAAGAAAATCCATCTCAATTATTAAACTTAGACTTATCTAATATTTCAAATAAAATGATTTTCTTATACCTTAGGTCATATAAATTAGCTTCAATGGTTTTCACTAGAGATTTAATGCCCAAGGTCCCATTTAAAATTATGTGAAAATAACTAGGATATCAAATATTTATTTTTATATTAATGGACATGTCCAAATCATTGACAGTATTTAAGTTTATTTTTAAGTATGAATATTTGCCTTTCATTTTGTGATAAACCCTGACTACTTTCCATTTCATGAAGCTGTCTAGTGCCTACCCAGTTACGTGCATGTTGCTCTTGTTCCCAGTTAGGGTGTATTTAACCCATCCTACATAACTCCTTGCTATCCACTTTTAGTGATTGTTCAGGGCTGGGGGAATGAGTGGAAGTGCAAAATGATATAAAGGGGATAAATGGTGATGGAAAAAGAATGATAATACAGTCTCCATAGCAAAATGTCAACATTTAATTGTGTATATTCAAGCTACCTTCTTATTTGAAGGGAATTCCTCAATAAGAAAATCTTGGTAGGAAGAAATGTCCTATTTTCCATTATTATTCTAAACAGAACCAGTAGTTTTATCCTGTACCCAGAAGCAGCGGGCCTTATAAAAATGAAAGAAAGGATGATTGACAACTTAGTTACAGTGCCTGCCAGTTTGGAACAAGACCGTTAGTGACTTCAGTGCAGAACTGTGGGATGTGATAGAGCACTGAACCAGAAAACAACATATGGGGTTGTTACTTTAATATAAGAATACATGCATTCAGAGGGGGGGAAATGATATTTGCTTCCCATTCCTGCAACTCTAATTTCTGGGGTTCTGGCTTTGTAATGCCCAAGGAGTGATTGTTTCTCACCGTGGATACAATTATTCCTCAGAATTGAAATTAGATTGTTTTGCAGGTGGGTTCCTCAGAAGAAGACTCTGAGGTGGAGATTAGCATGCAGATGTATCAGGGAGTGCTCTACTTGTGTGGAAGGGAAGGGATCTGGAATCGGGACCTAGCAGAGGGTAAAGTCAAGCTGTGTTGCAGTCTCAAGAATAGGTAGCTTCCCCAGTGGCTAGTTAAGACAGGTGAATCCTTTAGAACTATCCTAAATTGGATAAGAGGTCTAGGTCCATAGTCAGCGAGCTGCAGCTCGCGAGCCACATGCGGCTCTTTGGCTCCTTGAGTGTGGCTTTTCCACAAAATACCACGGCCTGGGCAAGTCTATTTTGAAGAAGTGGCGTTAGAAGAAGTTTAAGTTTAAAATATTTGGCTCTCAAAAGAAATTTCAATCGTTATATTGTTGATATTTGGCTCTGTTGACTAAAGACTTTGCAGACCACTGGTCTAGGCCTTTATACTCCTGAATCTATCAATCACTGGACAAGGGTCACCCCAAAAGAGGGTGTGAACTTTGGTGAGATGGCTCTCTTCAGCTGAAGCAATCCAAGGGGAATGACAGCTGAGGGCTGTCTGCCATCAGCCCTCTCAGCAGTTGGGAGTATAAATAGGCCCCTCACTCCAGCAGGGTGATTTGAAGATTGGGATGGGGCATCAAGAGTCCACAACAGTCTGTTTCCAGTGGCTAACACTACTGGGAAAATAGTAAAAAGCAAAGTTAATATGTTGGATAGGATAAGAATTAACCCAGTAAAGTGGCTTAGGATTACTATTTCATAAAAAAGAAGGAGGATCAGTGGTCCCTGAGGCACTTCCTTCTACTGTGATATCCAGTGTAAAGCTAATGGGAGACTACTAGTTACATAAAACTGGCAGAACCAGCAGGAATCAAGATCCCTCCAGAATAAAATGTTGGGTCATTCAACCTCTGAAAGGGCTGTGAACAGTAAAGGCGATGTCTGAAAACAAAGGCAATACGAAATGTGTGGGAGTTATAAATGCAAGCCATCCCCCTTCTTGCAACCAGTGTAAATAGGTTCATTACAAGGCTAAAATTCCTCCCAAGCAGGACTAAAGCTTCTACTAATATTTTCTTTCTTGTCATATCATGTATATATTTGTATATTTTAACACTCTATCTTTTATCTCTTTTTTTCCCCCTGCTATTGTGTGTCAACTATCTCATATGATAATGACTGGCCACATGTCGTTCTATAAATTTAAAAAAAGATCTGTTTCTTAGCCATACCAGCATTTGTATACATATTACTAGTGACTACTGTATTTGATGATGCAGATATAGAATAATTTGATCAGCACAGAAGGAAGGTTCTACACACCAATGGCTCTTAGAACCACCACCTGGAAGACTTGTTAAAATTCAGATTGCTGAGCACTGTGCCCAAAGGTTTTGATTCAATTTGGTGTGGGTTATGATCCAAGAGTTTGTGTTTCTAACAAGTTCCCAGGTGATGACAATGCTGTTGGTTCAGGGAGAATACTGTGGTAGAGGCTCTGCCTTAGACACTATTGAAGTGGATTGTGACAGACTTAGAGGTGATAGAATTTAATTTGAAATTAATTTAAATGGAAAAGACAAAAAGAATTCTGGTCTTGGAGTAAGTTAAGTGCAATACTTGACAATATAAATATTAGTTACATTAGGCAAGAACTTTTTATTTTGGAAAACTGACATAAAAATGCACATGGATGTTGGGCAGCCAAAAATGTTGAAGTATATTGGATATATGTCATTTTTCATGCTCTGGATCTAATCCTTTTTCCTATTTCAAGGGAATCCCTATCACATGAGAATTAGTAGGATACAGAGCTTTATATCTCATTATGGAACCAACCAGATCTCCTTCCCTGCCCCTGAGCCTGGAAAGCAAATGGTTGGCTTAGCTTATTAGACTCACTTGCCCAGGACTTTGAACCTTGTGGGAGTGAGTCAAAAGCATAAATTCATTAAAATTTGTGGTGTAGGCAATGTGTGGCTCTTCCAGGCTTAAGTTCTGTCATAGAGGCAATGTCCCAAGCAGCAATCATGTCATAGAGAAATGTTGAGATAGTGGCATGTTGGCCAGATTTTTGCTGCTGCATAATCCTAGACACCATCTGTCTCCTGCCTATTTTCCAAGACTGTTCTTCCATTTTTCCACCACTTCTGAGAACCCCTCTACATGCAGTTAGAATTTTCCATTTTTATTACATCAGCCTGAGATAGGTTCTGAAATTTGCAGCCAAGAAATTTGACTAGTATACTCTTCCTTGTCCAGGAAGACTTTTATAATGTAGAGCTAGCTGGTCATTCTCATGGTTCTCATGGGGATTAACTACAGCTGGGTATATGTCAAAGTACTTCTGAATCAGTGTATAGAACTTTGTCAAATGCCTTACACAATTGTTGTATCCTGTTCTCTGAGATCTTCAGCTCATTACAGATCAGAACTGTTATTTTCATCTTTGTATTCCCTAAAATCAGCTAGCAAAACATTTTAATATGTATTATTTTAGAAAAAATACATCTTTTCTACATCTTTTTGCCTTTGCACTCTCAGCATAAATATCACCTCACTTATTACAATCTGTAGCCAGCCTAACCCCAGTCAACTATTTTTCAATGCCATAATTTATTTTCTTTATAACACTTGTCACTCTATTAAATTATAGTTTATATATTTTCTAATGTATTTGTCTCTATTCTCATTTGAATATAAACTGAATGAGAGCAGCAATCTTTATTATAGATCAATCAGAACAACAACAACAACAAAATTAAACATCTCACTGGTTTCAACAAAATTCTATCCACACAATATATTTTGAATTTGGCTAAAATTACCAAACAGTAAGAGTCACAAGAAAGTCTCTTGCAAACCATGGTCATCTACCATGTCACTTGCTAAAATCTTTCTTTTTCTGCCTTCTTTCCTTTTCTTTCTTCTTTCTAAGCAGCATAACAAAGCCCTCTCTTTGTCTACTACACAACATTAGAAATTTTTATTTGAAGGTTGAAATGTGTGGAAGTTATAAATGCTTACCTTTATTTATCTATAAAAGTGTTTCTCCCAAAATAGCTCTTTCTAGGACTTGAATATAAATTTGCCTAGCTTGTTACATTACTGCCTGAACTCTTCTTCATCCAGATTACACTGACACAAAATCAAGATTAGTAGAGTTTAGGTGTGTGTATATAGACATATGCCTGTGGGTTACATTGAAGGGGGAAATATTTCTAACTGCTTGACATTTTATTGAGTACTTGAGTCTAATCTATGCTGCATCACTGACCAGTACATAAATCACCAGGAACTCTTGACTTGCATTTTTTTGTTTATGAAACTAACAGAGTGTATCAATTATTCATGCATACAAATTGGCAACTACATAGATGGAAGGTGACAGATGTTTTTTATTTATTTTATTTAATAACATCATTCACAGTATAAAACTTTATTTGGTTTAGCCCTACATCTCACAACTGACTGTGAGATGTAGGCTTAGTTACTTGTCTTCAGATATGCCTACCTTGGGTGAAAAAGTGATCGTAGTCAACAAATCTGACAGAGATGATAACAGGAGGATTAGCACAGATCCTAAAAGACTATCTTTCAACTGAGCTGATAAATTGTCGTTTTACTGAGCACACAAGTGCTGCATTCCTTTAAGCAAAGATAACCTGAGCCTGTGAGCTTGGTTTCAATTTAACAACCAAAATGGAAAAGGATCTGTGGTTGAATGGAGTTCAAGACTTGCCAGAGTAGAACAATATCGGACCCTGCAGAAGTAGGACAAAACAAAGGAGATGTAATGGGGCACTTATGGAAGAGCTGACATTGGACATCGCCCTGCCCAGACTGTGCTTGAAACTCAGCACAGTGTCTGAGGTATACTTCGCCATCACTTCTTTCCTGTTGGTTTCGGTTAAACACAAATTCTTCACTTTGAACTGGTTGTTTTTTTTTTAACTAAAAACAGTTTATGGTGGGTAGTCATGTTCTATGCTAGATTCTTCCCTGACAAATGTCAATCTTTACCTTCATTGAGCCTGTCTATTATCTTTTTGCATCTATGATAACATACCCTTGGACTGCCCAAGCAATTTCCTTTTTCTCCAGACCACTCAAAACATAGGCACAACATCAGAGTGGAGACCACAAATCCCCTCATTTCTCATTGAGTTAATTGGTTACTGTTAAATATCTGGTAACCACTTATATAAAAGTAGTATGTTTCTATCCTATTACTTTTTTATCCAATCCCAGAGGTTTCCTACTTTGCTTTCTCCCACATCCCAATCTAATTTCATGTAACCCACTTGTATCTTCTCTGTTGATTCTGCTGTATAAAATAGGGTGCAAAACTGCCATTTTCCAGATCATTTTCTCAATCCACTGAGGTTTTGCTTCCTAGCAATTGTCCTCAATTTGGCTCAGATAAACTCGTGAAAGTTCTCTATAGGTTTGAATGTTTCCTAAATTGACACTAATATTTTAATGACGTCATTTATTTAGAACATTTACTTAGAGACTGAAGTCCTGGGGAGAGCGAAAAGCATGTGCCTGTCTGAATGTAAATATAGCATCACACCTCAGGGATGTTGATGTTCCTCTGTGTGACAGAAAGAACAAATGCAAATCCACTCCAATTAACTACATATTTATGAACAGGAAAAGTCTGAGACAGGCATAGACACATTTAAGTTTTTGGGGCTTTAAGAAGAAAATAGCAGTGTTATATAAAACCCAAACCAGCTTCAGAATGTGACTTCTCTAGAGGTAAGGCTATTTTCATTTCTTTAACATTTTTAGGAATGGTAACAAGTTTTGTCATACTGAGGCTAATAAATTGGAAAACCCTAGACATGACCACATAATGTGGGGATAGAGCTCACCCAAGTCCAAAGTAAGCATGGCAGAGAGATGACCTTGTATAATACCATTTACATTATACTGTTACATTTTGCAGGCTATAACAGGGCAGGAGCCTGTCCTCAATCTGAATGGAGGAAGGATACAGAATGGGGGTGGGGTTGAGAAAAAATGTGAAAACTGAATAGCTAATGTTCCTCCACTAACTGGCACAACTAAATTGATGGGTGGATAAGTGGATAGATATAGATGGATGGGTGGGTGGATGGATGGATTAAATAGATGATAGATAGATAGATAGATAGATAGATAGATAGATAGATAGATAGATAGAAGTTCATATTTAATCACCCCCTTGGTGAGCAGCAATAATCATGTCTCCATGCTCCAAACCCATTTTAAGCTACATGCTGCTGTTCTATGAAACCTCATCCCCTGACTTCTATTTCCTTCAAGACTGTCCTTAATATTTAGCTTTTCTGCATTTCACCTGCACAGAAATGTGAGCAATGACAAGGAGGGTATTTAACCCTATTTTCACAAAGCAACTTTTCCCATTCTATTTTTTAACTCCAATTAACAAACATATCCTTCTTCCAACATAGATGCCACCAAAACATAAGCTTTCTAGCGAACAGAAGAGAGGACAAATTCTGCCAGCCTGCAAA
Source organism: Vespertilio murinus (assembly GCA_963924515.1). Classification (NCBI taxonomy): domain Eukaryota; kingdom Metazoa; phylum Chordata; class Mammalia; order Chiroptera; family Vespertilionidae; genus Vespertilio; species Vespertilio murinus. The sequence goes on along the minus strand of OZ004705.1, from coordinate 173,580,190 downwards.
ACCAAGAACTGTGAAGACTCTAAGATTTTTTTTTTCTATTTACAAGTTAACACGTTAGTTTGCTAGCTTCATAGATCCTGTCAGAAGCATGAGATTTCTCCTTAGATACAAAGGCCTTTATTGCTCATGGCACAGCAAGCAACAGAAATATTGGTATATTTGCATCAGCTTTCTTTCCCATAAGTCCGAAGGAAGCAATGTGGACAGACCCAGGTAACACCTGCATACTCCGTGGGTTGCATTACAGGAGAGGAATCCTGAGTTTAAGGATCCCACATTTTTTTATGATGGGAAGTCACCCAAGAGAGACCTTATCTTTATTATACTATCTATATTATATTTATTTCTCCCTTTGTTCTAGAGGGAGAAATCTCTGTCTTCCAAGGAAATTTACTGCACATACACCCTTAAAAATATGCTCTCGAGGAAAAGGTACTCAATGTCTCTACTTGCAAGAACACATGATACCCTATGGAGAATCCCCCCAACAAATTACCTCTGTTTCTCACTACCTTCACCATGCCCTGCTCTATCCTCACTATCTGCCACATTACACTCTCACTGTGCCCAGTGCCCATCTTCTCACTCTCCTGATCACTTTGCACTGCGCCTGCTTGCTTAGTTATGTGCCTCTTCAATTTGACTACAAACTTCTGGGACGAGACTATTATTCCTCATAGCATCACACTCTAGCACAGTGCTTGACCCTCAAGGGAAACTCAATACATGTTGAAATAATGAATGACAACACTTAGATAGTTCCTTGATGGTAGGGGCTATATCAGCCATGGGCAAACTATGGCCCGTGGGCCGGATTCGGCCCGTTCGGCTGTCCTATCCGGCCCGCAGAGCCGAAAGAGCGGAGGGTTCCCTTGCTCTCCCCTCTGCTCCTTCACCAGCAGCCCAAGATGAGAGTGCCAGCATGGTCAGGTTGCTTTTGTTCCGGCCCTCCGGTCCAGTTTAAAAACCCATTGTGGCCCTCGAGTCAAAAAGTTTGCCCACCCCTGGGCTATATTCTATATATCTTTACATTATAAACTATACCTCCTGAATGAGTGTATTTCGTATAACGGACATTATTATTGAAATACAGTTAAATAATTAGTGATACATTTCCTAAGCAAGCTAACAAAGTCCAACCATCTAGACCTGGAGTCTCCAGGCGAAAAGCAAACTAGACTTAAATCATAGCTGCATTTCATAGCAGCATCAGTATGAAAAAGTAAAATATTTTAAATATTGCTCCTTTTCGTTTTTAAATCAAGGATATTTTTATAGTTTTTACCTCATTTATTTTTTTATGGTATTTTGTTTTATAACTTTTCTTGAAACACACCCTCTTAATTTTCCCACTTTATATAGGTAAATGACAGTATGAGTGGCTTTACTTGTCTTTGCTCTGCTCTAAGAAAAACACCAGCATGAGATAGTGGGAGGAAATGGCATTTGGCCTCACCAATTGGACTTTCTCAGAGATGGGTAGGGATTCTGGAAGCTCACGCCTTCTCTCTGGAACAGCTGCTTCTCAATCCACCTTGTCCTCTCTGGTCTCCTGACATTGTAAGAAGTGTTCTAAATTTTTACATGAAAGCTTTTAGTTTTTGTTTGAGGGACACTTATTCAAGGAAAGAAGTAAATGCAATGTGTAGACTTCTCAAGCTATTCCTATTCCAGGGCTCTCAACCTGCTGACTCTGAAAATTGCCTTGGAATAGAAAAAAGAGGGGTGCCTAGTGGGGGTTAAAGGCCAAACTGGTAACAATAAATACATGATCACATCTAAATCACCTGCAAATGGCAGAGAAAAGCATTCTAGGGTGCGTAGAATACATGGAGAGCATTCAACAATTAGATCTGGACCCCACCCTAAACATGCTTCTAGTCTATGAGCAATATAGCATGGGAAAGCCAGGGGCATTTTTATGTACTGAGATATTTAAATCTTGGAATCTTTTAAGTGACTTTCCTGGATGTACTCTTTGCATAGCACATTCTGGAGTCTTTCAGATAAAGTTTTATGAAAAGAACTTGGACTAATTTCATCCTATAAAGAACAGGCAAAAAAAAAACCAAACAAAAACAAAACAAAAAAAACCAGCAGGCCAGTAGGTACACATGCATAACTGCACCCCACACAGTGTGTCCTCCCCAGGATCAAAACATCCTTGGGAAGAGCAAGCACTGTCACTCGATTGGAAGATACTAGAAGGAGCAATGGTTCAGTGGAGTCAGGAAAAGCCAGCTTTGCCTCAAGGTGAGCAGACCTTTGCAGAGAAGCACCACAGGAGGGACGTTTGCAAATGCCTCTCAGAGTTGCTTTCCAGCTCCACATGCTGAGCTCAGATGAGGACCCTCAACGTTTAAGTGTGTGGCCCGAAGGTTAAAAAAAGGGTCTACACAATCAAGTACACTTAGTTCAAAACCTGCCTCTTTTACTTATTAACTGGGCAGTTTGACGAAATGCATTTGTTTCCAAGCTTTATAAACATTATCTATAAAATGGAAATGACAGTAATAAGTTCCACATGAATTTTCTAGACTATGACAAGATACGACCAAAAGTCTTGGAGTAGAACCCAAGGCAGAGAAGGAACACGTGGCTAGTGTGGCCCGCAGGGAATCACTGGTCTTGGGCTGGAGAAGTGGGGCAGAGGCAAGGACGTGGGGCAGCTGAAGAGAAACCACCTCCAGGGTAGCATCTCACTTGGAGTCCGAGCAGAGGCAGAGCCTGGCACATTGGATAACGGAGACAGGAGTGAGAGCACAGAAAAAAAGATTTGATGGAATTATGGCTCCCTGCATGCATTTGCCGCCATTACCTAAACTCTGGTGGTAAAGAAATTGAGTATATTTTTCTTTTCACTCTTCTACACCCTTGGCATGAAACTGGCAAAAAAAATCTGCTAAAAAGGTCTAGAAAAATTGCAGCTTGAAATTATCACGATGAGTTTATGTAACATGGACCGTGATATAAATCCTTACTTTCCTTGAGGCAGGAAATGTAACACAGCCTTTAGTCTACTTTGGCATCTCAGGTTTGTTTTTATTTTAAGAGGCTTTAGCAAACAAAATCGTGGATCTTTTATAATAAAATAAAGGGAGCCTTTGTCTCTTACTCTGGCTTCGCAACTAGCTCTCTTGAATAGGACAATTGATCACCCTGTGCTTCATGGTTGCCATGGAAAATGGGAATTAATGTCTGCATCTGCTTTCTCTGTGAAAATTATGTGTAAGTAAAGCTGATACATGAAGCATTTAGCACCAAGAATAAAGTGTGTAGTAGATATTTTAGGTTGCATTTATTAAAAACATATGATTGATTTTGCAGAAATTAAGTACCCTTTTTAAAAACATATTTCTATTGATGTCAGAGAGGAAGGGAGAGGGAGAGAGAGAGAGAGAAAAAAAACATCAATGATGAGAGAGAATCATTGATCGGCTGTTTCCTGTATGCCTCACACTGTGGACTGAGCCCACAACCCAGGCATGTGCCCTTGGCTGGGATCAAACCTGAGACCCTTCAGTCTGCAAGCTGACACTCTAACCATTGAGCCAAAATGGCTAGGGCTTATGCACCCTTTTTAATGGGGGCTTTGAGAGAGATTGCTGTCCCATTGCTCTCTCTCAAAAAAAAAATAGAAAAAACAAAACATAATATAGTACCTTTTTCATAATGTTTCAGAAAATTGGCAAAGATAATTAAAGAGTAAGTCTTTTCTGAAACTTCTATTACTGTGGATATTAGCCAGTCCAGAAACAAAGATTTCATTATAATGTTAATGTTGGGAAATGAACCATTTTATGTAGCTTTTCATAAGTTATTAATATACTGTTTTTAAAAGGCTCACAAAAACACATTTTATTGCATACCTATTAGACCATCATTTCTTGATCCAAAAGATTAAAGTGGCATCAAGGTTATCCATGATTGAGGCTAAATAATTCACTGTGAATATATATATATATATATATATTGCCTTCAGGAAAAGAGCTTGAAATATAGAATACATAAATACATAAATTTTAGAGGCCCGGTGCACAGATTCATACACCCGTGGAGTCCCTCAGCCTGGCCTGTGCCCTCTCACAATCTGGGACCCCGTATGGAATTTGGAGAGCCAATTTTGGTCTGATCCCCAGAAGCTAGGCTGAGGGATCCCACTGGTGCACAAATCCATGCACTGGGCCTCTAGTATACATATAAGATCTTTGGATAATTTCTTCCCACTCTCCACCCTTCCCTCTGAGCGTCATCATTTTGTTCCATGTTTCCATGACTATGTGTTGAGTGTCTGCTCCCTGGTGGTCATTGCACACCATAGTACTGGCTAATCATCCGGTCATCCAGTCTGCCAGTTGCTTGGGCTTTTATTTATACAAACAGTAGTAAATCCATGAGAATGTTTACAGCATTAAGAAGAAAATCAGCCAAAACCAGTTTGGCTCAGTGGATAGAGCATCAGCCTGCAGACTGAAAGGTCCCAGGTTCGATTCTGGTCAAGGGCATGTACCCTGGTTGTGAGCACATCCCCAGTAGGGGGTGTGCAAGAGGCAGCTGATCAATGATTCTCTCTCATTGATGTTTCTAACTCTCTATCCCTCTCTCTTCCTCTCTGTAAAAAATCAATAAAATATATATTTTTTAAAAAGGAGATAAAAAGCAGGAAGATTCAAAATCAGACTCCAGAACAGTGTTAAATAAAGAAAACAATTTTAATATCAATAAACTCTGAATCTATATTTAATGTAGCTACAGTTTCTATTATGAAAATAGCAACTGTTTGATCATTTAAAGTGATTTTATACTATTTATTCTTTACACAAATATAGACATGGAATTTATGGTAGAAAATTGGGCCAAGTATTTTCAATTGGAAGCACTCTAATGGCCCCTCCCACTAAAATATATAACTAGATACTGGCTATAATAAACTTTTCATTAAATTTTAGATTCTTGGGAAATAAAAATTTTTTTTTCTAAATATTTCCTTTCTCTTCTAGGAAAAAAGGCAGCTGAATCCAGAGCTGGAAACAGTGAACACAAAAGAAATTGAAAAGACTGAGTTGTTCTGAATCAAATGTTCACAGAATTATGTTAATCATAACAAGGGAAATTTGACTTAAAACTACATTTTTAACATTCATATTGATAAGTATCTAAAAGTGAGGTAATGCTCTCTCGTTGAGTCTACGAACATTCACATATTTGTGAATTCAAATTTGTCCAATCTTTTAGGTGGTAATCTCAGTCAATTCTAATAATAAGTCCTCTTTGGGATTTGCTAGTCTAAATTTTCTGCTGTTCTCAACCCTTTATGCCATTAGAATTACCCGGAGAACATCTTCAACCTACAGATGTCTAAGTAGGCCCATCCCCAAAGGTTCTGTTCTTTGACCCGGGCAAGACCTAGGAATCTGTATTTAATAAAAAATGTCCAGGTGACACTAGTATATAGTCAGATCTAAGGATTGGTGTACCTATAGATATGTATATGGGGCTCAATTTAACATGTACACAGTAATTATTAAGATTTGGACAGGACAAATTATTGAGTTTCTAGACAGGACAAAATAGGAAGGTAGTTTAGAAAGATACCAAAAGCTAGAATTTAATAATTATCAGACTTCCCTACTTTGAAAAATGGCTTATGCGAAAAGAAATTCAGCTTGAAACTGCTTGACCTGTTTATGTGGGTTTTTTAAAAATATATTTTATTGATTTTTTTACAGAGAGGAAGGGAGAGGGATAGAGAGACAGAAACATCAATGAGAGAGAAACAGCAATCAGCTGCCTCCTGTACACCCCACACTGGGGATGTGCCCGCAGACAAGGTACATGCCCTTGACAGGAATTGAACCTGGGACCTTTCAGTCTGCAGGCCAATGCTCTATCCACTAAGCCAAACCAGTTTCGTCTTGACCTGTTTATGTTAAATCAGCTTTTCAAGACTGTCTTAATAATTAAAGCAATTTATCCATCAAATCTTTCACCAGAAGTTCAATTATTTCCTAGGACCTGCAATGAATAAGCACTGGTCTCATCTCTTAAATCAGTTTCACACTTCTAAATAAGTGCTCTTGACTTCTGCTATTCAGCTATTTGTTAGTCAAAGCCATAAAAATCAAACCTCATCAAGTCAAAAGTAAATTTGTGTTTGGGAATTCAAAGGGGGAGTATTCTATCTCAATGAAACACAGAGTTGGTTACCTTATGAAATTGAACATTTGACTTGGGAAATAAATTTTAAAGGAATTAGAAAACCACTCTGCATTGGATAATTATGCTTGTACTAAATAAAAAAAGCAAATAAGTGGATCCTAATTATCATTTTCCATTTAACTAAAAATAAACATGTTGACTGGCCTTGAAAATTTAATCACATAGCCAGTTGGACACTCTTTTAAAAGAAGATGGTATTTGTTATGTATTTGTATGTCTTTAACTTTTAATAATCAATCTCATTTGTTGTCATGCACATAAGTATGACAACCTATGCCCTGTAGAAGGGGCCTGGCCTACACATAAACTCCTTGGGAGTCTTGCTCCAGGCTTATTATCCTATATCCATTCCACAATATGTTCATTCTATCTTCTGAGTGGACAGACATTTACCTGGAGACCCAGTATTTGCCCTCTGTGCCCTTCGATTGGATGAATCTTTTGAACTATTTCCTTTGTTCTTTACTCTTGCTCTGCCACTGAATGGTTTTCTCTTTGCTCTTTCCTGGCACTCAAAGGCTAGACTTGCCTCACTTCTGAGCCTGCCATCAGCTCCTGATATCAGAATATAAGGCACCCTGATCAATTTGATATATAGGATATCCCCCCCAAAAAATGTACACAGATACATTTTTAATAGTTCAATCAATGTTTCTTTCTTTTCAGAATTAATCATTGAAATTAATAATTATTCAAAATGTGTATACATTTTAGGGGGTATATTGAGTATAGGTCAAACTTCCCAACTGGATGGGCAACTTTCTCCTCCTGTAGGATTAGCTGTGTACTCTTCTGTATAGAATATGTTCTTCTCTACTACCCCTTTTAATTTTCTCATAGTGAATTCATGTTCCCTTCAAATTAAAACTTCAAGACTATTATTTCAGTTTTTAGTTTTGTTTTAATCTACACTAACTATTTTTTTTTTTAGTTCAGATTTGACTTCTCCATTATACTATTAGGTACCAATTGATGTAAAGTCTAAATCTAAAATACTAGTCACATTTTTCTTTCTCTTGCATTTCCACCTATACTTGTCATCAGTTCACTGGCAACACAGTTGATGATCCTGATGAGATCACTGCTCTGCTGGACACAGCTGGCCTTAGAAAGTGAGTGTCACATGGGAGTAGACACCACTGCCCTCCATTCTGTGTCATCCTATGTGTAGTCCAGGTTTTTCTTTGTTTCTAACTGCACAGCTGAGATCAGCAGTGACTTTTGATGAGTCTTCAGTGAGAGGTCAGAATAATGGAAACAAAGTCTTTTCACCCACTGGATACTGTGGGAATATTAACTAAGGCATTTTTTGTTCTGCCAGACATGTTTGAAATGTGAATGTTGGCAAGAAACTTTCCTCTACCCTTCAAGGTTCTTTCTACTGGTCTAAAAATGAAATCTCCATGAGGCAAATTAACAAGTGAAAATAATCAAATTTCATTACATACAAACATGTGGGAACCCCAATACATGAGAGAGTCAGAGACCCTGAAGAGACCAAAGTTTTGCCACCCGGAGCTGCCTTTCTGGGATATTAACTTAAGCCTTTTATTAAGAAATAGGACTCAGCCGAAACCGGTTTGGCTCAGTGGTAGAGCGTAGGTCTGCGGACTGAAGGGTAGGGTCCCGGGTTGGATCCCGGTCAAGGGCACGTACCTTGGCTGCAGGCACATCCCCGGTAGGGGGTGTGCAAGAGGCAGCTGGTCGATGTTTCTCTCTCATCGACGTTTCTAGCTCTCTATCTCTCTCCCTTCCTCTCTGTAAAATATCAATAAAATATATATTTTTTAAAAGAAATAGGACTCAAAGGGAACCTCTGACCTTCCCCACTTTCCTTCCCAAGAGATTCAGACATAAATTTGCTTCAGGAAGAAGATTTTAAATTAAATATGATAAATTGGAGGGCTTCAGACAGGTACCTGTTAGTTAGATATCCAGTATCCCATAGTTTGAGTTGTCTAGCAAGAATTTTCCTGCCATGTATGTTTTCCTCTTTCTCAGCCACCTGTAAATTGCCCAGTCTTGTCTTCAGCAGGGCAATAAAGGCTACTGCCCACAGTCGTTGCTCCATATTAAAATCCAGTCCAGTACAGCATTTGGCTAGTATTCCCAACTGCAGACTATTGCATGTAGGGTTTGCATGACTTCAGGCCATGTGGCTGCCTAGAAACAAAAATGTTGGTGTTTTGTGTCTCAGTTTGTTGACTCTTGAAAATGAAAAATGAAGTCATGAGCAAAAATAGTTAGTGGAACCAAAGTTTATTGGGAGAAGCCAGTCCTGAAAAAGGTGCAGCTGGGGTTCCAGGAACAGCCCAGTGTCCAGAGCTTCCTTTCCATGTTGCCGTCAGGAATAGTTCAGCATCCATGCTAATTAAAGGTTATTAGTCCATGTGTGGAGGCCCACATAGCTATAAGTCATAAAGGTGAAGAGAGATGTGCTCCCTCCCCCCTTCCCAACAGGAATGTCAGGTATCCGTTGTGCACTGCTCCTGGAGAGAGCAAGGAGGAAATGCACATGCTGTTATATATACACTAGTGACCCAATGCACAAAATGCATGCACTGTAAAAGGGAATTAATTAGAGGAAATATTCTAATATTGTCATTTGACATTTCTCTATAATAGAAGTGTCAGAGATAAAAGGAAATTAGAAAAACGTATATGAAAATAATAAATAAATGTATTAATAAATAACAAAATGATATAACAGCAACAGAGACATAATATAAAAATGAGAAAAACATGATATGAAAACAACAAAAACATGACATAAAAACAACAGTGATGCAAACAATAACTGATAAAGTGATTAAACTTATTCTAATATCTCCCTGTATACCACATTAAGAGTGAAAACATTTTCAGAGTGCTTGACTAAGTTCCCTTGTGATGAAGTATTTACAACTTTAACTGTAACGTCACACACTCTTCGAACTCGAGAGAAAGCAACATATAACTGACCATGTGCGAAAACGGGTTCAGGTAGGAACATTCCTATTCTGTCTAGAGTTTGTCCTTGTGATTTATTAATAGACATTGCAAATGCTGGCATCACATGACACCGTTGTCGAATTAATTTAAATGGGATGCCAGTGTCAGATGGGGACAAATCAATTCTTGGAATCAGAACAACCTCTCTCTCTGCAGTTCCTGTTAATACTTCAGCTTCAATAATGTTAGGTCGTAATCTTTTGATAATAAATCTAGTACCATTACAAATACCCCATTTACTATTAAGAATTCTCAGTAGCATGATGATTGCACACAATTTCAATTTTAATTTATGACATGGCATTCCTGAAGGAGTAATACTATTAAGAAATTCAATGGGGAAATTTTCCTTTTTTGCATCATCTGTTGAATCAATGGAATCATCACTCAAACATGTGTTAAAATCTCCATTGAGTATATCCAAAATTTCTTCATTTAATTTTTGAATGGGCTCATTTTTTGGACAAAGAATTGCATATTTAGATATATTTTTAATATTATCTATAGATACACTATTTCCAAAGGTAACTTTAATAATAGATCCATTACAAATCATTTCACAGGGATTTCAATAATATCCATTTTTAAATGAAAACTGCTATCAAGTTTGCCATCTCCAAGTTTTACTAACCATTCACGGTAAGCAAATCATCTGATCTCATATTTGTTTTAAGAGACAACTTTCTGAAACATCCCCAAACATTACTGTACTTTAAACTCATTTGTACTATGGCTTATCGCATAGCATGTGGTACAATACTGAGACATTGTCGAAATTCACTCTGAGAAGGAGAACTTTCCCACCAAATGCAACATTCAAATTGATAATTTCTCTTAGTAATCTGTCTATGGTGTTTATAGCATGACTGGATGCTATGGTGCATTCATAAATTATGAGAAGTTTGGCCTTTTTAATGGTTTTAGCAACTTCACTCTTTATATCAAGTCAAGATATTAAAGGTTCATTTAATAGAATTGGTAATTTATATTGGAAATAAAAGTTTCTTCCACTGAGAAGTACGTTTGCAGCAATTCCTGTAGACGCTGTGGGTAAAACAGTACCACCACAACCTCTAATATAATGTATTAAAACTTTATAAAGATATGTTTTTCCACTACCACCTGGACTATCCAAGAAAAAGCATTTGGGGTGTACAGTTTGATCTTCAAAGGCTGAAGTTATAGTATGAAAGACAGTGTCACCTCAGCGCTAGGCAGGGACACATGCAGGCAGGGCCACATCCCAGGTCAGGGACACAGGTAGGCAGCATCACCTCAGCTCTGGATGGACACACATGTGGGCAGCTTGACTTTACCATTGGGCAGGCCTGAGTGCTCCTCCACTAGGGGCAGAAGTCCCGCCCCCCTTCCCTGCCCACCATCTCTGGTCATGATTGGGACACCTTTAGGACTAATTAGTATATTACCTCTCTATATATATCTATACATAGATAGAGAAAGAGAGACAGAGAGAGACAGAGAGAGAGAGAGAGAGAGAGAGAGAGAGAGAGAGAGAGAGAGGTAATATGCTAATTAGTCCTAAAGATGTCCCAATCATGACTCTCTGTATATATATATAGTGCCTACCTATCAGTCTAGCCTGGGGAACAGTGGGTGACCCCATCAGAAGCATGCAAATCTGGAAGAGTTAAAATCTCCAGACAAACGGTGCTCTTTCTCTCTTTGAAAGGACCAATCAGGAACTAACAAGCTGCTTATTAGTTCCTGATTGGTCCCTTCAAAGAATTTTGCCTTAACAACATCCTTGGGATTGGTTCTATGCCTCACTGGCTTGTGACTGTTATCTGCAATCTGTCTGTCTTAACATATCCATACACTTAAAAATTCATGCCTCTCAAGCACACCCTTCCTTCCAGCTGGACTGTCTGAGTAACTTCACCTAGGTGGGTTCTTGGTTTTTACTTTCCATCCCCGTAGTCCTACCCCTATATACCTAGCTTTTTTTTTTTTTTTTTTTTTTTTTTTGTCTCCTCAAGTCCAAACGCTATGGAGAACAGGTGAGCACATGAGATGAGTGCAGCTTACTAAGCAAGAGAGAGCGAGAACAAACAATAGAGAGCACCCTTTGTCTGGGGGTTTTAACTCTTCCAGATTTTGCATGCTTCTAATGGGGTCATCTCCTAGCCAATCCACTGTTCCCCAGGCCAGACTGATAGGCAAGCACTTTCCCTATGTCATGCCCACTTCACTGTGCAAGCTTCCGTTTTCCCCATTGTTCCATCCCTTCCCCCAGTGATCTGCAGAGGATGGAACAGTGGTTCCCTGGGGAGGGGGAAGCTGTAGCTTTCTGGTCAAACTGCACAGATGACCATGCTTACTACGTCTGGCCTTCCCTTTGCTTTCTTCCTATTACTAATGTTAATGACTAAGTAACTGAGGTTTACTCAGATAACAACTGAGGTTTCCACCTTCACCTGAAATGTAACCTTAATTAACCAATCTGGAATTTTCTGGTCATCACCAGTAAAGTAATCTGTCACTTGGGCACTCTCCATCTTCCATAGAAAGAAGAGGCAATCTGCACGATAAAACCCTTGCCTTTCCCTCTCCTTATAATCCTTTACTCCCAAAATGTCTTGTTAAAAAAAAAAAAAAAAAAGGAATTTTTTTTTTTCTTTCCATAAAAACCTTCCATTTGGTACAACCCTCAGAACCACCCTTCTAGTTGCTTTTGGAATGCTGCCCAATCCATGACTTGCTTAATAAAGCCAGTTAGATCTTCCAAGTTACTCCCTTGAATTTTGTCCTGTCACGACCTTTGAAGAGTTTTTAGACTTTGCTCTTTTGGCTTTGTTGGAAAGACTCTGGACATTTGCAAAGGAGGAGAAAGTGCTCTAACATCATTATTATACCAAGTATAAAAATACCCTGTCAAAGAAAACATTTAAGCAATTCTCCTTCGTAGATGCCCTTAGCAGATTAAAAGGTTAAATTAAACTCAGTTAAATTTGCGCCCTCAGACCTAATGTTCCCTTGAAGGCACTTCGGCCCCATTCACTGATGGATAAAACTGACTGGAGATTTTTAGCATCATAACAACCCAGAAAGTCAGACTAATCTTCCCCAGCATTGCCAGAAGGTTTCAGAGATTACTTACTGCCTCAAAATGTGACCAACAGGAACACCCGGAGGCAATTTTCCCTTGACAAGTCTCAGAGCTTTTATTTAATGGAGATTCAGAACAAACACATGAGGTCACACTGCTGTGCAGGGGTTCCTTCCACGGGCCCTTTGGAGCCATTGCTAAAGGGAAAAATGAATTCAGGAAATGCCTAAGGGCAAATACTACTTGTCAGGTTTTATTGTAACCATAGTCACAGTCCTGAGACACAGTTTTAGAATTTTGCTCTATAATTGAAACCCTTGTCTTTCAACTGAATCTAAGATATTTCAGGCTATGTGATAATAACAGTCAGTGAAACATCCTTTCATCCTAAACTGTCTTCCAGTTTTCAGCAAATATGTCTATTACACAGTTGGATTTGGATACTGGGGATTAAGAAATTAGTTTTTTAATATAGTTATATATTCTACTTACATTCTTAAATAGCTGTGATCATATCATCAATTAAAATGTCCAATTATTCATTTTTTTAGTTACAGGCCTTTCCTTATATTTTGAACATTTTAAAACTTAATCTTAATGGTGGTATATTTCATTATATGACCATGACAAATTAATTTCTCTAATGTTTAATATTTAAGACATTTTTATATTTAAATTACATAGCAATTATTAATAATTTTTCAATTATTTTCTTATAAAAGTCTTAGGTGTGTGAAACAGATGTGTTCTTAAGATTCCTGATGCTTATTTACAAATTATTTTCTAAAGAATTGCACTAATAGATGAGAATGCCTATTTCACTCTATCTGGAGAACACTGAATACTGCTTTAAAAATTGTGCAAATGCAATTAATAAATAATGAAATAAGTGGTTTCAATTTCTACTTCATTGATTACTATTTAGATGAAAATCAGAAATATTAAAATATGCCCAGATTACTTCGAATGCTATCAAACATTTAAGAAAGAAATAACACCAGTGCTACATAAACTCTTCCAGAAAACAGGAAACAGTAGACAACATTTCCCAACTTGATTTATGAGGCCAATATACTAAGACTACAATACCAACACCTGACAGAGATAACAAGAAAACAAAATCCTTCATGATCACTGACTTAACAAATATTAGCTAATCAAATAAAACAATATTTAAGCAAGATAGTACACCATATCAAGTGGGGTTTTTGCCAAGATTGCAAGGATTGTTTTATACCTGAAAATCATTCAGTCATTATCAGAATAAATGGAGGGGTGGGGTGGAGAATTACATCATCATAGATGCAAAAAATGCCTTGGACAAAAACCAACAGCCATTTGAATACTGTTAACTAAAAACAAACAAACAAAAAAAAAAAACACTTAAACCTGTAAAGAATTTTCGTGAGTTTAATTTGAGCCAAACTGTCAACATATGCCTGGAAGCAAAACCTCAGCGGATTGAGATAATGCTCCAAAGAATGGCGGGTTACATTTTTATTTATACATAGCAATCAAAGGAGGGACATAGGTGAGTTACATGAAATTCATTGGTGATGGAGTAAGGAGGCGGAAGAAAGCAAAGCAGTGGGAAACCCCTGATATTGGATAAAAAGTAAAATGATGGACTCTTACTCAGGTGAGTGCAGGAACAATTAACATGATAACAAAGGAATTTGAGGCATTTGTCCTGGTACCCACCACATTTGGTTGTGCCCCAAGGGCTCCAGAAAAAAAGAAGTTAAAAGTTACCCAGACATCTCATAGATATGTTATCTTAGAGGCAAGTAGCAAATAGGCTCAGTAAAGAAGATCTAAGTTGATCTTTGTCAGGTGAAATATCAGTCTAGGATATGACTACCCACTATAATCTGTTTGTAGTTAGATATTTAATTTTCAAACCATCTTTTGTGGCTATTTTAGGTCTCTGAGTTTGCAAGACTGCCACGTAAGCCTCCCCTGTGTTTGTCAGGTTAGCATGTGGCTCTTTTCCTTCACAATACCGATTTTATATTAAAAACCCTCAGGTAACTTGTAAATGAAGGGAGTTTCCCCAATTTGATAAGTTGTATCTATCAAGAAACTACAGTTAACATTAGACTTGCTGGTAAAAACATTAAACCTTTTCTCCTGAAACTGGTAAAAAAAAAAAAAAAAAAAAAAAAAAAAAAAAAGCAAGGATGTCCACACTCATCATTTCTTCTCAACGTTTCTTCCAGGTCTTTTTGATACCGTTGTAAATAACCTGCTTATTAATAAGGGGAAAGGAGCAAAGATGGATAATAGATGCATGCCCTATGAGGTCTGGGTTATATTACTTGTCAGTCACACCTGGGAACAGATCATTGGCCAGGGTAGGTATGGCCAATGCAGGGGAGTGAGATATTTAAATCCTCTCCAGTGTTTCCCAAACTTTTGACATATGTGTATCCCTTCTAAAATTTACCTAACGCTGAGTACCCCTGGTCAAAAAAAAAAGGATGTATTTTAATAACAATCAAAATATATTTATTTTTTATTTTTTTTGGGGGGGGTACATACACAAAATAATAATAAATGAAAAATAAAATTATTCATAATAAAATATAAATAAAAGTTATATTATAAATGACATTTATTTGGATTAATGAGAAGGATGAAATTGACTTGACTCATGAGAAAGTAGAATTAGGTGCAGCTAAGCACGGTGCAGTGCATATCCCCACCAAACTCCGGTGCAACGCGTACCCCCACCAAACTCTTCCTGTACCCCTAGGGGTACGCATACCACACTTTGGGAAACACTGCGAGGAGCTTTCTCTTGTCAGCTGGGCTCCTGGTTCTCTCCTTGCAGGGTGTGTTCCCCTGTATTCGCCCGCATGGCTCATGGCCATGTAGACCCCACACAATAGACCGACAGACTGGAACTAGCCAGACCCAGCTCCACCATGAAAAGGAAACTTTGGACACTGGCTTTGCTTCTACCTCTGCTAAATCTCCAGTTGTACCTCTTCCAGGATGAGTTGAAGGAAAACGTGACTGCAAATTGAGGGGTGTCATTCCATGCAAAAAAAGCTTTTTACCACATCTCATCCTCCGAAGAGGCTTCTGGAATGCTTGTTATACCAAGAACCACATTCCCACTGTTAACGAAAAAACCATTGAAACCTGAAAAGAATTTTTGTGAGTTTATTTGAGCCAAACTTCCCAACAATTGCCGGGAAGCAGAACCTCAACGGATTGAGATAATGCTCCAAAGAATGGCGGGTTACATTTCTGTATTTATACATTGCAATCAAAGGAGGGACATAGGTGGGTTACATGAAATTCATTGGTGATGGAGTAAGGAGGCGGGAGAAAGCAAGCCTGTGGGAAAGCCCTGGGATTGGATAAAAAGTAAAATGATGGACGCTTTACTTAGGTGAGTGCTGGAACAATTAACATGATAACGAAGGAATTTGAGGCATCTGTTCTGGTGCCCACCACATTTGGTTGTACCCCAGGGGCTCCAGAGAAAAGGGAAGTTACAAGTTACTCAGACATCTCACAGATAGGTTATCTTAGAGGCAGGAAGGCAGATGGGCTCAGTAAAGATCAAAGCTGATCTTTGTCTGGGAAAACATTGGCCTAGAAAATGACTGCCCACTATAACCTGTTGGTCTCTGAGTCTGCAAGACTGCCACGCAGGCCTTCCCTGAGCTCATCAGGTCAGCAAGTGGCTTTTTTCATCCACACCACTAACAACAGAAAAATTCCATCTATGAGTTTCTCTAATAACATTATGATTTTAAAGTAGGAAACCCCATGAAACCTACCCAAAAATGATCCTTTACAACTAAAATATAAAAAAAATTAAAATACCAAATGCTGACAAGGACATGGAGCAACTGAGACTCACACATTGCTGGCAGTAACATAAAATGCAACTTATTTAATGAGTTATTTGAAAGTTCTTTAAAAATTGCTTATATCTACCTTATGGTCCAATAATTCCACTCCAAGATGCTGACTCAAGAGGAGCAAAAACATATGTTCACATACAGAATTATTCACAAATGTTCACCACAATTTAATTCACAAAAGCCAAAACCAGCCTAAATGTCCATCAAAAGATTAGGTAAGTAAATGACGGTGCATTCATGCAACACAACACTATTCAGCAATGTAAAAAATGAACTAATTGAAGCAGAATTTTTGGACAGGGCATGATGTCCCAGATTCTTTGTCCACCAGAGATGAAGAATGAATCAATGGACAAAAGATGGGATAGCAAAGGTGGAGATTTATTAAAGAAAAGTACAGACTCCCACATGGGGAGGAGGAAGGGGTCCCATTGAGTTCCTTTTCCCTATGCTTATAAAAGGCTGCAGGTCTTTGTGCCTTGATATCCTTTCTGATTGGTCATTATTCCCTTAAACTGGTTACTATAGTAACCCTGGGATTCAAAGGTGGAACCTCACTTGGGAGAGGTGAGGTTCTCCTCCCCTCCTTCCTTATTGTTTTCTTATTCCCTTTGTTGTTTTTTGTTTTGGTTTTTGGGTTTTTTCCTGGATGAGGGCTTTCTTTCCTTTATATTGTAAATATAGACCTTTTGCCATTCCCAGCTCCTCTTTTTATGGAAATGTACCTGTTGCAGCTTTTCAGCTCCTTTATTTTATGGAAATATACTTTCTGCTTCTCTGCAGCCCTGTGTTTCTTCCATAGTCCTTTTAATTTCTAAAATTTCCTAAACCTTTCCTTTTCACCCCTAAAAATTCCTGTTTCATAATCATACAACAACATTTTGAAATAGACAAAAGAACAAGTAATTCAACTTATATAAATCTTTAAAAAGGAAAACTTACCTATGGATATGGGAGTCAGGAAGTGGTGGGTCTGTTGAGTGAAATAAATTCGTAGGTTAATTGCAATATTCTGTATCTTATTTTGGTTTGCTGGTGACACAGGTACAAGCAATTGCCAGAACTCATTGATTATGTGCATTTGACTGTCTATAAATTACATTCCAATAAAAATATTGATACCAAATCCATTATTCAAAGAGAACTTCTTTGTAAATGCTGAGTCCATCTACAAATATGTACATTTATTAGACTTTTCAATACTTTTTGTTCTCTTGAATCATGCTCATTGGAATTGTGCCCAAATAAATAACACATAACAGTTCAAAAGAGAACATCTTGATGAAGTACATGTATTTGGGTGTAGAAAATATAAAATGACATTTTCCTTCATTTTCAAAATAGTTTTTAAATAAGCTTGCAAATTGCTCTGCTTATTGGTTTTTATGTCACCTGGACAGATTTTATCTGGGCATATCATATCTGATAGTTTTTTCCATTTATAAAATGTTTTCTGCTAGATGATGACACTGTTATCAAATTGAATGAGAATACCACATAGATATTTCATAAGAAACTCCCTTCCTTGCAAAATAGTCCACCAAATTAGTTTTTAATAATTGTTTTATGCTACATAACATTTAGTGTGATGATAGGTGGCCTAATTAAGTGGCAGTTTACATTACAAAGAAGAATCAACTAAATAAATACATCATGTTCCTTGCTTTATGTCTGCCCCAGTGGTTACTTATTTTGGATTAAGAACTGCTCAAGTTTGAACTTAACAGAAGATGAAAACACAAAGAAATATATTTTCTTATCAGATTTTTTTGATACAATATAGAGGTTACTTTTTCTAAATTCACCTAAAACGCTACATTTTTTTTAAGAATAAATATTTTACTAGAGCTTGAATTCAAAAGCTATCTGCCAAGAGCACTAGTTTTCTGTGTCAAGACAACATATTGTAGAACTCCCTTCAGGGGAACACCATAGGGAAATAGATGTGAGTGTATGAACCTTTCACAAATTTAGTTAAAAACAAAGCTGTCTCTAGACATTCCCACGTACAACACATTTCTATAAGTTATTTGTCGATAACAATAGGAAAAATGGAACTGGAGGTTAAAGAACTCGGAGGATGATAAAATACAAGAGTTTTTGAACTGCTGTTTTAAAATTAACAAAGGAAGTTGAAGCACAGTGGGCCTTGGCACTTCATTCTGATTCCTCTGTATGGTTAAAAGCAGGAACAAATGAAGCCAGGTAGAGAGTGTTTTACTTTATTCTGATGTACTTGGGTGTAAAAATCATAAGAAAAAATACCTCAATATAACATCAGGTGCTGCTTCAGAAATAGAGTTATGTGCACTTATCTCAGTGTGGTGAATAAGAAGAATTACAATTGAGAAATTATCTTTTAGCCATCCCCAAAATAGCATATAAAGCAAATGGTACTGAAAGCTATTTTTCTTTTAAGATGTCATAATGATTTTTTAACTTAAAAGTAAGACATTTATTATAATTAGTGCAACAATGCAAAAATAAAAGTTTGATAACACCCATTATCCCCCTAAAGTAACCCACCTTAAGCTGGTATCAAATTCTCCAAGAAGCAAATCCCAAGACAATTCAGGGGTCAGTGATATATTAAGAATTTAAGTCCAGGAGAAACACTACAGCAGTGTTTCCCAAAGTGTGGTACAGGAAGAGTTTGGTGGGGATACGCGTTGCTCAGGAGTTTGGTGGGGATATGCACTGCACCGTGCTTAGCTGCACCTAATTCTACGTTCTCATGAGTCAAGTTAAAACAGTCTTGTGAGGCTTGAGATGGTCCGGTGTGCAAATAAATGTTATTTATAATATAACTTTCATTTATATTTTATTATGAATAATTTTATTTTTTGTTTATTGTTATTTTGTGTATGTACCAAAAAAAGAAATAATAAATATATATTTTGATTGTTATTAAAATGCATCCTTTTTTTTTTGGACGAGGGATTCTCAGCGTTACGGAAATTATAGAAGGGGTACACATATGTCAAAAGTTTGGGAAACACTGCACTACAGGAATGGGAGAAGTGGGAAAGAAATGGAGAAGTTCCCAGACAAGGGTGTAATTTCAGGGGAAATTCGAAGCTCCACCTTCTCTCTCAGAAAGCTCTGGAGTGTAAATTATACCTGGAGAGTTTGTCTGCCTGGAGGCCAGGGTTTCTGCTCCTCCCAGTGCACAGGCCCATGGGAGAAATAACTGCCAAATAGCTCCAGTTCTCTTACAAGTGATTTAGCTCCAGTGCCCAAAGCTGTCTTCTCAATGTCACAAGTGAGTCTTAGTAAAGTATGAGGAAGCTGTGAAGCAGGCAAAGAGCTGAGGAAAGGATCTAGGTCATCTAAGAGTGGAGAAGAGACATTGCCTTCTACACCTAAGATCTATCCCTCCACACTTTTCTCTATGCTCATACAAATATGTATATTACATCTATGCATATATACACACATATGCTCCCACACATTTATATGAGCACATACTTTTGTTTTTTAATATTTTTATATTTGTTGATATACATACTTGTGTTTTTAAAGTATGTATATATACTTATGTAAATACACACACACATAGACACACACATGTATACACACACTATAATAACTTGTGCTTTTGTTATTGAGAAATGAATTACAATATTCACTCTTCCTTAACCTACTTTTTTCACTGGATAATTTATCATGAACAGATATATTTTTCCAGTTCATAGAAATAGCACTAATTTGTTATTCTTAATAGCTGCATATTTTATAATTTGGATCACTAAAATTAATTCAACTATTCCCACAACTAATAAGCGTTTAGTATAGTTGTTTTTGCCACTATAGGAAACTAAGGCGTAAAAAACTAAACCTTATCTCCATAGGAATCCATTTCAAAAGTGGAATTGCTGAACCAAATGTATGTATGTGCCTTAACAATTTTCGCAAATATGTCAGATTTCTTTTTTACATGGTGTGAGCCATTCATCTGCCTAGCAATAGTGAGTGAAGATGCCTGCTTCTCTGTACTCTATCCAGCAGCCTACTGTCAATCTAAAATGCTTTCCAGTATGACAGATGGGAATGGGAGCACACCATTCATTACTCATGTACTAGATTGATGCAGGGAGGAAGCCTAAAGTATTAGCATGGCCACTTTGCAGCTTCTATCAATAGTATCTCTCCACAGATTAAAAAAAAAATTATCAGAGCTCCCTATTCCATGATTCTAAATTATGGAGTAAAATAAACTCAACATTCTCAATCCTGAAAATCCATTAGAATAATTCTGTTCTAATTCTTTTTTTTTTTTGCCACCTGCAACATATGTTTAAATAAGACTCCTAGCAGTTGGCAATTTAAGTATATGTCCCTTATTCGGACACCTTTATGAACAATTACTACAAAAAATGAGTTAAGCATTGTGAGTTGATTTTTGCAGATTTAAAGGGATGTGAGAAAGCCAGCAGTATTGATTTGGAATACAAACCCATTGATCATTATCTTTCCTAAAAAGTGTAAGTATTCTATATAATAAAAAGCTAATATGCTAATTAGACCAAATAGCAGAACAACCATCTGGATGACCTTCTGAATAAATACAGGGCTGCAAGGGCCGAGCCCCTTGCACGAATTTTGTGCATTGGGCCTCTCATAATTTATAAAACTTGATGTCTACAAACTGAACGAAGATTTGCATAGGACAGTAACGAACATCATCAACACTGTACTTGTAAATTAAATATGACATTACTGAGAACATTTAAAGCAGTTCAGCTTTGCTCTGATGGCCATTTTAATTGGACTGCTGCTGCTGTGAATAGAAAAGCTGCTGACAATGTTAGAAAAACTGGGTTTACACTGAAATACTACCTAAGAAAATGTTGGATTTTAATTTGCATGCATAATTAGTGAAGTTGACTCATCATATCCCTCTTTCAGAAGTGCAATTTGATTCAATGGTTGGACAAACACAGAATGGCTCATTGTCAACTCTATGGCCGATGTCTGATGACAACAGTCTTTCTCCTGAACCAAACTTCTTATCTGCTTGCCTGCTGTGGCTTCTGATTACATCATGTAATTACCATACTGTCTTTCATCCTAAAGCAAGGCTTTCCATAGGTGACTATGAATAAGCAACTGTTGCAACCTAAACAACCAAATAGGCTGAGTGGGGCAACCAGACTAGCAGGGGGTTTAGTGAGGGACGACCAAATGACTGAGCAGCAGGCTGTGTTGGAAGACCAGGCCAGTAGTGGGGTTAGTGAGAGATGACCAAACGACTAAACAGCAGGCTATATGGGGTGACCTGCCAGCAGGGGAGGATAGTGAAGGGCAACCAGGCCAGTGGGGGCAATTTAGGGGTGACCAAGCTAGCGATGGGGGGTGAGAGGGAGCAGTTGGGATGACCAGGTCAGCAGCAGGGGGGCAGTTAGGGGTGATTGGGCAGGTAGGCAGGCAGGTGAGCAGTCAGGATCCAGGGGTCCCGGATTGTGAGAGGGATGTCCAACTGCCAGTTTAGACCCAAGAGGGATGTCCGGTTTAGACCCAATCCATCCCTAAACTAGCAGTTGGCTATCCCCCAAGGGGTCCCAGATTAGAGAGGGTGCAGACTGGGCTGAGGGAACCCCTCAATGCACAACTTTTGTGCACTGGGCCTTTAGTGTTAAATATAAAATTTAAAAAGTATAAACTTCATGCCAGAAACAGAAAGGACCAAAATAAGATTCCCCGGATAAAACACTGCCCTATGCAACACCATTATTTTTCATTAGCCAAAAACAACTTACCTTCAATTGTATATAAAAACCTTACACTTTTCCTTTTCCTTATCATTTTATGCAATTGATGGCACACTACATCTTTTTATATTGTGCATCCACTAAGAAATTATTGTAGCTGTAATTATTTCATTCTATTTTACTGGTGATTAAAGTGATTTATCTGCCACCATTGCAGTATTGGAGTATTCCGAATTTGACTATATATTTCACCAGTTTTATACTTTCATGTATTTTTGTGCTGTTATTTATCTCCTTTCATTTCAACTTGAAAAATTCCCGTTAGTATTTCTTGTGAGGCAGGTTTTATAGTAATGAACTGCCTTAACTTCTATTATCTTTATGTCTTCTTTACTGCTGAAAGACAGTTTTTCTGGGTATAATATTCCTGTTTTTTCCTGCCATCACCCCACCCTGGTCTGTAAGGTTTCTGCAGAGAAATTCACTGGGAGCTTTATGAGGTCCCTTGTATGTGATGAGTCATTTTTCTCTTGCTGCTTTTAAAATCCTCTGCTTTTCCTGACCAATTGGTTGGACATCATCCCATACACTGGCAGGCTGGATTCCCAGTCACGGCACATATCCAGGTTGTAGGTTTGATACCCAGTTAGGGCATGCACAGGTAGCAACCAATGTTTATCTATCATTTATCTATCTACCTATCTATCTATCTATCATCTATCTATCATCTATCTAGCTAGCTAAAATCAATAAAAAGCATATCCTCAGTTGAAGATTAGAAAATAATTTTCAATCCTCTCCTTGTCTCTGACTTTCAACATTTGATTATAATGTTTTGGAGCAATATTTTTTAGGTTGATATTGCTTGGGTCTTGAGCTTCCTATACTTAGATGTCTATAAATGTCCCAAGATTTGGGAAATTTTCAGTTGATATTTCTTTAAATTATATTTTCCTCCCTTTCTTTCTCTCTTCTTTTTCTAAGACCCCCATGATTGATGGTGTCTCATAGTTCATATAGGCTCTCTTTACTCTTTTTCATTCTTTTTCTTTTTGTTCCTCTAATATCTAATAGTTTGTCTTCAAGTTTGCTGCTTCTTTTTTCTGAAAGATCAAATTTATTACTAAAGTTCTCTAAATATGTCATTGTATTCTCCAGCTTTAGGATTTCTTCAGTCCTTTTCAATAGTTTACATTCCTTTTTTAAAATGTATCATTTTGTTCATTCATTATTTTTCAAATTTCATTTAGTTGTCTATCTGTGTTCTCTTATATTTTATTTAGTTACTTTAAGAGATTATTTTGAACTCTTTTTCAAGCAAATCCGAAATCTCCATTGTTTTGCATTGGTAATTGGTGGTGTCATTTTTCCTGGTTATGTATGATCTATATAGCCTTTTGTGTGTGTCTGTGCACATGAAAGTGTCATTTTCTCTTCCAGGCTTTCCTGCCTGCTTTCAGATACAGACCTTCTCCTGCTTTCAGATACAGACCTTCTCCTATTCTTGGGATGGTGGGATTACCTCTGGAATGCAGTTATACTCAGTTGGTACTGGTTATGAGGTTGTCTCCAGGTTGTAGTGAGATGCATATTTGATAAGTTTGTTTCCAGTGACTTGGGTGGGCATGGATCCTATCTGGTCTTTGGGTAGATGGGCTTACCTCCAGTATCTTGTTGAGTATAGTTGCTGGAAGGTGGGACTAATTTTAGGTCCACAGTTAGGTCTTCTGACAACGAGCTTATTACCAGGTGTATGGAGTGTGTGGCTCCTGCCAGGTTACTGAAAAAGCTGCTATCTGGTCACATGATGGGTCCCTGTGTGAGCCAGATTGGCCCAGGACCATCATTGCCAATGTTTGGAACTGAGACTTAGGGCTATTTGAGGTTCCACAGCCAACACTGAGGTCCTCAGACCTGGCTCTGGAGCTATAGATGAGTGTACATTCTCACAGGTCCTCGAGTGTCAGGGCTGGTCCCTAACCATGGCTAGAGGAGTTAGATTTGAACACAGGGCATTTTCAGGATTTCCTAAGGTGCAGATGTGTCTCCCACCTACAGACCATTCTGTCAATTATTTAAAAACATCTTTATAAAGCTTAAAAATAAAGTACCAGAAATATGCAAAACTCCTTCTTTAGTTAAAAAGAACTAGATCAAGACTATTGCTTCATTTAGATTTCCTCTGAAAAATTTAATGTCAACCTATAAACTTGGCACTATAACGAAATAGGAGAACCACTAGAATAGAGAATCTCCTGGTCAGAAATAGTCATTCTAGAAATTGTTAAAATGCTGTCATCTAGTATGCCACTATTTTTTTCATTTTCATTTTATTGTAAGCTGCACAAGTTTGCAACTTTTAATCTAATTATTTATTCAGTATCATTTAAAGTAAACTATTGATGAATATTAATTACTTGTTAAAAACTGTTAGGGGAAATATTCAATGATGAAGGTACTCCTATATACATATATGTGCACTATATATATATATATAAACTATTTATAATTCTTTAATATCATGAAAATATGCAAATAATTTTCTTTATTTGTTTTAAATTTATCAATGCATGTCTCTTCTGTGCTGAAATAACATCCATAGCCATATGCCAAAGGCTGCTACTGTAAAAGACTGCTGGTTTTTGTATAACCAAAGGATTTTTTAAAATTTGATTAGTTTGAACATGAACTAAAGTCACTATTTTCTATCTTCATTTACAACAGCAAGGTATGCATAGCAAGGTAAACACATAAGTTCCTAAATTGTCTAGCATACTACACAATAAGCATTAAATAATCCTTTCCCATAAAAAATAATATAATGCTAGATCTGATTATTTGCTTTAAAATAAAGGTACTGCTACTCAAATTGTATCATCCATTACCAATTAATTTGACTCCTTAAGGAGCATCCATTACATATGAAAATAGTAGAAAGAATGATGTTTGACAAATGCTTTAGCAGATACACACTTACATAAGAATTGCCTTTTATCTGACAAATATCTTCCTTTAATAGCAGCTACTGAGGTGTCAGATAAGATGGAATAGCTAGGCATGTGGTGGGAATGGAATATAAAAAATGATGCTGAGTCAGTGACAGTGATTTTTCTAGGGAAATAGAATGTTGCAGAAATATGAGGAGTGACAATTCCCTTTGGCCAGTGGTGTCTATGGACTGATAAACTTCTCAAGGACAGGTGATAGCAATGTTTCCCAGAGTGAGAACGCCTCACCAACAGCATTAACATCACTTGGCAAATTATGGAAAATGTAAACTCTCAGACCACATTTCAGATTTACTGAATAAGAACCTCAAGAGCAGTTCTCAACCTTTCTAATGTCGCCACCCTTTAATACAGTTCCTCATGTTGTGGTGACCCCCAACCATAAAATTATTTTTGTTGCTACTTCATAATTTTGCTACTGTTAATGAATCGTAATGTAAATATCTGTGTTTTCCGATGTTCTTAGACTCTACAGCAGCGGTTCTCGACCTGTATGTCACGACCCACAGGTTGAGAACTGCTAGCAGGGTCGCCTAAGATCATCAACCCACAGCCATAGGGTTGAGAACCGCTAGCAGGGTCACCTAAGACCATAGGAAAACACAGATACTTACATTATGATTCATAACAGTAGCAAAATTACAGTTATGAAGTAGCAACAAAAATAATTTTATGGTTGGGGGGGTCACAACGACATGAGGAACTGTATTAAAGGGTAGTGACATTAGAAAGGTTGAGAACCACTGCCTGGAGTGTTACTGTGCTTTAGCAATCTCTTCGGGTGATTCTGCTGCACTCTCAAATTTGAAAACCATGAAGAAGCAATCTTTTGCCAAAAGAAGAAATTTGAGACCTGACTGGAAGCTCTATTGGGAAGGAGTTGGGTAAGCGCTGGGAGAAGCCGAATCATGCCCAGTGGCGATGTAAAACGTGCAGATTCTGACAGCATGATCTAGTGGCTGATGCCAGGGTTATATTTTACTAGTCCCTGTCTTAAACAGCAAAGTTCCCCAAATCTGGAAAAGAAAAACTTCCACGCAGATGATAAGGACCTTTTGAGCACTGTTTCTAATGAAACTATATTAACAAACCTGGCCATGGTACATTAAGAAAATTGACATGCCTTAAAATTATTTCAAACAATTGCTTTAATTTGGGTGATCTTGGGCATTTACACTAAATTAAGCAAAGTACCTGTCTAGGTAAAATATGATCTCTGAGCATGCAACTAAGAGACTCCTGTCAGGGGCTGTATAATTCTGGAAAAGTCTCTGATATCAGTCACATAATTTAAGAATATTGCATAAGCTTATCAGATCACATTGACATAATAAGAAAAAATAAAAAAAGACTATGACATAAATGCATATTTACTGTATCTCTGCACAGCTCTGCAAAATATTAGAAAATCATCAGCTCTTCTTAACTGTGGGGGATTATCATAGTTTAAAATTGTATAGGCACCACATGAATTAAACTAAAATGGCCTTTAGCAGATTTTTCCAAGTCATGAGATGAACAGTATTTCCTATTACTAGCATTAAATAAATTGTATAGTTCAAATAGAAAAGTTGTCTTAGAGTTATGGTGATTACTAAAATATGAACATTTATTCATATCAGGCATGGGCAAATATACTCATAAAATAATTATTAAAAAAATGTCATTAATCAAGAAATTATACATGCATTCAGCAAGAATGCTGTCAGTTTGGTTGAAATTTGTTCCTGGATAGATCACATGTTAATACAGTTACTAGTAAGTGGCTATGACATTGCATCTTACCAGTTTACATGGAAGTGATGCTAAGATTGTTATATATTTAATATTCCTTTGGAATTTAGAGCACTTTTTCATTATTAAAAATGATTCTTGTTTCCTCCTCTTCATTCTATTTGAGGGCATAATTCCTTATTTTTTATTTTATGTTGAACTGAGATCCTGCCCAATATGAGGCCTACTGTCTAGTTATCCCTTGAAATATATCTCTGCTACTATGCCTACTGTACACCATTCTCTCATTATAATTAACACTACACGTGGTGATGGAGATTTTCCATGGCCTACCCTCCATTAATTCTCAGCTCTTCTCCATCGTTCTGTGCCCCTGGAAGCTGACTGGTACAAACTAGAACACCCCAGCTTCCTCACTCTCTCGGGTTTGCATTCAGCCACTGTGAGGCAGGGCAGCAGAGCACAGTGTACAAGGAGGAGAAAGTCCGCAAACTGAGTCCCCCAGGCCCCTCCCTGCTAGGCTGAGACCAATTGGCTGCATTCTCTACCAAGGCCACAGATGTTGATAGGCCTTCTCCTGAAATCATATTACTCTCTCTGTGTTCCATTAGTTGTTGTCTCTCCTTTCCTCTTTTGTTTCCCTGAGCTCTGTCCAAATCTCTTCGATTACCCATCTCTTCCCTTCAGAGACTTTGACTGATGCAGTTTTGAAAGATCTGCTGAGCATAACACAGCAAAAGGAAAATTCAATACCAAAACCACAAAGTTTCTTTCTTTTGCCCTTTATGTGATTTTCTGAAAACTGGATGTATTGGTATCACATTACCATTTATGAGCCTAGTCTTTGGGAAGCAAAAGAAAAACCAGAGTGAAAGTATTAAAACATCCCTTCCATGCACTCAGTGAAAAAAATAAATTGATGAAAACCATAATGCCTTATTTCTAAAGAGTAGTTTATAGCTTATTAAATGCTCTTACACCACATATCTCACTTAAAATACGTTAGGGAGATGATGATAAAAGAAAGAGGAAAATTGACTGCATTGCTTCACAGCTTGGGTACAGTGTTTTATGTCTTTAGAGAACATCTTGTTCTATATCTACATATATAACCATTCTGGTGTATATATAAAGCTCATGCATATGTAAAACTCCTTAGTAGGCATTCAATAAATGATGGTTCCTTCCTGTAATTCCACATGCAGTATCTAATTTTGCTATAGTGTTGAATGGTATCTAATTGCCTGGATTTCTAAAATTTCAAACAAATGTTCAATGCTGGAGTTAACAATGCAGTTGGCAGGTACGTTATATACACTGTGTGTTTCTATTTGTTATTTAAAGCATCATTTCCAAACTTGATGGCTTAAGAAATAAAAATCATTTATTATCTTTCCAAACTTCTGTGAGTCAGGCGTTTGGAAGAGGCTTGCCTGGAAAGTTCTGGCTCAGCCTGCTCATGTGATTGTTCTTTTCATCTAGACTATGGCTGGGGGGTTCACTCCTCAGGGGGCTCATTCCCATGACTGGCAAGCCAACGTGGGTAAATTGGTTGCTGTCTATATGGGCCTTTCTAGGAGGCTTCTCAATTGTCTTTATGGCATGTCTCCCTCGTGTGTGACCCAAGAGAGTAAGGTTGAAGTTATGGACACCTTTCATGGCCTAGTCTGGGAGTCACACACCATCAGTTCTGCCATATTCTGTCGGTCACAAAGGCCAGCCCAGGTTCAATGTGGAAGTTGAATACACACGAATATAAACAATGAGTGGCTATCTTAGATACTTACTATCACATATACCTAAAAAATAAAATAATAATGCAATTAGATACCCAAATGAGGATTACCGAGAGACATGGTCACAGCAAGTTGAAAGAGGGGAGATGAAGGAGGCTAATAACTGTAAAGAAGTCCCAGATGATGACGAGGTACTAGAGTTGAAATGATAGAGTGAGCAAATGTGTGGTTGAAGAAATCATGGAAGAATGAAAGCTTTCCTATAACAAAGTAAGGATGAACAGGTTTAGCACATCTGTGTATTCCCAAAGGTAAGCAGCAGTGATGTTGGAGAATAAAGATGTGCCCAAATGGGAATTGGAATGTAATCCTTGCAGACAATAGAAAAACATGCAACTCTCATAATGAAATTAACCCTGTAAGATTGAGCTGGCAGTGAAGAATTCAATGAAGTAGGAGAGTA
This sequence comes from Vespertilio murinus, assembly GCA_963924515.1. Classification (NCBI taxonomy): domain Eukaryota; kingdom Metazoa; phylum Chordata; class Mammalia; order Chiroptera; family Vespertilionidae; genus Vespertilio; species Vespertilio murinus. The sequence continues at coordinate 173,551,380 of OZ004705.1, read as the reverse complement.
AGGAAGCTATTGGGATTATTTATATTTGAAGGGATGAAGACCTAAAGTAAGTTATTGCTGGCAGTTGGCAGTGATGGACAAAAGAACACGTGAGGGTGTCAGGGCATTTAGGAAGAAGAATTAACAAGGACTAGTTGTCAATAATACCTGAGTAGAGCCAATATTGACTCTGTGTCTTCAAATACAAATAACCTAGAGAATGAGCTGCCAATGGAGAGAGACTCGAGTTCTGGGGCTTGGAACAGGTGACAAGCCATTAATAAGATGATAAACTGCTGAGAAGCTTGAACAAGTTGTGACTAAGATGGGACCACAAAGTAAATAAGAAAGGATATGTTAAAATTGTGTTTTCATTTGTAGCACCTGCAATCATTTGTGACTTTCTCCAGCCCTACTCCTAGTTTTTTAGAAAGAAGTTGGTCCACTAAAAATAATTGTTATGAATAGTATATTTCACACAGCTTCAGCAAACACTGAGCAGTCCTCTTTAATGACCTCACAATTTAAGTGCAGTAATCAGATATCAGCCCAGAGAGCAAATAAGAAATATGAGGTAAAGAAAGCAATCAGGGGGAGAAATGTGGAGTTTCCCATCTAGTTCATGAACTACTGAGGCTCTGATAATGGTTTACATTTCTTCTATGAAAGCTTGTGCTATATAGAATCACCAATGTGGATATTAGTGATCGTTACTTCTGTAACTGAGACCAAAGGGGGTAGTGTGATATGACCAATATTATTTACCAGTTAGTAATCAGTACTCATGTCTTATGAGTATAACAGGTCCAATCTATTTCTATGATCACAACATATACCTCTTAATAAGTTCATTTTTGAATATAGGAAAAGAATAAATATAACAAGCTTTCCTTGGCACAGCTCATTGGTATGATGATTTGATTGGTTTAAATATAAAAATGATCACTATCAAAGCTTATTTACTAAATATCTAATTATACAAGAGCTGAGCCATAAATACTTGGAACAGCTCAAATACACTCACAGGTAAGATATCAGTTGTATATTATAAAACAGGTGGTGATTATAATGAGATCATTAAGGAATTTAAGTTTGAAAGAAAAAAGAGATGGGGTGTGAGGGTGCTTGAAACAATTTACAATATACAACATTGCATATGGCAGGAATTTAAAAAAAAAACATTTTACTTTGAAAATTTTAAACATAAACAAGATACAACGAAGCCCTGGTACCACACTCAGCCAAAAAACAGTTCCACATATGCCAAGCATTTTATTAAATGTGTCACTTCATGTTAATATTCAAAGAGGATAAAAAACTTTGCCCAAGAATATGCAATTAGTAGGTAGTGAAGCCGGGGTGTGAATTCCTGTGTGGATGACTTAACCATCCTGGCTCTTTCTATGACAGTGGAAGTAGAACAAGGAGAGGATGTCATCTCCAGAAAACCTTCCCAGATACAGTGTTGGCCTGATAAGTGATTTTATGCTAACCTGGCAATGCTGGAACACATACATTACATAGATTATACATAGAACAGGCATCATTTTGAAGGAATGCATAATTGGGAAAGAAATTATACGTAACACGCACATTCCTGATAAATTTCTCTAAAAGATGGGTCTGAAAAGTCACAGTCATCTTCCAAAAGCTTCTTGAATCAAATGCAAGTACATTCATGAGAGGGGAAAAAGAGTAGGTAAATAATATATCAGGCATGTCAACCAATTCTGTGGATAAAAGCTGGATTAATTGTTCCCTTTTACAGAATTCTGATAACCCTTAGCATTGTTCTTGGACAGTGGTTTTTATTTTGACCCCTTAATTAGATTATCATCTTTTAAAAATCAATGGGATCATGCCTGACTTCTAGTTTGTCTCTCAGAACTATGCTCAAGACATAATGAGAACTCGGGATATATTTGCTGAGGAATTGGGTAAGGTGACTGAGACTTGGATTCTTGTTTCATTTCCCATTCCCTTCACTGCCTTTATCAATAGGGAGAAATGTATGACTTCTGTCAGAGTTGTCATGTTACAGATATAAGCATCCTGTTGTACTCACCATAGTTACAGGATGCAGGGAAATGTGTTTTCACAATAGGTCCTGAGATTTGCCTGTGACTGTTGCTAAGGCAACAGAAGGAAGGGGTCCTGTTCTGCCTGGCTCCTCTGGGTGATTTTCAGAGTCTTTACCTTTACCAGTTGCTCCTACCTCTGCAGACTTATAGGATCCTATGGTAAATTAAATATGGTGACAAATGCCAGGGTTTCCTCTTTATGTCTTACTAATTTTATGTTATTACTAAGATTAGTGAAATCAACAGTGACTATAAGGGAGGAATAGAATAATAGCAATGCAGTGCATCAGGAATAAACAATTTTCATTTTAAAGGTCATTACACAGGATGAGTTTCAACGAAACGATGCTGTAAAGGCAGACGAGAAACCTTGGAAGTCAAGGGAAAAACTTTGTTAAGACTTAGCCACCTGGCTGTGTTTCAGAGCATGTTTCCCAGCCAAGAGCAAAGAGGAAGCCACATTATTCTCAAAAGCATTCGCAGGGGCCATTAAAGGTTTATGTCAGCCTTGTATTACAAAGACAAATTTGTATTATGCACTTTAATATTACCACCATCACCTGTAGAGTTAAATCCAGCACTTGAAGGAAAGCAGGAACAATTTTTTATGACTCATACTCATGGAATTTTAATAGTAAACAAATTATAAAGACTTCACAGACATGTGGTCCCACTTGCATCCCATGCTTGCTTCATCTCTAGAGGATCTACCCCAATAGCTCTCCTCAGCATTATTTTTGTGATCCTGCAAACATTCTGGAAATATGCCCTTCCCACGATGCTAAGGAACTCTTCATCAGGTGAAGTCAGTGCACTCTGATTTTGATACTTTGTTAAGAACAACATATAAGATTCTATTATTATGCCATGAGAAGGGAGGAGGTCCTGCCATTTGTGACCACATGGATGGACCTTTGAGCACATATGTCAAGTGAGATAAGTCAGACAGAGAAAGAAAAGTACAATATAGTATCATTTATATGTGAAATCTAATGGAAATCAAACTCCTAAAAACAGAGAGAAAATGATAGTTACCAGGGGGTGCAGGCAGGGATATAAGACTGATGTTGCTTACAAACGAGTAAATAAGCCATAAAGATCTAATGCACAGTGTGATGAATATAGGGAAAAAATTGTATTATAATCATGAAACTCGCCCAGAGACTAAAACTTAATTATCCCATCATCTAAAAAGAAAGGACAGTTATGTATTAGGATAGAGTTGCTAAATATCACAACCGTAACAATCATGTTACAATAAGTAAATGTATTAAATTAACATGTTGTACACCCTAAATTAATGCATGTTATGTCAAATATATTAAATTAAAAATATGTCCTTCTGTATATTGAGATAAAATATTGTCCCTGTAACTTCAATCCATTGGCCATAATTGTAAGGCCTTTGGGCTGTTTAAAAACACACATGTATTTTCAGGTGGAAAACCTGTCACTATTTCTACACTGACTTACTTACTTCTTTCCCCTGGGTCTGTGGTGGGGAAAGGGATGGGAATGGCAGGTTGCTTAGGCAGTGTTGTCTCTATTTCTCTTCCTTATACTTTTCTCCTTCTCTGTAGACTAGGACTGGGGAGGAGAAAGGACCAGTAAACTCAGGACAGGTTAACTTGATGGGGACTGCCATGATATGGCATTGATGCTCTCTGGGCTTGACATACTAAGTCCTATAACCCTCCAAGTGAGCCTCTTAGGTGGAATCAAAATGACACTATTCCAGCTCCCTCCACATTGGTACCTCCCTCCACATCACCTTCTTTGCTCTGTTGTCCTGGGTAGCTGGCCAGCCACAATCTTTTGCCTTTTGGCTTTTACAGATTGGGTCTGATACTAGTCTGTACGTCACAAACACTAGATGTCCAAGTTAAGCTTCCCAAGTGGCTTTCTTGACATACATCTGTCTCTGCTTGATGCGGGGAAGGAGCACAGAGCATTCTGTTCCTGCTCCTGGTGGGGATGAGTGGCAAAGAATGCCGTAGCCTCCATGATTTGCTCCTTCTGAAGAAATTAGCCCCAAACCATTCTGCCCTCTGTAAATTCAACCTCCTAAATATTCCTAGATTTCTTTGCATGTCTCTTTTTTCTCTTAAAATTCCCGCAGAGAGGGTTTATCATCATACTTTGAAGTATCAAAGGGGATACTTGACACACCTGTTATACCCTCCTTCTGAGGCAGAGAGAGGCATGCTTTAACATCCAATCACACAAATTATCACCCTTCACGTTCCTGCTGGATTCTAACCTTTCACCTGCAAGTCAAATTTAGATGTCAAATTCCTCTGGGATAGCACATTTCCCCTCCACCTCCACTCCATCTATAATTCCTCCTTGCTGGATTTCCTACCTTTGAAAATATCCCTACCTTTTTGTAGTCTACGCAGTTACCACCATCTCCTTTTTTTTCCTCCAGCCTATTGTTTTTTCTTTAGCATCTTATTCTAGAGAGTTGTATAATGACTTTTTACAGGTCTAAAAATATTATTTTAAGACTATTTAAAAAGTCTTATGTAGTTTACTTTTTTTGTATCCTAGTTTGTCTCTTGTTTCCTATCACCCTGCCCATGCACTCTACTCTGAGTACACTGTCACTTCAGCAGTAACCACCAATTGCTCACTAAATACCTACAGAGCATGTAGCACCTGCTTTCTGAGCAGCATGCAAGACCAGGGAAATTTAGGGTCTGACCTCAGGGAGTTTCACTTTCAATGGTCAGGACAGAATATGTCAAAAGGAATGGGAGAACATTAAATGTTAAAATATGTGATCTGACAATGTGCAGGTTTTCCCTTGGACCATAAAGTTGGCTTTGATAAAGGCTAAAGAGATTATGGAGTCTCTTCTGATCTGTGAAATCTTCTCCCTTTGTTCAGAGAAGGACTACCTGTTTTGCTCTGACAATTTTGGACATGTTTGATCCACAGCTGTTTCTGCCTTAGCCTTCCACCACTGACATAAATTTTCCCTGAACTGGTACATGAGAAACATTTTTAATTTATCTTTTGAACACATTAGTGAAATCATTTTACTTCCAGTTATAGCTGTGCCTGATATTTAGCATCTACATTGTTGGGTAAAAAAAAAAAAAAATCCGGTTCTTATCATTTCTTTTCATTTTTTTTCCAGGGCATAGATTTATTGGATGTTCACAGCTTTTGTGATGCTGATAATTATGTTAGTGACAATAATGACACCTCCATTTGTGTTACACTTTATAAAGTACTGTCGTGTACATTGTCTTGATTCTAAAAATACACCTGTCATGATTATGACTACTCTGTTCATGACTGAACCTCTCAGAGCCCATAATAACTCCTCTGCCTCCCACAGCTCTGCTGCAGACACTCCGTAGAGAGCTCCTGGCTGCCAATGCTCAGGTAACTCTAGGCTCCCAAGCCCATCTGCTCATGCTTCTCTGACCCCAATTACAAAGCTGGTTCCTATTCTTTCTCTGGACTCTCTCAGATTTCACATGATCCCTTGCTTCTCGGTCCTGCCTTCCTCCAGAACTCTGGCTTTGATTCCACTTTGTCCTGTGCTTTGTAGCCAAGGGTCTCACTACCTAGTCCTGGCTGCAAATCCCACAGTCACAACCCTCCTGCCCACTCAGGGAGGGAGGTCATCAGTATAATAGCCAACAATGGGAGTTATCTAAACCCACAGCTGAGAGACCCTACAGTGTAGTGATTTTCTTCCCTCAAAAAAGCATGATTTAGAGATAGGTTTCCCTCAGTGAAACCTATCTTCATTCCAAAAACCAGCAGTTGTTATTAAGGTAGACTTTAAGAAAATATATTTTTTATTGATTTCAGAGAGAAAGGGAGAGGGAGAGAGAGAAACATCAATGATGAGAGACAATCATTGATCAGCTCCTTCCTGCATACCCCCTACTGTGGATCAAGCCTACAACCTGGGCATGTGCCCTGACCAGGAATCAAACCCTGACCTCCTGATGTCAAATTCCTCTGGGATAGCACATTTCTCCTCCACCTCCACTCCATCTGTAGAGGAGTTTACACTCAACCACTGAGCAACAGTATCCAAGCTAATGTAGTTTTGAAGTTGGCACAAAATGAAGTCTTTTTTTTCCAACATTTGTGATCATATTAAAATATGACCATCAGGACTATGTGAGATGACACCCAACCCCACCACTTGGGGTTTCCACTCTACTTTTTCTCATGAAAATTTGACCATTCTCACCCCAGATTCTTTATAAAGGATTATTAAAAGAGCTCCAGTTGTTATTAATTCTATTTATAATGCAGAAGTAGAACATATTGAGCCACGAGAGTGCCAGTGACTTGCAAGAATTAAGAACTGAACAGATAAATGCAGGGATGGTAGAAAGCCAAAGGATGGGGATCATGTCAGGAGATGGTATACAGCTGCGTGCATGCCTTTAGCCTAGATGACCGTATTTCTATTTTAGAGTAAGCTGTCCTTTATTTCCTGGGGTAAAACATTTTCATATGCTCTTATTGATAGTTTAGGGCATTACAGGATGTGCTTTTATTCTTGTTATTAAAATAGATGTGACTTGTTGCAAAATAAGCAAACTAACAACAGTATGAATGTGATTTATGTATGGGGATTATAAAAAGTATAAATTGATCTCATTTTTATTGCCACCCTATTCCCAGAGTAAGCATATTTTGTGAAAAAAAAGGTAAAACAATAAAAAAAAAATCTATAAAAAGAGTTTGTACAGGATGCTTAAATGACAGAAAAATCCCCCCTTTCAAGAAATTAAACCTCCTCCCCAATGACTGAACTGGCAAAGCAGCTGTGTGCTGTCAGCCGAGGTCATGTCAAGACCAGGTTAGGGTTTCTGAGGAAGCTTGTCAGAGTGGGTGTGCAGCCTGGAGTTTAGATATGATTGCCCAGAGGTTTTAGTTGCTCTCCAATGATCTCCATTTGGCTTTCTCCTTAGCTGGCTTCTACTTAGCATTTCAAGCTTGGGTAACCATCCTGGTTTTCAATAGCACCAAATCCTAAAGTACTCTATAAAGGGCTGTTAGTAAACTTCATCTAGAAAAACATGCTGTTGCATCTCATGCCATGAAATATGGCTCTAAAAATCAGCAGATTCATAACGACCCAGACCCTTTAACATTCCATGTGGTTGGTCTGTCACTCTTCTTCCATTTAATAGCTTTTATAAAACAAAGTGCTGTTAGTCAGACTCGGGGATGAAAATGCTCTTCCGTAGGTGTGATTTTTCATGGCACAGGTAATTCATTTATGCAGGTAGACCCACCCATAAAATAACTAAACGATGGATTTGCTAGCTAGAGCTTTAATATAATTTGACTCTTAGTGCAACTCAAGGCAATAACTTAATCAGTTCTCCTCACTCAATTTTATATTCATATTTTTCTGATATTTTCTTAAACATGAGGGAGTGATGTTTTGTTTATTTTTTTAATTTAGACGATGCTCCTTTCCTACCCACCTTATGGCCTTTTCACCTCAGTCACACACCCAGGCTCCATGCTCAAATCCTGAACATGCGAAAGTCTTACCTGTTCAGACTTTCCTGTGGCCTCCCCAACTGTCTCCCACGCCAAAAAGGCGGCTCTTTGACAGGACAGCTTCCAGCCGCTGAGCCTTTCCCTGTCCCAACCTCCTTCAGCTCCTTTTCTTACCTTCTACCTGGACCCCATAATCAAAATGTAATCTGCATTGTCATCACAATTTCTGATAGCTCCCTACTCACTTGGTCCCCACCAGTCACTTCCAGATTCTATTCCCTTCCTCCAGGCTCATGAGAAGAAGAACAGAGTTAGGGAATGATTGTTTAATCTCCCGCCCCGCCCTTACACAAGTCTGATTTTCATCTGGGTGGGACAGGCAATTTGGTCAACCTTGCAATCACCTCTTATCTGCTGTATACTAGCTCCTACTCCTCCACACCTTCTCAGTTGATACTCTAAATGAGAAAACAGAAAAGAACTGGTATGAATTCCCACAAATTCTTCCTTTCCTTTCCATTGCTAAATGTTTTCTGTTCACTTTTTAAAATAAGTTTACTATATATATTGATTTTTTACAGAGAGAAAGGGAGAGAGATAGAGAGTTAGAAACAATGATGAGAGAGCAACATCGATCAGCTGCCTCCTGCACACCTCCTACTGGGGATGTGCCCACAATCAAGGCACATGCCCTTGACTGGAATCAAATCCAGGACTCTGCTGTCTGTAGGCCGACTCTCTATACACTGAGCCAAACTGGTTTCGGCTTCTGTTCACTTTTTCTTTATTCTTTTTTGTAAAGTCTCTTTCCAGGAATGCCACCTCCACTATGTGTTTTCTCCCATCTGTTGAGTGGAGGCTAAATGCAGGGATGATTCAAGTGGAAGAATGCCATGAGTGGGGAAGCAATCTCTGCTCGTGACCACTGCACAGGCATCTAGGAATTATGCCAGGAGTGGAGTGACTGTCACACACACGCACACACACACACACACACACACACACACACACACACACACACAGGATAAGGAGGATATAAGTTTGAAGGTTCTGCTGCAATGAGACTTCTCTCAAGAAGGAAGGGAAGGTGTTGATCTGATGGCCCACTTGGGTAACAACACTCTAGTGTTTCTTCAGGAAATAAACCCTTCTTCAGTCTTCAACCTCACTCCCAGGTTGACTCAATTGGACTCCTGAGCAGATTGGCATGTAAACTCTTGATCTGATTCATGCCGGCAGTGAAAGAGGCCAGTGCCCACAGCTGCTCTGGAGCCAGGGTTTTCCTTTCTCTTTCACCTCCATGAGCTGTCCTGTGTACTTCAAAATGCTCTTTCTGAATTAAATTACCAGTCGGTTTATATTGCTTACAAACAAAGAAATCTAAATTTTTGGGACTCCAGTGAGTGAAGGTACCATGATATTGAAGAGGGGGCACTGGATGAGAAGTCAGACAACCTTGGCTTTCATTCTAGTTCTCTTACCTACTGCTGCAACCTATTTGTTCCTTGTTGCTTTATCTACATGATGAAGAGTCTCAACTCAGGGTGCAGATCTCCTGGGTGGCTTTAAAAAACCATACACACTCATTTCTCATGCAAATTCTGTCAAAAGTCTCTCCTTTCCCTTTGGCCCTCCCACACATTGCCTCACCATTGAAAAGTTCAGTCCAGGGAGCCTCCATTCTAGTAGAAGTGTGTCATGTCACAGAGTGTGTTGGATAGAAAAATAACCTACTGGACTAGAATACGGAGGAGGGTGTGTGCAAAAGTAGGTTATAAATTATAATAAATAATACAATAATTTATCCTATATAATAAAGATGTAATATACAAATGGTAGTTACACTATGAGGCATAATGACCAACCAAGTAACAACTGGATCACAGATCAGCAGGAGGATGGGACAGCGAGCTACAAGTGGGAGGTGCAGAGAGCTACAGGAGGGGGCAGGGCAGCAAGCTATGAGGGGAGGGCAGGGGGAAGGTAGTGGGGAGAGCTACAGAAGGGTAGGGCATTGGGTGGAGAGCCACTGGAGATCGGCAGCAAACTACTGGAGCACGAATTCGTGTGCAGGGCAACTAGTAAATAATAATACCAGAATAAAATGTATTACATCCTCACAACTGTAAACCTACCTTTTGCCCACTGTATTTCCAAAGGTCCTTCTTGGTCTAACATCCTTTGAGTTTATGAGATACTTTTTCAAAAGTATGACTATTTTAGACAGGTTGTGAAAATTTTTTAAGGCAGATGGAAATCTAGGAATAGAAACAGAATCAAATCTCAAAAACTGGAGGAATGATTGCAAAAGATGTGAGTTGCCTTAAGTACAATGATAAAACTTGTAGCAAATACATGGACGTTCCTCGACTGATGATAGTTCAACTTAGAATTTTTTTTACTTTACCGTGGTGCAGAAGTGATATGAATTCAGATAAACCCTACTTCCATTTCTGAATTTCAATCTTTTCCAGGCTAGGAACATGTGGTTTCATATTATGCTATGCTGGTCAGTGGCAGGGAGCCGAGCTGACCTGTGAGTTACTCCACAATGAAAACAACCAGTGTGCTGCAGTGCACTGTGTCCCCGGTGTTTTAGGACATTGGGTTTTGTGTTTTCACATCCCATCATGTCCACAAAATGTCTTTCAGTGTCTCTTGCTTCTGGTGAAAAGAGGGAGACAATTACTCTTGAGATGAAACTCAAGATAATCGCCCAGCTGTGGCTAATATAACTGCTCTTGAGCACATTTAAGGGAAGCTAGGCTAAGCCATGATGTTGGGAGTTTAAGTGTATTAAATGCATTTTCAACTTATTAAATTTGCAACTTAAAATGGGACTACTGGGATGTAATCGCATCGTAATTTGAGGAGTATCTGTATTAGGAGTTTCAAATTTTAATTCTTCTGCACTGGGGGCTTCAATTTTTTTAAAGGACATCAAAAACCACAACAAAACAAAACAAACAACAAGAAGAAAAATCCTTGATGCTTTAACATACTTTGTGTTTAGAAAATTTTTATTGCATGAAATATTAAGACTGTCAACATGACCATATAATAACTAATATTCAGTGTCTAAAAGAAAGGTTTTTTAGAAATTGAACCAAACACTACTAATCTAAAGTAACTTGGTAACCATTTTTCTGAATAATTTGTTTTTAATTAAGGAAATATATAACAAATGTGAATAATACAAAGAGAGAAGTAGTTCAAAACATCAGACATACACTAGTAGGCTAAAATAAAACATGAATTAAACATAGAATAGTTAAGATGTTAAAGAACTAAAAATTGGAAATATATTATAATGAGTCATCATTTCTGTTCTGTTACTGGCTTCTTTTCATGCAATAATGTAAGAATACTGAAATAAAACCCACTTTTTAACTGCCATTCATCTTTGGCATGATCAACTCCGCAGAGTTTTATGAAATATTTATGATGAATATATTTTATTTTAATTAAGTTGTCAGTTATTTCTATAGTCTCTTTTTATTTTACACTCACACACCTATATACGACGACCACCACCAAAGTATTCAGGCCAAAAATATTTCAAATTGCTCAATTTTAACACCTAAAAGAGAATATTCTTTGATATGATGTTCTCTGTCCCTAACATTGTTTAAGATAGTATGAAATAATCCTATATACTTATGATGTAGAGCAATTTCTGCAAACTGTTCACCATCTGTTCCTACTAGAACTTTTAAAATGATGTTTTCTACTTACCGCATCGATAATTTCAGGGACTTGTACATGCATATAATTATGGATGTAATTTCATCTTCTCCAGTGCTTTTGTATACAATTTAGAAGTTCTTTTTGTATAACAGGTAAGAAACATTTGTTCAAAGAAATGAGGTAATTAAAATTTTAAAGCTTATCATGAATTTAACTAGTTTTTTACCATGGCAGTGAACTTGGGAAACTTCTAATTATTTCAACAATAATTACATTGGCAGGACAATGGAATATATAATTTATGATAATAATTATGCCACTTAACTGTCTGTATCTTACTAAGCAAATTCTTTATGAGAAATGCTTTGGTAATACGCTGGCTTATTTCACAGTTGTACCACTCAATCTGTTTTACAAGTTTCATTCACTATCTAATCAATACCAGATAAAAAATACAATATATGCTGTATATTGGAAGACCAAACAAGAAGTATGACACTTTGTGTCTAACAGTGAGAACATTATATTACACTAGAGACCCGGCACATGAATTCATGCAAGAGTAGGCCTTCCTTTCCCTGGCTGACAGCACCAGCTTCCCTCTGGCACCCAGGATCCAGGCTTGCTTCCCTCCAGCCACAGGCATGCACCCAGCAACAGGGCTGGCTTCCCTCTGGCCACCCACAGGTACCCAGAATAATGTCGGGAAGGACATCCAGTCTAATTAGCATATTGCCCTTTTATTATTATTTTTTTAAAAATATTTTTTTATTGATATTTTACAGAGAGGAAGGGAGAGAGATAGAGAGCTAGAAACATCAATGAGAGAGAAACATCAACCAGCTGCCTCTTGCACACCCCCCACTGGGGATGTACCCGCAACCAATGTACATGCCCTTGACCAGAATCGAACCCGGGACCCTTCAGTCCGCAGACCGACGCTCCACCCCTGAGCCAAACCGGTTTCGGCCCTTTTATTATTATAGGTAATTTCACCCATGAGGCATTCAAATTTTTAGACTCACATTTTGTTTAACAGTGAATAACAAATATTTTTTCTGTGCTGCTCCACAGTACTGGGGAAGTGATAAAAGGTGTTTTCTACTGTCGGGTTTATGCATAAGTATAATTTTAAAGAAATCTAGAGCAATAGGATGCTTTAGGGCAATTTTAATCTCTTAGGTACATTATGAGGAAAATTACAAAAATTGAAGAATAACCATTAAAAAGAATCTTTAGAAAGCTCTCATATTTCAATAGGAGTTAAGAAGAAAAGTAGGAGTGAAGAAAAAGGTAAAAGAAAACTTAAATAAGATGATATGAATAAAGTGACAATAACAAATTTAAAAAATGAATTAGGTTTTAAAGGTAGATGGTATTAGAGTAGGATTAAAAATAAAAGATGTATGTGCTATGTATGAGAAATATATCTAAAGAAAAAAGATCAGTTTGAAACAAGATAATTGAAAAAGATAGAGGTGACAAATACTAAACCACATAACATTACTATCAGATAAAATAGTAATTTAAGAAACAAATACTATAGCCTGGAGGGACCTAGGGAGTATTATGCTAAGCTAAATAAACCAGTCAGAGAAAGACAAATATCACAGGATCTTGCTTATATGTGGAATCTAATGCATAAAATAAAATGATGAATAAAACAGAAACAGTGGCATGGAAACATGAAACAGCTTGAGGAATCTCAGAGAGAAGAGGGCAAGGGGGCGGGAAGAAATTAACAAAAAAATGTATATGTATGTTTGCACTGCTGGTGGACACAGACAATAGGGTGGTGAAGGACTGGGGCCAGGTGGAGGGGGACAATGGGGATAGAAAGGAGACATCTGTACTGCTCTCAACAAAAAGATTTTTTAAAAATGAGAAAAGAAAGAAGTTCAATAAAACTTAAACAAGAGTCTAAATTTGTTATGAGAAAAATTCTGTGAAATATGTGACATTTGGCACAAGCCTGAACATGGAGAAAGACCCTAAAAAACATTATTTGTGAACTTGGTGTCTACTAATTATGCATTTTAAATAAATTGAAATAAAAGCAAAACAAAAGGGAACTCGGTGGCTTTGATACCAGTCAAAAGCCCGTACCTTGGTTGCAGGCTCCTGCCTGGCCCGGTCCTGGTCGGGCTCCTGCAGGGGGCAATCAATCAGTGTGTTTCTCTCACATCAATGCTGTTCTCTGTCTTTGCCTCTCTCTCCCACTCTGTCTAAAAATCAATGGAAAAGTATCCTCAGGTGAGGATTAACAAAAAAAGATAATAAATAATAACTAAACAAATACTAAAATAAAAGGAGATGATACACTATAGTTTATTTAAAGATACAACTGTATCTTACAAATACATAAAGTGAAAACTTGGCTTTGCAGACGCCGCCACCCCGAAGCCGCCCGTGACCAGCCGTGGTGAACCCGACCATGTCCTTCGACCTCGCCTTTGAGGGTCAGCCCTTGGACCGCATCTCCTCTGAGTTGTCTACAGACAAAGCTCCAAAAACAGCAGAAAACGTCCGAGCTCTGAGCACTGGAGAGAGAGATTTGGTTATAAAGATTCCTGCTTTCACAGAATTATTCTGGGATTTATGTGCCAGGTGGTGACTTCACGTGCCATATGGCACAGGCGGCAGGTCCATCTATGGGGAGAAGTTTGAGGACAAGAACTTCACCCTGAAACATACAGGCCCTGGCATCCTGTCCATGGCAAATGCTGGGCCCAACACAAACGACTCCCAGTTTTCCATCAGCACCACCAAGACCTAGTGGTTGGATGGCAAGTACGTGGTCTTCCACCAGGAGAAAGAAGCCATGGGTATTGTGATGGCCATGGAGCACTTTGGGTCCAGGAATGGCAAGACCAGCAAGAAGATCACCATTGCTGACTGTGGACAACTCTGATAAACTTGATTTGTGTTTTATCTTCACCACCAGACCATTCCTTCGGTAGTTCAGGAGAGCACCCCTTCACACCCCAATTTGTTTGCAATGTTCCATCATCTTTGTGCTCTTGCCAGTTTATTGGGTGCCGTCATTTCCTTACCCCTTCCCAGTCTAACTGGATTACAGTTAAGTTTGTGATTATGAAATAAAAACTAAACAGTTGTCTGGCAAAAAATAAATAAATAAATACATAAATAAAATAAAGTGAAAACTTAATAGAATCACAAACACTTAAAATCTACAGTGGTATAGATTTTATTCACCTGTTAAAAATAGTAAGTTCCTCATGCAAATATAGTAATATATATATATATATATATATATATATATTCTATTTACTCTATTATTCTTAACAGGGGAATTAAAATCTATAGTTTTGAAGATTAGATAGATAAGTAGATAATTTCATCTACTACTGTATATTCATATTGATAAAATATATAGAAATATTATATATATTTCTATAATATAAAAATACATTTATTATCTATATCTATTGAATATTATTTAAGATTAGTTTAAAAGAACTAAAGGTACCAGTTTTATTCCTTTTATAATTGGGACACATTTTTTTTCCCTATTTCTAATTCTTTTTTTTTAAAGAAGTCAATGGATCTGCCTATTATATCTCACATAATTCAGTCATCTTTTGTGCCAAAGATTTAAAAATGTGTTATCATGTCACTGGAAACCGAACATGTTACTCAAACTGTATTCTATTCCATGTTATTTAAACTGGGGCCAAATCACCTTCCTCAGGAAGCTGTTGACGTCAGAAAAATTGATGACATTTAGGTAAGGGGTCAAATGACTGAATATGTAGAGGAAAAATAATGTAAAAACAAATACAGCTACACATTCTTGAAATAATTAAGAAGGATAATATTCATACATGTATTCACACTTTGGGGTTTTGTTTTTCAAGTATACTATTTAGAAGTTTCAAGATCAAGTTATTTTACTTTGGAATTGCTTATGCATAAAATCGCAAAACTTAGAAGGTGCCAAATTTGAAATGAAATTTGATTTTTAAAATACTTTAAAATATTTTGCATGTTAGATTTCAATTTTTTTAACATGTGCTTTTTAAATTGATTTTTAGAGAGATAGGAAGGGAGATAAACAGAGAGATAGAAACATCAATGAAAGAGAAACATCATGGACTGGCTGCCTCATGAAATCCCCCTCCGGGGATTGAGCCCACATCCCAGGCATGTGCCCTAACTGGGAATCAAACCATAATCTCCTACTTCAACACTCAACCATTGAACCACACCAGCTGGGCAGATTTTTTTAAGCTTTAAATTTATTGGAGTGATATTGGTTAATAAGACTACGTTTCAAGTGTACAGATCTATGATACATATCAGTATATTGCATTGTGTTCCCACCCCCCACAGTCAAATCATCTTCCATCACCATCTGTATGTGCCCCTTTACCTTTACTCTGGGAATTACCATACTGCTGTCTAACAGCCTTAGCTAGCCAGCACTATGTCCACACCATGGTTGCTCCCTCTTAGCTAATATAATATCATTTTTATAAAATCAGCGAATAAGAGACAAGGGAAATGGAATCAGACTTGAGGAGTTTGGGGGAAGGGGAAGATGATTTTCAAAAAGAGTGACAAATTCTGAAGAAGGTGAAGGAGTTAGTCATGTGGAATTCTGGCGACAGAGTGCAACAGGCAGAGGAAACAGCTGGGGAAATGATACAATTATCCCTATCACACGGAATTATATAATTCTTTCTGATTAGAATATACCCACATTCAAATACTGGATCATGCAAAGTTGGGCTTAAGTTGAGGAGAAGGGTTTTTCTCTTCTCCCTGGGGCAGATGGTTTCCCATGGTATTTTGTAAACGTGGTAAGGAAGACTAAGTACTTCAGCAGACTTTAACAGTTGCATGCAACACAGATACCTTATCGTCTCCTTGCACATTAAGACTCAAAACCCATTTGGAGGATGCAGAGGCAGACACCGTGTTTTCTTTGCTTGAGCACTTCCTTTCATTAAACTAGAGAGTTACCCAGCTGTCAGTGCCGCAATGTTATCCTTTGGGAAGTACTTCTTTCCAAAGGAGAGTGGTTTCCATGAAACCACATCCCCAGATTGCTCTTCAGTACAGGAGTGTTCATAACCAAAAGAATTGAGTTTTCTATTTTCAAATCATTCAGTCAATGAAGTATTTTATGTCAGTATATTTTCAAATTATTCTCAAATATCCACACAAATGCTAACACCCTGTAAATTGGTGTTAATATTTTTAAAAAGGCCAACACTTTACAAAAAAAGGCTCTCTTTACATGCAACCTTTTGCTGACAATACTGACCATCTTTCAATTTTTATTAGGCTTTTTCCATTTCCTAAAATGGCCTTTGACATATCCATCCAATCTAAACTGGCCATTAGTTATCTCATTACACATTGTTTTAGTTCTTAAAATGTTTACCACAGTCTGATATATTTTAGTTTATCTGTACATCAAACTATTTGTTTTTTTATCTCTGTTCCCCTCTTGATAGCAAGGGTCTACTCTACATTATTTAATTCCATGCTCCATGTATTTAGAACAACACATGGCATATAGCATTGGAACTTAGTATAGATTTCTCAAGAAATAGATATCATAATAGTCTGAAATAGTGCATAGACTTCAATGTTATGTTTAAAAATCTATGGAAAAAAAATGTATCATCCCATATCTTAGATTTTATAATATTTTATTAAACATTTGCAGGACTTAGAATTATTATTTTCTCTTAATCATCTTTAAGATGGAAAAAAAGTAAAATTTTAACTTTAATTATAAGAAATGATACATGCACATATGTGAGGAAAATGGTCTCCTATAGAAATTATTGATGATTTTCTGGAACAAAAATCACAAAAAGAGTATGTTTTTAAACTTTTCTTATAACAGTTAATCAGGAAGGTTTTTGTTTTTGTTTTTTAAGTAAAACGCATAAACGATTGTGATATTGTGATGGCTTAGCTGAAAGTGAAATTGAACCGCACTCAGCAAGGCCAAAGGTGAACCTGAGGAAGGGTGGTGATGGATTAAAGAAGACACACAAGACAATACTGTCTCTCAGGTGGAGAGACAGTGCCACAGCCTATAACCTGAGTCTTGTTTTATAGTCAGATCCCACGACGCAAAGTAAGGGTGTGGTCAAGATGTTTACAATGTTCTCATGGATTTAATCCACTCAGTTGCATGCACCTGAGAACTCTATCAAGCTTTGTTTTGGCAGCACTTGCTGCACCTCCCACAGCCCACATCACTCTTCTTTCCCTATCTCCATCTGTCTAATATCTGAGATTAGATTTTCAAAAAGCAGTAAATTTGCTTATATTCAATTAAAGAATAATATAAAAAATGAACTACCACAACCTCAGACAGAATTTTCTTGGCAAAACATAAAGTTATCATGCAAAACATGAATGCTAAAACAATGATTTATACAATCTGAGAATCTTCTAAGTGTGCCTTTATGAGAAATCAACTAAAGAATGGGTTTATCCAGTGAGAAGAATGGGGAAATTTCAACTAAAAAAATCTGTGTTAAAAATTGATTATACCTCATTCTATATAATAAAAGCCTAATATGCTAAGTGTTTGGTCGTCCAGTCAGCCATTCCAACAATCAAAGCGTAACATGTCAATGATATGCTAAGGTCGCTCAACTGCTTGCTATGACATGCACTAACCACCAAGGGGCAGACGCTCAGACCCATAGGTTAGATTGCTGCTGGGGTCTGGCGGATCAGGACTGAGTGAGGCAGGCCAAAAATGCCCTGGAGTCCTCCCTCAGTCCCTCCCTGGCTGGTCAAGCTCCCATGTCTCTCCCTCAGCCCCAATCACGCACTGGTTGGGTCCCTCAGCCTGGCCTGGCACCCTCTCTCAATCCAGGACCCTCAGGGGATTCCAGAGAGCCAGTTATAGCCCAATCCTGCAAGGCAGGCCAAGGGACCCCACTAGTGCACAAATTTGTGCACCTATCCTCTAGTTTTAAATATAATAGATAAACATGCAGAAATAATATATAAACCAAGAAATAAGAAAATAAAAGAAAAATGGGAAAAAATAGAAATTATTTGATTGCCTCTAAAATACTAAATAAGAGCCAAGTGAAAAATCAAACCATAAATGACTAAGAAAAAATTAAAACTAAGGATATTATATACAGGTATGAATATAGAAAACAACTATTACAAGAAGATGAATACAAGTCTTCCTAAAAAGCAAAAGAAATATAAAGACAACAATAGAACACACAATGAAAGACATGCAGTAATTATAGCAATGCATACATATAATATAATTTTAATTATTTGTCAGATTCAAGGGGAAAAAGTGACTGTAGTTCATATGGAAAATAATACAATAATTAATAAATAATGATAGAAAGATAAATTCTATGTTTCACCTATTTATAACTGTAAACCTACTTTTGTCCCACCCTGTGTTTTTGAAGTTAAGGAAAATAGGAAGTAAAGAAAGCAACAGGTTTGTTCTCCTAATGATTCTTTCACCCAGATCCACAGGGAAACTTGCTTTAGGAACTTTATATATCCTCTTTAATCAATATATTTAAACTTCTCCTTTGCCACCAACAACGCACCAACTTCTATTAATTTAATATTTTTAATACTTTTCCAATATGTCCTTTTCTCTTCATTCTTGCTATCTCAGTTTGAGAGTCTCATCATTCTTTACCTGGTTATTATATAAGTAGTAACTTCTATTTTTGCCCTACTTTTTGTTGTCCTTCCATTCATTCTACCTTTTCCTTACAAAATATTTTCAGTATTTTTCTCAAACAAAAATATTATTACATTTTAGTGGTTAAAAATGTTTAAAAATGCAGTGTCTGAATACCATCTACAAGGATAAAGGCCAAAATTTTAGTTTCATGGAATACAAGGAACTTCAAATATATCTTACTATGATAAGCAATAATTCTTTAATAAACCTCAAGTTCATTATCATGTTCATCCTAAAGTGTCCAAAAATCCAAGACCATAAGCATGTCATCATGATGTAATGTATAACTCTCAATTGTCAAAAGTGACTCACAGGAAGGATCATTAGACTACATATACTAAGTATTTATTAGACTGTAGAACAAAGTGGGATGTAAATAGAATACATAAATGTATGCTTTTGTTGGTTAGCAAGCAGAGTTTGTATTTATATATACTTTTTAAAAATTCTGGAAAGTCTTAAATGAAACTGATAGGTCTTCTCATAGTTGAAATATTGAATTTAACAAGAGAAAATAATACTGGTTTTATTTCTTCAATGCTTACTAAATGCGTGCTCTATATCAATGGCTATATAGTTCCTGAGGTCACAAATATATATGATATAGTTGTGTGTGTGGTTTTTTACTATTAATGGGCACAGGAACTAGAGATTCCATATAATTGGTTAATTGAACTAAATGCAGTGTTATGATTATTTTCCATTTTACTTTTTTAATTTAAAAATTATTTAAAATATGAGCAAAATATTTAAGGATCCCTTTTGAAATATTCCTTTAGCTATCACTAGCTTCTACACTTGATTGTATAATTAGCATTTTCTGTCATTACCCAAACTTATAGGAAAGCATAGTATAAATCAAATTTTCCATGGAGAGTATAGTGGGGGAAAGATAAGAGAGTTTGGGAAACAATTGCTTTGAAGGACAGGGTAGAAGTAAAAGATAAGCAAAAGAGACATCAAAAAAGTGAGAGTATTGAAGAAGGTAAAGGGAAGGTATGAGAAATTTTTAATCCTCAGTTTCTGTATCTGAAAAGTAGAAATATATTTAACTTGTATAATCATTGGGCAGAAAGGGGGTTTAATGCAAACAGCACTGTTAGCATGATACTTAGTGTTTAATAAACACTCATATATGTTATTTTTATTTGACATAAAACAATAATAATTTGGTGCTCAAGAAACAAAATCTATTGATATAACATAAGCTGATTTCTTCATCAGCAACAGTACCTGAGACACTGCTTATCTTATTTACTTAAACACAAAAATCAAACACAGAAATGATACACAGGCTAAACATTTGAAGCCTAACAGATGACTAGTCCCATTGTATTTTTACTGAAGAGACATACTCCAGACAGATTCTCTTCTAGTTTTTCAAAATATTCCTTTAATTGATGAAGTCACGAGTTATCATGATGTTCTCTACAAAGAAATAGCATGGGAAGCGCCATGAAACATTTTGGGTCTCCTTAAAATGAAGAGTACAGCCCAAACCGGTTTGGCTCAGTGGATGGAGCTTTGGCCTGCAGACTGGAGGGACCCCGGTTCTATTCCGGTTGGGGGCATGTACCTTGGTTGCGGGCACCTCTCCAGTGGGGGGTGTGCAGGAGGCAGCTGATCGATGTTTCTCTCTCATCGATGTTTCTGACTCTCTATCCCTCTCTCTTCCTCTCTGTAAAAAAATCAATGAAATATATATTTTTTAAAAATGAAGAGTACAAAATATCGGAAATGAAAGTGTCATGGCCAGGGAGCTATTACCTTGTGATGTCTTATTTTATGTGGGAGGTTTCACAAGCTTTGCTTTTGCCTAAGGGGTGAGGGAGCATGTCTCAATCATCCATTCACATCTTTGTCAAGGCTTCTGTGACTTACAGATTCTTTATGTTAATTGGTATTATGCTGCTGGTATATTTAGACTCCCACTGCATTTTTTTTAAACATTTAAAACAAGTGATTTAAGAGAAGCCAAGCGTAAGACTTCAGGTGGTAGAGGTATTTCAGGAATGACAGCACCAAATTAAAAATAATTAGCAAACACTTCCAAGATGATTGATTTTCATTGGGCCTTGCGCCCTTCTATTTTTGTACCACCAGATGCCTTCTTCTATATAGTCTGTTTTTATTTACACAGCAAAGCTATTTCTAAAGTTGACAGAGACCTGTCAATTTGTGCTAATTTTGTTGAAAGAAAATTTACCAGTAAACACGTGATAGCATCATCGATCCCATTTATCCAAGCTGCTCATTTTGTGAGGTGAGTTGATCTAACATCAAAGTTGGAAATAGCAAACCTCCACATTGAGGGGAAGGCTTTGCTATTCAGCTCATTTTGAGATCTTGCCATTACACACCAGCTAATTAAAACTGGAGCAGACTTGCCCTAGCCGGTTTGGCTCAGTGTATATAGCATCGGCCTGCAGATCTAAGGGTCCCAGATTTGATTCTGGTCAAGGGCATGTATTTGGGTTGCAGGCTCCTCCCTGGCCCAGACCCTGGTGAGGGTGTGTGCAAGAGGCAACCAATCAATGTATCTCTCTCTCTCTCTCTCTCTCTCTCTCTCTCTCTCTCTCTCTCTCTCTCTATCTCTCTTTCACTCTATCTAAAAATCAATGGAAAAATCCTCAGGTGTGGATTTAAAAAAACCAAACAAACAATAAAAGAAGAGCAGACTTAATCCAATTTGATAAAGTATTTCTAGCTAGAGCAATCAATAAGCTTTCCCAAAGATACTTACTAAATAGTGCTTTTTCCTAAATTTTGGATTTTTGCTGGATTAGTCTCAGTATTGCCAAGCAACTTTAACAAAAAATTTCCTCTAAGCTTTGATGTTTGAGGAAATTATTTCTAAGAGAAAACAAACAAAAAAAACCCTATTAGTTCAATAAAGTAAGAAATTGGTTTTTATCACAAAGTTATTTTAATGATTAGTTGTACTTAATGGTTATATTAAACAGCCAATGAACATATAAAAAGCAACTCAATTCTGGAGCAATCATGGAAATGCAAATTAAAATCAAATGAGATAATATTATACACCCACCAGAATGACTAAAATAAAAATGATAGACAACACAAGCATTAAAGAGAATGTAGAGCTGAAACCGGTTTGGCTCGGTGGTAGAGCGTCGGTCTGCGGACTGAAGGGTCCCGGGTTCGATTCCGGTCAAGGGCATGTACATTGGTTGCGGGCACATCCCCGGTGGGGGGTGTGCAAGAGGCAGCTGGTCGATGTTTCTCTCTCATTGATGTTTCTGGCTCTCTATCTCTCTCCCTTTCTCTCTGTAAAATATCAATAAGATATATTTTAAAAATTAAAAAAAAAAGAGGATGTAGAAAAACGGGAACCATCATCAGTGAGGGCGCCAGTTTGGTGCATTTACTAAAGGTGAACATACACATACTCTAGCCATCTACACTTCCACTCCTAGACATATACCCAACAGAAATGTATATGCATACACACCCAAAGACACCTACAAGAACAATCACAGCACTATTAACTTCTAATCATTTGAGGTAATGCTCTCGCTGCCTGTGGGTACAGTTTGTTACATGCATTTCTGATCAGTAAGCTGTTGGACATTGTTGGGGGACTTCACTGCAGATCTCCAGGCTTCTGTGTGCAGTTCTCTCCTTTCCTGTCCTAATAACTAGTCACCCTGCTCTGCCCGAACTCTCAGCTCCATCTCCTCCATTTGGGGAATGTTAAAGGCTGTCTTGGTTCCCACTCCCCGCACCATGACCTGGATTTCCCTAAGGACTTGAGCTGGAACAGTTGTACAGGCCCATCATTTGATGTCCATCTCTCTCAGAGCATGTTCCAATGTATTGGAAACTGTTGTTTCATATACTTGGCCCATTTTTTTTATCTGACAGTTGAATGGATTCAGTCTCCATCATACCTTGTCATCCAGGAGCTAACATCCATAGGAATAACATTTTTATCTGAAAAAGCAAGGGCCAATCTGTGGTTCTTCAGAAATGGATGTTTGGCAACATTTTCTCTAGAATCAACAAAGTGATCCTGTAACTTCAAGAAAAAATAACTGACAACATTTGATATCAATGATAAAATTTGAGCTTTCAATCAAAATTCAGAACTTTAGAAAATGTGTATCTGCCACCATCAACTTGACAGAGTTTCAGTATATAAATACTTCTCTAAGTAAATCACAGATGATTTTACCACTGTGGTTTCTGATTATTATATAATGAAATGTGTCAAAATGAGAAAGGCTGCAATACCTACACTAATATTTTCCAAATAACGAATGCCTGATGTTACAAAATCATGCATGGGTAAAACATCAATTTTTAAGCATAAGATAGACCAATGGATTTTAAATATATATATATATATATATATATATATATATATATATATAATTGATTTTTCACAGAGAGGAAGAGAGAGGAATAGAGAGTTAGAAACATCGATGAGAGAGAAACATGGATCAGCTGCCTCTTGCACACCCCCTACTGGGGATGTGCCCGCAACCAAGGTACATGCCCTTGACCGGAATCAAACCTGGGACCTTTCAGTCTGCAAGCCAACGCTCTATCCACTGAGCCAAACCAGTTTCGGCTAGACCAATGGATTTTAATGTAACATAACTGAAAGGGTTTCAGATTCTGAACTGCAACTAAGAAACTACTTGAATTTTGGTATAGTATCAAAGGTGAGTATACACAGTTATGTGAAAAATGTATTCTAATATTCTCTTTTTTAAATAAAAATCTTTGTTTAATTAGATATTCTTCAATAAAATATATGTGTGATGGACTTCAGAAACATATATGAGAATCCCAGTATATTCTATTAAGCCAGACATTAAATCAATTTTCAAAATGTAAATCAATGTTTGTCTTCTCACTTTATATTTTTTGTTTTAGAAAATATAGTAGTTCCTCATAAAATTATTTATGGTAATTTGAGTTGGTTATTTTTATTTTTGAATGAGGTCATTTTTAAAAAAATTAAATTTTAATTTCTATTACGATAAAATATTAATACATATCAACACATAAATAAAAGCCACTTGAAATCACAATAATTTTTAAGCATCTAAAGAGTTCCTGAGACCCAAAGGTTGCTGAACCTGTTTTAGAAAACCACAGGCCAGAAGTCCTCTTTCTAACTCCCCTTCCTACTGTTTCCTCATTAGAAATTCTCTTCCGAGTTTTGTGCTTTCTGTGTGAGGTCAGCCTTTGGTTCTTCTTTAGTCTGTTCCTCTCTTTAATACCCTGCTAACAGGGTCCTGCCCTAATGCCACTCATGGTTGAAAACTTATATCTATACTCCATTCTCCAAATGCAGGATTCAGCCACTGATGTAGGAACTACTTCATGCAACTGTGGGCCTATTTCATCTCTGTCCATTGGCCCATACCAGGCATACTTTGACTCCATAGCCTCATGTTCTGTCTCTTTCCTTGCTGTGTGACTCCTTAATCAGGGCATCTCCAAGGACCTTCTCATTTTTGTGTTCTTACTGCCTGTTGTGAATCTGTGTGACTCCTTCTGAATTTCAGATGCTGTTCCCTACTTTGATAAGAAAGATGAACTCCAAAGTTTGACAGGTAAAAATAACTATATATTTCCAAGGAGTTTTTGAATTTAAAAGGATTTCTACAGAGCCATTGCACTTTGTGAGTGGGGCTTCAGTAATCAAATAGACTTTCCAATAGGGCTGAGTGTGTGCACATTGGGGATAGGTAGCTGACTGGGTATATGGGAAATTTTCTGTGCTCTGTAAACCAAAACAACTGTCTACTCTGCTTCTGAGAAACTCCTTGCCTGCTCCATCGCAATGACTCAGAGCTTTGTTGAACTTTTTACCTATTTAGATACTCAGACATTCACACATTTTGTACATTGAAACTAGAAACTGGGAAACCATTATCTTTTATTTGTTTTAATTGTTTCCCAAAGTCTCTTACTTACATTTTTATTTTTTTAAATATATTTTATTGATTTTTTACAGAGAGGAAGGGAGAGGGATAGAAAGTTAGAAACATCGATGAGAGAGGGACATCGATCAACTGTCTCCTGCACACCCCCCACTGGGGATGTGCAAGCAACCAAGGTACATGCCCTTGACCGAAATTGAACCCAGGACCCTTCAGTCCGCAGGCTGATGCTCTATCCACTGAGCCAAACCAGTCTTGGCAAGTCTCTTACTTTTAAAGTGTTGTTTCTGAAACTGTCCATGCAATTTTCTTATACAACAGATTCGCCATCTCTCCCTGCAATTAATTCCAGTTCACACACAATTTATACCCAGAAAAGTATAACATTATTCCCCTGAAGTTACTTTCTATCACTTAGAAAATATACTCTATGACATCAGTTCTCAAGATTAGCAAAGGAAGTGGAGGTGTGAAGGAATAAAGTCATCATCATTCGGCGTTTTCCATCCAGATATTTATCTCATTCCCTGTTACTCGCACAGAGTTTTGAAAGGGTCTATTGTCTGTTTCCCTTTTCCCTACCCAATACATAAAATGCCATGAGGTTAAAAATATAAGGGGGGGCGCTGTTTCTCTAACTTGTAATTGGTGCTCCTTGGTTGTATCACAGCTTCATAAAGAGTGAATAAACAAGATTAAAATTTCCCAAGAAAATTATTTCCTTTTTCACTTTGTCACTGTTAATGTTCCCCTTCTCATTTGAAAACTTGGCAATCTGGGAGTAGCAGGTCAGAAAGTGTTTAATTCATGAGTACGTTGTGCTTGGCATAAGGCCCTATGGTTACCGGTTAAAAACACAATGTAAAATACTGATGAACCAAGTTCAGCCTCATGTGTTACTCTTGCTGCTGCCATTTTCAGGTCAAAAGCTCTCAGAATTTACAGCTTGCAGGTAGTAGTTGTGCTTCCTTAACTTAAAAGATCTTTTAACCTTTGATGATATTATCTTCAATAAATTTCTTCTCAGTTTTACTTTGTATTATGCTATCTTTAAAAAAAAAACAATTAGAAAGTGGGGGTGAAGGTTTATGAACATCTTATAGGTATTTTGTCCTTTTACTCTACTTTGAAGAGAATGACACCCCCCCCCCAAATCCGTTTTTGACACTTTTGTGAAATTGATAGCTTCCATAGGTATCTAATAACATACCTACCCTACCAAACCAAATTTGTCTTCCGTGAAAAGCTCCCACAATTCAGCATGTCACTTCTTTCTTAAGAAGATCTGCAGGCGCTCCTGTTTCCAATAACATGGCAGATTAGTCACACAGAATAATCATCCAAGAGCTGGATATCCTGGAAGAAAATGCTGGGGAAACATTTGAAGATATGTAAACACCTTTCTAAATGGACTTTAGTAAGTCAGTAAATCCTCAAAGCCCCAAGTGAATGAAACCAGGAAATCTTAGCAGGTTGGCAAGCTCCAGAGCTCACTTTCGTCTGGTGGATGACTGCTCACCTGTAGATATCTTGAGCTCCCATAGTGTTATGAGGTGCGAGGGAGAGGAGATAAAACTCACGAAGCTTCCAACGTCAGAAATCTAATAAGAGATCAGCACTCACAGAGCATGGACCCTGAGAGGGCTGCCCTCACAGTAAAAGTAAGAATTGAAGTTAGGGAAGAAATAAACTTTGCCATGCAAAGGGAATCCTGAAAAGTTTTTTCTATCTCAGAACCAAGTTGAAGGAAAAAAATCCTTCTTTGAATTTTTATAATACCAAACTGACCCTGGCAAATGCATTTGAGATATAAATTCACAGTATCTGTGGGGTTCAAAAACTGCTCATGGAGTTTAATTTAAAGGGGCAGCAGGCGACAGGCAGAATCAAACACAAATCCCTGTAGGATTCAACTTCAGCCCAGGCCCAGAGAAAGGTGAGCAGCCCACTGCCAAAACTCATTCAACAGAAAAGGAAGTAAAGAAATATGGTTGGGACTAGCAGTAAAACAGTAAACAGAGAAAAAAAATTCAAAGTGAAGGATTGAAAGTATCAGAGAAGCAATATGCAATAACAATGTTCAGTAAAAGATAAACTTGTAAATGTAATCAGGGAATATGTACATTCACAAAGAAGCCCAATGAAGATTCTAGAAATAGAACAGTAAATAGAAGAGTAAAATAAAACATTAAATAGAAAATTAAACAGCCAATTAAGTAAACTAAAGAATCACTGACCTAAAAAATAAATACAAATAAAATATCTAGAACATAGTTGACAAAGACAAGGAGATAAAAATATTAAAAGACATACAAAATGCAATGAATAGTATTAACATATTCAATCCGGATTCCAGAGGGAAATAATACAGATCATAAGACACACACAATATACAATATTAAAAGATATAATAATCACAAATTTTAAAAATTCCAAGAACACACAAAAATAAATCTGTTTATACTCTCACAGAGAGAGATTTTAAAAGCAGTCAGAAAGAAAATACATGTTTCTAAAGAAATAAGACAGACAGCTGAATTTTCAACAATAATGAAACTACAAATTAAGAAATATATATATATATATATATTTTTTCAATGAGTTGAAGGAAAAATAGTTTTGAACCTAAAATTGTAAACCCAGTGAAGCAATGGATAAAGGAATTTTTAGATAAATAAAAACTGAGAGAGTGGACTAACAAATCCTTTCATGAAAGGAAAGTGTAAGGATGTTTTTTAAGTAAGAGAAAGAGACACACTAATGAGAGTAGTGAGATTATATAGGTGAGAGAAATGGCAAAGACAGTGGTAAAGAAAAGGGTTATTCTAATAAATCCTGACTGTAAAAAACATTGGTAGTTATGACCTATTTGTGGGGCAAGTAGGTTGAGCCGAATTATTGGGCAAAAGCTGCATATAGGTAGGAGGTGAATGACTTGCACAACAGAATTCTTAACTGCTTTTAATGTGTGGAAGAAAGAAAAAATAAGTTATACATTTTTAAATTAGCTAGGCTATCAAATAAGGCATAGAATATCTTATATCAAAACAGTTGAGAGGTAAAATGTTAAATGAGAATAGGGAGAAAGGAATCCAAAAGAAGTCTTACGAAGAGGAGGAAGAAAGAACAGAAAAAGTGAGAGAAAAAAACCTAAAAGCTTGATGGTAAAAATAAATAAATCCAAAGACAAAAGTAAACACTCTAAACATTACATTTAAAAATTAAAAATTACCAACTAACATGAAGGAAATGGCCAATAATATATTGTCTATGAGAAAAATATAAAACATAAGGTCACTAAAACATGAAAAGCAAATGATTAAAAATATATATCAAGCAAATACTAACTAAAAGGAAACTAATATAAGCTAAAAGGGCTTTAACACTAAAATAAGCAAACAAAAAAAAGTATTTTTGAAATATAGTTTATGATAACTATATTGTGATAAAGATTTAATTTGCCAGTAAGGTATAATAGCCTCAATTATATAAGTAAAAATGCATTCAATGAAATAGACTCAGGCTATAATTAAGGAAAGATTAAAAAATATTTTACTTCTCTAAATTAGGAGTGACAGTGAAAGTCCGTCCACCCTCAACAAGCATTGGCTGAGATTGGAAGTGGGTCAAACCCCTCATCTAGCATTGGGAGAGGTTGGAAGTGGGTCCCGCCCCTCATCAAACATTGGGTGAGGGTGGAAGTTGATCCTACCCTCAAAGCCCATTGGTTGAGTTTGGAAGTAGGTCCCACATTCAACAAACATTGGGTGAGGTTGGAAGTGGCTCACACCCCTCAACTAGCATTGGGTGAGATTAGAAGTGGGAACAGCCCCTCAACAACCATTGGGTGAGGTTGGAAGTGGGTCCCACCCTTCAATAACCATTGAGGTGATGTTGGAAGAGTGTCCCGCCCCTCAACAACCATTGGGAGATAGAGGAAGTGGGTCCCATCACTCAACTACCATTGGGTGAGGGTGGAGGTGGGTCCCACCTATCAACAAACACTAGGTGAGGTTGGAATTAGATCCCACCCCTACTGCATCTTCAAATGACCATGCCACCCATGCAAGCACTACACTTACTGCCAAACCACATCCACATTCCCACTGCACGGAAATCGGTGCTAGCAGTGTTGCTGCATGGAGCTGTGCAATGAGCATGCTCCAAACATGTGGTGCTCTTCCCCAAACCCCAGTCTATTATGAGGAAAACATCAGAGAGTCCAAAAGGCGTCCTTCAAAACACAGGACCAGGACTGTGCCGCCCTCTCGGCCTAGGTTGGCCCTGGAAGCGGGGTGAGGGGGTGGTTGCTGAAAGACTTGGAAAAGACACACAAGAGAATGAAAGCTGGGTCTCGGTAGGATGCTGCTTCCTGAGAGACAGCGCCAAAGTGCACGAGCCCGGTCTTATTTTATTGCAGATGCCAGGAGGTAAAGTGAGAACTTGGTCAAGATGTTGACAGCCTTCTCAAGGGTTTCGATCCTCTTCAATTACATGCACCTGATCAAACTTTGTTTACTTGCAGCCTATATCACTCAGGCAAGTGGGGCCATGTGTTCAGACCATAGGTTCAAGCTTACAACTTCAGCTGTTGGCTATCATTGTGCTGGAAGGCTCTGCCCTCCAAGCTGGGACTTGCACGTGGCCAAGAGAGGACTGGGTCCTCTCATTAGTTCTAGTCTTAAACCTAGCCCCTCTCCACACAGCACCTTCAAGCTAGTCAAGTTCATTAAAAACAAGGACCACTAAGAGACACTGCACAGAAGAGGCTTACTGCAGTGTGGTGTTCTGGGTTAGATCCTCCAACAGAAAAGGGCTATTAGTGAAAGACAAGGGAAACACAAGTCTATAGTTCCGTTCAAGCACTGCACCAGCAGTCACTTGTTAGCTTTGACAGCCCCGGGTTATGGAAGCTGTGAACAACAGGAGAGACTAGCTCTGCAGACCTGTGGGCAGGCACCCTGTACTCACTACTCAATTGTGGGGTAAACTTAGAATAATTCCAAAGTAAAAAGTTTTCTATTGAAAAATAAATTAACAGCTCTGGCCAATAATGTTCAGTGGGAAGAACATCAGCCTAAAGGCATGTTTGTGGGTCCCACCCCTCATCTACCATTGGGTGAGGGTGGAAGTTGGTCCCGCTCCTCAACAACCATTTGCTGAGTTTGGAAGTGGATCAAACCACTCATCTACCATTGGGTGAGGTTGGTAATGTGTCCCGGCCCTCAACAACCATTGGGTGATGTCATAAGTGGGTCATGCCCCTAAACCAACATTGGGTGAGGTTTTAAATGGGTACCCACTGCTCATCAACCATTGGGTAAGGTTGGAAGTGGGTCACGCCCCTCAACAACCATTGGCTGACATTGGAAGTGGGTCAAATCTCTCATCTACCATTGAGTGAGGTTGGAAATGGTTTCTGCAAATCTCTTGGGTAGTTTCTTAATCACCTGATCATAGTCTTATTGTTTATGAAATAAAGGGAAGAGATCGTTCTCTAGCTCCCTTAGATAAAAAATGCTGTCTTTATCTTGCATGAAACTGGATGTGCTGGATAAATGAGCAGATATAAAGTCAGCTCACACTGGGCTGGTGCACAGTAAATCCTCAAAATAAAATCAATCCACTTTTTCCATTCCCTCCTTATTTGTTCTTTCTTATTTCCTTCTTAGCTCTTTTATTCCCTTTCTCTTCTTCCTTTAAATGTAAGATAGAAGATGTGGACTTGAGGATTTAGAGAAGAGAATGGGTGGGCAATTAAACATTATAGAGCAGACTGTTACTATAGTCTGCAGACTATTTACTTGATGGGAGTTTTAGCATATGCTACTTATATCCTAAGGGAAAACTGTACAAAATAGGTTTTTTTTTTAATGTTTTACCATCTAACAGAATGAATATTCTCATTAAGAAGTCAACAATCTGCTGAAACTGGTTTGGCTCAGTGGATAGAGCATCAGCCTGCGGACTGAAAGATCCCAGGTTCGATTCCTGTCGAGGGCATGTACCTTGGTTGCGGGCACATCCCCAGTAGGGGGTGTGCAAGAGGCAGCTGATGCATTGATTCTCTCCTATCGATGTTTCTAACTCTCTGTCCCTCTCTCTTCCTCTCTGTGAAAAATCAATAAAATATATATATTTTTAAAAATCATTACCAAAATTTTTTTAAAAAGAAGTCAACAATCTAATTAGTTTCATAGCTTTAACTTTTAAGAGTCAAATCCAGACATGTTCTCTAAAGCAGTGTTTCCCAAACTTTTGACTTATGTGTACCCCTTCTATAATTTTCATAATACTGAGTACCCCTCATCAAGGAAAAAAAGGATGTATTTTAATAACAATCAAAATATATATTTTTTTATTTTTTGGAACATACACAAAATAATAATAAACAAAATATAAAATTATTCATAATAAAATATTAATGAAAGTTATGTTATATTATAAATAACATTTATTTGCACACCGGACCATCTCACGCCTCACAAGACTGTCTTGACTTAACTCATGAGAATGTAGAATTAGGCACAGCTAAGCATGGTGCAGTACATATCCCCACCAAACTCCAGTGCAACTCGTACCCCCACCAAACTCTTCCCGTACTCCTGGGGGTACGCGTACCACACTTTGGGAAACACTGCTCTAAAGAATACCCTTGTACTTTGTATAGATGTGGTATATCAAATGTCCAAAGTGAGTATATCAACATAAAATATTAATCTAAAACTGGTAATTACCCTGTTTCCCCGAAAATAAGACAGTGTCTTATATTAATTTTTGCTCCCAAAGATGCCCTAGGTCTTATTTTCAGGGGATGTATTATGTTTCCATGAAGTAGGTCTTATTTTCGGAGGATGTCTTATTTTCGGGGAAACACGGGTAGTAGTTCTTATTCTCCATTGTGTGGCCTTTCTAATTAAGGATCAAACACTTTGTCTGCAGTTTGCCCTCCTTTTCATGAGCCATCTCATTCGTTAGCCTAAGAGAGTGTGCATTTAAATCGCATTTTTGTTCCCAACTTTTATCTGCTATGCTCTTTTAAAGTGAGATTTAAATCGACTTAGAAAACTGGAAAATATGTCTATCCTGAAGAAATACTCCTACCTAATTTAAGATGTTGAGCAAAAAAGCATAAGCAATGAATCTGTTTTTGTGTAGAAAGCAGTCATTTAAGTTTGATTGAAGTGGGTGACGGGTTCGCTTTGCTTTGAATGCTCTAAGGTCAGCAATCAGGATCGGAGAATGCGTATGAATATGAGGCAGCTGGATGTTTCCCATTCAGGGAGAACTTTAAAAGGCAATGCCACAGTTGTGTATAACAAAGTACAAGCAGCCTAACAGAAAAACAGTGAGTCTAATAGAGCTGAGATTAAAGAAGAGACATGGCCTGTTCTCCTGCACTGAATTAGGCTCCATTCGTAGGTACCTTCACAGTAATGTTTAATGACTGAGCAACAACCAAAAGCCCAATGCCATATGTTGTGTGAGGCGGCAAAGGAAAAAGTGTCTGTTAATTCTCTGAAGAGAAAAGGTATCCTGAGGAAACTGGAAGAAACTGTCTGGAGGAAAGGCAGAGAAGATCTCTGAAACAGAGAATTAATATATATATATATATATATATATATATATATATATATATATACACACACACACACACACACACACACACACACACATATAATGGGTGCAAGAAAAATAAATTGGTTTCTCTTACTTCCAGCAAAATATTTGGGTGATGGGAAGTCCTAGCTATGATTAAGCATACCAGGTCTTTCAGGAGTTGGGACATTTCAGAGGGACTCATGAAGGAGGAGAATCATCAAAGACAATTGGCAGCTCAAGATACAGCAAACCTACCTATGAAGACCTTGCATTGCCATAAAGCCAGGGTACGGGTGCATGAAGAAACTGAGACTTGACATTCCATACATTACAGTACTCAAAAGCTTAAGCTTGGGAGCCTGACTGCCTGGGTTCAAATCTCAACCCTTCCATTTACCAGCTATGAGGCCATGGGTGCCTTCCTCAATATCTTATAACTGTAACTACAGAAAGTTTGTTTCTTCAATATGACCTTTTCTCCTTTCCTTCCTTTTGATCCAAGCTCACTTTATCCAGTACCCTGACTCACCTGCCTCCTTCTCCCTTGCACGTCTGCTCTCTTAATCATTAAGTTCTCAGAACAATGAGGCTCTGATCAGCATCAAATGATCTTAGAAACAAAGCCTCCTCGGGTCTGTTGGCCACAGAGACAAAGTCTCAGTCGAACTACAGACAACATCTAGAAGTCAGTTGTGGTTCAGCACTAGAACCACCTCACCTGCCACATCCCTGTGGGACCAGATAAAGTGATACTATGGCTGATGTCAGGACCAGATGCAATGATCAACTACCCTAGTGCCAGCCAATCAGTAGAGACCACAACCCTGACCAAAAACTCTAAGTCCCTTAGTTCCCTATATAACCCATCCTCTAGAAGCCACTGGGGAGACAGGTCTTTGAGCCACAGCTCACCTATTATTCTGGCTGTGGTACCACTTCATCAACTAACAACCCTGACTTTCTCTGCTGCAAACTCCTGCTCCTGTCTTATTGGGCTTTGATGTGCACAGACAAATGGACCCCTTTAGTTCATTAACATTTCCTCTTGAAGAGTGCCTGGCACTGGTATGTACCAAGTATATGTTTACTATTATTAAATTACCAACAAACAAACATATTGTTTTATTATTTTTAAATATATTTTTATTGATTTTTTTACAGAGAGGGATAGAGAGTTAGAAACATTGACGAGAGAGAATCATGGATCAGCTGCCTCTTGCACACCCCCTTCCAGGGATATGCCTGCAACCAAGGTACATGCCCTTGACCAGAATCAAACTCAGGACCTTTCAGTCCGCAGGCCAATGCTCTATCCACTGAGCCAAACCGGTTTCTGTGTATTGTTTTATCTGATCGCCCCTAACCAGCCTGCCAGCCTGCTCACCCCCAACTGCTCCCTCCACCAGCCTTCTCGTCCCCAATTGCCCCCCCACCTTGCCAACCTGATCACCCCCAACTGCCCCCTGCCTGCCTGCTCATCCCCAACTGCCCCCCCACTGGCCTGATTACCCCTAACTGCCCTCCCCTCCTGGCCTAATTGCCCTTAACTGCCTCTGCCTCAGCCCAGCCACCATGGCTTTGTATGGTAGGACATCCTGAAGGTCTCTCAGAAGGTCTCCTAGGCCAATTATCATATTACCCTATTAGTATAGATAGCATAGATAGTGGCCTGGTGCACAGGTGGGGGCCAGCTGGTCTGCCCTGAAGTGGGTTCCAGAACAGGGTGGGAATCCCCTTGGGGGGTAGGGTTGGCCTGGGTGAGGAGCATGGGGCAGTTTGCAGGCCAGCAACACCCCCATTTGGGTGGGGTCCCCACTGGGGGTGGTACTGGCTTAGGCAAGGGGGCTGGGGCGGTTTGCAGGCTGGCCATGCCCCCATCATGGTGAGGGTTCCCACGGGAAGGGGGGGGCATGGCCAGCCTGGACGAGGGGCTGAGGGCCATTTGGGGGCAGTTTTCAGGCCAGCCAAGCCCCCAGCTTTGTCCAGAAGGTCTCTGGACGGTCTTCCAGTCTAATTAGCATATTACTCTTTTATTAATATAGATAAAATATGACCGCACTGCAAGAACTCTTATCTTATATTTTTGAACATTTCCAGGAAAGTCAAATAGGAGAAAGGAGAATATTCCAGGTTGTGTGTGGTACTTGAACTACCCTGGGAAATTTATGATTGTGAGTGGGTGGGTGAGGGGACTGGGGGATTGATCCCTGAGCAACAAATATAAATATGCCATTCTCTCTTTGCATGAAGTCATTGCTTTAAAAAATTTATACTTAAGCCGAAACCGGTTTGGCTCAGTGGCTAGAGCGTCAGCCTGTGGACTGAAAGGTCTCAGGATCGATTCCGGTCAGGGGCATGTACCTTGGTTGCAGGCACATCCCCAGTAGGAGGTATGCAAGAGGCAGCTGATCCATGATTCTCTCTCATCAATGTTTCTAACTGTTTATCCCTCTCTCTTCCTCTCTGTAAAAAATCAATGATATATATATTTAAAATTTATACTTAAGTATATTTTTCCTAGGAGAAGAACTTAAATTTCACCAGTTCTCAAAAGATTAGGTAGTCTAGCTTACTCATACAAAAGCATTTTTATAGAATATTTATCACACACCTACCTTTAGCAACTAGTTAAAAATAATTAATGTTACTCATAACTTTAAATATAGCTTGGTGTTCAGCTCAGCTCTGACCCTGCAGATGTCTGCTGGAATATTTACTGATGTGGGATTGTCAGTACAGTCAGAACTCAGTAAGTCTGTGCATGGAGACTGTCTTGTACTGGCTACCCCACAAGCATGTATACAACATCAGTCTATCTCTCTAAAGCCCAGGGCGAGAAATATCTTTACCCATGAGTTTACTACCATCTACAACTCATTCAACACTTTTTAATTTTAGTTAAGAGAAATCCTGCTTTTGCTTCAAATACAAATCTGGCAGGTAAATTGAGTTATGCTCTGGTTAATTCAATGCCAAAATTTCTATCCAGATATTATGTCACATTCTCTTATTTACATTTTCAGTTGCTCTTTCTTTTTAAATCCTCACCCAAGGATTTTTTAAAAATATATTTTATTTATTTTTTTTAACAGAGAGGAAAGGAGAGGGATAGAGTTAGAAACATTGATGAGAGAGAAACATTGATCAACTGCCTCCTGCACACCCCCCACTGGGGATGTGCCTGCAAACAAGGTACATGCCCTTGACTGGAATTGAACCTGGGACCATTCAGCCTGCAGGCCAATGCTCTATCCACTGAGCCAAACCAGTCAGGGCTGATTGATTTTTTTATTTTTTTATTTTTTATTTTTTAGAGAGGGGAGGGAGGGAGACAAGGAAGTGAGAGAGAAAGAGAGAAAGGGAGAGAGAGAGACATTGATGTGAGAGAGACACATCAGTTGGTTGCCTCCCACAAATGCCTGGACAAGAGCTGGGGATCAAACCTGCAACCCAGAATCTGTAAAATTGCTTAGAGCTTAGAGCACTAGTTAAGTATACAATTTTACCTATATGTTCCCAATAATTCTAGTTTAGCACTTCTTAGTTGGGATTCAGGAATCTGTATTTTAACCACTCCACCAGGTGATTCTCATCATGAGAGAAGTTTGGGAAACACTGCCCTAGGAAAACCATTTGTTATTTATCTTTTATTTATGATGACTTTCTGCTGCAACCTTTTGGAGCGAGAGTTCAGGATCTGAAGAAGGGGCCACCCACAAATGAAAACACTAGACAAGAAATATAAATTTAGAAGGCATGGAGAACCTCTCTCTGGTGGAGAAGCTCTCTGAAACCTTGGCCTTGTCAGCTTTTATTCACTTAAATACACATTTGCTCTCAGGAATGCATACAGGCATATCAAAGGTAAAGTTTGGTAGACAGTAAAAGGATTATCAAGTTAGGGAATTGCCTTCAGCCACTGACCCCACACCAGAAAATATTATGCTGATTTTTAGTCCTGCTGAATATGAAAGTTCATTGGCCTTCCAATAGGTCTTTTTGAATTAATGATGGCTACTGCTGGTTTTAGCCTCTAGCAACTTTCATCATATTAAAGTTTGTAATTCTTATGTAGATAAATAAGACAACTTTCTCCTTTATGATTTCTGAATTTAGAGTCTTTCTCAGGAAATCCCTTAAGACCCTAAATTATAAATAAAAAGTCTATTTTCTAAACATAATTCTATTACTTATTTGTAATTATTTGATTTCAAAAAAATTTGTGAGGGTGAAGTAGGGCAAATTTTTATTGTTTTTCTAAATTGTCAACTAATTGTCCTATGACTTTTAAATTGCCCATTCCTTCCTAATTTCCTCACAAGGTATGGCATTGCCTTTGTTACAATTAATTTCCCTAGGTAGCTGGATCTGATTTTGCACTCTCCTTGTCTGTGCAACCAAATTGTCTATTCCTGAACAAATAACTACATAGGTTTAGCTACTATAGATTTACGCTATCTATTTTTAACATGACTGAGCAAATATCATTTTCTAATCTTTGGACTCTTGTATCTTCAATTAAATTTAAACTAAACTGGTCAAGCTCCCAAATAGTTCTTTTAGGATTATATATGAGATTACATTAAGTTTACAGATTAATTTGGGAAGAACTGACATCTTTCAAATGTTAACTATTCTCTCCCGGGAACATGACATGCCCCTGCATTTATTGAGCTAGGTTTATATATCCTTTGGGAAGTGTTAAATTTTTTTTCATAATGGTCTCTGAATCTCTTGTTAGGTTTAATTCTCACTGTGTTTTGGTTTCTGTTGGTGCGGTGATTTGGAATTTTTTTCTATGATGTGTCCTAATTTTGTTATTGTCCTATATGCAAAATTTATTATGTTTAGTTGTCTCCCATTCTTCTTGGTTTCACTTCCCACAGTTTCAATGACCCGTGGTCCAAAAATATTAAACAAAATTCTAGAAGTAAACAATTTATAAAATTTAAATTGCACATCCTTCTGAGTAGCATGATGAAATCTCTCTGATGCATCCCTTTATCCAGCATCTCCATGCTGTGTGAGCTACGTGCCCATTAGTCACTTAGCAACCTGTTATCAGATCAACTGTTGAGATATCTTAGTGCTTGTATTCAAGTCTTCATTATTCACTGAATAGTGGCCCCAAAGCACAGGAGTAGTGATGCTGACAATTTGTACATGCCAAGGAGAAGCTGTAAAGGCTTGCTTTCTGAGAAGGTGAAAATTCTCTTTATTAATAAGCAAAGAAAGAAAAAAGTCATATGCTGAGCTTGCTAAGCTCTATGGTAAGAACAAATCTATCAGGAAAATTGTGAAAGAAAGAGAAACGCATGTTAGTTTTGCTATCACATCTCAAACTACAGAAGTTATAGGTAAAGTGTGTGATAAGTCCTTAGTTAAGATGGAGAAGGCATTAAATTTGTATGTGGAAGGTATGAGCAGAAAACATGTTCTGATTGAAGGCAACATGTTGCACCAGAAAGCACTGAGCCTAAATGAAGACTCCAGCAAGGGATCATAGGAAACAGATACATCAAGGCATTTACTGCAAGAAAGGGAGGGTTACACAGATTCAGAAACACATTTTTATATAAGTTTATGTAAAATTATATTTAAAATAGAAAATTAATGAAAGTATATTGGTATAATTGTTCAATTTTATTATTAATTATTAGTCTTTTACCCATACCTAATTTATAAATTAAACTTTGTCCTATGTTTGTATAAGAAAAAACAATATATATATATATGGTTTGGCACTATTCATGGTTTCAAGCATCCACTAAGGGTCTTAGAACACATTTCCCATAGATAAGGGGACTATTATACAAGCAACATTATTTATCTTAATGGTGTTTTCCATTGGGTCTTTTAGATTGTCCAGGTAGAGGATTATTTTGTGTACAAATGATAGTTTTATTCTTCTCTACCTAATGTGCACAAATGTGTGTGTCCTGTTTATATTAGTTTTTATAAAATTTTGAATAGGAATATTGAGAAGAGATACTATCATGCTTTTTCTGATTTCATAATGGTCATTCACAAATAAATAAGACATAATGTTCCAAAGCTTCAAGTTTCCTGTCACCTGTTTTATTCAGGGAACATTTGCATTCTATAGCTGCAAAAATAACCACAAAATATAATACTGTGCATAATCAACATATTTCAAATTATTTCTGTTGCTGTACATTGTTCCTCAGAATAGACACCAAGGCTAAAATATGGTGTTTTAAATAAATTTTTAAACTTACCAACTGAAATTATTATAATAATATAATTCTGACCGAAACCGGTTTGGCTCAGTGGTAGTCTGTGGACTGAAAGGTCCCGGGTTCAATTCCGGTTAAGGGCATGTACATTGATTGCGGGCACATCCCCGGTGGGGGGTGTGCAAGAGGCAGCTGGTCGATGTTTCTCTCTCATTGACGTTTCTAGCTCTATCTCTCTCCCTTCCTCTCTGTAAAATATCAATAAAATATATTTAAATATATATATATATATAATTCTGGCATAAACAACTGTTACGTTTTATTTCATATAATAATATTGTATATTACATTGGTAGATATATGTAACAGATATAGAAATATTAATCATAACAAAATTACTATGAAACCATATTCAACTTAGGAGCTTCTATGTTCTGAGATTTACATACACAAATTCATATTGTATGTAGTTGGCATTCTAGTTATTGTAGCTTATAAGATTCATCTGTGTTGTTGCATATTGTTGTGGTTTATTTATGTCTACTGCTGTTTAATATTTTATTATGTAAATATTCAACAATTTACTTTTTCATTTTAAAGACACTGGGTTGTTTCTAGTTTTTTGCATTACTGTTACTAATGCTTTAAATGTGACTGCACACATCTTTTGGCATGTATGTTCAATATTTTTTCTAGGACATGTCTAAGAAATAAAATTTATAGTGCATAGAAGTTATGAATGTAAAAA
The DNA here is from genome assembly GCA_963924515.1 of Vespertilio murinus. Classification (NCBI taxonomy): domain Eukaryota; kingdom Metazoa; phylum Chordata; class Mammalia; order Chiroptera; family Vespertilionidae; genus Vespertilio; species Vespertilio murinus. The sequence goes on along the minus strand of OZ004705.1, from coordinate 173,511,952 downwards.
ATTTCATAATATTTGGTAAAGTTTTACTGGAGACACCCTTTACACAGAGTCTTAAAGGAATAGTTGTTGATTGAACTAAATGCTTTTTCTAGAGGGAGGCAAGAGAGTGGAGAGAGAAAGTGTGGGCTCCTGGCTTTGGCTGTCAGGAAGAAAAGGATAGAGCAGTGGCCATAGGACATTCAGAAAGAGGAATGAATGGATTATAAACCGCTGGGAAGGAAGTGCGCTGAGGTGGAAATGTAAGAGATGTGAGTATATTGCTGGTCCTAGAGCACAGAAAGAGGGAGGAGATCCAGAGCACAGAACCCCAGTAAGTAAAGGGATGTTTTGGCTTCTGACGCTAGAAAAAGGGTACGATTCTCAGAAACAGAAAAGTTCACAGTTTGAGGGCGAAGAAGCCAAGAAACCTCATGCTTATGAGCTGAGGGTGGGTTCAGAGTTTCTAAGTGTCTGCTAATACGTGAAGCAGGCAGTCCCCGCAGCAGGTGCTTGGGTATCTAAACAGGGGGCTGCTAAGGGGTTGCCCCAGAGACAAAGCTGGACTGACAGTTCTAGCAGGTTGGGGCAGGAGGTGTCCCCAAAGAGAACTCTACCCAGGTACTTGAGATGGAAGATGCTAAGGATACTCACCTCTAAACCTGATCTTCTAAATTTCTGTAAAATCTGAACATTTCTCTCTATTCCACTGCTAAAACCTCATTCAAACTCCTGTCTCCCCTTCCACAGACAAGTGACAGCTAGAATGCCTGCTAGCTGTTCTCCGTCATCCACTTTTGACCCATCCTGCTGATTGTTCACCCTATAGCCAGATATTTTTATAAGTACAAATATGATTATGTGTCTTTTCACATAAAGTATGCAATGTTCTCACTTTTCTCTTAGAGTGAAGGAAGAAAATGAGCATGACATGCAAAGCTGTTCTCAACCTGACACCTTGCCTGTCTCCTTCCTCATTCAACCCTCACGCCTCCTCCCTCTCTGAGTTCCTGCCAAGTTGGTCTTTCTCAGGATCACAAAGTTTAACGAATTTTCTCCCAGCTCACATATTTTCTTTACCTGCTCTGCCCTAGGAAACCCTATGCAATATTCAGACTTAACCCAAAATTAATCTCTTGAAGGGATCCTTCAAAATACTTCTCCTATATGTTCTTTAATTCCCATTCAAGTCATAAGTTTACCACAGATTGTAATTATCAATGTTATTATTAATCAATGTCTGTCTCCTCAATTAGACTATGAGTTGTTGAGGGCAATGTTCAGGTATGTTTTTAGTCATCATTCCGTAAGAGCACAAACACAGTGGCTGGCACAGATAACCAGAAAGAGTTGTTTCATGTATGCATGCATGCATGGATGAATGAATGGGTAAATAAAGGAATGAATGTTAGCTCAGTGGCTTTGAGAGATGAGAATGGAAGACTGTAGTTTCTCCTTTAGCTCTTTCATGACTGTGTTTTAAAGATCAGACAAAACTCTGCAGCGGAAAATCTTTTTATATACTATTGTTTTATCACAGCTGTGGAGGAGATACAGATAGAAGTGTGTATATTGGGAAAAGGAATTAATTTAACCAAGATACAGAGATCTGGTAGGGGGTTGAGGCAAGGCTTGTGATGTACTCTCCCTTCTGAGTCTTTTTTCTCTGTTCTTTGGCACATGAAGGCAAAGGAATCTGATTGATGACTGCCTTGCTGCTCATATCCTGACAGCATAAAATGTTCCTTAGCAACATCAAAAGATGTAGGTTTTTTTTCCCAGCCACTGGCATACAAACTGAGAAAAATTTGAATTCCCAAGTGAAGTAGATTTTGGTGTAATAGACATCTGTTTATATAACAATTTATGTAATTAGAGTTGGGTAAAAGAACTTGGGAGCTAGTCTGACAGAATTCCCTTTAAAACTGTAGAACAATCACTTATATGGAAGTTCCAACTGTTTAGAAAAAGTCATCAAAACACCCCTCATTAAAGCCCTTTGAGTGAAGTATATAAAACAAGAGCCACAGAGTCTTAATATCAGAACATGTAAATTTCACTCTGCTTGATTTTCTGTGGCTTGCATTTTAATGTTAAAGTCCCAGTAAGATGGAGGAAGCCACTTAGAAGTTATGCCTCTAGCTATACAATCTGAGCAGTCAGGTGGCTAAAGATCTAGCTGAATATTTAATAACTGCTCTCAACCACTCTAGATACATGGTACAGTCATCCACCAGCAAGGACAGAGAGGGTTACTAACCAACCCCTGTCCTGGTTTACCCCAGGCACAGTAGCAGCTATTAGCTAGCCGGTAGACATAAAGGAAATGAAGAGAATACAGCTGTTTTGTTAGTTCTTGTGAATGCTATTTCAAATTTGCTAATGTAGACCTTTGGCTGCTGAGATCCACAACTTTCTATATTTTATCTAAATATCAAGCTCTCCCTTGCCTCCTACAGGCTCACGTTCTTACATTCCAAGGCTGAACAGAGTTCATAAATTTCAGTCTGGCATGGAAGAATATGACCTTAAACTATAATTGAGTCAAGTGTAGATATGGAAATTACTTGCTCATATGGTTTATCTTGCTCTCATGCTTTTAGTAGGTGTCCTCAACTCTAATTAGGCTTAGAAACACAGAAAGTGTCCATACCCACCCCTCCATCATTTTGTAAAATCAACAGAAGGGAAATAGGAGGAACAGTACCCTGGCTTTACTGAAAGCACTAATAGTATAGATTCTATACTATTGCCATGGTCGGCAAATTGCTGCTCGCAAGCCACATGTGCCTCTTTGGCCCCTTGAGTGTGGCTCTTGCACAAAATACCACAGCCTGAGCGAGCCTATTTTAAAGAAGTGGCATTAGAAGAAGTTTAAATTTTAAAAATTTGGCTCTCAAAATAAATTTCAATAGTTGTATTGTTAATATTTGGCTCTGTTGACTAATGAGTTTGCCGACCACTGGTATAAAATTATCACTTGCTGCTGTCAGATTTCTATGTGGCCCAATATCAGTGGGCCACTATTGATGACTGGCACTGGGGCAGATTTAATTTTCAGGAAATGTCAAGTAGGTTAGAAAAAAAAAAAATATATATATATATATACTTATTTGTAATTCTATAAGTAAGGGTGCTAGAGTAATTTGAATAGGTGCATCAAGCATTTAGAAGAGCCATATTTCTTTTTTCTATAATTTTCCTGAGCACCTGGAAAACTTTGTGGCATAGTCTTTTGTCATTTAGCTGAGTAGGAATGTAAGTAGAAAACTAAACCTTGTGTGCTGGAGTGACTTTTTTTAAAATAGATCTTTATTGTTCATATTATTACAAATGTTCCTCATTTTTTCCCTCCATTGCTCCCCTCCACCAGGTTCCCACCCCACCCTCTGCCCTTTCCCCACCTCCCATTGTCCTCATCCATAGGTGCACAGTTTATGTTCAGTCTCTTCCCTCACCCCACTCCCCTTTTCCCTGAGAATCGTCAGTCCACTCCCCTTCCATACCTCTGATTCTATTATATTCACCAGTTAATATTGTTCATCAGATTTTTTAATTCCCTTGGTTTTTAAATTCACTTGTTGATAGCCACGCATTTGTTGTTCATAATTTCCATCTTTGATTTCTTCCTTTTCCTAAAGGAATTCATATAATTTTGGTTTGGTGGTGAACTCCTTTAACTTTTTTTTATTTGTGAAGCTCTTTAACAGGCCTTCGATAATGAGTGATAGCTTTGCTGGGCAGAGTAATTTTGGCTATAGGTTCTTGTTATTCACCACCTTGAATTTTTCTTGCCATTCCCATCTAGCCTGATGGTTTCTGTTGAGAAATCAGCTGATAATTGTATGGGTGCTCCTTTACAGGTAACTACTTGCTTTTCTCTTGCTGCTTTTAATATTCTCTCTTTGTTTTTTGCTCTTTGAATTTTAATTATGATGTGTCTTGGTGTGGTCCTCTTTGGATTCCTTTTGTTTGGGGTTCTGTGCGCTTCCTGGACTTGTAAGTCTATTTCTTTCACCAGGTGGAGAAGTTTTCTGTCACTATTTCTTCCAATATGCTTTTGATATCTTGCTCTCTCTCTTCTTCTGGGACAACCATAATTCTGATGTTGGTTCGCTTGTAGTTGTCCCAGAGGTTTCTTACACTATCTTCAACTTTCTGGATTCTCTTGTCTTCTTGCTTCTGCAGAGGAGTGTCCTCTGGTTCTTTGTGTTCCAAATCTTTGACTTGATTCTTGCGATCTTCCGTTCTGTTTTTAGGACTCTGTATATATTTTTTTTTATTTCAGACAATGTATTCTTTATTTCTAGTTGATCCCTTTTCATATCCTCATAGGTCTCATTTATCAGCCTTTTCTAGGAAATTCTTGGAAAACCTTATAAGTGTGGTTTTGAACTCTATATCCAGTTGCTTGTTGTCCTCTATTTTTTTCATTTGTGATCTGTTACCTTTTTGTTGCTTCCCTGAGTTGGTAGGGTGGCTTTGTGTGCTAAGGTGTCCTATATGGTTCAGTGGGTCAGCCTCCCAGTTACCTGAGGCGGAGACTCTTGGTGCACCCCTTTTTGGACTGTGTGTACAGCCTTATTGCAGTTAAATCTTGATTGTTGTTGGTATCACTTGGAGGAACTAACCTCCAGGATAATTGGTTGTGAGGATCAGCTGTGTCTATGTAGGGAAACAGCCTTATTTGACTAGACTTGGAAAATTGCAAAAGCCTTTGTGCTCAGCTTGGATGGGGCAGAGTTTCAGGATGGAGCCTACAGCCTTGGCTTCCTGTCAGCCCCACCCTATGAGGTTCCTGAGTCTCAGTATTCCTCAGTGTCCTTGAGTACTCACAGCAAGCACCTCTGAGAGAAAGGTGCCCTTGAGTTTCGCCCACTACCAGACAGTCTAGTCTCTCCCCCAGTGATTCCGGAACTGGAGTTCAGTGCAGTTGGAAGTGGGGTTGGAAGTAGAGTTCAGAGCAGTCTGGAGCTTTTGTCTCCTTCCCTCTAGGGCAATCCAGCGGCACAGTCAACAGTCCCTTCTCTACGCACATTGCACGCCTCCAGAGCTCTGCCTTTTGCCACGCCCCTGAGTTTCCACTTTACAGCCCAGATTCCCACAGTATGAGCCTGGGTCCCCAGAATCTCGCCCCACACTGGGGTTCAGTGCAATCAGAACTGGGATTCAGCACAGTCCAGAGCTTTTCTCTCCTTCCTGCTAGGGAATGCCAGCCAGGCACCCTCCTCTCTGACTCCGTCCTCTCCGCACATGCACACTGTGTCTCCATACCTTCGGCTTTCACAACTCCTCTGATTTTCCTTCTGGTTTTTCTTTCCTTCTAGTTGTAGAATTTCCAGTCAGTCAACTTTCCTGTAGTTCTGGATAATGTCCATTTTGTATTTTAGTTGCATTTTTTGAAATTGTTGTGCAAGGCTTCAGTTAGGCATTTACCTATGCTGCCATCTTGGTTTCTTCCCCCTGGAGTGAATTTAGAAGGGCCATATTTCTTATGAGGCAGTATTCAATCATGTGTATGGCATCTGTAATAATAAAAACTAACATTTTCTGAATACTCATAATGTATTTGTCACTTAACTGATGAAAAGATTCAGACTACTGTTACTACTACTGAGGTATTATAGTAACCGCAAAAGTCCTAATATTCAAATGAGTTTTGAACAAAACTAATACACAGAAAAAGCTTTGACAATTAATTCCTTTATATTCCAATTATGCATCTGGAAATATTCCCAGGGATGTCATAAAAGGTTGTGGAATACACAACTTTTATAACCCTGAATTTCTTGACAATAGCCTTCAATTATTTCTATAATCTTATCCTTTTTGTTGTCTCAATTAATTATTCTATTCCCTAAATCTTTCCTGTCTGTAGTATTTTGTGGCCATGTGGTAGAACTCAGTACTATTGCCTCTGGTCCCATTGGTATATAAAATTGAGGTAACTGGTAGACCCATCTGTCCCGAGCACAAACTGAACTTCACTCCAGAAACTTGTGTAATAACTTCCCATGTCACTGCAATTATTTAGAGAATGACTATTAGTACATAGTGGGTAGTGGGGGACAGGGGGAAGAGTGTGCAGAAGATTTGTTTTATTGGGTATGAATGCATCTATATGATGCTTATGTAAGTTTTCTTCTCTGTATGAATTTAGACCAGACATTATCTATCTCCTATCTTCTGGAGATATAATAAGATTAGTGAAATCTCTCAATTGTTTGTTTCTTAGTTTTTTTGTTTTGCTTTGTTTTGTTAAGAATATTTTCCCATTGATTTTAGAGAGTAGACAGGAGAGAGAGAGAAACATCCATTGGGCCTGCAACTGAGGTACATGCCCTTGACTGGAATCGAACCTGAGACCCTCCACGGGCCAATTTTCTACCCACGAAGCCAAACCGGCTAGGCGCAGGGGTGGGCAAACTTTTTGACTCGAGGGCCACAATGGGTTCTTAAACTAGACTGGAGGGCGGGAACAAAAGCAACCTGACCATGCTGGCACTCTCATTTTGGGCTGCTGGTGAAGGAGCGGAGGGGAGAGCAAGAACAGCTGAACGGGCTGGATTCGGCCTGAGGGCCCTAGTTTGCCCATGGCTGGGCTAGGGCATATTTTAGTTTTTTTAAGTAATCTGAATTCCAAGATCAAGGTCTTAAAGAGAATAGGAAGAGGTAGAAGTAATAGTTGTTGTTATTCTTATTTTAGATATGTGAAGGCATGGGCTAAAAGAGTTTAAATACTTGTCCAAGATTTTAGAGCCAGATGGAAGAAAAAGTCTGGAATTGAATCCTGAAACGCTGAACTCTAAAGCTTTTGTCCTTGAATAGTAGGAGAAAGAGGAAGATGTCATCTTACTGAGTACTGAGGGAGAACCCTCAAGCAAGACAAAGGCATGAATGCAGGTACAGGTAGAGTTTGAAACTAGTATAAAGCACCTAGCTAAGCCTTCGGGAACTAGTGAAAGGAAAGGCAGTAGTGAATTAAGGTTATTCAGGGGAAACCCTTTGGAATAAGTAAGTGTCCAGCAGGACAAAGGTGGCCATGAGAGAGAAAGGGGGTTCCTCTGATGTCTGAGCATCTTGCCCAGAGTTGCCAGTCGAGCTGAGCACAGCTAAGCCTCTTACCTCCCATGGCTGCCATCTGCCGTACAGCTCCAGCCAAGGCCAAACTCAGCCTGCATCCTTTTCAGACTTTTGTTTTTACAAAGTCATCCTGAGGTGAGCCACAGAAAAATGTCCTCTAAATGACTGCACAGCCCACGTAAATTGCTTTCCTGAAGAAGAGATGACAGCTGAGGAAGTCGCTTAAGGAAGGACGTACACAGTTGCTCACCTGTGCTCTCTTCCTACATCCCCAAGCAGCGCATGTTATCCACCCTCTCCCCACCATCTGGAAGGAAGAGGGGAGGGGTGGCAGCCTTATTTTTAGAGTTGTCACAGTGCCAGCCTTAATGAAGCTGTTTTTATTAGCCACTCTCGGGAAAGCACCTTGAAAAGGAACAGTGACCATCTCCTGTCATGTATGTAGCACTTAGCAGATGGGAAGTGCTTAATAAAAGTCAACACACCCCACATAAACCATGGCTATTAATATATGTTTGATACAAATTGGATGTGCAAATCAATAAGAAAATTAACATCTTGGGACTTTCAGGCTTTTATTGAATAATCATTATATTAAATTAACAATGATTTTAATGGAGATTCATGGTAATATTCATTACAAAATATTCATTAAAATGATTGTGAATGCACAATTAGTTTGTGGAGCACTGGTGCTAAATGAAAGGACAATTAATTTTAGCTTTAGCTTTGCCACATCCCATTTAAATGTTTTTGTAATGATGCTCTCAGAACCATGATACCACATAATTTATAAATTAAAAACCCTAATCTGCAGACTATCATCTGTGCTTTCTATTAAAAGTATTAAATAAATCTTGGTATCAAAATTATACAAAAGAGTGAGTAGAGGAAAACTTTCACATAGGAGAGTTTTTTTCTGATCCACTTATTAGTTGCTTTTGTCATTTTTATTTTGAAATAATTTTACATTTAAAGAAATTTGCAAGAATCATACAAGAATATCCCTGTATAGCTTGCACCCAGATTCTCCAACTGTTAACATTTTACAATATGTACTTTATCTCACATATAATATTTATGTGTCTGTATGTATAAATATATACATACAGTAATATACACATACATATTATATATGTACAAATTATTGTTTTTCTAACCCATATAAGTCAGTTACAGCAGTGATTTTCCCTTACCCCTTACATAACCACTATCATTACCAAAATCAGGATAGTAACACAATATCATTTAGTACTATTATTGAGTCTTCAGACTTAAGTTATAGTTCATCAGTTGTCACAATTACTTTTGTAAAGCAGAAGAAACTAATTACTACCTTTTGTAAAGCAGAAGAAACTAATTACTACCTTCATTTTATAAAAATTAAGTCTTATTATCCCTACCTTTATTTTATAAATATTAAGTTGCATGTTATATCTAACTATCTAAAACTAATGTACAGATTATTGTAAAGTGGATTCAACCAGGTATCATTGTAGGACAATATATGTGATTGAAAGATTAATCGATTTGTTTTATTTCCTTAATAAATTTCTTTGTGATTATCTCCTTAATAAAAACCACAAAACATGTCATAACTGAGTCCCTTCCCCATTTATATATATGATTGTAATAAATGACTGGATAAAAATGTGATAAAATTTAATACTGTTACGTTAAACATTTTAAATTTTTTTTTGTTTCAATTTTTTTTATTAAGGTATTATATGTGTACATATCTTACCATTGCCCCCCCCTCCCATTCATGCCCTCCCTCCCCAGAGTTCTGTGTTCATTGGTTGTACTTGTATTCATGCATACCAGTCCTTCGGTTGTTCTCTTATCTCCCCCCAGGTCTCCTTCCCCTCCCTGCTGTCATTTGACAATCTGCTTGTTTTATGGTGACTCTCTCAGGATCACATGAATAGAATCCGTTCCTCATTTGGCAGTCTGCTTGTTTTATGGTGACTATCTCAGGACCACAGGAATAGAGTCTGCTTCTCCTCTGGTTCTCATCGCCCCTCCCCCTGGGTCCCACTGCTTCCCCTGGAACACACGGCTCACCCAGGGCACAGAGCCCCGTGGGACACACGGCTCACCCGGGGCACATGGCCCCCTGGGACACACTGCTCACCCGGGGCACACAAACATTATTAATTTTTTCCAGTTTTTCAAACACTGGATTTTAGTTGATCTGAATACACACATGCCCATATACATGAATGAAAATAATTTTCATTTATAACTATAATGCACAAATATCTTATATGTAATTTCTCATATTGAAGTTTGTATTTAATAAAAATATGCATTGTTTTCACTGTCCTTAGTATCATATAAAACTGAACATTTAAGTATACTTACACTAACCAAATTTTACTCATATTTGACTTATATAATTGGCATTCTACATTGGATTTTATTATGGAGTAAGAAGAGTCATACAGTTAAGAATGAGAAGCATGGCTCGGCCGGTGTGGTTCAGTGGTTGAGATAAACCCATGAACCAGGATGTCAAGGAATATATATATTCCTTTCTATTGATTTCAGAGAGGAAGGGAGAGGGAGAGAGAGGTAGAAAAACCCATGATGAGAGAGAATCATGGATCAACTGCCTCCAGTACGTCCCACGCTGGGGCTCTAGCCTATAACCAGGCATGGGCTTGACCGGAATTGAGCCTGGGACCCTTAATTCCACAGGTTAACGTTCTATTCATTAAGCCAAACTGATGAGGATGTCAAGGTTTTGATTCCCAGTCAGGGCACATGTCTGGGTTGCAGGCTTGATCCCCAGTGTGGGGTATGCAGGAGGCAGCCGATCAATGATTCTCTCTCATCATTGATGTTTCTATCTCTCACACCCTCTTCCTTTCTCTCTGAAAACAATAAAAATGTACTTTAAAAAATAAAATAAAAACGAATGGGAAGCATGGACCAGAATACTGAGCTTCAGTCATAGCAGAATAGTGTACATGGGCGTCAGTGGCTGGCTCTTGCCATTTTTAACTTCCCACATTGTTCTCCAAAAAATTCCAAATTACATGTAGTTTCCCAGGGCATTATGCTGTTTCCTCTTCTTAGAGCAATAATCTTCTTTCCCACCCCACTTTACCCCCAAAATTCCTCTGTGTTCAGGTACCTTCCTGTATACAATACATGCAGAATTTGTATGTATAAACTTTCCCCTACTTCCTTCCTTTAAGTTTCTTAGGTTCATCTTTGTGGTTTAAATGTAGCTTTGAGCTGGCCTATAGTACTCTCTCAATATGTTTTGGTGTTTTGTTTTTTTTAATCCTTCACCCGAGGGTATTTTTTCACTGATTTTTAGAAAGAGTGGAAGAGAGAGGGAAAGATAGAGAGAAATATCAGTGTGAGAGAAACACATAAATTGATTGCCTTCTACACAAGCCCCAATCAGGTCCCTGGCCAGGGAGGAGCCTGCAACTAAGATATGTGCCCTTGACCAGAACTGAACCCAGGACTCTTCAGTCTGCAGGCCGACACTCTATATACTGAGCCAAACCAGCTAGGGCACTCAATGTGTATTTTTGAGATGCTGGGATGCACATTGACTTATTCAGTCATTCAATAAAAATTAGTGAACACAGTATATTCCAGGCACTGTTAAAAGCTCTGTAAACTTGAAGTTGAATAAGGCAAGTCCATTATCCTGAAGAAGTACTTAGCACAAGATGGCTACAATCCTAGGCCTTAGCCATCCTCTATATAAATTATTTTCATGATGTACAGCAAGTATTTCATATCTAAAACCTTCTCATTCCAATAAGATGTCACAGTGTCCCCTAAACTAACAAAAGTAGAAAAGTAAATAACAGGTATTCAGAGTAAGTTCAGCACAGAAATTACAGAGAACCTACCTATCTATCTGTCTATCAACTATCTACCTACCTACCTACCTACCTACCTACCTACCTATTTAAAGAGAGAGACAGAGAGAGAGAAAGAACCTCTATATGACTCTATTAGAAAAAAGGTGTAGTCAGAGAAGACAAAATAGGCAATTGACTTTGGATCCCAAGGTCTGAATTTCAGATAGTCTTATGCCCCCAGGTGAAGAAGTAAAAAGTTTGCCTCAGGCATGTGGCTGTGTATACCTATATAAGGAAACACTGTGCTTGGAGGGTTCCCAGGGAGCATCTCATATTATTACAAATAGAATTGCCCAAATGTGACTTTCCCAAAGAACTTAATTATTTTCAAACAACCCATTGTCACATGCAGAAGACCTTCAAATGGCATAAAGTAAGAACTACCTAAATGGCAAACGACAAATTATTTATGTCATTGTAAAAAACAAAAAACAAAAAACCTAATTTATATGATTGGTAGGCAATATATTAATTTGTGGACGTGAGACAATGAAGCACTAAGTAAATGTGTTTTATCCCCAGGAGGAAGGCAGGCACTTAAAGATGCCCTTTAAAAAAATTCAGGTCCCAGACATTCCTCCAAAGAGGACATATAGGTGACCAATAAACATGTTTATGGTCACTAATTATCAGAGAAATATAAATTAAAATCACAGTGAGATATCACCTCACACCTATCAGAATGGCTATCATCAATAAATTCATAAACAACAAGTGTCAAGGATGTGGAGAAAAGGGAACCCTCTTGCACTGTTGGTGGGAATGCAAATTAGTGCAGCCACTGTGGAAAACAGTATGGCATTTCCTTAAAAAATTAAATATAGAACTGCCTAATGACCCAGCAATTCCACTTGTAGGTATAAATATCCAAAGAAATCAAAAAACTAATTGGAAAAGATATAGCCACCCCTATGTTCATTGCAGTGTTATATACAATAGCCAATATATGGAAACAATCCAGGTTTCCATCAATAGATAATTGTATAAAAAAACTATGGTACATATATACAATGGAATATTACTTTGCCATAAAAAAGAATGAAATCTTACTATTTGAGACAGTATAGATGGACTTAGAGGATATTAATGCTAAGTAAAATAAGTTAGAGAAAGACAAATACCATTTGATTCCAATTATTTGTGAAAACTAAAAAACAAAATAAATGGACAAACAAAATAGAAACAGATTCATAGATACAGAGAACAAACTGAGGGCTGCCAAAGGGGAGAATCTGGATGACAAAAATTAGGTCTTATAGGGTAATGGTGAATTGTCATAAGCTCAGTTAGGTGGTATCTCCAATAGTATCATGTTCTATACTACCATGGTTAGACCTCTATCTCTGGATCTACAAGACACATAAAATAAAACTCTGAACACCTAATTTAGAGAAAAAGTCATATTAGTCTTTAGTAAGAAGATCCTTAAGGCCACCCAGTTGATAAACCACTGAAAAGATATGCCTCCTGTTATCATATAAACAGGAAGCTCTTAAACCATTACAGTAACTCAATGTTTCTCCAAAGTCTTGAAGAACTTGATAAATTGCCAGAAACTCACAACTTCTAGAGAGTTACCTAAGCATGAAGGTTACAGTTCTACATATAATGAACCATATATTATTTTTTCAATATCCCAGTAACATTCATTTGAAGTTTTGTGTGTGTGTTTTTTCCCCTTAAGATAAAGATCAGTGTCTGTGTTCTCAGCAAGAAAACATCGGCTGATTCCAGAGAAGTGAAGAAATGTATTTTTTATTGGGGTGATTTATTTTTGGCACCTTAATTTTTATCTTTCATCCCAAAATAGACCCATCTTGTCATTTAATAACATCCTACTGTTCAAGCTGCTCAACCAATTCTGAGAAAAGGGCTAACCCATTTCAGCATCAGCAGCAAGATGGACACTCTGGTGGAGCAGATGTGCCCTCTTCTCTGTAATTACTTTCAGCTCTTGCTTTGCCCTTTACTGTCTGTTTGAAATCTAACCTTAATGGAATCAGAATGGCATTTACCCAGGGATCAGATCCAGATTGTGTGAAACTCACAAAAATAAAGGTTATGACATAGTAAGTCCCTAATCGCGTTTTGTGACTGGAATTGGCTAACAGTTATCTCTGAATAGAAGATATTAAGAATGCCACATATCTACCTGAGGTGAGAGAAATGAGTCATTCCTCTTCTTGTTTTGCCCCCTTGTCATCAACCACTGTATTAGCTTATGCTATGATCCCAGAGTAAGAATCCAGAATTCCAACATAGTATAGCATAGAGAATGGCCCATGCTATTGAAACATAAGTGATGTAACTATAAGATGCCAACCAGACATCCAGAAGTAAGACTAAACTGGCAGCTGAAAAGTCAGGGCTGGATGGTGGGAGAAAGATTAAGGGCTGAGCCGAAACTGGTTTGGCTCAGTGGATAGAGAATTGGCCTGCAGACTGAAAGGTCCCAGGTTCGATTTCAGTCAAGGGCATGTACCTTGGTTGCGAGCATATCCCCAGAAGGGGGTGTGCAAGAGGCAGCTGATTGATGATTCTCTCTCATCAATGTTTCTGGCTCTCTATCCCTCTCTCTTCCTCTCTGTAAAAAATCAACTATATATATATATATATATATATATATATATATATATATATATATATAAATTAATATAATATATAAATATTTAATATATATAAATATATAATATATAATATTTAATATAATATATAAATTAATATATATATATTTAAAAAAGATTAAGGGCTGAGTGTCCAAACATGGAAAATTTGAGATAAAAAAATACTCCAAATCTTCCACACGCTTCTACCAGAGGCAAACTTGGACAGGAGCTGAATGCTCATGTTTCTTTTAACAGTAGTTAGATTTGCTTACTCAAGTACCTTACAAATGTCAGAACATTTTAATAGTTGGCTCCTGAATTTCTCTTAGAAGGATCTACTAGGGCTCTGTTTTTTGCATGTCTTCCTGGCTCAGAGAAGAGAGAAAGTTTCTCTGTGTGATCCACATGGAGCTTTGACTCCTGGAAGTGAATGGCAGTGAGAAGGGATAAGGGGAAGTGAGAAATAGCCACATGAAGAGAGAGTCAGACACAATGAAACACAACAGAGAAACAGAGTAAGAACTGACTATTCCTTCTAAGGACTGTTGAAATTGCTGATCTAATCCCCTCTCCACTTCACTCTTCTCCCTACCAATTCTCCATAAAGTCATTAAATTATTATTTTTAACTGTATTTTACCTTTTTAAGTTATTTATTTATTTATTTATTTATTTATTTATTTATTTATTTATTTATTTTGAAGAAGCCTTAGAATGAAGAGAGGTCCTCATCCGAAGTAGCTGAGTGCAGGGTAAAGGCAGCTAAATAGCACACAGAAGAGGGGAATCAAGTGAACCCAGAATGTGAATCCCAGGATACCACAGAGGTTTGCAAAAAGCCATGGGACTTTCACAGACTGAGACACTAGCAAAGCTTTAAGCCACTTTTCCCTAGTTATTGAGATACATGCACCTCAGATTGACACCTAGGTAATGAAGCCATCATATTCAATCATCATATCTCTATGAAGAAGGTTCTATTGCTAGCTCCCTTCTGAAACTGAGAAAATTTAGACCCAGAATCATTCCCAGTATCACACATCTAAATTGCTGAGCTGAATTACAATACCAATTCTAACTACTCTGGACATTATCTCAATCGGTATAATATAATCTTTTTATTCAAATTGTGAGATTGAATCCTAGCATAGCCAAATTCTACCCATCCTTTAAGATTAGCTTCCCTTCTCCAAACTACATTAACCTCTCCACGTCTGAAATTCCACATCTCTTACTCTTTAAAATTCCTTGCCTCCAGTACATAAACATTTCAGATATCTTACACAACAAAGCAGCTTCTTTAACTATGTCATCCTAATTCATTTGTTTCATAATCAAATGTCTTGCAATGCCATCTGTATTTCCTCTCCACTCTCCCTCTCCCTCTCACATTTCAGCCTGCTGCATCTGCCTGCTGTCTCCACCCGGGTAAGTGATGACCTCTGGATCCCCACACTCAGTAGACATCTCCAGCCTTCACCTCATTAGCTTCTCTGGAACATTTCCTCTACATCAACAAATGGAATATATTATCACAAATAGAATTTCGAGAGCAAGCAAACTGCAGGCTTTTCATGTTTATTACTATAGCATTGTTTTACTTGCTTCATCATTATTAAGTTTCAGGTTACTTTGTGCCTGATAGGGAACTGTACGAAGCAGGCACTGGGATCCGTAGAAGAAAACAGTGAAAAAGAACTATAGCAAGAGCAAGTGTGTGGCCTAGAGGCAGGCAGATCTGAGCCTGAATCTTAACTCTGCCTCCAACTCGCCACTGGGATTATTGTATGTCAGTTGCTCAACCTTTTTGAGCCTAAATCCTTTCATCTAATAAATGGAGAGGATTATATCTCCCATAAAGGGCTCTTGTGAAGAGCAAATGAGATCACACCTAATAAAGGGCTTGACATAGTTGACAATTAATGAAGGATATCTTTTCTCCCAAGGAGTTTGCAATTCACTGAGACATAGAAATTTACATAATTTATCAGAGTAAAATGCTATAAATATTATTAAGCACACCTTATCTGCTGTTTGACACTAACATTGACCAATTCACCTGCATAACCATAAATAAACATGCTCTGATAACTCTGTTATAAAGTTTAATTAATATACTTTCCCTTGACCTCACACCCCACCAGTTAATTGCTTATTTCTCTCTCCCCTTCATAGCAAAACTTATGCTGCCTCCACCTCCTTTTTAATTTTCAACCTACTCTGGTCTGACCCATGTCCTTCCCACTGCAATGACTAGTTGCTGACATATTGGCCACACTTCTCTGGCTGTAACCTGTCCCCTCCTCCTCTGCCAGGGCCCAGAGCAGGCCCTCATCTTCCCTCCCTTCATTCTCCCTTTTAGATGATAGCATCTAACCCAGGGGTGGGCAAACTTTTTGACTCGAGGGCCACAATGGGTTCTTAAACTGGACTCAGAAGAGGAGCTGCGGCCGTGTTTCCCGACATTGCCATGTTAACATTGCTGCTGGTGAAGGAGCAGAGGAGAGAGCAAGAGAACCCTCCGCTCTTTCGGCTCCGCAGGCCGGATAGAACAGCCCAACCGGCCGAATCCGGCCCATGGACTGTAATTTGCCCACGGCTGATGTACCCCCTTAATTTTAGATCCAATTCTTTTCTGATGACTCCCTGGTTTAAGTCTTCAGTCCTAATCTCCCTCTTAGGACCAAACAGGTACATTCAACTGCTGATTGGACATGACAACATTGATTGACTTCCACCAAGTTTTCTCCATAACACAAACCAAACATAAATTACTGCTTCAGTTCTTATTCTTCCTTGTCTTGTAAACATCGCCTTTGATTGCTGCTGTCCATTCAGCCCCTGTTTCTGATCAATTATCAAGTCCAATTGACTCTACCTCTTTGTTCATTTCCCTCTGTCTCCATTATAACCACCATTGCCCAAGCCATCTTGCACCTTCGAATTTGCCTCACTACTCTCTCTATAAAATCTCCACAACTCTTCTAGCCTTCACAAAGTGGTTAAAGTGATGTGTCTATGTGGGTTCATCAATTATAACAAATGCACCACTCTGGTGCAGGATGCTGATAAGGCATGTGTGGACGCAGAGGTATATGAGAAATGTGCACCTTCCACTCAATTTTGCTGTAAACTTCAAACTGCCCTGAAATGTAAAGACTTTTAAAATATTAACCATAATATTCTTTATGGTTTCATTTATCTATGTCTATAACCCACTAGGAAATGTAATGAGAATCTGCTGAATGATGAGAGCAGTGGTAATGTTGGAGGAATTTTACTCACAATCTTTGTGTTCTTGCAATAAGAGCACAGTTCAGGCTTCCGGGGAACCTTCTCCAGCTCTCCAGGAATCACTCCAAAATGGTATCTTTAGGAAACTTATTTACCTTAAGGAAGAGTAAGAGGGCTATTCATCTGAAACATTTTCCTCTATATCAATGAGAAGTCTAAGAACAATGAGATTATTTTATATCTTCCCAAATGCTAAAGAAAACCATACCCGTCTAACAGGAAAAGTAGCTGGGGCAGCTAAAAGGGGTGGGAGGAATTAATAGAGAATCAAAAGCAGTCATTTCTGCAAAAACATACTCAAAGCAAACCAGGTACACACAGCCCTTTCTAAGTTACCCACTCCTTGGGAGGTCTCACATTCTGTTTCCAGGTGCACCTGCACAGGGGAAGTTCCTGTCAACAGAAGCCTAGAGGCCAGGCCCTCTTCTTCTGCAGGACACGCCTGGGGAAGGAACCAGTGCTCTGGCTTTCCTCCCTAACTGCCCAGGCGCTGAAGGTTTTAACAATCTAGGTACACAATTCTGATTTGCTCTGTTCTGAGAGAGATGGTACTTCATTTGTGATAGCGAGAATTCTAAAAACCTAAATCCCTCCTATCAAGTCCCTTGGTGAAATTTCTGCATTGAAATCTGAGATGGGGAGGTGCAAAATTACAGGTTCCATGCCTCTAAATCAGTTTCCTAAAGCTTTCTCCAACTCAGTACAAAGGTTTCACCACTCCTCTAGGTCCTGTGTCCTGTGTCCTGTGGGTGGTCACTGGCAATGGTGAAAATATGTTGTACTTTCTAACAGAGCAGGCAAGTGATAGTGCATCATCATTGGCATTCACAGAACAAATTTAGCATGTGTCACTCTCTATCTCTTGGCCTCTTCTCCCAAATAAATTTTCAAATTGAAGATAGAAACCACAGAAGGAATAGATTAATCTGTCTGGTGCCCTCTCCCAACCACCACCCTTGGATCCTGAGATACACAGCACTGAGCAGGTCAAACAAGCTCCAGAGAGTCCATCTGTAACACGGGCATTACCATTGCTTTACAATGGACAAGGGTAAAGTGGTTTTACTAAATTTTCACAACCCTAAAACAAAGTGAATTCAATTCAAGGTGATGCTTACTGTCCACAAAAACCTTTTTCTAGGAGAGTATTCCCTCCCCCCCAACATTCTATGCACGTTAGAATCACCCAGGGAACTATTTTTAGAAATACACAAAGGTTATGATTTAACTGGTCTGAAGTGGGATGGTCCTAATGACCTGACACAACTAAAAACCACCAGTCTAAGTGGATAAGTAGGAACTTTCAATTTCATAAAGACCCAGTGAAGGCTCCTAGCATTTCAGCAATGATCTTTGTAGCTAACAGCTTCCAAATAAAGAACAATAGAGTAAATGAAGAAATACAGCCCAATTAACACTGACAATCAATAAGGTTAGAAAGATCTATCCTATTGTTAATTCTTAATCATGACTGTGTCATTGTACAATTACTTTTTGCAAGTGAAATTGAGTGAAAATGCTCTGTCGTGAGTAGAGCATTGGCTTTGCTTGGTAACTTCAATTCCCTTTGGGAGTTTACCTTTTCCCAACTGAGTTTCATAGGAGTGAAACTCCTTGAGTTATCCCTCTGCCTGAAGACCCACTTTGATGTATTTAAGGCAGAGGGAAAATCCTTTTAAACAAATTTCAAAGCTATGCCAAAAGCAGTTTAAATGGTAGAAAAATATTGTCATAAAATTGCTAATGTCAGTAATGTTTTAAAATCTCACAGTGCACATTGAACAGTTGAAAGTACTGTTCAGTTTGTGTTTTGTGATGCTTTGAACCTATTGGTTTTTCATCTTAATTCCCCTGAGTCTTGGGAGGGCCTATGCTGTTGTTTTTGCCATTTTTACACCCAGTTCTTGAGTTCTTTGCTAATATATAAAGTTTGGTTGCCCACACACACTCATATCTCTATGTTCACCCACTCACATGCAAACCCACTGGGCTGCCCACTCATGATGCAAATGCCATTGGCAGTTATTTCACCCTCCCCTGGTGGTGGGGAAGGATTTATGGAGTCATTCACACTGAGCCATCTTATCCTTAGAACTGTGGAAATAACCAACCACATGAGGAAAGCAAAGGATATTTATTCTGAACTTGCTATAGCAAGGGAGTCAGCCATCACCACTTGTGCTGTGGTAGATTCAAATTCAGGAATAGGAGTGGGGGTGGTTTATAGTGCAAAGAAGGGAAGGTTTCCTGTGTGCCCTGAATGGAGGCTGCTGGTCCAAGGGAAGTTGTAGGTAGGCTAACTAGAAGTGCTCTATGATTGCTGATCCTAAGTTGCACATAGGAGCAAAAATTAGTGAGACTGTCTGTTATTAATCAGGCCCCGGGCATTTGGGGCCAATTGCTGCAGAAGTTACTGCTTAGGTTCCTGGACTGCTTACTGCAGACAAGGGGTTGGTTTCCTGGGCAAGTTGTTGCAGGTTGCAGGTCAAAGTTTATTTTTATATATGTTCTGGCCATTGTTCATTTTTATATTCAGTCTCTCTAAACCAAGGGTTATGGGGGCTATTCCATCCTTTGCTTCCCAGCCTGTCTCATATCCTAACTGCAGTGATGAGCCACAAAGACACAGATAATTTTACTCATTAGCTTAACTTATTTTTTCTTTTCTTCTTCAATTGTTTTATTGATTAAGGTATTACATATGTGTCCATATCTCTCTATTGCCCCTCCACTCCCATATATGCCCTCACCCCTCAGTGTCTTACATTCATTGATTATGCTTATATGGATGCATACAAGTCCTTTGGTTGATCTCTTACCCCCCTCCCAGCCCCCAGCCTTCCTATTGTAATTTGGCAGACTGTTTGATGCTTCTCTGCCTCTGTATCTATCTTTATTTATCAGGTTGTAATGTTCCTTATTATACATAAATGAGTGCAATCATGTGGTATTTTTCTTTCACTGACTGGCTTATTTCATTTAGCATAGTGCTCTCCAGTTCCATCCATGCTGCTGCAAATGGCAAGAATTCCTTCTTTTTTTACATCAGGGTAGTATTCCATTGTGTAGAGGTACCATAGTTTTCTAATCCACCCATCTGCTAATGGGCACCTAGGCTGTTTCCAATACTTGTGCCGCTATGAACATAGGGGTGCATATATTCTTTCTGATTGGTGTTTCTAGTTTCTTATTTTTATATTGCAGAATAACTAAGGAAAGGTCCAGAAGAATCCTCTTATGTACATTTTATTATGATATTATATTTCTAGGTAAGCCTAGGCTTTGGGTTAAAAGATAAGGAAGAGTCTGAAAGTAGTCACTGTCCTCCGACAGGCCTTTCTTTACTTGCTTTGCCCAGTACACTGCGGGAGCTTAATACGTGTTTGATAATAACTTAGACATAAGAAGAAAGTAGCTATGGCAAAATCAAGATGCTTGAGCAGTAAATTCCCGATTTCTCTGAATGCAAATCAGACAGTACTCTGGCAGCAATTCCTCAAGAGCTCTTAATGGCCCCACTCTGCATTTTCTCCACCCCGTACCCCTCCCACCCCTCCCACCTCCGGCTTCTTGGAGCAGCATTAATCAGATGGTGATGAGACCTGGACAGCACTCAGCTCTGGCTACATCAGGAAGAGTAGCTCATCCCCTATGACTTGATTACCTTCCAGTTCAACTCAAAAGTTGTAGCTGACAAGGACACAGGCCAACAAAATTCTGAAATGTAAATCTCTGTCTAATTTCCTTTGTCTTTAGAATGTCTGAATGTTGTAACAAATATCTCACCAGTCAATTAGTTTCAGACACAAGTTAGTGTTTATTATGCTGAGATTTGGTTAAAATTGTATTTATGTTCAATTTATCTGAAGAATGATAACCACCAACAGTATTAAACTTGGGGATAAACACTTTTAAATACATTCTTTGTAGTAAGTCACACCATCATGGATACAAACATTATTCCCATTTCACAGATGAAAAGATTATGAAGCAGGCCCGAGGGGACACAGCAAACAAATTACACAACTTTTGTTCCGTATTCCAGAAATCCTTGCTCACAGTTACTCATGTTGTACCAGTCAAGGTTCTCCAGAGAAACAGAACCGTCAGGGACCCAGAAAAGCTGGGGAAGTCATTCAATATGGGTCCAAAGACCCATGAACCAGGGGCACTGATGATGGAAGCAGGAGAAGATGAATGTCCAGGCTCAGAGAGCCAATTCGCCCTTCCCCTGCCTTTTGGGTTTCTCCAGTCTCTCCAAAGAGTAGATGATGCCTATTCATATGGTGAAAGTCATCTGTACTCAGTCTAATCAAATGCTGAATCTCTTCTAGAAATATCCTCATGGACACACCCACATATCATATAATAGCTATCTGGATGTCCTACAGCCCAGTCAAGTTGACCCATTAAATGAATTATAAACCACTGTGGAATTTAAGAGAAATTCCACAGTGGTTTATAATTCCTTATAATTTTCCTCTTCACACTTTAAGACTAATAAAATTCTTGTGGAAATTGGTGAAGGGGTTATACTTCTGGTATAGGTCCATAAAGGCAAAAACCAAGGTAGTGGGTGAAACCTAGTTCTATGAAGGCAGATAAAAATACTCATAGGCTGTTTCTGTTTTTGTTTGTTTGTTGTTTTTTACTTGGCCTAGAATATCCAAAGGCACATGCTGTACAGAGTTACAGCTGTAAACCAGGTAGTGTTTGTATACCCAGCCACCCTTTCCCATGTTATCTAGCAAACCATTCTTGCATCCCCCACCCCCAAATGGTAACACAAATTGCATCATGATAATATAAGCACGTACAATAAATTCCTTCTACATAAGCTCACAGATCACATCCTGCCTCAGGAAGAAAAGTCATGGTGTATTTATCAATGCACTGCCCAAACAGTCCCTTAGGATTCAGGAGTGCCACATGGCCCACAGTCACTTCAACTTTATGATTAATTTAAAATCACTTTTTGCTCTTGTTATTTTCACTTCTCCTCTAGCCATCTTATCAGTATGGTGTTTATATATGTTTATGATGTGATCAACATGAATTATCAACTAGGGAATTTTTATTTTCTTAGCAGTTGACAGAAGCATCTATCATAAGGAGGAGAGACCCACCAATGCTCATAAATTTACTTAAAACCCCTGGTGGAGTAGAAGCTAAGACCTCGGAGGGCCTCAATGTAAGGATTTGACTTGACAGAAGCAAGGAAGGGAAACTGTTGGTTGCAGTGAAGAGGAAAGAGAACAAGTCAGTAAAAGAGAAATTCCATAGTGGTTTATAATTCCTTATAATTTTCCTCTCACACTTTAAGACTAATAAAATTCTTGTGGAAATTGATGAAGGGGTTATACTTCTGGTATAGGTCCATAAGGGCAAAAACCAAGGTAGTGGGTGAAACCTAGTTCTATTAACCATATCTTTTTGTTTTTTGTGTTTTAATGCTCTGAGATCTGGGGTCTTCCTGACCCTCCCAAAGTAAGCCAAATCCTAGAGATAGTAAGAGCAAGCTTTTCAAATGCAAACCAGCCAACCTAGAGCCCACACCCCAACCACCTCCTTTTCTGAACTCTCACACGGTACCACTATCCTGTACTAATCACCCGGAGCTAGTTACCAGACAGCTAGGGACAGCTCCTACACCCCAGAACCTCCAGAAATTATTCAAGCTAGCCAATTCTAAGTGCTTACCTGGCCTCACCTGTTCCTGCAGAAACCACAATAAAAGCCTCAGGAATGACTCTTGTGCTTCCCGTGGGTCCCTCACCCCATGGCTGGACGTGCTGGTCCTCCTGAGAATCATAATTGTTGTTCAATGGCAATCATCTTCTGATCTGTTGACCTTACTGTAACTCAACTTTTCTATTAATACTCTATATTTTAAAACAGTAATTGAAAAGTTTAGAGGAAACCACCAGAAAGAAATGTCAGAAGTCACTGACAAGGTGAGAAGGACTCTGAAATTCTCAGTCACTATGGCTGGGGTTGAGCCCAATTTGCTTTTGTGTCTGTGGGGCAGGAAAGCCCACCCTTGCTTCAGGGAGATAATTCTTTACCTCAGCATTGCACGCCTCCCTTCTCCTTTTACCATAAATGAGCCTCTAACAATTCTTTCATGCCACCTGGGATGCTCATGCAAAGGTGAGAACCATATTGTAGGGAGAGGCTTTCACATGCATATTTTCAGCTCTAAGGCAAAGCAAGAATCTGCAATCCTATATGCCTGGTCAAGTTTGATTTTAGTTAAGTGGTAGATTAAGAATAAAACATTTCTCCCAGAGGGAAGTTTGTCTTTCAGGTAATAAGAACTCACTGTATAAAATAAACTTCACATGTGGGAAGAAGAGGAGAAACGTGGAAAAAATAGTGTCAAAACATTCATCTTTTCATGAGCCATCTTGACATCTAGTTAAATGTTTAGGTTGTTAAAAATTCTCTTTATGGGCATCCCAAAGCTTTAAAAATATACAAATTAAGATTAAAGTGTATGTGTATGATTCATCCAGAGTCTTAAAATCACAGGGAAATATGCATAACTTAGAAGACAGGTGCATATGATAGAAATTATTTTCAATTTTCATTTAAAATGTATTTAAATTTAGAGTAACTACAAATATGCATAATCAGTTCTTATTTCTGACCCACTACAAAATAAAAATAGGCAATTCAAATATAAATTTTGGCCTATCAAAGCCAGAGCTAGCAGCCACTGGGACTGCATGTAAGCAACACTCATTAACACAAGCACACACACATGCACACCCGCAAGTTTTTTCTAATTTTAAAAGTGAGCAGATGCTTTGTGATCAAGAAAATAAGCATGTATGAAAATAGTTTTGTGACAAACTAAAAATAATTGTAACTATATTTAAGAATATGTTTTTATATATAAATATATATTTTTATTGTTCTTTATTAAAATCAGTCATGAATGATAAGCCATTTTAATGAATAAAAATACTCTGAGTAGTTATATTCATTAAGCTAAAAAATTTTTCTGGGACCAGATTTGCATGCCCACATCTATGCAATTTAAGTGGTAAAAATCAATGACTTTATAAGTAGTTGACCTCATTTTCAACAAAAGCCTCAATACAGATCAATTAAAGGTATAAAAATGAGTCAAGAACTCTGGATTTCCTCTTTATATTGTCAGTTCTGACATCATATGTCATGTTTTCGGTGCTAATAGACATTTGTAATAAATAGATGAAGCAGAATTTGGGATGACCATTAAATGCTGAAGATCCTCCAGAGGTATGCCCTGGACCAATTAACCAATACATTTCTCTGGGTGATATATGAGTGAAATTGGCAACACAATTCACCCTAATAACATTCTTGCTGGCGTCTGTCCCTTGAAAGACATGGGAAATGGTATGGCAAAATATTGTACATTTCCAAGTACCATGTTTTAAACTCTCTTAAAACATCTTCTTTTTTTTTTCTTTAAATATTTAGTCTTATACATGAGAATCTATGGTGGTAAATAAAGATAAGGCTTCTTAAATAAAATAGTTATTTCAAATAAATGTGGAACAAAGTGTCATTAATGGAAAACGTGATTAGACTACAAATTTAAAACATATGACTGAAAGTAAAACAGGAAGTCAAGGTCTACATCTTAATAAAGATGCAGTTATTAAAGATTCTGGCCACCTGCCAGCCATGAGGAACAGTAAAAGATTATCTTCTAGCCACATTCCACCGGGGGTCATGGCATGTCCCCTGCCTGAATTCCATTGACCACAACTGTTCAGATGTCTGTCTTCTTCCCTTTTAAAAGGCCACAGTTAGGGCTTCAGCAGAAGCTGGCCCTCTCCCAGCAGGTAAGTAGATTTCAAGGGTAGGAAAGGAAATAAACCTCTTCCTCTGCCCTCAAGTTCAGTGGCTGGGGCCTGTGAATTAAACTGACAAATGGGAGACTGTATATCTCACCTTTGCCAAATTATCAAGACACTCATTTAAGAATGAACTGTAATTAATCTTCCTAACTTTCATGTCAAAAAGTAAAGTTTTTGGTAGTCCTCATATTGGCTGACCTCTGCTGAAAGAAGATGGACAAACCATTAGGCTTGGAGTTAAATCGAGCGGAGACCAATTCAGCAGGCAGAACCCAGAACAAGAGGACCAAGCAGGCCTGATATATGAGTCACAAGTCCTTCTAACTCCTCAGCTTCCCACTGAAAGGCCGCAGCACGCTTGCTGCTTAGAGACCATTACAGATATCACACAACCCATCCGGCTCTGGGGAGAGAGCATCAGTAACAGAATGAGTCAGACTCCAGCTGGATCGGTGAATTTTCTGGTTTTTGCAACCCCATTTTCTCAATAACTGAAGTGCCAAACAGTTTTTCTCATTTTGTTAATAAAAAGTATGATGCTTCCATCTCACTAATGTTGAGCAGAAAATAGTCATTATTTTCTTGGGAGAAAAAAAATAAGTGGCTGTTAGAATTACCCAGCACAAAGTGGGGAGATGCGTAAGAAAAGGCCAGGTTTAAAGCTGTGGACCCAAGTTCAGGCACAAGGTGTGCCTTAAGCAGAAAGCCAGGCAAGCATCTTGCACAAAAATATAATAAATTGGGGTTTTCTGCTGCCTAATAAAAGTGATGGATTTAGTGCTTCTTAATATCAGAAGCTGGCATGCCTGTGATAACCCTAAAGCCACATAGGACATTAGGTATAAATCCTGTAAAAGGAAGCTCTTTCACTTGGGTGAGCCCAGTGGAAACTGGTCCTAAAGAAAGAACAGTAAATGCCCAACAGCCTGGTTCCTCCCCCATGGACTCCCAGCAAGGGAACTTCATTTCTTAATCTTTTCACCAAAATAACCATCTCTATAGTCACAAATAAACTGACATACATCACTTGAAAGCTCTGGGCATATGCAATTGCCTTTATGATCATAAAGTTGAACAATGCTATACAAATCTGTGGTTGAAATATCATCTTGGGCATTTTCTATTATTTCTGCATTTGGTCAGTCATCCATATTGCTGATTCTAAAGCCTATCTCTAGAATCTATTCCATTTTTTTCCTATCATCTCTTCACTGTCATTATTTTAGTCTAATCCACCATTATATCTTACTTAGATCACTAATTTATCTCCTAGCTTTCATTATTATACCTTCCTGTATGAGTAAGCAAAAGCTGCAATGAACTCTCAGTGGCTTACAGAAGAAATCATTTGTTTTCACTCATTTGAGGTGTGTGGGCTGGTTTACTGCTTTAAGGCTGTCTGTCGGTGTGGGACCAGTGGCTGAATATGCATGTTCTGCTCATGACTGATGCTGAGGCATGAGGCCAACACAGACCATGCCAGCTCATCTAAAGCCTCAGCTCCTAGCACAGCCTAACCTTCCATTGGCTGAAGCACATCACATGGTCAAGCCCAACATCCAGCAGGTGAGGAAATGCCCCCTCCCAATCAAATAGGAGAGGTGTAAAGTCCCAGGGTACAAAGCAAGGCTCTGTTATTCTACAACAGGGAATTGAGTAAATGTGGAGTCAGAAACCATAATGCAATTCACATTACCATTATCTATCATTATCATCTATTCTCCACATCAAGCCAGAGAGGTCTTTTAAGGACACAAATTTAATAAACTTGTCACTCTCCTTCCCAGACTTTAATGGCTTTGTTGCCATTACAATAAATGTGTCCCATGGGATCCTGGGAACTGAACCTGGCCTGTGGCTCCAGCCTCCGCTCTGGCCATCTTCCTCCTCCATGTCTGTGCTAACCCAGCGGTCGGCAAATTCATTAGTCAACAGAGCCAAATATCAACATTACAACAATTGAAATTGCTTTTGAGAGCCAAATTTTTTAAACTTAAACTTCTTTTAATGCCACTTCTTCAAAATAGACTCCCCCAGGCCATGGTATTTTGTGGAAGAGCCACACTCAAGGGGTCAAAGAGCCACATGTGGCTCACGAGCCGCTGTTTGCTGACTATGGCTCTAACCAAACCCAACTCCCATTATGCTAGCCTCTCTCCTGCCTCAGAGATGTGCTCAACACTTTCACTCTGCCTAAAATAACTCTCTCGCCCTTTTCCTTCATTTAAACTTATCTCTGAAAGTTGTAAAGTCTTCAGAGACATTTTCCTTGACCAATTAAGATTGGGTCAATTCCACCTATCAAATACTAATTCCTTCAAATTCTCCCTCTTCACATTTATCCCAATTGTAATTAATGATATTTAAGTAATTTAATGATTGTTTCTATTGCTAAAATGTAAGCAACATGATTGTAGAAGCATTGTTTAGTGTAGGGGGTGTTTATTTTCTTAGCATCAGTGTTCTGTCACAATAAACACTCAAAACACATACACAGCACACACATATAAAAAGTTATATGTGTCAACTTTAAGCAGAAGTTGACTATGTATTCTTGGATAAAAAAAAAAGAAGCACATGTTAAACCTGACAAACTCAGGGGATGCCTGCATGGCAGGCTTTACAAACTCAGAGACTAAAAGTAAGCACATAGGATGGTCTGAAATTAAAAATTCCTAACTACAGGCAAGCCATGGCAGGTGGTCATGCCCTACACCTGTAGCTTTCTTTACAAAGGTCAGTATTTACCTTAACTGAGCCTGTCTATTGTCTTTTTGCATCTACAATAATGTACCCTTAGAATGTCAACTTAATGTCCCTTTTTTCCAGACCCCTCAGGACACAATCTTCTGTCAGAGCAGAGACCACAAAACCCCTCATTGTTATCTTATTCCGTTCCCCGATACCCTCTATATGTACTGTAAATGTTAATTGTTAGCTATCCTATACCCACCAATGTAAGAGAAGTATTTTCTCTTCATTTTATTTACTCTTTAGCCACTCTCAGAGATTTCCCTGCTTTGCTTTCTCCCTAATCTACCACCAATGAATTTCATGTAACTCTCCGTAGGTCTCCTCCTTTGATTACAATGTGTAAAATAAACAGTAAAACCTCCATTCTCTGGAGCATTTTCTCAATCCTTTGAGATTTTGCTTCCTGGCCATTGTCAGTTTGGCTCAAATACACTCATAAAACTTGTTTACAGGTTTGGACATTTCTTACGTTGACAATCCATAAACCAAAAAGGATTTGTGAAAAAGAAAGGTTTGCAATTTAGTATATGCAGCCACAGCAAATCACCTGCATGAAGCTGAACAGGAAGCAGGAAGCCCTTTTTGAAGAGGGGAGAAGGACGTGACAGGGAGAGACGGTTACAACCATGGAGCTGTTGTAACTAAGAAATTCTCCCAGTAGGGATTTTTGCTACCCACACAGGGCGGGAGTGCTCCTCCCTCAGGACCTCCCGAGTCTTGTCCAGGTGAAAGAATTTTGACATATCCTTTTTTTGCCTTTAATGATATCCCTAGTCATTCTACCCCTTCAAAACTTCTTTGCTTGGCAAAACAGAAGGAGTTTGGAATTTGGGTCTTCTGTTTAAATCTCAGCTCGGCCATTTAGTAGCTGCGTGGGTTAATTGTTTAATCTTGCTGTGTCTTTTTTTATCTCTAAAATGGAGGTGATCACTCTTACTTTTTGAGGACTTTAAATGTTCAATGCATGAACAAACTCTCATTCTCTTCTCTCTTCCAGTCCTAGCTTAGTTCCAGTTGCCTGAATATTCCAGTTTCCACTGGACATTTTCACCCAACCTGCTGAAAGCCATTCACACTTCAAATCAAACCTATCAACCTTCTGTCAAAACTAGCAACTCATCCCAATTCTCTATTCTGTTAGCTTTTCAGCAGGTCTGGGTTCAAAATCTAGAAATCATTTTGCACTGTCCCAGTCTCTCCCAAGGTGCAGCGTGCCCCCCCCACCCCGCCCCCTAGCTTCTTTCTCTAGTCTTTTTCAGTTTCTCTGTACTGACCTGACTTACCCTCTCCTGAAACCTTGCCTGAACTTCGCCAGGATCCAGACCAGGGGTGGGCAAACTTTTTGACTCGAGGGCCAAAATGGGTTCTTAAACTGGACTGGGGGGCTGGAACAAAAGTGTAGATTGAGTGTTTGTGTGAACTTATATAAATTAGTTCACACAAACACAAAGTAAACATCATTACATAAAAGGGTATAGCCTTTTTTTTTTTATTCAATAGTTTTACTCACCGGATCCGGCCCGCGGGCCGTAGTTTGCCCAGCCCTGATCCAAACTCTAGTCACCACAGTCCAGTACCTCACTGCATCCGCTGTCACTCAGAGTAGGTCTCCAATAAAAACTCCTCCATGGTAAGAACAGTGCAGCAGCTGACAAAGCAGTCTGTGCATCCTAATGACATATTTACTCTTTAAAACCTGGGTCTGTACACAAAGACAAATTCTGGAAAGAATACTACAAATTCATACTTGGTAAGATTATGAAGATGTCTGTATTCTCCTTTTATGCTTTTTCTATATTATTTGGTTTAATATGG
The DNA here is from genome assembly GCA_963924515.1 of Vespertilio murinus. Classification (NCBI taxonomy): domain Eukaryota; kingdom Metazoa; phylum Chordata; class Mammalia; order Chiroptera; family Vespertilionidae; genus Vespertilio; species Vespertilio murinus. The sequence continues at coordinate 173,482,682 of OZ004705.1, read as the reverse complement.
CATGAATGCATTATTTTTAGAAGCACTAAAAGAAACTTATTCTATAAGTCCAAATTATCACCCTAAGACATATTCTATGATTTGTTTGTTTCAAGGTCTTTAATGCTTTGGCTCCGGGTTGTTTTCCCAGCCTTGTCTCTTACTGCTTTCCTCTATGTTTCCCCATAGGATCTTCATCTCTATCACCATGTGGAGCTGAGATGGCCCTCTATCCCCATGTCTCTTGGGCGAGCTTCCACAAAACCATTCTAACTTTATTCTGTCGTGTGCCCTCTATAATATTTTAATGAACTCCCAATTAATAATTCAGTTTATTTTCATTTTAAGCACTCATGAGAAAATATAGCCGCAAGAATCTGCTCTCTGGCTTCTATTAAGAGTGTGAATAAGAAAAGTATTACCATTCCCTGTCATCACATCCATTAGGAACCAAGGAATGACCATCAGGCTTCTATGAGCAGCCCCTGTATGAACTCATAGCAGCCCCGAAGCAGGACATTGGCAGGGCAATTCCAGAATGCATCAATAACATGTGGATATTTTACCAAATATGTTGTGAAAAGGTGGGGAAGAAGACTCACATTGGTAGCAACAGCCTCCCAAATCCCACTGTGATGGCCACCATCACTAGTCTTCTTCCCCTAAAAGCCTCCCCTCTGGAGATACCCATCCGGTTTTCATTTGTTGCCCTGCACTGCCTTTAAAGAGCCTCTTTATTTTCCTAAGAGTTCAATTCAGTTCATACTCACTTTGCCTGCTGTACTCAGTAAATTTAAAAAACAAAAAACAAAAAACTGGTGCATAACCCTGCACATCTCTGATCTCAGGTCCTCACTCTGAGAATTACCACAGTTTACATCAAACTAGAGGCAGATTATACTGCTGAGAAAATATGGTTTCTCTACATTAGAAGTCATCCTTCAAAGGCCAATTTCAATGCCATATCCTTCAGGAAGCCTACCTTGATTCATCCAAATGGATAGAATTATCCCTCATCCAATTCCCTGTGTAGTGGGTTGAATAATGTACCCTGTAAAATTATATTCAGAACTTTTCCATATAAGCTACATTGAGGCCTAGAGACGTCTTGACCTGATTTGGCACCTCCCTTAATATTACTTTTAGTGTTCTACTATTGTCATGAAAATTCTTCAAAAATAACATAAGAAACTTCTAGACTAAGTTACACAGAAGGAGGTCATGGCTCTGAGATCCCCCACCTGGTTCCCCCCCCCCACACACACACACATACACTCAATTTTTTAAATGTTATCTACTAGATTTTAAAAATACAAAATCAATTTCATTTCAAATGCTATCCTTATTTTTTTGTTTAAAATTTGCAAGCCTGCTTGTCATTGCAAAATAGTATAAAGCAAAATGATAATATTCTGGAGAATTAGAATCCTAAAATTTTTTTTTATGATTTAAAGGAAGTATTTTATCTGAAGTGGTATAACTCCATGTCAGAATTTCACTTACATATGGACTCAAGTAATTGGAATAGCAGATTCATGAGCAGACCTGAACTAAGAGCTCAAGAGAGGGAATACTTTATTCTTTAAATTTATTGACAATAAATTGTCAGCTTCTTGGTGCCTTGCCAAAAAAATTAAAATAAAAATCCTAACACTGTAAACACTGATATTACAAAATATTCCCAAGGAACAGATGATAGAAGTCTATCCATTATGGTAACAGATCCAAACGAAGGGAAATTGCACCTGGATAACTTGTTCCAGATGGTGCCTCATCATGCGCAGCCTGCCCTTCCTAGCAGAGATATATGGGGACAGGGTCCTCCAGCCCAGAAGGAGTGTGTGTGTGTGTGTGTGTGTGTGTGTGTGTGTGTGTGTGTGTGGCATAACAGAGCCAGGAAGCTTTACAAAACCCAAGCAAATGCCCTTACTTTTCTCTGCTCCTATCTCATGTACCGAGCACATTAATATTCTTCTTCACTTGCCCTGGCATGACCTATAACATACAGGTACAAACTCATAGGAGTCAACGTGAATACAGGAGCCTTCTAACCAGAATGAATCTGAATTCTCCTTTATTCAAACATTACAGGGTCCAATACAACAGAATGCTCTCTTCCGATTTCTCTGCCAGTACCCAAGTCTGCTCCTCTAAACCAACCTTTCCCAACAGCAAGCCCAGCTACCTCTCAAAATCACTGAAATATAGGCTTATATCGATTAGCCCAGAGCAGGGGACAAAATGGCACTCCTGCTTCCCACCCTCAGTCCTTTGCCCAGGCTGGGATCATAGCACTCTCTGTTGAAGGGCCCAATTGTAATCACACAGTCTCCTCAAGTGCTCTAGCAGCCACCACCAATCAATACAGCTTCCATTTGACATCCAACCTACCGGCCTTTCACAGCTTAAAGGCTGCTGACTTTATCCCATGTGAAAAACGATCTGATTGCTACTTCTTTCTTCAGCTGTTACAGAAAGAAGTACAATTTCCTTTTTTGTCATGGATATACTCCTTCACCCCTAGCTGCTGGCAAAAGATAAAAATTACATTAAGTAATAAAAATTTTGGTTTTAAAAGTTCACACTGACTTAGGTACACACAACCTGACTTTTAAGTCCACACAATCCATATTTTCTTATAAATAATTTACAAGAATTACGTGTTTGCCACATACAGTGAGGCCTCATATTTGTATAGTGTTTTACAGTTATCCAAGCACATTATCAAAAAAATCTTTTGTGATAAATTTAAAAATAAGTATTTATTGAATAACTCCTTGTAACAGGCACTGTGCTGGATGCTGGGGATACAAAAGTTCTTCCCTCTTGAGCCTCCAGCGCAGTAGGGAGACCAACACAGGAACAAATAATGAGAGCACGGGGTGACACTTTCTATAATGGAAAACACGGGAGTAGAATGACATAGTGGTTAAAAATATGAACTTTGCAAACAGAAATACCAGAGTTCCTGGCCTTGCTCTATAATTTATCAGCTCTCTGACTAACTAAGGTGCCCTATTAGTTAAGGTTTTCTAGAGAAGCAGAACCAAGATAGATGAGGATTATAAATAGATGATAGATAGATAGATAGATAGATAAAATTCATTATTCTTTGAGGGACTTTTAAGTCCTTGAGTTGATTGGATGAAGCCCATCCACACTATGGTATAATATGCTTTACACAAAGTCTGATAGTTTATGTAGTAATCACATCAGTTTAGCACTGTAGCCTGGTTCAGTTGACACATGAAATTAAACATCACAGGCCCATTTCTTCATCAGCAAAATAAGAATAAAATAAATACCACTGGCATTGCCCTTATCATCCCGGATCTGTCTCTGCATCAGCAGTGTTTGCCTGGGACAGACTCGAGGATGCCCCTCCTTCCAGCCTCCAGCCACCCTCCTGTGTCTCAGGCAGTCACCCTTTCAGAACCACCTCTGGACCAGCCCACACACCGGTTGTTTTGTACCTTCACTCCTAATCCCCAAACAGCCAAGAGCTCCCAAATTTCTTAGAGTTATTCCACCCAGGTGGAGGCTGCGGTCACCCACCTGGTCAGCCTGCACCTGCGGGCCCAGCACCTACCTCTCTCTGGGCTCCTGTTTCCACCGAGATTATGTGGTTTTGGAGGCCGAGGGCCACTTGTCCCCTGAGTTGGCGGAGAAGAAGCCAAGGGCGCTGAGCATCTCTTAAGATGCAAAACCAGTGCAGTGGCCACATTTTCTTCCAGGACGTGCTGAAGCCTCCCAAAGGGAATGGCCATGCCTTGAGTTCTACCCTCATCTCTGTGGCTTCCTGGAGAAGCACTTGCGGGGTGAGGGGGTGAAACGCATCAAGAAGATAGGCGACACCTGACTCACCGCAGGCTGCCAGCCACCAGGCTGGGCTGGGTGAGTATCTCTTCTAAAGGCTCACCCTCAAGAAGGACCAGGAGCCTTTGGAGGCAACAGGCCTTTCATGATCCTGTCTGCCTCCCCTGGTGCCTGGGTTTTACCTGAGCCTCTTCCTGAAACTACTACCCACTCTTTTAACCACCCTGGACCAGATGAAACAATAAAGTTTTTTGCAGAAATATAATAAAATGATAATAATGATAATAATAATAATACCTGCTTCATAGGACCCCTGTGAGATTGTAATAATAATAATACTCATAGGACCCCTGTGAGGTTGTAATAATAATAATAACAATAATAATAATAACAATAATAATAATAATAATAATACTCATAGGACCCCTGTGAGGTTGTACCAAGGACTGTTGAGCCTGGCACAGCATCTGGCAGAAGGCCTGCCATGGAATTGCCATGTTAGTATCACCCAGGTTAGCTCATCTCTGCTTCTCTCCCTATAAACTACCAGCCACAGGACACAGGTCCCCATGGAGCCTCCCTTTTCTCTCCCCCAGCTTTACATATGTGGCTTCCTCTGCCTGAACACTCAAATGTGTCTTTGTGCATGAACTAGCTAACTCCAAATGCAGGGTGGCCCATAAAATAAGCTAAACCAGGAACAATCAGAAATATTTGACATACAAAAATCAGCAATTCCATATAGTTAGGCTTTATAAAAACTAAGCTACTGTATAATACTATCAGTATAGTTTAAAAAGAAACCCATGCTAACACCCAAAAAACAATTGAAAGTAAAATTAAATTTTTAATCCAAACACACCCACAGATAAATAGTATTATATATATATATATATATATATATATATATATATATATATATATATCTGTATCACATGGGATGCTGGGCCAGTACCTCAGTCTGCTCCTCTAAACTAATCTTGGTTTATCTCTCTCATCTTGTTTGTTTCTTATCAACTTTTGAATTTATTCTTTTGTCTTCCCACAGTAGTTCCTTGACCTTTCTGGTGTAAACAACTTAAACTTGTGCTAACCTAACAACTGCACAGTCTAGCAAAGCCAGAGGCTCTGTAATGGAAAAAATTAATTAGTTTACACATTGACCTTTTAGTTTTTGCAGTCATAGCAGTTCACCCACATTATCATCTATTTCCAAATTTCAGTATTTTTTTCATCTACTTATACTTTGTGTTCTATAATTAAAATCATTGTATTAAAATAAATTTTACTTAAATTTTTACAAATTAAGTTTGTATCCCAAAGCTATATTTTTAACAAACAAGGCTTGCTGTGAATAGAACATATAAAAGCCTGCCAAGATGCCCCAGGTCTCAAAGGGTGCACTTACCTGTGGAGATACCTTTCTGACAAATTAAAGAACACTCTCTTCCAATTTCTCTGCTCAGATGTGGGAGGGGGTTAACTACTACTGATGTATTTTCATTTTTCCTCATTTTCTGTGCAAAGCCAGAAGTTTCAAATTTATTTCTGATGAACAGAGATGTTGTAACATTTACTTGACCCAGACATGATAGAATTTTCCAAGGTTTCATTCCCCCCAGGCCCACCCCGTTTTGCCTTTATAAAGGGCTAAAATCAGAGCCAATATCCAGAATTTCCTTCCCATGTCTGCACAGTCAAATCCAGCATCATCAGGCTAGCTTAATTTGTGTTTCCCACTGCAGTCCATCAGTCCATTGCATGTGGGACCCAAAGGTCCACATGGCTGTGGAGAAAACACAGGAGAATACAAGGAAACCAAGGGCACAGGAGCAGCAAAAGAGAGAATTCCTTTGTTTAGGGGATTGTGTGTCCTCAAATTTTCCTACCTTACAGTGGCCACACCCATTCTGGCCAATGATCTTTGTTACAAGATGTGACTGACAGGCAGAACTACCTTCCCCACATCACTACAACTTTACTGGGCACGTATCTATCTTCCCTTTGTTATCCTTTCCGCAGTGCTTTGTAGGGACTAGGCCTGTGGTTTCCTGAGGAGTACAAAGTTGCAGCTTCCTGGGGAAGCTGCCCAAATGCCATGCCTACAATGTCCTGTTTTCCCCTTGTTCCTTTCCTATAATTAATAACTAGCGCATTACAATGATATTCAACGATGACAGGAAATGAGAGTCAACCCATTTGGTTACAACAGAGCAGCCTTTGGCATCGAGCTCTATGAGGGCTTCCTGGAAAACCTGAGAAGTAGGCCAGCTTGAAGGGGTCAGCTCATTTTATCAGGTAGTATTCTCCTTGGAATGGCTGCCACCTGTTTGCTGAAGAAAGCTGATTTTTCCTCTCCTTAAAAACATATGCTAAGTGAAACAAGTCAGACAACAATGTTAAGAACCACATGATTTCACTCATATGTGGGATATAAAACTGGGAGCAAAAAATGAACAAACAAGAAAAACAAACAAAAACTCATAGACAGGGAAAACAGTATGATGGTTATCTGAGGTAAGGGGTCGGGGGTGTGGTAAAGGGTAAAGCAGGTCAAATATATGATGACAGAACAAGATTTGAATTTGAGTGGTGGGCACACAATGTAATACGCAGATGATGCATCATAGAAATGTATACTTGAAACCTCTGTAATTTTATTAACCAATATCACCTCAATAAATTTAATTAAAAAAGAAAAATATATATGCAACTATATCACATAACTGCTTATGTGTCTGATATTCACTCCCTCTGAATATATTTGAAGTATTTATAATAACTTTTACTTAATTTTTGTGTTCATAGTAATCACCCAAGAAAGTCTGGAGGTATATATTTGCAAATATTGTACATAGTCATGTAAAAAGACAACACAGAAGACCTTTGACTCCCAGCAAATCAGATAAGCCTAGGATCTATTCTCTTTCCAGTGATACACTGTATTCACATGAAAATAGAAAATAATAGTATAACAAGTTTAACAGTTTTCTGTACAGATTTCACTACATAACAAAAAATGCACATATATTTTCATTACATCTTTTCATATTTTCTAAATATGCAAGCATCATATCATTATATTAGTATTTTACTGAGTCTTTAAATTCAGAAATGATGTATTTTTAGAGTAACCACTTAGTCCATTTCCTGGCAGGAGTTCCATAGAGCCCCCAATTTACCGTCTCTGATGATAAGAAATTCACCCACTCTGACACAGGAGGGTGTCTTTCCCCTGGGGGATTTATCTCCCGGTCTCAGGGAAGAAGGGTGATTTCAGGGGAGGTCAGACTGACTTTTCTGCTTCCACTATTTTCTCAAACCTCTTCAGCTTTAAGATATTCAAAATACCAAGGTGCCGTATTTGGGGGCAACATCTCCCAAACTCCATCAGAAACACTAGCTAAACTATAAGCACAACTGCATGGCTGCAGAAAGAAAAAAGATAAAATTTCCCGATGAAAGGATCACCATATCTTCTGCTTTGCCAAAATTGTGATCCCAAATGTCATTGGAAAAAAAATAACCTACAAGGCTACATTATGGAATTCAGATTAAAATGAGATGAAACTTAATGAAGTTCCCACATGATAATGTTGTAGACATGGTAACAGTGTAGAATGAACTGTTCTCTAACAGGATGAGCCTTATGCAGAAGCAAAGTCCTGCTGTTACAGGTTCTAGGCTTCCGGGACCCCTCACTTGCACCCTGATGTAGAATACATGTGTAACACCAATGAGCTGGTACCTAGTGTTCCATCACTGCAACTCTGCTCCTCTAAAAACAGATATGTCCCTGACCATCATTGTCCAGTATACATGTCTGTGAGCCAGAAGCTACCTGAGGGCATGGATGTTGTCTTCATTTTTATAATCCACGTGCAGGCCAAATATGTGGTAAAAAGAGTTCATCGATAACTCCTTGTAGAATAGGTAAATAAGTAACCCACAGCAATCCTGGTGTAAATTAATTATCATTTCTGACAACCAGCAATCTATCTTGGAGTTGGTTGTGATGGGAATAGAGAGGAGAGGTGGACAGGCAGTGCCTGGAGTTTAAGGGTTTATCAAAAAGACCAAAATTTAGCAACTGCTTGCAGGAAGCCAGTAGACAATAGAGGCAGAGGATTTGAAAAAAAACACAATAAAACCAGGTTTTATCCCAATTTTCATTTCTTAACTATATGATTTGTGTTATAAAAATATAGAGTTGTGAAACTGAAAGATGGCATGAACCTATAAACACCAAATAAATAATAGATAGAGACTGGATTATAAGAATTTTAAATGCTTCATAATAATTATTCCAGTTTTCTTCAATAGCATTAATGTCAATAAAGAAAATAATCACCTCTAGGATAGAGAAAGGTTTTTAAAACAATGGTAGAAAGGAGACAAGGAGAAATTTACTCCTTCATAGTGTCTGTGCATGACCTCATTTACAACAACACTTTCATGCTAAAAAAAAGGAATTTGCTCTTTTAACAAGTAACCACCAAATCAATAAAGTACATTCATTAATCTCAACTTCCTGAGAAGTAAATACTTTCCCCACAGTTAATCTGAGACTGATTTACACAATAATTACATTAAGATGACATTAGCCACTCTAGATTCTGTGGTCACATAACCCAAACCCTCCAGATGTACAATTCCTAAAGCAAGGATTATCTTTGCAATCTAAGTAGCCATACCAAAAGAGGAGGAGGAGGAGGAGGAGGAGGAAGTAATCATAGTGATAGGCTTGATTCAGTTGTTACAATAAGAGGTTAAATGTCCCAATACTGAGCAACAGAAGACCCTGGTGCTGGAAAGCACTAATAGGAAGACCACCCCTCCCCTCCAACTGCACAAATTTCATGCACCAGACCTCTAGTCATATAATAAACTGGAACTTATTTTTCCAGCTATTCAGAGGACATTCAAATCAATGTTCTAAATCAGAGGTGGGCAAACTTTTTCTGTAAAGGACCAGATAGCAAATAGTTTAAGCTGTGTGAGTTACACAACCTATGTAGGAGCCACAGACAACTCGTGAGTGAAAGAACATAGCTGTGTGTATACAAAAACACTTGGAGAGTAGGATTTGTGAGCCACAGGCAATAGTTTACCAACACCTACACAGTCCATATCAGCATCTAAACCCTACCATACAATTAAATGCCCACTTATCAGTCTCTCTGGTTGGAAATGTTATTGAGCAACTATATGATTTTTCACCAGTTTTGAATAATGAATAACTAGAGCTAAGACTGTGCATAATAGATGCTCATAGTAGATGATTGATAACCATTTGTTGAGTGAATAAAAGAACATATCAAAAAGCAGCACTTCAGTCATGCTTTATCACCAGATGCTACAAATTCTTTAAACTCTCTGAGGCACACCTGCTACTGTGTTGTGCTGAGATTTTCTCTATTATTTGAGTGTGTTGATGTTTTTTTCAGTTTTGTTTGTCACCATGAAACTGACTTATTTAAGGAAGTGTGCAAGGTACATAAGTGCTTATCCAAAAATTTAGGAAAGATGTTTTTGAAAATTTGAAACATTTTATATGTCACCAAGTTTACATAGTACATACCATGTATTATATGTCCTCACATCCTTCAAAAATCTAGGGTAGCTCAAAAATCTAGTCATCAAATATTGTATTTCTCCAGTGAAGCATACAAATAATCATATTAAGTGGGAGGAATAAATATTATAATAATTTGTTGAGTTCCAAGTATTATTTAAGAATTCCTGGGAATTTCCAAAACCTTTTCAAGGTCTCCATAAAGTTAAAAAAAATTCACAAGAATACTAAGACATTTACCTTTTTCATTCTCATTCTCTTATGAGTATACTAGAGACCTGGAGCATGAAATTCATGCACAGGTAAGGTCCCTAGGCCTGCCTGGTAATCAGGGCCGACTGTGGCCTTTTGGCTGCTGGCTGGGGCCTCCCTTCCCCAGCTGCTGGATGGATGGGGACAAACACTGTGTGAACTCCGTAAAGAAAGGATTGGTCAAAAAGAATGCATTTTGCCTTTCTTTCCACTCACCTTTTAAAAAATTGAATCATTTACTATTTTTTTCTGATTATTAAAAAATGCATGTGCGTTGTGGAAATTTTAGAAAATATTGAAAACTATAAACAATATAATAAAAGTCATCAGGAATCTCACCATCTGGAGATAACCAGGATTAATGTTTATAGATGTAGATACAGGAATAGATAGATGTATTTACATGCATAGCCATAAAAACATGTATATGTGTTCTCTAATATATACACAAACAACAAACTTAAAAGTAATATGCTATATTCAATTTTGCCTCCTGCCTTATTTTATCGTAAGCACTTTTGTAGATTTGGTTTTGATGTGGAGATTTCCATTTTACTAACATACAGCACTGTGACAAAGCAAGGGAAATGGCAGTGAAGCCCTGCCCTAGTGAGGACACACAACAGTAGCTTTGATTACAAATGACAGCCAGGAGTCAAGCAAGCCCTAACAACTGACCTGTCTGCTGTGCTCCCACTCTGGGACTCCCATATCTTCTCTCATTTCTATAATAACTGTTCCGTTACTGAATGCACAAAACGACTTCCCTGCATCTGTAAGGGCAATGATTGCCAAGAGACTAATTAATGTTTCTATTCTAGACAGTGTCCCTAGCTTTTCTGTGCACAGAAACCTGGCTGTTATTTACACACAGCAAATTGGAGTCTGAAATTACACGGTTTCTCCAGGAGCTGGGATGCTACCATACAAATACAAAATAAGGAATATCAGTAATAAGTATCATGGTAATTTAATGAGGTAAATAAACCAGTAGAGTAGCAAACTCATTTGTGAGAAACGGCCATATTTTTCTTTCCCAGATCAGCCCATTTCTGACCTAGATTGAAAAGGTATTCAACTTGACTTGATGCCAAGGTCTTCCCTCCCGAGTTGCAGTGTCCAGGGCTGGGAAGGCCACCAGGCACCTACGTGACCACGTTAGCTATTTTGAGACAGGACTTTTCAGTTTGCTTGATCCCTTCAAAACCAAGCACTCTGCCACTTTGAAGGTCTGCTTGGGGCTCAACAGTGTTGGGAAAGGCAAAGTTCTGCCACCCAGGGTGCCGTCTTTGTTGGCACAGCCCACGGCTCTCCCCAGTGAGTTTGTCCCAACCCTGGGATATTGCCTTGGAACTGCTACCCAGTCTCCGTTCTCTGGAGAGCCTCGTAGTTCTCTTACCTGTCTCATTGCAGAGGGCACTCTTCACTCTCCAGTTTCCTCTCAGAGATTCCCCCTCTCTCCTACCACTCCGGGGTACTATTACAATCAACTCAATGGAATAACTTTTTTGCAAAATGTAAGAAAAGCTGTTGTTTTCAGGATTCTCTACCTCCCTTGGCCAAATTCCTGAGGGTCTGGGTACTTAGAATGAAATAAAAAGGAGAAAAATATATGAAATTAAAATGAAATAAAAAGAGCAAATCATGCCAGCAAACATTTCTGCAGGAATTTAGAGCTGAGAGTAATTGCTGAGCTTTGAAGCTCTTAAGCAGGGTTCATGGAAGAAACGGTCCTAAATCAGAGACTTGATGGAGAGATGGATGGATGGATGGATGGATAGATGGATGGATAGATGGGTCTTGAACAAGTAGCGAAGAGACAGGGCTTCCCAAGTAAGTGGAATTGCAATGAGTAAGAAGGTAGAAAGGGACTAGTCATATCCTAGTTAGGAACTGTAAAGACTAGTGAGTTAGGAGCTCATACAGCAGGGAGAGATGTGTTTAGAAATGCAGTGTACAGGTTTTAGAAGGCATTGAATGCTAAATTACTGCTATTTTAAAAAATTATTTTGAAGAAAACAAGAAACATTAAAGACTTTTTCAAGGAATAAGACATGGGAAATGTGATGCAATCGAGAATTATCAGCAGAGCCATCTTAAGATGAGTGCTAAAGAAGACCTCTCTGAGGAGGTATCTCTTGGGATTGCACCACCAAGGATGAGATCAAACCCAACACGCAAAATTGGTTTTATGTGGAGACTGATGAAGTTACACAGGCACTAAGAGTGTACGAGAAGTTTTATCCCTCACATAATGGAGCTTTTTGGAGAGAGCAAGGCAGATACCCAAGCCGGTTCAAATGGCTTGAGCAAAGGGAGGAGCATGTGGCTTTGTTAATTCTTGTGGTTAGGGGGGTGAAGTTTCTGTGCATGGATCGTGGCATGTGTGGTTTGAACTTCTCACTTGTCCCTGTGCCAAGGGAGCCTTCCCACTGGCTTTCCCAGAGGAGCAGAGCTTTAAGCATCATAAATGGAGCCAGTCTCTATTACAAGGAAACATTTCTGCTGATGCCAAGGGATGGGAGAGCCACCGAAGAGCTAGAGGAAGAGCACCTCAGATAGAGGGGATGCATGAAAAAGCTCCAAGTTGTGAAAGGCTTTCAGCATTTGCAAAACAGAAAGAGACCAGTCTGCTTAGAACATGGCAAATAAAGGAAGATGAGTTTAGAGAGGCCAAAAGAGGCAGGGCTATGGCGGCCTCCCTAAGCCATGGCTGTGAGTGTGAATTCCATAGCAAAAGCAATGAGAAATCATTCAAGGTTCATAGCATAGGGAAATGAAATCAGCATTTACTGCGAGCTTGACAAAACATATCCGAATATGGTGAAATAGGGGAAAATAAATAAATCAATGGAACAACTCTGACATTACTTTATTCATTGAAATATTGTGTGCCCAAATAAACCTATCCCTCTTGCACCAAGGGGTTTGGTCTAAAGCTTAGGTAGGACAGGCTTTGAATTCCTGCAAAAATTCCCCCACCCAACCCGTCAACATGGTGAACACAATACTCTATGTGTGCTGAAAATAATTAAGCATGAGTAGAGAAAATCAATTTTAAAATTGGTGATATAGAAAAGTAAGAAATGCTGAACCATACTTTCTTTAATATCAATGAAAGATGTACAATGAGTTTCAGTGCTTCATCTGTGCTTCGCCCCCTCCGCCTCCGTGGCTGCATTCCTTCACTCCGGTCCACAAGTGCCCCTTGGAGAAGAATGGCTAGAAGTCAAAAGGACATTTCTGAAGCTGGGAGATCGTTAGCATGCACCTGCTAGAGGACACTATGTACCACTGCTTCTTTAATAGAAAGGCCTGCCTCAAAACCCAATCTCTTATTTTTGGCTGATACTGTTAGCCTTTACTGATAGATTTGAAAAAATTACCCATTTGTTTTCAAAAGCATTCGTTGTTCACAACCACTATTCCTGTAATAAGAATATAATGTAATATTTTCCTGTTCATTTAACTTCCTATTTGGATAAAACATTTGTGACCAGAATGATTTCTTTTAGAACATTCAAAATGATTGCATTGCGTATTCCTTATTATCACAACATTGCTTTGCACCTATGGCTTAGGCAAGGTGACAGGAAGTAACTGAACATCAGCTTTACATCCTTCCTACCTGGAAATGGGAAGGCATTGGACATACTAGTAGCCATGCCAATGTGTGTCCCAGGGGAATTTTGTAAATTTTGCATTTGATGGCAACTACTCTATTCCAAAAACATACTTGTGCCTTTGACTTAAAAAACTTTATTTTTCCTGATTATGACTCATTTCATATCTTAAATTCATCCTTAATACCATACTATTTCAGAATTTCTATTCTACAAAAATAAAGCTAGGTCAGTGCCACTACAATAACATCAGTTTATGCTCAGCTTCCTTCTGTTGTTATGATCAAGAGTCTTTTTAAGCTATGTTTCAAAACTGTTACTCATTAAGAAATAACATAACAAATTGGCATGTCTATGTGACATCTTATATTTTAACTTAGCAAATAGATTTAAGACCTATGGTGTCCCAAGGTAATACTCAGAGCAAGCAGCTAATTATGGAATGTGGTTGGAGAGGGGCCAAGAAGTCTCCCTCTTCTTGCTGGTCCCAGTGCTCTGCATTGCCACCATCTAGCAGTCGGGGGTGAACTGGGGTGTGGTTACAGGGATTCCCAAGGCACAAAGTCTAAGGAGCTGCTCACTTGCTAGCTCCTCCTTAAGTTGTGACCAGAATGACTTCTTTTAGAACATTCAAAATGATTGCATTGCATATTCCTTATTATCACAACACTGCTTTGCACCTATGACTGGGCAGCTCATTTGCCTTGCCCTTCTCTGGGCTGTGGCAACCCATTGGGATAAAGCTCAGAAGGACCTGGTTCACATGCAAATGCATTCTCTGAATAGTAGAACACAGTACGTCATCAGCAACCACCAAATGAACCGGCTTATTAGATTAGAACCAACCCCGCCAAAGGGTACTTAGGAAATGGGACACTGAACAGGTGAGTTTTGGTTAACAAAAGGAACTTAAAGGGTTTGAATGAAGCAACTGGCCCTGCTCAAGGCACATATATTGGTGAGAGATCACGGTGAACAGGGGGCAGCCTAGGGAAGGAGGAAGTCAGCCTGAACGAGACTCAAGGATCCTGGAGAACTTGTGTGTGTTGTGTGTGTATAACTATGACTAATGTTATATATGTAACTACTCATCTGTAATATATAAAATAATAACTTATACTCATACATAAGTAAAACATAATGCATACAAATACACACTTGCATGTATATACACATATGTGTATACACATATACACAGGGTGTGAGCGTGGATGTGCGTGTGTTTGTATGGACATATGTGTATATATTTGAGGGTTGGAGGTGGGAAGTCTTGTAGTGGACACTGAGGTGAGGAACCACATCAGAGCCAGAGCTTACACGCATATGGAAGGTGACTGGCTAACCATTAGCCCTTTACACTTGCCTGGCACTCATGTCTGTTTCACTACGAAGGGCAGGCCTGATACCACCACTGCTACTGTAATGTGAGTTGGGGCAACTTTTGCCTGTACCCCCCCCCCCCGGCAACTTATAGAAGACTCATGCTCAGCCTCCTTCTCCTGCTGATCTGAACTTTGATTTCTCTGTTCATTCTCAAGCTTCCCATCTACCTCAGTCTCATCTTCCAGCCTCGGCCCTCTAGCATATCTGACTCATGGACTGTCTCATCTATATATTTGGCATCCTCACTGGCAACCCTTCTTAGTGCAATGCCTATTATATGATCCTGTGGTTTTTTAATTTACCAACTAGTTGGTTCTGCCCCCAAAGTGTCACATTCCTAACATATGGCACTAACAACTGGTGCTCCTGATGATGTGACTGTATGTGGCACACTAAGTGCAAACAAGAGCTCAGGGCGGGACCCCATGCAGTGTACCTCCTCTGTGGGCTCAGAGGAGATGGCTATTTATGAGGCAGTGGGGAGAAGGTGATTAGACAAGGAAAAAACTAACATCAACTGAATTTTAGGTTCTTGGAAAGCTGTGATCTTAAAATATGCTCCCCTGCCTTCATAGCTTCAAGCCTCTTCCCAAGCAGGGAAGCTGCCCAAGGCCATTTGCTTTCTGACCCAGGAGCACTGCTTTTCCTGGAACACAGTTGGCCCTCTGAAATCCTCATTCTAACACAGTTGGCCCTCTGAATACCTCATGAGGTCATCCTTTCATAGGTAGCTGAGTTTTACCAAAAATTACCTGCATAACACATCTCCAAATAATGCATTAATGGGATAATACCAAAGGCTGTGATTAAAAATTGGGAGACTTGAGTGTTAGTCCTAAATCTCAAGTCTCCGTGACATTGGGCAAACTCCTGAAAATTGGAGGATATGAACTAGAAGATCTAAGCTTCTTCTATCAGTAACATTGCATTATTTTCTCTTTTGAACTGTTTTGGCTTAAAATAAAAATATTAACCACACCTCTGGACAGTTTCTGGGTTGTTGGTGGCCAGTTATCTTATTCGGGTACTAGAGGCTTGGTGCATAAATTCATGCATGGGTGTGGTCCCTCTGCTAGCTCTGATCAAATAACTGAATCGATACCCCTCCCCCAGGAACTGGCTTTTCAGGCCACTTCACTACGGACATTCCCTTTGCTGAGACCACATTTCACCTGCTGTGACTACATTCCATTATCTCCCCTCTGGGCATAAAGAAGTCTCTGCCCAGAAAAAGCCCGTCAAAAGTCCTCTAAAAGCTGCTGACTCCCGACACTAGGTGCTGGAGCCATCCAGGCTCAGCCACGTGGTGTGTGGATGGTGGAATAAATTCATAATCCCTCACCATTCTGGTCTTATGTCTTCTTCCTTCCCTGACCAAACATCCTCAGGGTGGCCTGCGGGACCAGGCTGAGACCAGCAGTCCAACAGCACCGGCAGCTCCTACCTTCCAATTCCACTCATCCTGGCCCTACTGCGCCTGCTGCAGGCTTGTGCCCAATCAGACCCCATAGGGAGAGGCTCACCAGCCATGAGTCCTGTGTCTGGCGCCCTCCTGAGGGGAGTGGCCTGCAGGATCAGGATGAAATCAGCTCTCCAACATCCCCTAAAAAGTTCCAGATTGTGAGAGGGTGCAGGCCAGGTTGGGGGGCCAGAGAGGGACCACAAGAGAGATCCAGGGTGTGTCCAGCCCATCTCACTCAGTCCCAATTAGCCAGACCCCAGCAGCAAGCTAACCTACTGGTTGAAGAGTCTGTTCCCTGGTGATCAGTGCATATCAGGACCCAGGAGGGCAGGTCTGATACCACGCCCACCTGCCACGCCTACCAGCCACAAGTAGTTGCACAACCTTAGCATATCATTAGCATATTACGCTTTGATTGGTTGAACAGTCAACCGGTCACCAAACCACCAGACACTTATCATATTAGGCTTTTATTATATAGGATATGTTTGCACATGACTTGTTGAGTTTCCTCTGCCTCCTTGTGCAGTTTCCAGCCTGATCTCACCCACACAATGCTCCCAGCACCTGTGCACATAAGAACTGGAGTCTCAACTGTCAGCTGAGTGGTGATCACCTTTCCTAGGCATTAACCAGTGAAGAGTATTGAGGGTCAGCTGCTTTTATGCAGCCAAGGGGGAGAGAACAAAACCCATTCCCAACACCCTCAACAGCAAAGAACATTTTAAAGGTCTGGCAGGTCACCTTTCAAAATGCTAGTTAATCTCTTACTTTTTCACTGGGGTCAAAAGAAACTACTGAAACTTTTATCTTTTAAAAGATGAGCTTCTCTGAGGTGTTTTATACCAACAGCTTTAGGGTGTTGCCTGGCAACAATCCTAAAGGCAAAAGTAGCCTCTGGCCTGAAGAAATCTTGTATTGGGATTGTGTCTGGTGCCCATGAAAGTCATTCTGGTTTAGCAGTCCTATCAAAGGACAGTGAAAACCCTATAAACCAAGTGCAAAGTCTTTTCTTCTTCAGAAATCACAAAGGTGAAACATTCTTGGTACACTTTCCATAAACCCATAGTTTGTGAGTTAACGCTGTCATGCACGGGTGTAGATTTTCACAGACACCAGCTCAGCCAGTCTCCCAGTCCTCAGGATTGTAGGTGCAGCCGGAAAATCCTGGCAGCTGCATAGCCACATCTCTTGCACGCAAGCTCTTAAAAAATATATATATATATATATAATTATATATATATATATATATATATATATATAATTATATATATATATATATATAATTGATTTTTAGCAGAGGAATAGAGATAGTTAGAAACATCGATGAGAGAGAAACATCAATCAGCTGCCTCCTGCACACCCCCCACTGGGGATGTGCCTGCAACCAAGGCACATGCCCTTAACCGGAATCAAACCTGGGACCTTTCAGTCAGCAGGCCGATGCTCTGTCCACTGAGCCAAATCGGTTTTGGCAGCAAGCTCTTCTTAAACATTGATGGCTCAGACAGAGCTCATCCTCTCATTGGATGGGTTAATATTTTTTCTTGACCAGTATTTTTGAAATGTTCTCTTAGAATACTCTTCCTTAAAAACTGAAGTTGTTTCTAGATCACTTTCAAATACTAGTCCCACTCTCCCATATACTTTGCCCTGTTTTAAGTGTGTGTCAATTAACACTAGCTACAGCAACAGACAAGCCCTCAACTTTGGATGACTTAAATCAGCAAAGGTTTATTTTTTGGTCAGGTAAAGGCCAAGGCAGGTTGGGGAGCCAGCTCTGTCTGGGATCTACACTATCTGAAACATGTTGACAACGCAAGTTAAAGGAAATGGGGTGGCAGCAGACTGGCTCGAACCACCTTAGTCTGTGAGTGGCACCGATGGATCTGCTCCTAGCTCACTGCTCAGAACTAGCCACAAGGCCCTGACCTAGCTGCACAGGGAACGTAGCGGGCGCTAACCGTGTCTGCCTCATCTGGTTTTTCCCCCGAACCAAGAACACTGGGAAGTTGAGGCAGGTACCATGATTTGCTCCATCATACGGATGCCGAATCCTGAAGCCAGCTGTGCCAAGGAACAGCTGGTGCTTCTCTGAAAGTGCAGGGAGTCAGTGGTCACTCCCGTTTTGTCTGGCATCTGGTCCTCCTCTGCCTGTGCAGGACCCGGAACAGGTGACTTCCCCCAGTGCAGGCTGGGTGTTTCCATGGCCTGGCACATGCTGTCCAGCCATGCACCCTTGTTTTTTTTTTTTTTGTATTGTTTTGTTTTTAAATATATTTTATTGATATTTTACAGGGAGGAAGGGAGAGAGATAGAGAGTTAGAAACGTCGATGAGAGAGAAACACCGACCAGCTGCCTCTTGCACACCCCCTACCGGGGATGTGCCCGCAACCAAGGTACATGCCCTTGAATGGAATCGAACCCGGGACCTTTCAGTCTGCAGACCGACGCTCTACCACTGAGCCAAACCGCTTTCGGCGCACCCTTGTTTTTGATAGAAGCATTTCATACTTGTATCTTCAGACTCAGAAATCAAGAATTTGACAGCATGAAGGGAGGATGCCACATTATGTCATTTTATGTTAATTAAGATCATATTAATTAAACCTGTTACTATAACTCTGTAATAAACTTACCTGTTCTGCATTTCAAATATGCCCAATGGGCTGAGAGTGAGATGACACCTAGGGAACGAACCTAAGGCTTCTCCAACAGGTGAAACTCTTGTCTGCTTACTCTCCCACGAGAAACTGAGACTCACAAGACCGAGTGACTTATCTGAGTTTACACGACCTGTAAATGGCAAAGCTGGAATAAGATCCCAGGACCTGTGACTTTGCATCTAGTACAGAGTGCTCTGTGAAGGGCAGGCCAAGAACTAGACTCTAATCTCCTTCATGCTTTCTCTTTTCAAGTGTCAGATACCAACCTGACGCTGCAGGGTGGAGAAAGATAGACGCCAGGCCCTCTCTGATAACAGCTCCTGTGGTGCAAACACCAGGCAAATAACAAGCAGTGGCAAATGCATATTTAAATCTGCAGAAATCAGAGGTAGCGTGAGGACAATACGAGGCCTCTGATGGAATAATTACTTCCCTGTTGGGTGTTCAAGCTGGTGCCCAGAGCCGAAATGAGCTGGCACAGAAGGTGTCACCACTGCTGATACAATGGGACTGAAGGGGGAGCAGGCAGCAACAGGCAGAGAGGTTTCAAAACCAAATGGTATATGAATTGCTGAAATGCTGTTCAGAAAAATGTACACCCCTTTAAAAGCTTTATACTTTCAGAAAGAAAAGGCCAAATGGCACATCAGCATAGACTCTGTCCTGACTCCTGCAAGCTTAGTGTAGTCAACATCTACTTCTGTAATAATATCCTAGACAGCTATTTGACAAAAAAACAACAACAAAAAACCCTCCTTAAGCAGCTGTGAATTTTGAAAATGTGTTACTTTTCACTTGTACTAGAATCATTCCCTGGTAGCATCTGTATAATCCATGATGATGTACCATATAGTTACAGAAGGAACAACTCAAGGGACCTCATAAACCTCTAGCATGCTATGCAGCAAGAGTCAAGCATGAGATTACATGAAGCTGCTGATGGGACCAGAAAATTCACATGACCTCTGTGGCAATGGCAAATGTGTTACAGGGAGCAAGTGGACTGCCTTTCACCTACGGCCTGTCCACTGCTCTTGATCATTCTGGAAAGCAAGGCATTCTCATTCATCCCAATTTGCACATACATATTCAGATGCATTGTTTCCAAGCCCCCTTTGTCTTGTTTCTGTCCTTTTGTACAGAGTAATAATTATTTACAGTTTATGGAGTTTTGCATGTACAAAACCGGATTTTTAATAGTCTCATTTGAGCTTCATGCGGTGCTTGATTGTGATAAACTAGATTGGATGGATAGTATAACCCCTTTATTTTAAAAATGAAGAAATGCAAGATTCGGAGAAATTAAGTACCATGCCCAGGATCACACAGCTAGCAGTAAATAAAACGAATGTTCTTAGCAAAGGCTGACCTCCTGCTTCCTCTCCAAAGGCTACAAGGCCTGGGTAGTCTCACTGTCCCAGTGTTTACCAGGAGCCTCATTTTATTAAATACTCCCAGGAGCACAGATTATGTCAAGAGCTCCCGATACCCTGAACAGCCCCAATGGCATCTGAAAATGGGGGAGACAGAAGATACAGACTCTAAGCCCACAATCCATGAGCACATGGGAGCCATGTGTAAAACATTAAATGTGGATTAATTTTCTTAGGAAAGTGCCTGAGTCTTTCAAAACTTCAAAAATTTACAAACCACTAACTCAAAAGTAATAGGAATACCCTAAAATAGTATTTCACAATCTCTATAAGCCTTACTTTTTTTTCATGAACATGAAAATCTGATGCCCTTCTTTAAAGCTATTTAAAATAAAAATAAATTAAGAATACACAAAAAAATTGCATAATGGAGCAAAGGTTTGCTTTGTGTTTTAACTACATATATCTTCCCACCCTCCAAAGATTCTAATATACTCCTGCTTTACATCCCACTCCCCCATTCCTCCCACTCCACACAGTACTTCTCTCCTGGAAAATGGTCTCCCTAGGATGATTAGAACTACTGTTCTAGACCTCAGAAACAATGCTAGATAGGGAAGGGGAAGATTGGTCCCTGTTCTGAACTCCCTTCACTCTACATTGGCCAATTAATGAGTGATCAATTTATTGTGGGGAAGAAACTAAAGGTCAGATTTGAAGGGCAAAAAATATCCTCATCAAGACACAGTAGTAGTTTACCCTAATATAGGTAATATCCCAAAGTACAGATTTGGCTGTTTACTAGAAGCCAATAAACAGTTATAAATAGCATCTTTTTTAAAAACAACTTCATTGAAGTTTATCTATATAAAAGGTTAATATGTTAAGGGTCCGACTGACCAACTGGTCACTGTGACATGCACTGACCACCTTGGGCAGACACTCAACGCAGAAGCTATCATGATGCACACTGGCCATTGACAGAGAAATGGCATTGCAGACCTGGCACCCACAAAGCAACATTCAGCTTCTCCCAATTGGAATACAGGACCCATCACCACCCTAGAGCAACAGCCCACCAAATCACAGCTGATACTGCTGATACCTGATGATGAATCAAAATGATGAATGTATCCATCATCCTCCAAAGTTTCCTCATCCCCCTTTATAAACTCTCCCTCCCACTCCTTATCTATTTTTTTATTTGCATTTTTAAGAGTTTTTGGTAAGTCAATCATACATTATGTGCGCTTTTTTAAAAAACTGGTCTCATTTGCCAAATATTATTATTTTGAGTTGTTATGTATATCAATAGTTCATTTTTTCTATTGTATGGATATCCCACAGTTTATCCATTTACTTGTTGTTGTATATTTGCATAATTTCTGGTTTTGAGTTGTAACAAACAAAGCTTCTATGAATTCATAAAAGTATTTGTATGGCTTTTCTTTCTCTTGAGTAAATACATGGGAGTGGAACAGTTGTACCATGTGATGGGTGCATTTTAACACTTAAATTAGCAATATCTGTTTAAAGTGCTTTCTTGAAGGTAGCATATAACTGGATCTGACAATGCTTACTGTTTACCTAAATAAAACCTCCAAATAAGCTCTTATGGTCCTTATTGCCAATCTTCTAAGAAAGAGTAAACAATAATCAATCTTTATCCCTTGCACTGTAGCTCCCAAACTAACTGCAACATTACCAAAACGTCTTAATTGTCAAATCCAATGAGTGTTGCTGTGTTGTTATTATTTTCAATTTCCCTTTACATATGGCTTCTTACAAGTATTTGAACCCCTTAAAAATTTGTATCTTCTTGAAACGTTCTCATTGAAATCACTTCTCCTCTGATTCACTCTCATAATATCTTACCTAGCGTATGACAATAGCCATGTAATTGTAGAAGACATGCAGTAATTTGTAATAAGTTAACAGAATATCAAAACAGCCAAACCAGAGATGCCCCCTTTGAAAGGAACATTCTCATCTCAATCTGTTATTCTTATGATTAATGAGAAAAATAAAGCAAACCCATGTTTATTTTGTACTCATTTTATTCAATAAAGAACTGCATTGCACATGGCTCAGAATATATGAATTACTAATGGGCTTCCAAGTGTTATTCCTCATGAGGGAGAGTGAGAGTGATTGCCTGGTGTTCACTTTCACATACACATTTTATAATCTACAACAAAGGACAAAATATTGAGAAACAAGTTGCGCAAGAGTGAAAAATATCCTCTGCCCAGACTGTTGTGTTTATTCTCCTGCTGTGATCCATTAGTAAACAGCTGTTCCTTGACTTCTATAGATAAGAATTCTCTCACTACAGCAAGTTGGGGAGAGAAGGGACTCATTTTTTTTTCAAATGGGTGAAGCCAGGGCCAGAACATAATTTATAAGACTTTGCGATGTATCACACACCTTGAGTACCCAATTCATACATTCTAAATGTCATGACCAAGCACCATTCTCACTTATTCCAAATCTTAAATCATTCTCAAGAGAAGGGAAAAAAATAAGAATTTTGATTGAAGAACTTTTGATGAGGTATAAAACAACAAAATATATAAAATCTTAAAGGAGATGCCATTTTTCTTAAGCAAATCTATCCTATTCTCTAAATTTTAATTCTTCAAGATATTTGAAAAACAAAAATGTAATGTTGATGAAAATCTCATAAATAAAACTTCCGAATTTAGAAAAAATTATACATACACAAATCAGATAGCATTCTGTTCGGAAAATAAATTACAGATTTAGCTGAAATTAAGTGAATAACACTTTCAACTGGGATGCCTTAATAATATGTCTCCACTACCAAATACAGGACATTAGAGCTAGACTTCATTGAGAATACTACTGACATGTTTATCGAATGGGGGGGAAATAATCTCACAGTTTAACATTCTTTAGTGTTAGAAAGAACCTAACAAAAGCCATGAGTCCTATAGAAAAGTAAATTGGTTTTACTTTGTAAGCCTATTTATGTTTTATTTAACAAGATTGGATAAGTCATGCATTTCATAAATTAATTCCTTAGAGAACAGAATTAAAAAGTCCTCATGTGGAACATGCTTAACTTGGAGGAGAATTGAGCCATTTTTTGAGAAATGTTCTACAGGAAACTTTATTCCAGTCTTCATTACTAATACCAAAGTTAATTCAAATTTGAGAAATTGTTAAGGAAACTTTAAAGTATAAGAGTTTATGAAATATTATTAATTGGCATTTATTGTTATAAGCTACTTTTCCTTTTTGTATCATAAAGGTAGAGAAACATTCCCATTTTGATGATTTTTTAAAATAATCACTATTATCTATTCATTCCCCAAACTCTTTTTGTCCTTTTATTAAAAGAGTGGAAGGAAGATGCTAAAGGTTAAAGATGGCCAAATGTAGTCTATTACTTATGTCTATAAACTTAAGCCTGTGATATCAGAGAGAAAAATATAGAAAACCACAGCCAAGAACTATTTACCCAGATAGGTAAAGACCTAGGAAAAAATGCCCTGTGACAAATTGGTCAATTCCATCATGACAGAAACCACACTATTATTTAAACTGTAAGAAATTATTCATTATTAGAAGGTAGTGCCAAAACCGGTTTGGCTCAGTGGATAGAGCGTCGGCCTGGGGACTGAAAGGTCCCAGGTTCGATTCCGGTCAAGGGCATGTACCTTGGTTGCGGGCACATCACCAGCAGGGGTGTGCAAGCGGCAGCTGATCGATGATTCTCTCTCATCGATGTTTCTAACTCTCTATCCCTCTCTCTTCCTCTCTGTAAAAAAGTCAATAAAATATATTAAATAATAAAAAAAGTAGTTAACCACTAAAAGAGATGGAGAACTCTAAGGGACTAGTAGAAGCAGATGCAAAAGTTATTGCCCTCAAGCTGAGGAAGAGTGGAAAAGAAGGGAAATGATGACTCGGAGAGAAACTTCTCCTCAACCACGGCCAAGATCCAGATCTCTCTCTACAAAAGGGAACGTCTACAGCAGGAACACAAAATCTGCTGGCAACAAGGAAACATGCCTTACAGAAAAGGGCAACACTGTTCTGTGGAAACAGCCAGGTTTCTGGAGTGGGTGGGCAGTCGGGAGTCGGTATACAGAAGCAGCCCACCACTGTGAGAGTGTGGATGGATTACAGCTCCTTGGAAGTAGCTGTTGGTGAGGAAAGTATGGTCTAAGGTGCAACTGCACCGAGCATTTCATTATGTCCCTTTTCATTTACAAATGTGCTTACCTCCACAAAATAATAGGTATTTTATTTACAGAACCCAGTTTTAATGGAGAAATAAATGGAAGCTGAGAATCATTGCTGGGGAGATTATGCAAGGTGTCCGGGGGATGGGGAAGGAGAATATCTGAAGGAGCAACAGGACAGAGCGACTTTGTCCGCGATGTTTTTAATGGGGCTTTGTCTAGGAGCATGGTGCACCGCGTGTGACTGTCATCCTTTCTGGTGCCTCTATAAATCTTAAGTAGGGGCTGCAAAAGTAAGAAAAAGAAAAGGGTGATGATAAATGGTAAGTGCAATTGGCTTTCATGTGAAACTAGTAAAGGGCCCAAGTTTCATGTACTGACTGATGTGAGGCCAAAAGAGAATAGCTTGAATTAATAGAAAACGTCTAATATCTGGGTTATGTAAGCAATACACATAACAATTTTTTTTAAAGAAGCAAGACAAGCAAAATAAAACTTGTAAAAAATAACTTCCAGTTTCAGTTCTGACGTGTCAAGAGCTTGGATATTGTCACTGCCATTCTTTAAAAAAAAAAAAAAAAGCTGAACAAACTAAAAATCAATGACCTCTCTCAGAGAATTGAAGTACCAGGACAAACTGGAACACCGAAACACTCAGACAGAAAAATACAGGAAACCACAGCCAAGACCTGTTTACTCAGAACCGATGCTGCAGCAGCCATGCACTGCAGAAACACATAAATGGTCATTTTGACAAATTTCTGGAGCCTGAATGTGGACTAGAATGCCAATGAGAAACTCCTTGGGGCCACAGTCTTAGGGACACCCTCACACCTTTGTGGGTTTAGGAATCGCAAAGGATTCTCATGGTGAAGAGTTAAGAAAGATCCCCTCATGATTCTGGTGGAAGGGGGAGTAATCAATGAACTGAATGTTCTTTGTAACAAAGGGGAAAGACTTTACTAGAGTCTTAGACACCTCTAGCCCTCTTATTCTGTTCTCTGTGCAGAGGGGGGAAAACTACAAACACTTCTGAAGTTCATAGCCCAAGGGCATAAGCCCACTAAAAGACCTCAGATTCATTGTGAGATTACAGAACAGAAATCGAATCTGAGGTCTTTTAGTTCTGTAATCTCACATCTAAATATCACATCAACAGGGATCCAATATAAGAATCAGTGGATTAAGGTCATGTGCCCAATAGTGACATTTCAGTCGACAGTGGACCACATATTTAAATGGTGGTCTCCTATGATTATAATGATGCTGAAAAATCCGGTTGCCTAGTGACAATGTAGCCCTCCTAGCATTGTAACATCATGCATTATACACGTGTTGGTGGCAATGCTGGCATAAACAAACCTACTGTGTCAGAAAAGGCCAGACCCAACTATGATGTTGAATTTTACTGCTAGCTCCAGGTGGTTTAAACAATGCAAGACTCAAATACTCAATATATACCATGAAAGTGAATGATGAGTCTGTGAGTGATGATGTGAAAGCAGTTGAAGAATTTTTGGAAACTCTAGATAAGCTGATGGTGGAGGAAAATTACTTGTCAGAGCAAATATTCAGTATGAATGAAACTCCCCTCGTCTGGAAATGGACACCTGAAAAGACTTCATCCAAAAAAAGGCCAAGTCAATGTCAGCTGACTTGTTTGGGAACTATGTTGAAAGCTACAAATTGAACCTATCTGTGATCTAGCACAGTAAGAACCCCAAGATCTTTAAGAACATCAATAAGCACACACTTCCAGAATCCTACAGGAGAAAAAAAAATATGAACCAAATAAGTATGTTGCTAGGGTCATACCCTGGGTTGCAGAAGGGACATGCAAGTGAGGGGCGTGGAGCTTAAGCTTCAGTAGCTTTATGAGAGATGTGCCTCTGCTCCCAAGTCTTCATTTTTGGAAGGCAGCAGCAGGAAGAAGCAGTCTCCTCCTAAAACTTAGTCCAGTAGAGTGACCAGTGACATCCAGTGACATTGATCCAGAAACAGAGTGACAGAAGTCTTTATGCTGGCACCCACACTCCCTGTTGACAGTACTTACTCTGGTGTCTGCACTTGACCATGCAGACAACAGCATCTCTGCAACTGAGGCATCATTTCTGGCTGTGACTCCTCCAAGCTTCTGACACTTGGAGGTCAAATACCCTTAATGAATTCCTTGTCGGCACAAACAAAGCTATATAGAAGAGCATCTGTTATTTATAATTTTTAAAAATATAATGCCTGGCCAGCATGGCTCAGTGGTTGAGCCTGACGCCTGAACCCGAAGGTCGCAGTTTGATTCCCAATCAGGGCACGTGCCCGGGTTGCAGGCTCGATCTCCAATGTGGGGCATGCAGGAGGCAAGTGATCAATGATTCTCTCTCATCCTTGACATCTCTCTCTCTCAAATCAATAAATTTATTTATTTATTTATTTATTTATTTATTTATTTATTTGACTGTTAAAGTCAGTGAGGCTGACCCCTTTGACTTGTGGGTTGTCCCAGTGACTGATGAGGAAAAAAATTCTTTCTTAAACACCTTGTACAGTCAGGTTCTCTTGTTATGTGATTTCAAGACCTGCAGTTAAATCACTTTTTTAGTATAATTTCATGTGATTAATTCACTGACACCTCTTCCCCCAAAAGACTAAAAAGCCCGAGATCAGGAACTACATCTATTCCAGTTCACTAATACTTATCACCTGGCATTTAGTAGGTGCCAAATTAATGTTAGTTGACGAAAAGTGAAAGCACTTATATTAATAAATTCATCCCTTTTACATATTTATCCTGCACCTACCTTTATTACCATATTTAACACATTCTATTTACATTTTCTATTTATACATTTGTGCACCCGATTAGACTATGAGCTCTTAGAAGGTTGACATTATTTCTCAATTTCTTAAAAATCCCCAATACAATTCAATAAATGTTTGTTGAACTGACCTAGGCCCTGAATTGGGAATTAGTATTTCTGCCATGTATCTCAGGTGGCTAACTTAGCTTCTTTGCAATCCAAATTGTTTTTATCTGTAGAGTGAAGAAGTTTTTCTAGAAATGATCTCTTAGGATTCTTTCCAGTTAAAAAGCTAAAAGTTATATGACTCTAAATACAAAATGCATTGCCATATTTCAAAACCACTAATAATATCTATTAAGCAATTCAAAGTAGGGAGAAGGCCTTCATGGTAAATTTAGGATGTGGGGAGAAATTTTATTAAAATATATAGGATGGAAATTTGTCAATTATTTTATTTTTGTCCAACAGAATTATAAATAATAAAATGTTTGACAGAAGTTAAATCGGATAATAATAAAGAATTTATGCTCTTTTGGAGCCATGAAGAAAAATCCCTAAAATGTGTGTATTTTTTTAAAACTTATCATTTTAGGAAATAAAGTAGTTTGTTCTTCTTGGGAATTTGAGATTATTAGGTTTGCTGGATAATATTACTGTATACATTGTTTTGAAAATTTCCTTTAGGAATTTATTATAAGACTGAAAAAATATAATAGACATTTGGGCATATTGGACCATTTAGGATATTCCCTTTTACCAAATTTCACTCCTGGTGAAGAATAAAACATGCATATTTGAAAGATTCAGCGTTAGTTTTCACCCTGCTCTTATAAATGTAAATTTTATATTGAATCCACAAAGTGAAACTATTGGGAAATGTAACCCAGACACAGTAGAATATCTTGAAATATCCTATTCAACATGAAATAATATTTTTCCCATGCAGAGAACTTTTGCTATTTAGTTTTATTACCATCTTCAAAGTAAATAATTCATGAACATTAATTTACTGAAAATGTACAGTATTTAGTGTCATTTGCTTCAGAGGCTGAGAATAATTTTCATAAATCAAATAATTCTTCAAGATGTTCCAAAGAAACATAAAAGAAAGGCAATTTGAGAAAAATGAGCAAAAGAGAAGAGCTGTTTTATTTCTCATAATCGCATGCAAAATATGTCCCTTAATGAACAACATTACTTCCTTTTGGAAAAACAGAATAAAGGATATTACATCAGACACCTTTTAAGCCATAGAAGTATGCCTATGGCTTGCCAGAGGATCTCAGTTTGGCAAACACTGCAGAGGACCACTGGCCTCTAAAGATCACTAGACCATCATAGTATCAGACACTTCACTGCTTGAGATTCACTCTTTGGAAATCTTTGCAGTGTGTAAGCAGATCCCTTTTTTGTTGTCTAATTTGGGGGGGGAGCACAAAATATACCAAACTTTCAACATTCAATCATGTTGCCTCTAGAACTTAGAATACAGCCATTACCCAACTATGAAAGTAAGTCACAAGTAGGAAGGAAGGTCAGATAGTTGGGGACAGGAGAAGAGATAGCTTATACCTGGATAGGATGAGCCTGGGGGACCAGAGTGAGGCTTCCTTGACATTCAGACACAGACTTTTCGGCATCACTGGGGTGGGGAGAGGGAAGGAAGAAATGGAGCAGGATAATCGGTGCTTCAAACATCAGAAGGATGGCAGAAATAAAATTTATAATTATACCAGAGACAGATTGTATGTTTTATGGGTTGAAGCTGATCAAGATACAAACTAAAAAGTACCTGGGGCTGGCTATAACCTGGGGTGGGGAAGTGGGACGGACAGGAGGGGAAAACATGAACAAATGAAGTTAGTTGAACAGTAAGGTGGGTGGACAGAATGAAGACTGCGCAGGGGGTGGAAGTGACAGTAGTGTGTGGCTTGTAATGGCAGCGAGAGGATGGCACAGCTGCTCTAACAAGGGGGCAGCGCCAAACTATGAAGGGAGACACATCACTGGTCCTGTGCCTTCAGCTGACATGGGATCCCCATCCCCACCTGTCCTATGTTCAAGGTAATATAAATCAAGATGGTGAGTAGGCAAAAGGGAAGTTACATTGGTTTTTCAAAGCGTTCCCTTTGTGGAGTCAACACTTACTAGTACTATTTTAACCCTTTGCTGCTCCACTCCTGTTCTTAGCATTTGTCACTACACTGCCTGGTGGTTGGGCACTGGGCTCACGGTTTCTGAGTGCATGAGAAGCCAGGACACAGGATTCAAAAATAGTTTTATATACATATATACTGAAGCATGCATGCACAGACATACACTGTCTAAAGCTTGAAGAATCAGAATTACACTTAAGAACTATTTCAATATTGGCCTTTTCAAGTTGTTTTCTTTTGTAAAATGACTTGCTTTCTGCATGCACTCATGTTACCTCTTGTATTTGCTTCACACTTATCACCTCATAAACAGTTCAAGATCTTGGTTAATAAAAGGAAATGTTCATGTTACCTCTTTAGTTGGTCATCTCTCTTCTCCAGTGGTACTAAAGAAGAAAACATAATCAACCCATTTTTGAGACAGCAGAACTACAAAAGAAGTGCTTTTTGGAGAGCTCATTTAAGTGTGATGTATTTGCAGAGAGCCATTCACAGTCTAAAGAAATAGATACAAGTGCACCACAGAGAAAACAGAGAAACAAAGAGACGCTCTCAGAATGAGCATCAAATGCCAGCTCCCATCACGAGCTAAGTACCTCCACTTCAGGGTAGACAACAGATATCTAATTAACACAAATATCTAACTCTATTTAACTGAACAGGCATCAAATTATGTCAAAGGGAAGAAATTAAACAGCAGTGAAAATAGGAAGAAAACTACTCAGGAGACGATTGGACAAATGTGATCATATTCACAAGTATCCTTCTCTTTAATGCACTTGGCTAAGACATCCTCACAGCAAAGAGCTCTTGTCCTGTGAAATAGTAAAAGGAGTTCTTCCAGTGGGAGAGAGAGGATGGTATTCGTGCAGAAGGCTAAGTAATTAATTAATAAGATCCTGGTATGTCTATTATCCTTGCCTTAGTAGTGCCCTGAATCAAAAACATCTGATCTGCCTCTATGCGTGGGTCAAAATGAAAATAAAATAAAAATAAATAAGTGAGCCTACCCAGTGTGGCTCAGTGGTTGAGCATCGACTCATGCCCCAAGAGATCACTGTTTTGATTCCCAGTCAGAGCACATGCCCAGGTTTCGGACTTGACCCCCCGGTGAGTGGTGTGCAGAAGGCAGCCAATCGATGTTTTCTCTCATCTCTCCATTGCTGTCCCTTCCTCTCTCTAAAAAAAAATAAAAACATATTTTAAAAAATAAATAAGTGATCAGAACTTCACCAGTCAATATACCTAATTTAATATGCCCCATAGAATTGTTAGCCAATAATCTAGAACTGGGTCCAAGAATGATCAAATTTAAATTTTTTTACTGACATCAGATTAAATTTTTGTCAGACAAGTTTTAAAGTGAAATCTTCATGAAGAATGCTGAATAAAAATCTTACATGGAAAGTACATGGAGAAGATAATGTCCCAATCAGGACAGTTATATGAACCCTAAATGATTTCAGGAGCTGGCTCCTGGGAAAAGGTGACTGACCTCTTTTCTCCTGCAGTCTAGGACCTTCCTTCTCCTTTAAAATTCTTCTCATTGGAGAGCAATGCACAGCTCACCTCATTTGGCCCCCAATAAATTATTCCAGAATTCCTGACACACAATGTGAAAACCGCTGAATTGCTACAGGGGGTTTACACTTCTTTACTTATGCTGTGCATTCTCTTTACCCTACCTTTTCCAACAATACTTAGAAGTGGCAAGAGCCAACTGAGCATTCAGTTTTCTCCTTGAGCACTATAGCACGTTTGTTTCCCCTCCAGTGTCCTTTGGCTACCTTGGTAAATGCTAATTTGTGTATTTTCATGTTCAAAGGAAAAGAAGAAATGGAAAGTTAACATGAACCAATAATTAGAAGCATAGATGATTAATTATGAGAACTTTAGAAGGTACCTTAGAAATCATAAGGTCAAATCTTAGATCCAGTAATTAATCCTCTTTAAAACATTTTTGGAGGAGTTTTTTCAACTTCTGTTTTAAAATCATTTAGTGGCAGGAAACTCACTATCTTAAAAAAAAATCAGTTTTACCATTTTTCAACTCTATTTGGAAATTTTTTTCTTAGAGCAAGATGAATACTACCACCCTATAACTTCTAACCATGTTCAAGGTAATTGTCTTATTTATGTCAGTCCTTCAAATAGTTAGAGTGATGCCGAAACCGGTTTGGCTCAGTGGATAGAGTGTCAGCCTGCGGACTAGAAGGTCTGAGGTTTGATTCCGGTCAAGGGCATGTACCTTGGTTGCAGGCACATCCCCGGTAGGGGGTGTGCAAGAGGAAGCTGATCTATGATTCTCTCTCATTGATGTTTCTAACTTTCTATCCCTCTCTCTCCCTCTCTGTAAAAAATCAAGAAAATATGTGTTTTTTTTTAAATAGAGTGCTATTTCTTTCCATAGTCTTCTTTTATCCAAGCAAATATTCCTATGATTTTTTCTATATATTTTGATAATTACATCCACTCAACAAAGCCATTATGAGTACTAAATGAATGAAAGTCCCATATGATACCTGGAAGATAGTAAGAATTTGTACAATTATTGAAAAAGATGAAATTGCTGCCCTAACTGGTTTGGCTCAGTGAATAGAGCGTCAGCCTGCGGACTGAAGCATCACAGGTTCGATTCCTGTCAAGGGCATGTACCTTGGTTATAGGCACATCCCCAGTGAGGGATGTGAAGAAGGCAGCTGATCCATGTTTCTCTCTCATCGATGTTTTTAATTCTCTATCACTCTCCCTTTCTTTCTGTAAAAAATCAATAAAATATATATTTTTAAAAAGATGAAATTACTAGTACAAAAAGCTTTCTGGGTTTTGTTTTTCTCCATTTATACTAGTACTTTTGGGTAAAATAGATATTCTCTTCGGAAAACTGTCTAATCTACAAAGGTCAATATCCTACTTCAAACATGTTTAGAGAAATAAATATAATCCTTCAATAGATGATTATTCAGAGCAAAAGTTTTACACTACTGGTATACTTTGTGGGCTCAAGACCTGTGTGTGTAATAAATCACCCCATCATTTTGTTAGCCTTTTTAGCAGCAACAGCACGTGGCTGGCTCATTTAAATACCCAAGATTGTTTTCACTTGAACTATTACTAAACCCAGCCTCTCTTTATTTTATGTTTTTGCAAAATATTTTATTGGTAACACTTCAGTTATGAGCTGTGGGAAGACTCCTGACTAAAATGTAAATTTCCTTTACCCTCTATTCCCTTTATTCTCTAGTTATCTACACTAATAAAAGAGAAACATGCAAATTACTATCATTCTGTTACACTACCAGCCAATCAGAGTGTGTATGCAAATTAACCTGAAAATATTGTGGCAGCCCCTCCGCCCCCCCCCCCTGCTCTGGGCCTCTGGGGTTCGGAAAAGTCAGGCGCCAGTGTCTGAGGCTGGCTGAAGCCCAGGAGACAAAGAAGCCACTTGCCCCCAGATCCCAAGCCGCAGCCAGCAGTAGAAGTCTCACCTCCGCCTGCCCCACATCCTGGGGGAGACAGAAACCGGGCCTCAGCCTGAGGCTAGCTTCAGCCTGGGAGACAAAGAAGCCACCTGTCCTATGATCCCAGGCCACAGCTAACAGCAGAAGCCTCATGTCCACCTGCCCCATGACCTGGGGGAGACAGAGAAACCAGACCCCAGCACCTGAGGCTGGGTGTGGCCCAGGAGATGAAGAAGCCGCCTGCCCCAAGATCCCAGGCTGCAGTCAGTGGGAGAAGTCACCCACATCGCATCCCAGGGAAGACAGAGAAGCCGCCCGCCAGCAGTCCAGGTGCCAGCACCTGTGGCTGGCTATAGCCTGGAGAGAAGCTACTGCCCACCCCGTAGTCCTTGGCACCAGTACCTGCAGCTGGCTGTGGCCCAGGAGATGGAGAAACTGCCCACCCCATGGTCTCAGGTGCCAGCACTTGCACCTGCAGCCCAGGCGAAGCCATCTGCCCACCATCCCCTGCAGCTGCAGCCAGCCTGGGTGCCTATGGCTGACCAGAAAGAGAAAAGCCTGGATCCCGGGAGCCTTAGGTTGGCTGGAGGAGGGAATCCTAGGTCCTGAATGTGGGGCCGAGGCAGAAGTGGTTAAGGGCAATCAAGCCAGCAGGGGAGCAGTTAAGGACAATCAGGCAGGCAGGCAAGCAGTTAGGAGCCGAGCCAGCAGTTCTGGATTGTGAGAGGAATGTCTGACTGCTGGGTATCCCCTGAGGGATCCCAGATTGGAAAGGGTGCAGGCCAGGCTGAGGGACACCCTTCCTCCCACCCCACCCCATCCTGTGCATGAATTTCATGCACCGGGCCACTAGTCTATAATAAAAAAGCATAATATACTAATTAGACCAGATGACCTTTTGGACGAAGCCCAGGTGTCAGATGCTGGAGGGAAACTGATGCCGAGAGCAGGGGAAGAAAGTCCTACACTTACATAAATTTTGTGCATCAGGCCTCTAATAAAAATATAAAAATAACAAACTAAGTATCATAGGTCAAACAGTTCTCTTTAATTCAAAAGAAAAAAAATTAAGGGATAAAATATATTCTGTAGTAATAGAAAATATTTTTGTGAAAGTAATTCCTAGAGGAATAATATTGATTAATGCTTCCATTTAAACTAGGAATTTGCTAATAGACACTTTAAAAATACCCTGCAAAGTAGAATTGTCTTATATCAATTGTTTTTCATCATGCATATCCAGAACTATTTAGATGCAAAAAATAAAAAAAAATTTCTTTAAAGGACTCCAATTACTGCTTGCCAGTGATATATGCAAAGCTCTTCTATCTAATTGGTTTACATATGTAATGATCCAGTATCTTGCAAAAGAGTGTCACCTCCATTTTCTAATCATCAGCTTTATTTATGAAAATAATCAGCTTAATATGTTAAAAATACTCAAAAATTTGTGTACAGAAATATGATTCATTTGAAGTACTGAGTTAAATGTAGATTATATTTGGAGACAACAATATACTATAAATGGGGAAAATTAAAAGTTGGTGTTAAGTTAAAAAGGGAATACTGCTAATGTAATAACAATACTGACTATAAGGTCTGCATTTCTCTCTGGAACAGAAAATTCCACTATTCAGACATCTGAAATATAGCAGGTCAGTAGGTTTGCCTAATCTTTTAGTTGTGAATTTTATTTATGACTTTGTGAGACCTGCAGCTGTTTATACACTCAACAAAATACATGGAAGGGAAATTTGGACATGTGCAAAAAAAATCATAGGAAGAATCTACAAACCAAGGAATGCCAACGATTGCCAGCCAACCACTGGAAAGTAGGTGAAAGGCCTGGGCAAATTCTCCCTTTCATCCCTCAGGAGGAATCAATCCGGCTGAAACTGTGACCTTGCTTCCAAAACTGTGAAACAATAAATTTCTGTTGTTTAAGCCAGCCAGATTGTGGTACTTTCTTACAGCTGCCCTAGCAAACTAATGCATGCAGGATGCCCAGAGTATATACAGGATGGATCAGTAGGAGCTTATTCTATCAAACCAAGGGTGAAACTTACTTGCCTCAAAATGAGTTCACAGTTCTTCTATGCCTCTAATATTCTTATTTGTAAAATAGGGATGATAATAATATCTATCTCCTAGTATTGTTGGGAAGTTTAACTCAGCTGATAGAGAAAAGCCCTTAGAAAAAAGCCCATGGAACGTGTTTGCTGACAACAGTTATCAGCTATTCTTGACCCTCACTCACTGAACTACATATGCCAGACTCTACGACAGGCACTCTAGGTACATCACCAGACAAAACAGATGCAGACATTTACCTTTATGAAGTTTACAGTGTAGTGAAAGAATGCAGACAATAAAACAAATAAGCAAATGATGCAGTGTATTGGCCAGTAATAAGTTCCATGAAGGGAAATAAAGCCAAAAATGAAAAAAGGAAGGGCTGAGGTTGGGAATGGCAATTCTTGGTAGGTGGTCTAGAATGGCATCCGTGGATGAGGTATGGGAGTGAGCCATGTGCATACCTGGAAAAGAGCCATCCAGGCAGAGAGAACAGCAAGTGCCAGTGCCCTGAAGCAGGAGCCTGCCTGCAGTGCTCAATGAGCAAGAAGACCAGTGTGGCTGAAACCGGTTTGGCTCAGTGGATAGAGCGTTGGTCTGTGGACTGAAAGGTCCCGGGTTCGATTCTGGTCAAGGGCACATACCTTGGTTTCAGGCACATCCCCGGAGGGGGATGTGCAAGAGGCAGCTGGTCGATGTATCTCTCTCATCGATGTTTCTAACTCTCTATTCCTCTCAATTCATCTCTGTGTAAAATCAATAAAATATATTTTTTTAAAAGAAGAAGAAGAAGAAGAAGAAGAAGAAGAAGAAGAAGAAGAAGAAGAAGAAGAAGAAGGAAGAAGAAGAAGAAGAAGAAGAAGAAGAAGAAGAAGAAGAAGAAGAAGAAGAAGAAGAAGAAGAAGAGGAGACCAGTGTGGCTAGAACAGAGGGAGGCAGAGGGCAATAGGAGATGAGTCAGAGACCTAAGAGAGGACCAGGTTGTGGAGATCCTTGAAGGGCTTTGGCTGTCACCCTGAGTGGTGTGGTGGGTCACTGGAGACATGGAGCACAGGAATGACATGATCCATGCATTTTCATAGGCTCTCACTGGCCAGTGTGTAATAGGAGATATGATCCTGGTAGGGGCAGGGAGAGGGAAGGACAGAAACCGGGAGACCAGTTAGGAGGCTATTTCTGAAGTTCAGTCTGGAGATGACTAACCAAGCTCTAACAGCGTTGTTCTGTGGAGCAGGTAAGACATAGACTCGACATATTTTGGCAGGAGAGATAACAGATTTTCTTGTTAGAGTACATGTGAATTCTGAAAGGAAGGAGTTAAGAACAAACATTTGGAAGCTGAGACTTGGAAACTGAACAACAGGAAGTATGGAAGTACGTGTCCACTAAGTGAACTGGGGAAGACTGTGGGAGAAACGGGTTGGGGAAAGAAAGAACAAAGTATTGTTATGGCTGTTCCGCCTGTTTGCCTTCTTATCTTGCCATTATAATTGTTTTAATGAGAGGTAGCTTCATCAGTTCTTTCCTCTTTCTTCTTAGTTCCATCTTCTCTCAGCTTTCTTTCTTTTTTCCTAGCAGGTAATAAATCAGTGCACAGCACACCCCCCTATTCAGTCAGCTCAGTACATCGAGCTGTCCTTTTCTACTGCAGTGAGTATTTAGCACAACCTTCTGTTCTGGGAACATAACCTTGACTCTCTCCCCTTCTGTGTCTACAGTCACACCTTCCTTCTTATAGTATCTGTATAAAAGAAAATGCCTGTTTCTTCTTTTTTTTGAAAATTTCATTTTTCTTTGCTTTTTTTGTCCATTTTAGCCATTTTTCTTCCGCTTGCTCTGATTTCATTAATCCTCCCACCAATTCTTTCCCACTAACAACACTGCCTTCTCTTATACCCATGAATTCTCCAATGACTCCTTAACACCAAAATAAATCTCCTGACTGAGCTTCCCAGCTTATCCCTTTCCTCTGACCCTTAATTGAAACTCTTTGCTGTACAAGAGTCATGTGATGTCTCGGGGTCTTAGTTTGTTCCCTTGAAAAATAAAGGAATAAACTAGATTACAAAGAAGAAAACATAGTTTGTTCTTCGGAATTGCAGACAAAATTAATAACATTTTTATTTTTTAAAAATCCCGTACACAGAGGTCATTTTTAATGCTTTTATTTAGCAAAAGTTCCAGGTGATTTTGAAATACATTAGACATCTATTCATTGAAAACAAGAGAGAGGTTATTCCAAAATATTATTTAATAGCCCTAAAATAATTTTGCCTATCAGAGCAAAAGAATCCACCCAAAAAGGTTTTTCTGTAGTGGAAATTACATCACTTGACTTCTTAGACACTACACACACACACACACACACACACACACACACACACACAATTAGTTAGAAATATTTCATTTTTAAGGTTACATTTCATACAGCACATTATTAGTATAAAGGGGTTACTTTAATACAATAGCTATCCCTAGTTCCTTTTAACAAGGGAGCTGGACTTCAGATTTTTCAATCTTGGTTTATAAATCTAACTATAAAATTGAGGGAGAAATGTGTCTCTCTAGTCTTCTCTGCCCAAATCAAATGCCATCTCCCCGGAGTTTAATAGTCATAAGACATCTTTCTCTCCTCAGAACTCCACTGGGGCTCACCTTATATCCTTCTTATACCCCATACTTCCTAATTCAGACTCTCTCATGTCTGTCAATAAATATTTATGAAAGGAAAGAGGATCAGAAAAGTAAACAAGCATCATAGTTTAATAAGAGATGTATAGGCTTTGAGTCAGATGAACCTAGCTTTGCATCTCATTTCATCTACTTAACCACCATGTATCCTACACAGTTGGTTTAGCCTCTCAGGGCCTTAGCTTCCTGGTCTCCATCACGGAGATAACAAAGCCTCTCCCATAGGGTACTAGGAAGATGAAGAGTGATAAGATGGTTAAACAGCTAGCACTAAAGAGGCACCCAATAAGTTACATCCCCTCTCCCTGTTCTAGCACGGCATTCACAGTTCAATCCTGCATCGGAGCTGATTGCACACAGGGATGCTCCCAGGCTATGAGCTTTGGAAGGCTAAGTCTTGTTCATCTTTGTGTTTCCTGTAGAATATCTAGGGTAAGGTAGTGAGTGGCAAATTCTGGAGGTGCAGTAACTACACACTGTATTCAACTGAGTGTGGACCAGGATCGTTCCCAAGCTGAGGAACAATGGCCTATGGTTTTGGGCTCTTTGGGCTTTTCTGATAATACAGGGTGGGGGCAAAGGTAGGCTTACAATTGTTCGTATGGAAAATAACACAATAATTAATTGATAATAATGCAAGAATAAACTATTCCACGCACTACGTTTGCCCCACCCTGTGAAGCTCCTCTTCTGCAGCTCTGGCTGCTTTGGCCTTGAGACAGCCCACCATGTTTTAAAATAGGTTGTTCGAAATGTAAGTACTCTCCTCAATTCTTTGGCAGCTGATCAGAATGCTGTTCCATTACTCACGGTAGAAACCGCTGCAGAAAATCAACCTTATTTTGAGATAGAGAAGCTGAATTCACTCCAGTTTGCTGGCAAAACAAGTTGTGTTGGAAAAGCACTGGGTCGAATAAACTCCAGCGCATCTGTGAACGGCCAGGAAACCCTGGGCAAGTGTTCACTGAGCCTCGATCAAACAGAGAAAATAATAACTCTACTCTGAGTATTACCCAGGGTTGTGGGTAGATAAGGAAGGTGATGCCCTGGAACAGAACAGACTTTGAAGCAGGATGCAAAACAAGATCTAGAAAGCCATCAGTTTTTGTCACATCGAGCTCTTGCTTTGTCACAGCCCAGCCTTCTACCCTCGTGTCCTTCTTTGGCGATTCACCAGCCCTCATTTTATAATCTCACTATGAAGGCGATGAAATCTACATAACATCCTAGCTTTCTTCTGAATTCCCCGTTACAAGGCAGCAAGTGCTGTCATGACTTCATAATACAACAAATGCAGTGTCCATCACGCGAAGCGCTGGTCCGCTTGCCAGCAGCAGGAACTGCACGCATTCCCTTTCTGTCTGACGCTAGAACAACACTGCACAGCCCGGCCGCTTGTAGCTTTTCTCATGTGTCAGTCACAGCTCCCTTTGTAAAATATTTCAAAGGCGATACAGCTCAACCAAAGCGTAACAGAAAGTCAGCCCCAGACTAAAGGAGGCGGGTTGGCGGGGAAAGCCAGCGACCTGTCTCTTCAGGTGGAATCTTTGTCCCTAAGTCATTGTACTACTGTCGCTCCAGCTTCCACAGGAAATTGGGAGAGAGGGGAGGTGGCCACCTACACACTGCATATGGAAGAACGCACCTTCCCAAATTTCTGAAAAAAATCTTCTTGTGCCCGGGCCAAGGCGTCTTCATCAATGTAGACCGCTGGCCTTCTGGCCATGAGGAAGTACTGCACCTTCCTCAGCTTCCAGCCCAGCACGTAGTGGAGCCAGCCACACACGGCCGCCGTGGACCGGCCGACCCCCGCGTTGCAGTGGACGTACACGGTGTGTCCGTTCTCCAGCAGCGCGTGCAGGAGACAGACCGCCTGGGGCAGCATCTGTACCCGGCCTGGGGTGGAGAGAGAACAGCACAGACATGTGAATTAATGAAACCCCAACAGCGCCATCAATAACTCCTCCAGCACCCCGTGAAGTCACAGGGCGCTGCCCAGCGAGGCGGGGATAGCACAGCCTGCTGCATTCCTTTGCTTTGAAGGAAAAGGTGAGGCACTATCACCTCCTGCTAATGAGATGGAGGGGCAATGGGCAGCGCTGTCACTAGATTTGGCTGCTCCTCTGAGAGGCTTCTGCACCCGCACCAACTTCCCCTAGAGGAAGGTTCACCGCTGCCTGTGGTCAGAAGAGCGGTTTTTACATCTTCCGTTAGCATAGATCCAGCAGAGGTTTAGAGGATTTCAAAGGGGACCTGACAGTCCTGTCACCTCGATTTCCTTTCATCCAAAAGGATCTTCCAGGTAAATGCAAAACAGAATTAGTCCATCCCGATTAAAGAAGGCAACCTTACTCATTCAACATGTGCTAGTTTCCATTTGGGATGACTACCTTATTAATTGATACACGTGGGATATTGGATAAATCGTCCATTTATCCCCTCATGGTGCAGTGTGCGTTAAAACTAATTCCGTTTTTCCTTTGGTGGGCAATTATGATTATAGTTATTGCAGCTTCATGACTACTTTTTTGATTACAAGATGATTTAGATGTCTTCTTCTTTGCCACGGAGAGAGGATATGTATGCTCTGCTGAGGCCCGTTCTAAGAGAGCCCCCTAAAATCATCACACTCCTGGATGCTGCAGTTTCTTCTGCTTACAGGTTCTGTCAAATATATTTTGTGGATTTGAGGGACGGGTGGAAGAAGGTCAGTGGAAATTACTTCAAAAATGGATGAAAGTAGGAAATACAGAGACCACGGAAATACAACTTCATGCCTATGGTGTGCAACCACAGAGACACAACGTGTGGTGTCCTCTGAGAGCCAGTCTCACGCTGCCAGCCAGCCCGCTGGAGGACCGGAGAGGCGGAAAGCCCCTCCCTCAGACGATTTTCCTGCAGATTTCACCGGGGCCCAGAATTCTCACCGGAGAGCCACTCAGACTTCCCTCCTTAGCTAAACCCTTACAATGCAAGTCTCAAAAGTCCAACACAACACACTGTGATCAGGCATCAGCACCTGAGAAGGGCAGACATTTCCAAAGACCTGGTCATGGCCTGAAGCCCCCTCAGACACCACTCTATCCAGCGGGCCTAACTTCGCTTCCAGCTCGGAGACAGGAACAAAAAATCCACATGAAACCAGGACAATATTCTAATTTTGCTGCTGATGCTCTGCTAATCCCTCTCACTATGGGGATCTAAAGAGCAGTTTTTACTGGAATTCCTTTAGGCTGGGTATACTCTGCAGTTCCGGGGGGTGGGGGGGGGGTAAAGAGGGGAGTGTAAAGGGGAGCGGTGTTGCTCTTTGTGCTGCCTACCTGGTCCCTGAGAGCATCTACATTGGAGGCACGTCAGCTCCTACATGTATCGGGATTTCTCAGAGTCCAAACTGAGCCATAGCTTTGATTGATGTACTGCTCTCTGCTCTGCTCTGCTCTGAGGTTAGGCCTGGGTGGGCCTGCCATGCAGTCAGTTGTCTATGGCACTCTCCCAGAGGCAGATGAGGGAAGGACAGTAGCTTAAGACCAGAGGCTCTGGCATCTGGCTGGCTGGGTTTGAGTGGCCATGACGAAATAACCTTTTGAAAAACCTGTGTGCCTCAGTTTTTTTTCAGATATAACAAGATAATAATAGTCCCAGGCTCATTGTTGCTAAGCAGTGGCTATAAAGGAGCTACTGCCTTCTCAGTGCTTAGAACAAACAGCACATAGCAGGAGAAAGGTAGAAAGAACTGCCATCTAAGCAGCT
The DNA here is from genome assembly GCA_963924515.1 of Vespertilio murinus. Taxonomy (NCBI): domain Eukaryota; kingdom Metazoa; phylum Chordata; class Mammalia; order Chiroptera; family Vespertilionidae; genus Vespertilio; species Vespertilio murinus. The sequence goes on along the minus strand of OZ004705.1, from coordinate 173,441,412 downwards.
CCTGCTGGCCCCCATGCTGTCAGTCTATCAAACTCCCAGTCAGTGCCTGCCCCTTACCCACCTGGCCATGCTCTGCCTACACCCCTGTGTGAGGGCCACCTCTGGCCTGCCACCACCCCTAGAGGGGTCAGCTGTGCCCAATGCACCCACATTGCTCTTCTTGAATACCATTCTAGGGAGCCTTAACTAATTGTCTGAGAAATCTGGAGATATGTAGGAGCTGATGTGCCTCCAATGTAGATGCCCTCAGGGACCAGGTAGGCAGCACCCGAACTGCAGAGTATACCCAGCCTAAAGGAATTCCAGGCAAAACTGCTCTTTAGATCCCCACAGTGAGAGGGATTAGCAGAGCATCAGCAGCAAAATTAGAATATTGTCCTGGTTTCATGGAGATTTTTATGTTTTGTGTATTTTGGCTCCGTGTAGAATTTAATTGGGTAAAAAAAAAAGTTTTTATTCCCCAAAATAATTATACCTTAAGGCAAGACATAAATGCAGATTTTTAAAATGTAAATTAGCCAAAATTTTAAATGTTGGCAACTAAGTTGAAACATTCTTTTGGAACTCACAATAGGCCTTAGCTCTCAGTAGATGCTCAAAAGGCCTTAGGTAAGTACATGAATTAAAATAAAACAAAACCCAGTAACACCAACTTGGTCTGGCACACTAATCTAACTTCAGGCTGCACCTCTTCCAGGCTAATCCAACTCTGAAATGAGCAAAAGCTTCCTGAAATCATGCAATGACAAGCAAAGGTGGTGAGAAGGGGACGAGGCAATGTTGGGGAAGCCTGGGGCATTAGGGCCCAATGATATCCAAGGTTTCCCTAAGGCTGGCCCTGAAAGAATCATTCCTGGCACAAACTTTCAGCCTTTCCAACACACGCGCGCACACACACACACACACACACACACTTTCTCAATACAGGGCAGACTGATGGCTGAACATATTGTTGTTGTTGTTGTTGCTGTTGTTGTTGTTATTATTATTATTATTATCTTAATTTAATATATTTATTGATTTTGTTTTTTACAGAGAGAGGAAGGGAGAGGGATAGAGGGCCAGAAACATAGATGAGAGAGAAACATTGACCAGCTGCCTCCTGCACACACACACCCCCACTGGGGATGTGCCTGCAACCAAGGTACATGTTCCTGACCGGAATCGGACCCGGGACCTCTCAGTCCACAGGCTGACACTCTATCTATCCACTGAGCCAAACCCGTTTCGGCATATTATTATCTTATTATATCTTCTTTTCCACCTTTGCAATGTAATATAGATGAGAATCATATGGTCTATAACATCCTTCGGTACAAACTTAAGTACTTGGGACGAATACACCCGCAACTTAGTGATTTTTTCAAAGCACGTTCATATCCATCATCTTATTCTATGGTTATAATCCTATAAAGTAGAAATTATCATCCCTATTTTCCAAACGCAGGAACATGTCAACCCCATACCACACAGCCTTGCAGGGTGATGAGGCTCGAGGCAGGGCCTGTGGCTCCAAGGTCAGGGTCGTTGCCTCACGGCAGAGCTGATTTCAGAGTGTTGAGTCAGAGGCCAGAACTCAGACTGTGACAAGGGGTAGCTGAGGACTCAGCAGCACACTAACTCGTGCGGGAGGCCAGGCAGACCATTTGTTATCCAAGTACCGCCCTGACAGAGGGCAGAACACTTCCTATGTGAAGGAAAACTGAATCTTAAGAGCACACTTGTTTTTTCTGGGTGGGCACTAGATTCAGGAGCTTTCTGTTTCTTAGGTGAAAAACACAAATCAAATTATTTTTTAAAAAAAGAAAGAGAAAACCTAACCAATCTATTTGTATATGACAACATTTACAAGGTAATGATCGATGGCACAATGGATTGGAACAGGTCGGTCCTAACTAACTGTCTTCTTTCTCAGGCATTCACCGACAGCATTATGTGGCTCAAAACATTTTCAGATGGATTTTTCTCTAAAGTTCTAGAAATATTCAGCAGAATTAATATATATGTTTACTGTGCTAATACTTTGAGCCACATACCTGTAAACCTTTGGTGACTCCCCAGGTTATGCTGAACCAAAAACAAAACAAAACAAAACAAAACAAACAAACAAACAAAACAAAAAAACCTCTATGTAGTCTTGGGGTTTAGCCTTTTTCAAGGGGGAGCTTTCGTTTGCTGTCAGTTTGTGTGTAGTCAGTGTGGAAGGGGGACCCCATCACAGGGGAATGATCTTATATGTCTCTGTTTCCCAGCATCACCCGTGTCACATCACAATTCTCTCTTCACAAAGGCATACCCCCTAAAGGTTTAAATACAACTACAGTTGATCTTCTGGAAGAGCATGCAAATCTCCAATCCATAGCAGGGACTTCAGGTAATCAGAACATGAGTTGGATTCATAAAGAGCCAATGGGATGCGTGTATATCTTCTAGTATATCTTATTTTCCACCTTGGCAGCATAATATATATATATAGGGTTCTTATTCTCCATAACATCCATTGGTACAAACGTAAGGACTTGGTACTAAGTTGAAACTTATTTCAACTTCTCTGAGCCTCATCACACATAATACATAATATCCCAATAGGATAAAAATACTATAAAACCAGAATCAAATAAGCAAAAATCCAAATGCTCTCTGGAAGCTATTGGCACTCTGACAGTTTCTTCTGTTTTGAAACCAGAGAAAAAATCTGGACAGGACAAATATGACCTAGATTCAACCAGTGCTCTTCTGTGCAAATCAGGGGTTTTTTCCCTCCCTTGGAAAAAAAAAGACAAAGCTTGTGTGGCTAACTTAAGTGTCTTTGAATTAGCGTTACCAAGAGCAGTAACCAAATGATCCCCTCCTTAAGAAACAAAAATTATACCTCATCCCCAGAGATAGCTCAGTTCACACACAGACCCACAAAAAGATCCAGCTCAGCCAGCAGGACCACCTGAGATTCATAAAGAGCCAAGGTGGCCATGTGCCAGGAAACATGATTCTCAAGGTCTTCTGTCCCAACCCACATCTTGAAGATTGACACTGGGAAAACTTAGCTGCTTCCCTGGCAACCCATGACTATGCCTAATTCCACCTAAAGACGCAAATGACAGATCGAAAGTGTGGCGGTCTGCAGAATGTGTGTGAAGAGTTCATGTGGGCATGTGTGGTGTCTGGAGCAATGTTCTGCATCAGACTGTTCTGAAATCCAGGCTGTGTCTCTGTTCTTTACCTTGGCCAGGTTACTTAAGTTTTTTGTACCTCAGTCTCCTGCTCTGAAAAATAGAGATAATTGTCGTGACTCTGATTATGAGGATTAAATGAGTTCAAGCATGCAATTGCTTAGAAGAGTGTTTGATACACATGGGCTTTGGGGGGAAGAGGACTGATAATAGAAACGTTTCCTCCCTGGGCATCAGGATCTTTCTTCTTCCCCCAGAAAAGTGTTGACCAAACGCCCTTAGCCTGTGCCATTTTCACAGCCCTCTGCTGCCCCCTGCTGACATCTAGTTGTTACTAGTGCAACTTGGTTCTCTTGGCTTCAAATGGCTCCATTCCTTTTCTACAAGAAACCTCTTCTCCCACCAAGCTGAAATATAGACCATTCCTCTAAAACCCCATACCTCTGTGCCTTGGCCTATGCTTTCTTCCATCTGAAATGACAAAAACGCCCATGTCACCTGCCTGCCTGTTCTTCACACCATAACTCTCCTAGAGCACATCACACATGCCTCTCATCTCATTCCTTCTGTACTGTATGTAGTTAGTCTTGAGCATGTCTTATTGCTCCTTATCAAAACTATGTCTGTTTCCCCAGCAGCACCCATATCACATCATAATTGTCTCTTCACAAAGGCAGGCTCAGCCAGTATTTGCACCGTAAATGCAGCCTCATGATCACAACCCTTCCCTGAACTTCGTTATCTTTCTCATTCTCTCTCACTTTAATGTTGCAGTTACCGCCTAACTGGTGTCCTGGATTCACTCTGGGCCCACCCAATCCATTCTCTACTTTGCAATCAAAGTGTACTTCTAAAGGAAAAGAAAATGATTGCTCCGGCAACTCCCAGCCAGTTCTTTCCACTGCCTCTCACCACTTTAGGGTAAAGTCTAAAGTCCTTATTATGTCCAAATCCCGCAGGACTCACTTCCCTCACCCTCTGATCTGCAGCCCACAAGCTTATTTTCAGTTCCCACAACCCTCCATGCTCTTTTGCAACAGGGAGTCTTGGGCAGCTGCTCCCTCTGCCTGGGAGCCTCACCGTTGACCCCAGCCCTCTCTTCGGATCTTAGTTCAAACACTGCTTCCCTGGATCACTTCCCTGACTCCCCTTCCTGAGCCTGACTGTCTGTGCATACTCTCATAGCTATATCCATGTATCTTCCTAACAACAACAACAGAAAAAATCAGTTTTAATTTCTATTTGTAGTCGTTTTATAGGATTATAAGCCCAATGAGGGCAGGAGTTGTCCCGCCTCTCTTTACTACTGTATTATCGGTCACCAGTGCCAAATACACAGTAGATATGAAATAAATACATGTTTAATGAATAAAGAAATCAAAGACCCATGCAAAACAAAGTATCAACCAAGTTATCAAAATATACATATTAAATGTTAAACCTAAACCCTTTACTTTACTCCACTTCTATTATTCATATTTAGATAAATCAAAATTATAGTCAGAAAGGTAGGCTGGCAGATGGATAGATGATAGATAGATAGATAGATAGATAGACAGACAGACAGGCAAGGGCTTCTCTGAAACACATTTCACAAGGAGCCAACATGATTCTGATGCTTACCTTCAGTGCTCATATCTGGAGTCGGCATCCAGATGTAGACCAAGCCTTCTTCCTTGTATAGCTTAATCATAGTGTCTGGAGTCATGGGTTCTGGGTAGCGATTACAGCCTGAGGAATTCTGTACAATATCCCATTCAGTCTGGAAATTCATTACCGCTGTAATCCCCAATTCATGCTTCAGTTTGATGGTCACGTGTTCCACTTGTCGAGGGCAGCTACCCAGCCAGATATTTGGTAGAATTCTAATGAGAACATACAGAGTCAACTATTACTATTGTGGCTATGGTTTGAGATTTGAAAAGGTGCATAAAACATGTCGTATTAAAGTGTAATTTTATTCACCTCAGGATACAGGTTAAGAATGTATCTCATTTCCCCTTCTTATTTTCACTTTTTCTGTGCAATCCAATCATGTAGACAGAATAAGACTATATAACCCATTAATATCATAAATAACTTCCAAGAGTCAGATAAAAATTTGTGTTTAAAGGGAGTCATGATTAACCATTTATATTCCACCCAGAATGCGATGTGGGTGTTTAGAGCTAATTTGTCACTCTTCCAGTTTTATTGTTGGTGGCTTTTTGAGGACAAATAAAAAAAAATCTTCACTCTATTTTCTGAGAGAAAAAGAAGGTATCTTCTAGATGTACCATTGAGTAGAAAGGTTATCTACTCAATGATTATCTCTTTTTCACTTGTTTTTTTAAGTAATTATAATAATAAAGGCAGATGTTAACAACAACACTAGTGAATGCATAATAAATGTAAGAGGACTTTATCTACCCTATAGAAACCTATCTCTGTCTATATGTTCCATATTCCCTCCCATTATCCTTTAAAAATTCCTCCTCCAATAACCTGCTGGATGCCTAGTAGTTAGTAGTGCTAGGCTGCCATACTTATTCTTTGGGGTTTAACTGAGAATACAGAAGTACCTTAAGCTGAGAGAAGTGGACATATAAGTTATAAAACCAAGAATTATAGCCTTTTGAACACATTGGATTTTTGTTGAGAAAATCTTGAAGTGCACTAGTAAAATATTAAAACATAGATTCACGATAGGCAAGCTGAATTCCAAACATAACCCAGAGTTCACTTGAGTATTTTGTCATTAGAGTGGATAGTACTTAGTATTTAGCTAGTAAATAAATGCCAAAATAAATGTCTAGCATGTAAGATTTGCATAAAGATAAAAAAAATAATTCATAGAGATATACAATGGGTAAATCGGGACATTTGAGCCTATAAAAATAAGAAATCAGAATCCCAAACCAGAGTCAATGCATAGAATCATGTTGTGTTGCTTATAAAGGTATTATTCTATCATTTCTTTCAGCCATGTTCTGCCAGTATGTTTAAACTAACTGGGAACCTTGGGAAATTCAGAATAAGTCAAAGGTAAACAGACCTAAACATATATTTTGTTACCTTAACATATATATTTCCCACATCCATATTCTAAAGGAAATAAGCCTTGAAATACACACTCACACATACATATAAACACCAGTTTCTGTATCAAATTATTTCCAACTTTCTTATAACATAATTAATTCTTCCCCCTAGAAATGCCAGAATTCAGAGTCTTATTTAAGAAATGAATATAAAACAATTCCTGATTTTTTAAGCAAGATGTTCTGGACCTACGAGATAGATAACTAAAGATAGATTCTAAAAACAAGCACTGTGTTGAAGGATATTGAAAGATATAAAGTAAATTTACTAAACCATTATATGAGACATTTAGACAAAATACTGGGCTTGTTAAAAACACACAAATCAATGGATGCCGCTTAATCAGACAGCTAAAGTGCAGTTTGTTGGCTCTAACAGTAGGTAATATATTTCTAGTGTATGAAAAACTGAAAGTAATAAGATGCAGGATTTGCTTTCTAAATAGTAATTAAACTCTTACTTATCCACTCAAAAGAGAATAATTTGATGCCATCAAAAGTCAAGTTTTAGGCATTCCATCTTAGTTTTCATTTTCTTTTGGTGTCCATGATACTTTAAACAATTTAAAAAATCAGAAACTTCTTTTAAAAAATATATATTTTATTGATTTTTTTACAGAGAAGAAGGGAGAGAGAGAGAGCGCCAGAAACGTCAATGAGAGAGAAACATCAACCAGCTGCCTCCTGCACACCCCCTACTGGGGATGTGCCCGCAACTAATGTACATGCCCTTGACCGGAATCGAACCCGGGACCTTTCAGTCCGCAGACCGACGCTCTATCCACTGAGCCAAACCGGTTTCGGCAAAAATCAGAAACTTCTTAAAAGGTGAAAAGAAACTTGTCGCAATATGGAATTTAGGGAATAAAATTTTTCTATAAAGGTAGTTTTAATGCAAGGCATACCAAACTTCAAAGATATAAAAAATGGAACAAAATATATAGCTTAAATTGTCAATTACAATGTAAAACTTCCAGAGGATTGGTTTATGAGTAACTTACTATTAATATTGAGGTTTTTTTCAGAGCTTTCTGGCAACTTCACTATAGATTATTTGGAAAAGTCAAAGCTCATGGTACCAAATGGGTACTGACACTCAGCCAGCCCAGGACAGAGGCTCCCAAACCTGGTGCTTTTATAAAAACTGCTATTACTGGGCTCTGCCCCAAAAGAACTCATAAAATAGCTCTGGAGGGAGGTCTAAAACTCTGTGGATTATTTTCCCTTAGAAATTAGCCAGAGGATGTACGCTACCAGCTCAAAGATCAAAAGATATGTGTAAGAGAAGCTTACATATTCAGCATATAGATCTCAATACCTTTTTTGTAGATGTACAAAATATGGAAATGAGAGGATGTGGATTTGCTCAACTCTAAGCACATGTATATCTAAATTTAAGTCCTTATCTTTCTCCCAAAACAGTTTCAAGACTGCAAATGATTCTTAGACAGAGAGTGAGGAAATAGAACTGTTAGGAAAGAACAGTTTTGAGAAAATATGCCTGTGTGTTTAATGCGTCATTTCTTCTAAAAAAAGTCAAATCAACTGCTGAGTCATGACAAATATTTAATATAGTTATATCCATTAAGAATTTATTTTTGTAGAAAAAAATATTGAACCTAGGCTTTGACTAATGCCACTCTGATCCAACAAGATTGGACTTAAATAAAATTTGTTCTAGAAATATTACAATGTAGCTAAAGACCAGAGGAAAGAAATGCATGGCTGACATTTCTGGAACCTTCTTTCAACTGCAAATCAAAACCAATTTCATTCATTTGAGTAAACCTGGATTAGTGGTTCCAGGTAGTCAGATCACGGTACTATACCATTTGCTCAACCTGTCAGGCTAGGGCCAGTGGTATGATGGCTACTGAAGCATATGAATCCAAGCCAGCTTGCTACATCTCAGCTGTCAGTCAAAGGAGGCCTCGCTGGCAATAATGAGCACATCAGGCAGAATGTGCATCCATGCACTTTGGAGAAAACAAACAAAACATGATGTATTGGCAGGAGGGGCATGAAAAAGACAAGAGATATCAGGAAATGAGACCATTATATGGACTCCACATCACAGGCTTCATCACCGAAGGCCAGAGAAGTGGCAGAATAACCTTTTGCTGAAGGTGAACATTAGCATTATTTTTGTCCATAGGGAAAAAATTAGAAAAACCACAAGAGTGATCAGATCATTCTTGTATGAACATAGGTTTTTGTTTATTTCTTATCACACCAAGAGACCACGATTATTGAATTGCGGTGCCCTCCTCTTAGCTATACGAACGCAGCATCATTTCAGAGATAGAAAAAGATGAACTTTGCAGAAGTTCTTCACAAAACCTGGTTTAGAATATATATATATTCTAGCACATTTCCTAAGTTGGATAATTGTGTCACATTTACCTCATTTAATATTTTTTGGACAATTTGATGTGAAATTAAAATGTGATCTGGCTTTTCAATAATGGGTCAGGGAAAAAACATCTATCATTCCTATAATTTAGACCTCATTAGTGAGAAAGCAAGAGAAACATTAAAAGCAATTCCCAGTGAACTCCGAGCTTCACTAGCACATCGAGCTCCTTCTGCAGGAAATGTGTCCTCTGGTGTTGTTCTAGGTAATTAATGCCAAACTTCTAACCCAAAAGGGTGCTTGTCCACAGACTCCAGCGAAGGCTGGACAGTACAACCAATGGACACAAAACTCTGGGGAGGGAGGGCATGTATGGGAGGTGGGGAGGGGAGGGTAATGGTAAGCTATGTACACATATAATACCTTAATAAAAAAATGGTGGGGAAAAATAAATAAATAAATAAATAAATAAAGGCAAATTCCAATTTAGAGAGTGATACTAATTAACTTCTTTATTTTAAAGAAAGAGTTGTATTGTAGTTTGCTTATGAATCATAGACTATTGTGTATATAGAGCACGTGCTCTATATATAAATATGACTAATGTTGGATTGTGCTGACCAAATTTTTCTCTTAAAAATGCAATCACTTTCTTCAACTTTTTAGACATACTATGTAGTTTATTACCACATGGAGCAAATATTTTTGACATGTGTTCTTTTATTTTCTATATTATAAAATGCCATGTAATTAAATTATTTATAAAGGTCTTCAATGGGTTGCATTGTGTTTTCCCAAATTTTCTGTGTGGCAGTTCTAACCCTGACACCTCAGAACATGACCTTGTTCAGAGACCTGTCTCTACAGAGGTAACCAGATTAAGATAAAACCTTTAGGGTAGGCTCTGATCCAATATGACTGCTGTCTCTATCAGAAGGGAAAGTTAGACACAGACGTGTATAGAGGGAAGACAATGAGAAGATAAAGGAAGAAAAGGGCCATCTACAAAGCAAGAGGCCTGGAGCAGTCCTTCACTTGCAGCCCTCAGGACAAATCAACCTTACAGATACAAGATCTTAGACATTTAGCCTCCAGACTTTGAGACAATAAATTTCTATCATTTAGGCAACCCAGCTTGTGGCACTTTGTGATGGCAGCCCCAGGAGATGAATACAAGGTCTAAACATTCAGACTTAAAAATATGTACCTTCCATCATCCAGACTCTTTAGGTAACCCCACATCACGTATACTTAAAGCATTTTAGCAGATAGTTTTCACCTTTCATCCCGATGTCTGGAATTCTACAAATATGACTAATGTTTGATTGTGGTGCCCAAATTGTTCTCTTGCAATATTACCCACTCTTGAGCACCTCCAGCCTGGCTGGACCACCTGGCTTCCTTCCTGGTCTGATGTCTTCATTCTAAAGGTGTCTGGTTTTGATAAATACAGTGAAATCTTGGGTCCCTTTGCTTGGCTTTCAGAGAATGACCCTCAATGGAGAATTACCTGAAATGTGTAAGAGCACAGTCTCTCAGACTCATAACTTCTTAAGACTCTTAGTCCCATAGAGTTTGGCCTTCTCATTTTGTGCATTTATTGTCCTGAAATATGGTTTATATGCCCTACTGACAGATTCAAGCGGTAAATAAGGCAATTAGCACACATCACTTTCTTAAAATCAATCATAAGGTAACACAAAGATTGAGACAAATAGCCAGGATAGCAGCACCAACTGGTTTTCTTGACACAACTGTCAACAAAACATTCTAATAAAATATCATCCTGGCATAGCAACTTTGTTTCCAATGCTAAGCATCCTTGAAAGAGTAGTGTCATGTTTAATATTTTTTCCTAATAATAAACTTAAAAGGATTTGTTTAAAATTAATCACTTGCATAATGAATTAGGAACCAAAGAAGATCAAGGAAATGATAAAAGTTAAACATAGGCACTTTTATTTGTTTTAAAGTTACTTTGTCTATTAAACAAACATGTAGTCATATGCCAGGCACCCAACAAGCAATGGTGAGGGAGACAGTCATGGTATGCCCACATTTGAACCTACATTCTTTGAGGGTGACAAGCAATAAGCAAGTAAAGACATAAAATGTATAAAATTTATGAAATTAAATTATAATGTGCTCTCAAGGATATAAATGGGAAGTTAAAATAAAGAACCACGAGGGAGCTGGACTTCCGATAAAATAATCAGGAAGTTCTTCTATAAAGGTAACATTAAAGCTGAACCCTGACAGGAAAATGAGGGAGATCAGGGGGAGTTAGACTTTAGGAACTAAGAGACACCGAGAGGCATGGAGAGAGGTGAACAAGGAAGAAGTGTGGCATGAGACAGATTGATAAAACCATGCTAGGCCTTACGATGTGCTAGGAAATTTGTATAATAACATAAAAACAATGAAAAACTAAAGGAGGATTTTAAAGCAGAGCAGTAACTTGGGCTTATTTTAGAGTTTTTAAAAGATGACTGGCTTTTAAGGGGAAGAGGGAAGACCTTTTGGAGAGCGATGGTTTGGAATATAGTTACTGGTGCAGATAAAAGTGGGATAACTCAAATGTACTCAGGAGTGGAGCCAACAGAACTTCCACATGAATTGGATGAAAGGTTTGAGGGAACGTAAAAATAAAAAATGACCACAAGTTTACTAACATGGCATTATGATCTACAATTTCTTTTTTTTTTAAATACACTTTATTGATATTTTACAGAGAGGAAGGGAGAGAGATAGAGAGCTAGAAACGTCAATGAGAGAGAAACATCGACCAGCTGCCTCTTGCACACCCCCCACCGGGGATGTGCCCGCAACCAAGGTACATGCCCTTGACCGGAATCGAACCCAGGACCTTTCAGTCCGCAGGCCGACGCTCTATCCACTGAGCCAAACCGGTTTCGGCGTGATCTACAATTTCTTAAACAGGTCTACCCTCAATGAAGCTTATATATCTAGGTTTCTTTTCTATATATTTTTACTAGTTTCAGATTAACTACCATTTTATTTACTAACCATCATGCCAATGCTTAAAGTCTTTTTTTTTCTCTTAAAGCCTTGATATCAAACTACCATATTTTCCGCACCATAAGACGCACCCGACCATAAGATGCACCTGGTTTTTAGAGGAGAAAAATAGGAAAAAAAAATATTCTGAACCAAATAGTGTAATAAAATATTTAATAAAGTATAACAGAATAATATTTGAACCATATAAACTGAACAGCAGCCAACAGTAGCATTGAGAACCATTATCACTGTCATTAACACATAAAGACAAAGGTTTGAGTACTCTAGTCTTCTGAAAACCCTAAGAACTCTTCTTCGCTAGAGTCAGAATTCATGAAGACGCAGGCACTTCTTCTATTCGGACCATAAGACGCAGGCACTTTTCCTCCCACTATTGGTGAAGAAAAAGTGCGTCTTATGGTCCGAAAAATACGGTATTCAAACTTCCTTTCAGTTTTGCACTCAAATCTTTATTTCTATAATGTAAATGTTAACAAGGTAGTTTTTTGTTTTTTTATTGATGTAAGGAATTTGTACACAGGATACGTTGCCCATCATTTAGATTTAATTCATATTGAGAAAATATCCACTATAGACAATGGAATTAGTTTATTTATTTAATCAGTTTACTAAACATTTTTAATGTGTTGTTTTCACATATGGGTCTTTATTTCAGCTCTAAAACAAACAAAAAATTTAGGGGGAAAAGACAGTTGAAAAATGAAAAAAACATAGTGATTTTCTTCTTTTTTAACTTTAATTCTTCAACACTGCCAATCATTTCATTTATTGAAATACAAGAATTCCTGGTGTGAAAGGGGATTCTATTAAATACTCTGAGCCACATTAGCTGTTTTCATTATAATTTTACTGACCAAAACATCATTTTAGATAGTCCTATGGTTATACTCATCTAATCCAGTGCTTCTCAAATATTAATGCGCAAACAAATTATATGGGATCATGTTAAGATGTGTATAGTCATTCAGTCAATCTAGGTTGGAGCTGAGATTCTGCAATTTCACAAGTTCCTCCTACACCAACACTACTGGCCCTTGGAACACACTTTGAGTAGCAAGGAACACTTTAATAATGCTATTTAATCAAAATATATTATTATATTACTAGAGTCCTGGTGCACAAAATTTGTGCATGGGGGAGGGGGGTCCATCTGCCCAGCCTGTACCATTTCCAATATAGGATGCCCCGAGGGGTATCCAACTGCCTGTTTAGGCCTGATCCTGGTTGTAGGATGGGGCCTAAATGGGCAGTTGGACATCCCTCTCACAATCCAGGACTGTTGGCTCCCAATTGCTTGCCTGTTTGCCTTCCTGATTGCCCCTAACCACTTCTGCCTGCCAGCCTGATCACCCCCTAACCACTCCCCTGCCAGCCTTATTGGTGCCTAACTGCTCCCCTGCCACCCTGTTTGCTCCCAACTGCCCTCCCTTGCAGGCTTGGTCCCTCCCAACTGTCCTCCCCTCCTGGCCACCTTGTGTTGGCCATCTTGTGTCCACATGGGGGCAGCCATCTTGTGTGTTGGAGTGACAGTCAGTTCACCTATTACTCTTTTATTAGATAGGATTATACAAGATAGTTCAATGCAATTCATATGCTCAGGTGCACTGAGAAGTAGCCAAATAAGACCTCCTGCTAGAGCAAACAAAAAACAAACATTTGATCTGTATTGTTGATTCTAATATTAGAGGCCTCATGTCAGCCATGCAGGGATGCTTACTATTTTTAAAAATTCTACTGATGACAGAAAACTTTAAAATCCCCTTATCCCTCTTTCTTTATTTCCCATCTGCAGGAAGCCAAATGGCTGTGTTCACAGAATGACCTTCCTTAGTTCTAAAGCATTCTTCTTTTCTCCTTGTTTACAGTGCTCATTGGCCTCTCAGTAGGAACTTGAAATTCCCTTTAGTGCTATATTTTAAAATATGCAGTTTGAGATTTTACATAGGGATCTAAAACTGGGAAAAATACACACAAGACTTGAAATTTATGGGACACTAAGGAATTTAAATGGTTGATAACTCTGATGCAGTTAGTAGTGCTGCATTCAGGAGTGTCAGAAATTCGATAAGGTTCTAGAAAGACCAAAAAAAAAAATCTCCTCTCCCCTTTGAGATGTGAGTAGGGAACAAAGAGAGATGCATAATTGAAGAAAATATTGTGATATTGGGACTTACACAATCCTGGGAAATTTTTCTTGTTTCATTCAGCTGGGAGTCAGGCCACATAGAGTGTATTTTATGATGTCCAGAGAGAAGCCAGGATAGCCAATAAGCCCTCTGATGCATGTGAAAATAAAAAAGGCCTGTTTTCTTAAGTTACCACAGACTCTGTGGACCCATAGATATAGGAGAACAAGACAGGTTCAGTAAAACTTGATCTACTTATGCTCTTTCTAACTAGAAAAAGTCTTAAATAAATAGTCGGACATGAATTCCAATACAACTCACAAAGAGAATTAAGTACCAATCATATGCAAACTACCAATATCATGTTTAAATAGGTAAATATCAAATAACCCTAATCATCATGAGATTGCATTCAGTTATATAGTGCTCTTCTATGTACTTAATTCATTCTGGCAAGACCTTTACAATACAGTTTTATTTAAAATTGTCCATTCCACTGAGCATACATGGCTTCTATTCACTGAAGTGTTTAATTGGTACAAATTCATCTTAATTTTTTTAAGCTAAAATTCCTCTTTCGTGTTTCATAGCCCAGGACATTGTCATCTCAACCTTTCGCTATGCAAGTGTTTAGATATTTTTCAGGAAAGTTATTCTGCATTCACCACTGGGCTTACGTGTGTGGAGAAATATTTGAATGTCAAACTTTTGAAACATATCTACAACATTTGTCCATTAAATAATATATGTAGGCTCCTGGTAAGAGAATTCAGTCCAGCAGCCAAAGACCCAGCAGCTATCAAGTCCCATTTGACACAGTTTATCTTTTATAGAGATAGTTTGATATGCATTTTCTATCTCTATCCCAAATTCTATTACTAGGTGGTAGCGTTATCCTATGTATCACTTCCATTACCCTAGATACTTCTAGTTTACTCTTACTATGCTTCTGTTTCCTTCATAAGCTCATATCCTCTGCAAGCCTTTTTAGTGTGAGTGTTTCTTAGAGTTCCAAACTGTGGTCTCTCTTCATTTATATGCTCTTATCTCACTAATATATATTGCCATCAGTAACTGTCATCTACATGCTAGTTACAAATCTACTGCCTCCAGTTCAGACCTCAATGCTCTACTGGAATTCTCCACTCAAAGTTCTGTGTCAATTAAATGCCTCTTCACCCTCTCCACCCTTTGCTCCCCACCCAAAAACCTAGTTCTCCTCCATGGTTCCTGATCTCCATAAATTGAATGCACTACAAGCCACCCAGTCACCTAAGCCAGGAAACTTTCCTTAGTTCTTTTCTCTTCTCCTTCCCTGCAGTCATTAATACTCTCAGTCTCCTAAGTAGCTGTCAAATCTGTCCACTTTCTCCCATTATCATTATTTCCCCTCAGACTCTCAACATTTAAGGGAAGGGAATTACACCAATAGCCTCATAAGTGACCTCACAGTCTGTCTCCCTTCTACCCTGTAGCTAGAGTGATCCTTCTAAAACCCCAAAACTGATCACGTGACTCCACTACCTAAAATACAGAGGTGATTCCCCATCACTTTCTTATGAAGTTTCATATTTTTGGTCTGACCCTTGTGAACCTGATCCCTACATATATCATTAATCCAGAATCCCCATATGAACCCCACCCTCCAATTTAGGGGATATTTGCAAGTCTCCTGAGGCACCATGCACTTTCCCTTCCCTGGCTCTTATCCTGCAGTTCTTCCTCTTGGAATGCATTCTCACTTCTCATCCATCTAATCAAGATTACTCAATCATCCCTGATCCCACATGACTCCTCCTTTGTGTCCCAATAACATGTACAAATGATTTATTCACTCTGGACTCTCTCACTCTGAAATGTTGGTATTCCTGAGCATTTCCTCCTCATTGCTGTGAGCTCGAGAAGAAGAATGTCTTATTGATCACCATATTCCCAGAACTTAACATCATATCCAACATATAGTTAGCCCTTAAAGGCAAATAGGTAAGTAAGTGAGTGAATGAGTGAGTGAGTGAGTGAACAACTATGGACTATGGCTTTTGCAAAACTGTGGTGAAGATATTTTCAACTGTGCTATCCCAAGGATGTACGTGTTAAATTACTGGTTTAAATTAGCTCAAAATACCAATTTTCTCTGCAGACAAATGTGGAAGCTGTTTTCAGCCATAATATAAATCATGTAATTCAGCATGTTTTCTTTTTTTGCCTTAAATGCCAGAAAACTTAAAAATAAACTTGGTGTCAATAGTAGCAATTAGACTGTCTCAAGTCCCCAGTTATTTCTATCACATTCATTCTCATAAATGGTCTATTTCTAGCCTGAATTCTTCTACTACACATGCTTTCATAAATTAATTTATTCTAAGTTATTATAATATTTACAAGTAGGTGGAGGATGGTGCCAAAATCTAATCCTCCAAAATACCAGTATTTTGGAGGATTGGTCCCAGGCATAACCAGTCACATAAAAGGTAGAATCCAGTTCTGTGGGAGCCACATAGACTTGCAGCAACTTATCAGACACCCTGAGCTTTTGGGTCAGCCCAGTTCTACAGCTATGCATGTCAATCCAAAGGTCCCACTCACATAAAACTGATAGAATATTATAGCCGCCAGTACAATTCACCTGCAATAATAAAGTTCCAGTCATGCTTGGAATGTGGTCACATTTTCATTAATTATAACCCATGGACCATAGCCATAAGTTTCATTTCATGACATATCGTATTTTAAATGTTAGCTGTTACTGCAAGTGGACAAATTTAGCAGACAATAATAAATGTGATTCTGGAGCAGTGACTCGCAATCTTTGCTACATACCAGAATCGCTTGGAGGTATCTTTAGGAATATTCACTCAAGATACTCAATGAAACAGAATTCTGAGACAGTTGGACGGGGCCCAATATCATTTTTTTTCAAGCATCTATACTGATTTAAGGTAGACTGAGGCCTCAGGATCACTGATGTAGAATGAGAGAGAACAGAGTTGGAGATAAAGATTTGTCACCTTTCCCTTTACATGGGGATTGCCTAACAATACTGTCTCATAATAAAGTGAAAACAATTCTACCTTTTAAAAATCAAACTGTATATTTACTCCCATTAAATGAAACTGGTTATAAACTCTGAATTTAAAGGGGGAAATTAGAAGTGATCACTCATTTTTAAAGTATTTTCTGTCTTTATAAAGGATGAATGGAAGTATTTCTTCAAGTACCGGTTAGTGATTTAACTGATTTGTAGACTTATCTCAGTTACTAATTAAGCTTGCAACCTTTACAAAGTCGTTGGAATCGCTCTAGACTTTACTTCTAATGTGTAAACTGAGAGAACTGTACTACAGAAGCACTTTCTCAACTCACACTGTTTCACAGTCGTGTCTAGATATTATGACAAGGTGGACGGTGGCTGAGGGCATGGGTCCTGGAGCCGGGCTGCCTAAAATTGAACCACCTTATGTTGGGCAGATCAAATAACCTGAATATAAAATGGCATTAACAATACTACCTACCACATGGAGTTGTGATAGTAAGTGAAATAATATATGTAAAAGCATTTAGAACATTTTCAAGCACATGGTAAGAACTATTAAAGCATTAATTATTATTCCTATTACTAATAGTACACCCTTAAAAAAAAGTCAGGGCCTTAAGTATGCTAATATGTTGGTGAGCCTCTAACAAGGGAACACAACACATAGCATTTCAAAAATATATTTGACCAGTTAACTCTTGTTTGCAGGAGAGCACATGCTGGGAAAAACTGGACTACAT
This sequence comes from Vespertilio murinus, assembly GCA_963924515.1. Lineage (NCBI taxonomy): Eukaryota > Metazoa > Chordata > Mammalia > Chiroptera > Vespertilionidae > Vespertilio > Vespertilio murinus. The sequence goes on along the minus strand of OZ004705.1, from coordinate 173,423,867 downwards.
GATTTCTATGTCCCTTTAAACTCTAGTATGATGCAATTCATCTCATCATCTGAGAGACTCGGAAAACTATGTCCCATGAGCCAAGTGCAGCTCACCACCTCTTTTTGTAAATAAAGTGTTCATGAAACACTGCCATGCTCATTTGCTTACATATTGACCATTGCATATGGTCAATACCTCCCTTCACATTTTAACAAAAGGGGTGAAGGGCTGCAACAGAAAGCAAGTGGCCCACAAAGCCTGAAATATACACTGAGTGGCCAGATTATTATGATCTCTGAACACATAATAATCTGGCCACTCAGTGTATAAATTAGAGGCATGGTGCATGAATTTGTGCATGGGTGGGGTCCAGCCAGTCTGGCCAGGGGAGGGGACATGGGCAGTTGGCCGGCCTACCTGCTGGTCAAACTCCTGGTTGAAGGGACAATTTGCATATTAGCCTTTTATTATATAGGATATACAGTGACTGGCCAGATTATTATGCATTCAGAGATAATAATCTGGCCACTCAGTGTATACTGTCTGACCTTTACAGAACCAGTCTGCCAATTCCTGCTTTCGATGGGTAAGGTACTGGGAAGCCTACAGCTCCTCCCCATAGTAATTTGATCATCAAGACAAATTTTATTTTATGAGTGGGCATTTCTATTCCATCAAGCCAATTGGCTGGAGGGAAAAAAGGAAAACAGTCATTTGCATGGGATGCGAAGAGAGTGGCTACGGTGGTGGAAGGGTCTCAGCGATGTGGGCTGGAAAGGATGAACAGTGAGGATCACAGAGGAAGAGCTGCTGATGGGGGAGAAACAGAAAGTACCTGGGAGAACAGGAAGTGACCTGAAGGCCTTGACCCGCCCCCCTTAAAGGAGCTGATGTAGGATGGGCCCTATTTCCAATCCCTCCGTAAAGGTCTATCTACACACCCTAAACAAAATACGAGATTGCCTTTTTAATTACTACCATTAATCAAATACACACTAGAAAAATGGTTTAGTTATGCTATTTGATTCTTACAGGATGGGTAATTTTATGGATGAATTAACCAAGTCAGAGTTTAAGCAACTTCCCATATCTAATCAATGGCTGAGCTTGTAGTCAAACCTAGTTTTACCCATCTTGGATTTTTCCATTGTGCCTTTATTCAAATTTTCCAGTTCTAGAACTTCTCTTAAGTGCAGAGGAATGGGACAGGAAATTCTGGTAAGATTTCTTATGCAGTGTGCAAGATCATTATTTATCATTGAGCGAAGCCTTACTAATAATCTAATGCAATCTAAAGTTTTGCTCTAGGGTAAAGGGGAGATGGAGGAGGATGGACAGGCAAGGTGATGTAAGGAATCTGCCTGCATCCTGCACAGATAGCAACACTGAGTGAATGTATCTTACCAAGAAAAAGAAAGGAGAGGATTCATTCAATAGGAATAGAAACACAGGAAGCTGTTGAAGAATAGACAAAAATGCAGTTCCAAATGGCAGCTGCAACCCTTATCTCTTATATTCCATTGCTACAAAGACCAGTGTAGTCAGCTTTTCTTAGCCAAGTATGAAGTAGAAGAAATATAATTTAGTGTTTAGAAAATATGCCTAATTTACCACCAAAGCGATACAATTTGTCCTGAAGTAAGGAATTCTCCATCAGCCTTTTAAAATGATGGTGATTAAGTAGATTACAACATACATCCAATGTTCTTTTCTTTTCATTATTTGTGGCACCCTGATGAAAAGTAATTATGCTTTGGCGAGTTTTCCTCTTAGATGTAATTTGGACCACTTATCTGAGATCCTCAGAAGGGAGCTGACTTGACAACTCAAAGAGAACACCTGTTTCTATCAATGCAAAGGCAGGCTTCCTCTGCCGCTGCTGAGCAATGCACAGCATTTCCACACCCCGAAATATTGGGGGATGTATTAAAGAATTGCCTTTTCCATCCAGCCAACAGAATTAGGAATTGCATGGTATATTTTTATTTTTTACACAAGGGGAGAAGAATGTCCCTGAATATAAAATAAACAAAGGGGAAGAGGGAGGATTAATGTGAGTCCTTTACTATGCTGATGTTCACCCTATTGCCCAACATACTTCGCTTCTTACAGGCATTTCTTTTTAATCTCTTAATTTGGGATTCTGTACTTTCTTAAATAGACTAAAGGGGATCTGTAGGAAATGTTGTGTATATTTGATTGTTTCCCACACACTCTGTGTGCATGAAAATTCTATCAATCTGCTTCTCACTGATATTTAAAAGTAGTTGGCTGGTGTGGCACTTATGGCTCACAAAAGGAGGATGGTCCCGTAGCTTTATTGAAACACTAAATAATTCCATTTTCTGACTTTAGGACCCATGAAGCTTCACACATTCTTGTAAGAGGCTTTATTTGTTCCTTTTATACTGCTATGACTCTGGCTTTTCCATCCTGTTTTAACAAACCTCAAAAAGCATTTTCACAAATACAACTATTTGGGCTCATTGCATTCTCAAGATGAATATCACAAGGAAAATAAGTATAGTACCAGAGATCTGAAATGCAATTTAGGGATCGACTGAAAGTCAGTTAATGGACTACAAAGAAATGTGTTTTCCTTTGTCTACTTTAGCATCTCTTTTTGTTTGCCTTTACTAATTTTCTGGTGGACTCTATTGAATGGAAATGCTGTAACAAGTTATTTGGGTTGTTTATCTTTGAGACACATTATAATTTTGAGCCCTATCAATTTTTGAAAGTATTTGCAAAACAGAAACTTTTTAAAAAAAACCTTTCTACTGAAGCATAATACACTTTAAAAACAGATATAAATGTACTGCTCAGTAAATGTTTTACGAAGTGAACGTATCTATATAGCCAGCACCCAAAACCAGAAACAGAACTCCTCCCCCTTTTCTAGTCATCACAAGGAGAACCACTGCCTGGACTTGTACCACACAGATTTGTTTTGCCTGTTTGTGTGGGGTCGTGAACTTCTGTTACCTTGCTTACCCTACAAGCAGAAACAGAGGCACGTAGACAAGGGGGAAACTGCATAATGCCCTGCAACTCTTGAAGAATGAAGTCTAGACATTTCAACTGATGTGCTTTCCACAGCATTGCCTGTTCTCTCTTAAAAGCCTTCCTAATAACCAGTGAAAGCAGAAAGCCATATGATAAGCTTATGGTTTTCGCATATTAATTTCTGACAGTTTTAAACGTAAGAATTAAAGGATGCTCCCCCTGAAAGTCTTTATGCAAAGCAGACCTTTGATGTTATCTCCCTGATCTCCAGGAGCTCCTCATCTAGGCAGGTTAAGTGCAGGAAAAGAGAGCAAGAGACACAATCCCCCAGCTGATTTTTTTCCCCATTGAAGCCATAGCACTCAACTATTATTGATATTATATTAGTCAGCATTCTGGTGGTCAGTGCACATCATAGCAAGCAGTTGAGCATATCATTAGCATATTACACTTTGAATGGTTGAACCAATGACCAGACACTTAGCATATTAGGCTTTTATTATATAGGATTCCTCAGGCAGAAGAGAGATCCTGCCCCTCAGCTCTATCCTGGGATTTTCCACTTATATAAATCCTTTCACAAAGTGAAAAACAGTTTTGTCATATAAATATATACTATATATATGACAAAACTGTTTATATATATACTATATATATGTATATAGTATATATTTATATGACAAAACAGTTTATAATTTCATTATTATTTAAGTTGAGAAATTTAACATTACTTCCAAATTCTGTTTCTTAATTTGTTTTTTAAAAATAGAGAATAATATTAAATGATCTTATGAAAAAGTTATTTTGAAACTTTATGTGCTAATGTTCAAATCTATTTCTATATTCAGTTAATTACACATATTTCCAGTGTCTCTGATACCATTTTTATCATCTTTTTTTACTCCACCATGACTAAAGTAACAATATCTAGTTTAAATACCCTGAATTAAAGGATGACTTTTGAAACCCCATCAACTGTCAATAGCCATTATTCTGGCTATTGGACCACTGACCAATGCATTGCTGAGGTCTCAGAATGGTTCTTTCACTTTCACTGCATCCCTGGGCTTTGTTTCCTTCAAAAAGATCTGAAATAATAATAATATCACCTACAAACAATGAGATACACAAGAGGTCCTATTACACATCTCTGTTAACACCAGAAACAAGAGATTGTTCAGAAGGAAATTTCTGGGGACAGAGCAGGCTCAGAAGGAAAAAGGATTAAAATAAAAATCCAATGTTAAATCCTGCTATCACGGAACAGCTAAACAAAAACTAGCCAAGTCCATAAAAGAAGTCTATGTTCCTTCATCCTTCCCACTTTTTTCTGTCTTTCCTCCTTTTTCTTTCCTTTCTACCTTTTCTAGGTTCTGACTAAGCAGCAACTGTAAACATATGAGTAGCTTTATATATACAGATATATTTCACTGTGAACAACAAAATGGTTCCTGTTAATTTATATATACCTACTATTTGTGTAGCAAATTGACCATGTTCTCATCAACTTATCATTTTTAGATATTTATTTTTCAATCTTGATTGATCATTAATTTCAGCTTTTGGTTTCTCTTCCCTCCTAAAAATAGACCCAAAAAAACCAAAACAAACAAACAAACAAAAAACTCCAAAAATAAAAAGGTTGAAATCAATCCTCAAATATTTGGGGAATTTAAATAAATTCTCTGGTGACTTCCAACTCAATGCAAATATGTCTCTTTGAGCTTGAGGACTTTATACATTAAGTTTCCACAATGAGGAGTCACACCCGACACCACTAAGCTGGAGCAGCAGTAGAAAAAAAAACATAATGTGGTTTGCATTGAAAGTTCCTTTCATAAAACGCCTTTCTCTAACACCAATACGCCTGTTCATAATGACAAATGCAATAAGCAAGTCTGAGAGAGGGCGTAGCCATGGAAATGTCAGCAGCTAAATTAAGAAGATTAATAATAATTATCTCAGAAAACCAAAACAGCCAAACAGGGGAGTCTTTTGAAAGAAAGCGATGTTTGGACAGGATCTGCAATCTAGGGAAAGGGGAAGTGAGACAAGCAGTCAATACAATCGCTCAAGATTATGAGATGGGAGGAATAACAAGGCATGTTAAACTAGTAGGCAAAAGCCTGAATAAATATCACTTTTTGAAAAATGGCATGAAAGTTATAGGAGAGGGGGGAAAAGGTTTCTGGTTCTTCTTATAATTAACTGAACTTCTCTAGACTTATATAAACTATACAAACTTGAAACTTTGGTAAAAATAAGTAGGATTCTTTTTGTCATTTATGTGTGACCAGATGTGTGTTTTGATCAGAAGTTGATGATAAAAGTCTGTGGTACAAGAAAATGGAGGCCTGTCTTATGAGGAAAAATAGAGGCATGTGGAGAATTGGGGAGGGCGGTATCTTGGTAGCTTTGCTTCTCTATAAATATGAGGGAATGCTGTGCATGTAAGATTCCTCTTTTCTCATAGTCAGAAGTGGCTGAGGGTTATAAAGCAATATTATGGTTCTACTTACCCAATATAATCATTGTACAACATCTAAAAATCAACTCACTGCTTTCCTTTGCCCAGATCCTAAAGACCTAGACTAGCACTCTGCCAAACACATCATGTGGCCTGTGGGTGAAATACAATTCCTTTATTATAAAATGAAGAGACTGTACATCTACACAATAGAATATGATGCAGCCATAAAAAAGAAGGAATTCTCATCTTTTGCAGCAACCTGGATGGAATTGGAGAACATCATGCTGAGTGAAATAAGCCAGTCAATGAAAGAGAAACACCACATGACCTCACTCATTTATGGATAATAAAGAACATTATAAACTAATGAACAGAAAGATAGATATAGTGACAGTAAAACAACAAGGAGAGTGTCAAATGACAGCAGGGAGGGTAGGGTGATCTGGGGGAGATAAGAGAACAACTGAAGGACAGGTATGCATGCATATAAGTACAACCAATGGACACAAAACTCTGGGGAGGGCGGGCATGTATGGGAGTTGGGGGGGCAATGGTAAACTATGTACACATATAATAACTTAATAAATTTAAAAAAATAATAAATAAAATGAAGGGGCTGTATGTGTAGATGATATATATATATATATGTGTGTGTGTGTGTGTGTGTGTGTGTGTGTGTGTGTGTGTGTTCGTGTGTTCTGTGTATATGTTTCTCTGTGAGTTGATTTAATCAGTATTTTTCAGAGTAATGTTTACACATGCTAATCAATTAAGCTAATATTTTCACATCTATTGATTCACTTATCAGGGACAAAAGTCTACATGACATTCAGAGAGAAAAATTAAAAGGACTTAGAAAAAATAGGAAAGGCATTTTACAACTCATCAAAGCATGAAAACAAGTACCTTGCTTTTCCAAAACAATTCTGTGAAAAGTCAAAATAGGGCCTTTAAATATAGAAATAGTCAACAGCAAATTTGATTCTCATGTACAGAAAGAAATATATGTATTTTAATTAGTTTCTTAACTGATCCATCCCCCATGGTTTCATAATCCTTCCAGTTAGTTCATCCAAAGATGAGACTATGTTCTAGGAAATAAGTTCTTTTAAGCCAATTTACATGGTCACAATAAATGACTGACAAAGTGACATAAATATACCAACCCTCTGAAAACAAGACAGAAGCATTCCCTCATGTGTCCACTGACTCTAATGTACTAAATAGATCCCCTGGTCTTCCTGAAGTGGACCTTCTGCCATAGTGACTAGAAAAACACAGCCTATAATCTGTAACCTGCTAAGACTCCATTTTAGTGTGTTACTTAGACTTCCTTATGCTCTTGCGGAAGTGACACAGAAAACTGCAGAAAAAGCCTATCTCAGCTTGTCAAAAATATTCTGTCTGTCTTGTGTATTCATTTAATATGTGAGAATAACTCTTCTTTGGTTGCCATGGCCACTGTAATATTGGAATTGGAAGAGTCTTGTAAAAATTAAAATTCATGAGTCAGTATATTTATGTTCCATTAGTTACCCAATCTATATATCTCGCTCAGACCTTAGCCTCTTCTGTATTCTTATGGTTGTTAATATACAAGATAGCTCAGAAGCCAGCTATTCCCTTTTTATCTGTACTGACTCCACAACAGCACTGTCAGCTAAAACTGTGTTCCCCATGCACTTTAGCAGAGATGTTTTAAATGACTCCTAAGAAATAAGAATTAAAAGATATGTTTTCATTAGCCCATATTACTGTTAGGATTCTAACACTTATCACCAACATTTTTATATAATGTTAAAAATAAATCATCTCAGTATAATTTTATAGAAAATGAAATATAGACTCTATTTTAATATACTTAAATGTTTCATATAACATGCTTTGATCATAAAAAAGAGGATATCCACCAATTACCTTCATCTTATAAAATACGAACAGTATTATTTATATAGGAAAGGAAACTTCAAGTAATCTCAGTTAATACTCAATAAAAATCGTTGGTCAATCAGAACTCAAAAAAGGACTGTGTTGTTTTCCTTTCATAGATGAGCATGAACAATTAGAATCTTGGTTTTAATGGTTAGTAAAACTTCAAGTCATTCAATCAGATGTAATTACCATTTTAAAGTAGATTCTTCCTTTGGTCAATAATGTCCTCACTGTGATCTACATTAGTAGGAAATGCAATGCGGTGAGTAGCACACAGAATTTTATGGCTATTCTCTATTTTCTCCAAAAGAGATTTCGTGTAAAAACTTGTTTATAAATGTTAAAAATAACATTATATGAGAAACACACACATACTCATTAAAGATTATTTGTATATTTGGCTATCATATATTATTTCCAAACACAGCCTCTGTGAAGTTGAACTGAATGTATGTCCAGGGCTACAAAAAAAAGGAGGGAAAGTTCCATCTAGAAACATCACTAGATTGCAGGCATTTGTTCCCTAGAACTGAAATCAGAGACGCTGATACTTAGGCCTATTTATAATATAGTGGCAAAATGTCACATAAGCCTTCGGTTTTTAAATTAATTTTAACCCTTGATTATTTCCAGAACTACCTTTTAGAAATCATTTAGTTCAATCAGCAAATCGGGAAAGTGAAATCTAGAACTATTACAGGTTTGTCCCACGGTTTACCCAGCAGTAAGTGAGAGAGCTGTGCTGGCACCGAAGGTCCTCATTCACTCTCCAAAATGATTCATTTCATTCATTTCAGAAAATGTGCTAAATAAAACAGTATTTTAAAATGTGAAAAAATATTGCTCAGGTGTTTAAAATACGTTTGAGTGTTGAAAACTACTGTATACCTTTTCTTTATAAGACAAAGGGCTGCAAGGTTTAAGCATGTTTTTATAAGACATTTTCCAGGCTCCACATTTGTAAACAGTATAAAGTGTGATGTTTATCAAGTCTGATTTGTCTCTTGAAATGAGCGTAATAGGCAATGTCTTTTCAAGATACAAAAATCACAGTACCTTTCCACTAATGTCTCATTTAATTCATTATCTGTGTCTTTAAAGCAAACATTCATTCTTTTGCATAAAGAAAAATCTATTGAAGAGGAAGATGTAGTTTAGTACTAAGTACAAACTTTCCCTCCCCGGCCTGAATACGGTAGTGCACTTTGATTTTTAAAATCTCATGCTAGCATGGTAGAATCCTACCTGTATCAGAGGAACAGAACAGATGCTAAATATGAGAAATAAAGAATGGACTTAAATTTACTGAGCTACTATGACCAAGTTTTATGTTAGGCACTTTAAATACTTTATTTCACTTTTATTGTAGACAAATTGATTTCACACTTCTATTGACTTCACTAAATTCCTTTAAAGCAAGAATAGAGTGACTTAAAAAAAAACAAATTAGACACATAAAACCACAAGACAGAACATGAAAAAAGATGACAACATCAAAATTGTGGAAGCTGTAAAGCAACTGGTTGATTGCTGAATAATTTAGCAGAAAAAAAAAAAACTAAATCCCAAGGCCAGTAGCAAAGAAAGCTGCAATGGACTGGAATTACACTACAGAATCCCCAACAGGCTCAGAAACTGGTATCATCAGGTACTTCTGGATTAAGGTGAAAGTAACAGAACTGGTTGAGAGTTTTTAAAGAAGCAGCCAGCTCTGAGTCATTTTCCCACCCTCTTCCACCAGGAAATGTTCCCTCTCCATTCCTGGCAAAAACTAGAGTTTTATATTCTGGGGGAGGGTAAACAAGTCTCTGGACTGGGGGACACTCAAGATTATTAAAAGAGCTCTTAGAATATAAAGAATACTATTGGAAGTAAAAAAACAAAAAAAAAAAAACCACAAAACTAAATAGCAGAGTTGAATGATAAAGTTGGAAAATGTGTTAGAAAAGAAAAATATGCAAAATATAAAACACTCAGGCCAGCCCTAGCCAGCTTGGTTCAGTGGATAGAGTGTCTGTCTGCGAACCAAAGGGTCCCGGGTTCGATTCCGGTCAAGGGCACGCATCTCGATTGCAGGCTCCTCCCCGGCCCAGGTCCTGGTCAGGGCTCGTGCAGGAGGCAACCAATTGATGTGTTTCTCTCACATCGATGTTTCTCTCTGTCTTTCCCTCTCTCTTTCACTCTCCCTAAAAATCAATGGAAAAATATCCTCTGGTGAGGATTAAAAACAAACAAAAAAAACCCCACCCAGGCCAGGATTCCAATATCTGAATAAAAGGAGTTCCGAAAAAGAAAGATTTAGGCATCTGTGAACAGTTTAGGGTGTTAAATAGCATTTACACTTGAATACCAATAAACATGTGAAATACTGATCTTCTTAAAATTGTGCCATAACTAAATTGGGAGGATTGAATAATACAAGGGATGTAACTGGTTTGGGGGAGGAAGGAAAGAAAAAAAAAGAGCCAAATCTTTATATTTCCTTGTGCAAAATGGGGGTGGGGGGTAAAGTGACCCCAAAATGTAAAGCAATAAAATCAGAAAGTGAAAATCATTTTTTAAAATTCTATAATGAGATGTAAATCCACAAAATCCAACATCCATCTCAGAAGTGTCTTTATTGACAGAATAAAGCCAATAAAAGGAAAAGATAATTAAATAGAAGAAAATCCCTAGAGCAACAGTCACCTACCTTTCAGACCTCGCGGACCGCTGCCCTAGAGCCTAAGACATGACTTTTCAGATAAAGGGGTTCAGCAAATGTGATTCAAGATAAATGAAGAACATGCCATAAACACATCCTCATTAAATCTGAACATTTCAACAGGTGCTCCTTCTCATTGTCTTCTCTGGGTCCTCCTCTTCTCCTTGATCTCTAAATTGTGTGGACCCAAAGGCCTATTTTCACTACTTCTCTTGTATTCCACACCCAAATGCTAAATGATCTCATCTAGTCTCATCACTTTGAACGTTATTTATTTTATCTCTCCATTTCTAACCTCTCCCCAATGCTTCACACATCAAATTGATTTCCTTTCTGCAATTTAACATACTTTTCAAAGGTAACATGTCTAAACTAGAATTTTTCTCTCAAGCCCTATTCTGCATTGTTCATCTCCTACTGTTCCCCATCTCAGGAAACAGCAACACCATTAATCCAGTTACTCAGGCCATAAAGCCATGAGTCATGCTTAACTACTGACTTCCTCATGTTTTGCCTCCTATCCATCTGCAAGACCAAGATCTAGCATAAATTTGCAAGAAAGGTGTGTCCAAGAAGATTCTCAATTTCCCAACACTATGAGGATCCCCTCTCTCCTGTCCCTGTTAGTATTGATTCTCTCTCTCACTCAAAACAATACAATTTTTAAGAATGTGAGAAAGCATCTCTTTGTCTATGGTACAAGCACTCCATGTTCTACTGTAAATAATATATATGTAGTATTTTATATGCTGGATATTGGTTTGAAACTTGAAATCATCAAAGTATTACATACTTACTTCTATTATCTAAATGAAATGTAAAACCTTGAAAATGTAAAAGTAATGAAAAACAGAACTGAACAGGCAAAAGTAGCTGTGGAGGGAAATAGAGGAGCAATACATTTCTGATATTACTCAGTAGAAAATCAAGAGGCACTATCATAAATTTGTGGCTCAAGAAACAGAATTTGTACGAACTTAATTAACAAAAGAATTTTTTTTAAATGAATCTGATAGGGATTGGGAATGGGGAGAGAAAACAAGTATATAAGATCTACATTTGTCAAAAGTCACAAAGGGAATAGTAGCAATTTTTAAATATATTTTTATTGATTTCAGAGAGGAGGAGAGAAGGCGAGAGATAGAAACAACAATAATGAGAGAGAATCACTGATGAGCTGCCTCCTGCATGCCCCACACTGAGGACTGAGCCCACAACCTAGGCATATGCACTGACCAAGAACTGAGCAATGACCTCCTGGTTTGTACAACACTAAAATTGAGCCATGCCAGTTGGGCAACAATTTTTTTAAAATATATATATTTTATTGATATTTTACAGAGAGGAAGGGAGAGAGATAGAGAGCCAGAAACATCGATGAGAGAGAAACATCGACCAGCTGCCTCTTGCACACCCCCTACCGGGGATGTGCCCACAACCAATGTACATGCCCTTGACCGGAATCGAACCCGGGACCTTTCAGTCCACAGACCGACGCTCTACCACTGAGCCAAACCGGTTTCGGCGGGGCAACAATTTTTAAATTGATACATTAACAAATAAAGCATATGCACATTATTTAAGAATTAGATTTAAACCTACAGCAAAACTAATCATAATTGGTTAAATATAGCTATCAAGTGGGAATAAAGAAAAATGTTGTAAGCCTTATTGTGTGTATCGTCTTGTGTTTGAATTTTTAATATGGCATATATTGCAGGTATCATAAAAATATAAAAGTGAATATATGCCGAAACCAGTTTGGCTCAGTGGATAGAGCGTCGGCCTGTGGACTGAAAGGTCCCGGGTTAGATCCCGGTCAAGGGCATGTACTTTGGTTGCAGGGACATCCCCAGTAGGCTGATCGATGTCTCTCTCTCATCGATGTTTCTAACTCTCTATCCCTCTACCTTCCTCTCTGTAAAAAAAAATCAATAAAATATATTTAAAAAAATAAAAAGTGAATATATTAATAAATAATAGAACAAATGATTACATCCAATCCAGTTTTATGTCTAAATTTTCACCCATGTTTATTTAAATAAGATTTTTAAGAAGACTCCCATTTTTGTTTCCCTATTGGTTGGTAGCACAAAAGATATAAATACTGATTAAGGGTATTTTTATCTAATTTTTATTTTTAATCCACTGAGTACAAAGATTGCTGAACTACTGTCTGGTCAAAATATGTTGACACTAGGGTATGAACTGAATGAAAAACTTAAGCTCACACAATGATTCACTGTAATCCATCCCCTCAAGGAACTGCGGGCCTATGTACCCCTCTGAAGGGAGACGCTGCAGTTTCAAATGCTGTAAATCCTTCCGTTGTCCTAATGCTACCTCTTGCCCTAGTTCTATGCTTATAAACATGGCACTATTTTTACCTTGAATAATGCATGGCTTGGTGGCCTGCAATATTAAAATAGAAGTCTGTGGTGTGCTTCATCTCATTGGTGTGCCCGGTGGCCTCGATCCAGTGTCCTATTGGAAGATGATAAACACCATCCACCACGTTGTTTTCATCGTAAGTACAGCAACGGTCATGGTGTGGCCCATTGCCTGGAACAAGAGAGGACAGATAGAACCATTCCAGCCAAGTTCTGCTTGAAGAGTCACAAAGCAGCTGAGGTAAAATTAGTAATAAGATAATAACATAAAGCTACATAATCTACACATTTTAGTATTAAAACATACACTAGAGCAAGAGGGAAAACGGGAGAAATCTGTAAGAAGCTGGTGATGAATGCCACAGAGTTCTGTGTTCCCTCTGAGCATGTTAACTCTTTTAGAATTTCTTGATACACCCGTTGCATTAAGAGCCTCTTGCGAATTATTCTGCAGCCTGATAAGCTGCTGAAAAGGGTTCTTAAAGCCATTAACGTCTCTGTAGTACATGCTTTTAATGTTCTGGTATACGAATTCATGCTCAGAATCACTAATATAGTGTTTTAGTATCAGCTCAAAAAAAATTCTAAAAATAAACACATAATTTCGCTTAGGATAATGTTCTCCAGGCCAGTCAGAGAAAGATAAATATCATATGATCTCACTTATTTGTGGAACATAATGAACAACATAAAATGATGAACAAAAATACATTCAGAGACACAGCAGCATCAGACAGACCTCAGAGGGAAGGCGGTGTGTGTGTGTGTGTGTGTGTGTGTGTGTGTGTGTGTGTGTGTTTAAGAGATCAACCAAAGGACTTGTATGCATGCATATAAGCATAACCCATGAACACAGATAGTAAAGGGGTAGGGCATGCACTGGGGGGTGGGAATGGCTGGGAAGAGGTCAATGGGGGAAAAAGAGACATATGTAATACTTTAAACAATAAAGATTTTTTAACTAAATAAATAAATAAATGCATTAATAAATAATAAAGCAAATTATCACATCCAATCTAGCTGGCATGTACCAAGTCAGTGGTTGGTATCATTTTTAGATGGGGAAAGTTAGTTTCACAGACATCAACTGGCTTGTCCAAGGTCACGGAACTAGTAAGTGCAGAGCTATTAGTAACCTGATGTCCCTAGTCCCCACCTTTCCAGTACCTGAAGCTTCATGCTATTTTCTGCCTACCTCACAAGCACCACACACATGGGGGGCCCACAGGTACACACACCATCCTCCTCCCAGGGAGTGAAGCAAAAGAGGCAGAGAAGGAAGACTATGCTCCTGAAACACTATCTACCCAATATCAAGGACACTAGTAAACAGATCACTTCAATGAAAATTACAAATCATATGACATTTTTCTTAGCCCTTTATGTCACCACCCCATCGCAAGTTATTCCTTTCCTTGAATTACCTAATTTCTATAATTTGTCATTAATTAAAAACATAAGCAGAATAAAAATAGGAGTAAGTCACATGTGTTATGTCTATAACATTTTGACTCATTTGTACCTTGCTCTGTCTTATAAACTATTTAATCTAAAGCTATGTGGCATAAAATCTCAAAAAAAAATCCCTAAGTCATTGGGAAACTCTTTAAGGATATAATTCCCTTCCATCGGATAGAAGGTAAGGATGGTTTCTTTAATAAATCATCACTGATCTTCCTGGATGAGATGCCTCTTTTGCTCTTGATAGCTGCAAGGTACTATACCAACTGCCCTATCAACCTGGATATTTAATAGATAAAAACCAAACTATACCAGCGATCTCACTTCTAGAAATATATCTAAAATAAATATGAACAAAAGGAAGATACATACAGATATATGTGTATGTGGCAATACTATTTTAATAGCAAATACTGTACCCTACACAAGTTTATTTACACATTCTTCCACAAATATTTAAGTGCCAACTACATGACAGGCACTGTGAACTAAGTCATGTTAAGGATTTAGGTACTTACCATAAAAGCAATTAAACAATTAAAATATTTTAAGCAGGCAGGTGACATGACAAAATTTGTACTTTGTAAAATTCTCTCTGGTTTCAGAGTAAAAAGTGATTTAAGCACGCTAGGACTAGAAGCAGAAAATCCATGGTAGGAGATGAGGAAAACCTGGGGGTAGAAAAAGAAAGGAGTGGGCAGATTCAGGAGGAAAACGCCACACCACTTGGTGATTCATTAGACATGGAAGGTGAAGGAGGAAGGGAATCAATACATTTATAACTCAACACCTAGGAGAGGTTGGAAGGGAAGCTCACTGGTCTGGCTTGGCACCCTGGGCTTGGAGTGCTATTTAGGTATCCCAAAGGGAACGTCAAGTAGAGAGTTGGAGTCCATGACTTGACACTCGGGCCAGAGGTCTGAACTGGGAAAATGAATGTATGATGCATCTGAACACAATGGCAATGGAAACAAGGATATAGTGTGAGTCACAGAAAAACACAATATTGATTGAGAAGAAAAGCATTCTAGAAGTGTATTTGGAGATAAGGCCTTAGATAATTAAGGTTAAATGAGATCACAATGGGAGGCCCATAGGTACCAGTGTCCTTATAAGAATGGGAAGACACCTCAGAGATCTCTCTCCATGCAGCTCTAGGGGAAAGGCCACGTGACAACAAAGGAGAGTGAAGCCATCAGCAAGGCCAGGAACAGAGTTCTCACCAGAAACCAAATCTGCTGACCCTCTGATCTGGGTCTTTCTGGTCAAGAACTGTGAGAAAAGACATTTATGTCATTTAACCCCCACCCCCATTCCCCGACCCCACCAAGTCTATGGTATTTCATTATAGCAGCTCAAGCAGGTTAATACCCTCATGCATGTGAAATATTCTAGAATTTAATCCAGTTAATAATCAAATATTATTGAGAGTTTGTTACGTATCCAGTTCTGTAGTAAACTGAGATAGACAAATAAAATTTAAAACCTGATTTCAACAATGAATGGACCATTGGTTAGACAAAGGTTACACAAATCAATTAGTAAATGAAACAATAAACTAAATGATGACATAACTTTAAAATTATATGATAAAATACTTTACATTAACAGATCATTCAAAGATTGCAAATGGGCTTCATCTCAGTGGTGTTTTAAATGTACAATAGTATATTGAGATATATTTACAGGAGCAATCACCTCACTAAGAAAGAGAACTGATAGATTTGTGGTGCGTACACAAATGTAGAAGACTGAACATGGAGATGGTTGTCGCTATGTGAGTTAGAATTACTGAGAAAGGGTTTGTGATAGGTAATGGGCCAGGTCACAAGCTGTGACTGACAACAGGGTATGTGACAGATACATTAACAAAGGCAGGGGATGTATGAATGCGATCCAAAGCAGGAAATAGATAATAAGAAAAAATATGTTTATTTCACTGGGTAGCATGACCACATAATATGGACTCATAGGAGAGCCATATAACTTATCAAATTCTAATTCAAGCACTGTAAAATAAATGGATTTCATAAATTGAAAAAGCAGAGAACAGAATTACCACTTCTTTAACCTTGATTTAAGCAGTCAGATTTTTTTTTAACGAAGAAGACTTATATTAATTAGTGATTCATGGGAAGCATCTCAAAGATTGAAGATTCTCTTTAAAAGCATTCTAAACAATGGCATTACCAAGCAATTATGCTTCCATTTAAAATTAAATACTGTTAAAAAGCTCTCCTTCTTTTATCATTTTTAGAAAAAATCTGAAACTTATATTGTTCTTAATAGGCTCCACTCAAAGCACTAGACTGGATTATTAATAATTCATTCATTGTGATAATGGAGAGTGAGGCCAAAGATCTGACCACCTGATTTGAAATGATCAAATCCTCTGGTAGCTAATTATGCCATGATTCAGGAGATTAACAAGAAGATCAGCATATTAAAATATTCCATCTCTGTATAATTGGACATATTTGCTGGATACATTTACTTGCTGTGTCCCATGAGAGATGTTTATATTCATGTGTTCAATAAATTTTATTTAACTGCTCTAATAATTTTAATGTTGATTCTCCTACTCTCGCTTAAACAATTTCATAGTAGTGTCTAGACTTTTATTATTGTTAAATTAACAGGTCATTTTTTTCTCTCCACAGCACTCCCAGAATTGACTGGAAATGTGATTGTTTCATTTCCGGAACACAAATCCAAGTCACAGTATAAAAACAGAGGAAGTATTAATATTGGCTTTAGACTCGCTGTATAAATTCCTCTAACCAGATTTTACTACTTCATTGACATAACTTGAATCTTAAGACAAAAACTCCCATGTCACCTGTCTTTGTGAACCTCAAGTCAAATAATGCTGAGGGAGAAGGTGCTACCCTCCCTAGTTGCTATATCTCAAGAGTGTTCAGCATTTAGATGCAAAGAAATCAGAATAATCTTATTCATCCCAGAAACCCTGAAGGCCATTGAGGATTACTATACATTTAACTTCATCCTACCCCGACTAGCCCAGCAGACAGGCATTTTTGCAGTTTCCTAGTAAGTAAACGTTTTGGTATGAAATCTCTCTTCCACTAAGATTTTTTAGAATGTGGACTAAATGGCTTAAGGAAGTATTCCTTTGAACTGGTCTAGCTGTGATGCAAAATCCATCTCTGATGGCTTTATGCTATGGTTTCTTCCATGACAAAAATATGTTATGGACATTTTAGAGACCCAGCTGACAGGCATGTAGGCACTGCTCTAGTTAACTGAAAAGAAATGTCCAGCTGATTGAGAGAATAGAGTGGTCAAATATAATTTTTTAAAGACTACATTTTGTGTAGAAATTGATGAAGCAGATAATTTAAAACCCTTTCAATAAGACAATATAACCTGTAAAAAAACAAAATAGGGTGAATTAAGGAGATCATCTTAAAACTTACCATAGCCATAAACCGCACGTGTATAAGAAAGAGCTGAAGAAGGATTTTGCTTCTCTTAGGATTATGTCTGGCTGCGAGCAACAGAAAATCTAACAGCAACTTAACAACTATGGGACTCTCACATAACAAGAGGTGCAAAGCCGGGTAGCACACTGGTGAGGTACTACGTGCTTTCTAAATGTCAGCTTTGCCAATCCTCACACATTGACTTTGTTGTCACTCCTGTCACCTCACATACAGGGGGGTGACCTCTAGGCACCATGTCGCGAGTCCCACCCATGGAGAAGGGTGAAGAGTCTCTGTTCCTTTTCACGAGAGAAGTGAGAACTTTCCTGGGGGCCTCACCCAAAAGACTTCTTACTGCTCAGTAGCCAGAACTACGTGACAGAGCCGCCCTTAGTCCAACTGCCAGCCAACGAGTAAGATGACCACACCAGTTAGAGCAATAATGATTCATCTCGCCTCCCCCAAAACAAATCAGGATTGTTAGCCTGGAGCAACTAATGCTAATTAGGTCACTGATGGCAACTGTGCTATACATCTGAACACATCATCTTTCTCCAGCAGATCATTTTGGAAGATAAACCACATTTCTTTAGATACCACATGTCCCTACCTGATTTAATTCAAAAGTACCCAATGTACTAAATTTTTCGTTGTAAATTATCTTGTTTAGATCAACAGTAAAACTAAAAGGATTTTTAATATATTTTTTAAAATTAAAAAATGTCAGAGAGCCAAAAGCGGCATGGCTCAGTGGATGGAGCATTGGCCTGCGTACTCAAGGGTCCCAGGTTCGATTCCGGTTAAGGGCATGTACCTTGGTTGCAGGCACATCCCCAATAGGGGGTGTGCAGGAGGCAGCTGATTGATGTTCCTCTCTCATTGATGTTTCTAACTCTCTATCCCTCTCCCTTCCTCTCTGTAAAATATTAATAAAATATATATATTTTTTAAATGCCGAGAGAGAGGCGTTATTTGCTTGCACTTGATCATGTTTGGCTATACAGTCTTTGCTATAACACAGCATCTCTTCCGTTTCTAGCTTTAAACCTCTGCAAATCCCTCCTCTTCCAGTTTTCCTGCAGTCTCTGCCCCGCAGTCATGTCTTATAACCTTATCTTTCCTCTAACTGGCCCTGTCCTCACTGAACAACCTCACTTCACTCCTCATTCTGCACTGCGATTTGGCATCTGCCTTCCACATTCCACTGGGCGGAAAAAAATTTAAATGGACTCATCCCGTCAGTTTCGTTTTCCATCTTCCTTTACCTGCCTTCAGCATTTAGCGATAGTGACCACTCCCTGTTGAACCTCTCCTCTGTGGGTTCCATAATTCTCTTCTCCTGGAAGGCACTATATTACAGGGGTTACGTGCATGGGTTCAACATTCAGACTCAAACTCCATCCCAATCTACACTATTTACTGCTTGTAAACAGTAATGAGAGAGTCACTTCAGCAACCTGTGTCTCTGTCTTCTCATGTGTGATAAAGGGATCATAGCACTGCTATCTATCTCACAGAGCTGTGAGTGAATTCGATTAGATAATCCATTTAAAGGATTAAACGTGGTTGGTCTTCAATAACAACTCCTAGCCACTATTTTCTTACATGTTTTCCAGTCCTTCTAATGTGCTTGCAAATCTGCAGGATGACTTGCAAAACAAGTAAACCACTAAAAGAGGTCGAATTGTTTTCAACAACAGCTTTGTTCGGACCTATATGTTTCAAGACAAGACCACACTAACAGTTACTTCACATGGGTTCATGGGCTCCAAAGATAAGACCACTGGTTTTTCCAATAATTCACCTGGTTCTACAAATGCTGGCCAATCTCTGCCCAAACCCTGAGAACTTCTCCCTAAAATCAAAACTAATTGGGACTCCAAAATATTTTCCCTCTGAATTATTCTCAAGATAATTTTCTAGTTCTCTATTTTTATAATATAACTTGTTTGTGCAAATATAAGACAACTTATTAATTTCTTCTTGTCAGTTTATTCTTATCTTTGGGGGACTTAATATTTTGCATACTGCTTCTTGGGAACAAAATAACAGTCTCTCTACCAGTTTTCTCTTACCAGCAAATTTGATAAGCAAGCCTTCTAAATCACTAATAAAAGATGAGGAAAGCATATAGACCATCAACTTGACTAGCCATTTGCATTCACCCTCATGTTCTTCCGATTTATTAATCAGAGCACTTTAGGTTGTTGTTCAACTTGCAATGAACTTGTACCTAACTTATCAATTAGCCGGCCAGTTGCTTTTTAACTTGTACACAGAGAAATTGGGAGATTTTTCTAAAATCCTTTATGAAACTAAGATAACATCATTCCTCCACTAGAGGCCCAGTGCACAAAATTCGTGCACAAGGTGGGGGGGGGGGGGTGTCCCTCAGCCCAGCCTGCATCCTCTCCAATCTGAGACCCCTCGAGGATATCTCTGACTGCGGTTTAGGCCCAGTGGGATCGGGCCTAAACCACAGTCGGACATCACTCTCACAATCCAGGACTGCTAGCTTCCAACTGCCCTTTCTTACAGGCCTGGTGCCTCCCAACTACCCTTCCCTGCTGGTCATCTTGTGGTGGCCATCTTGTATCCACATGGGGGCAGACATCTTTGACCACATGGGGGCAGTTACTGTGTTTTGGAGTGATGGTCAATCTGCATATTACTCTTTTATTAGATGGGATAGAAGCCTGGTGCATGGGTGGGGACCAGCTGGTTTTCCCTGAAGGGTGTCCCGGATTAGGGTGGAGGTTCCCTTGGGGTGTGGGGTGGCCTGGGCGAGGTGCCTGTGGTGGTTTGCAGGCTGGCCATGCCCCCTGGCTACCCAAGCAGAGGCCCTGGTATCTGGGATATATTTGCCTTCTACAATTAAAACTTTGTAGCCTTGAGTGGAGGCTTAGGCTGGCCAGGTTATGGGAAAAGCTTTGCTTCTTTCATTGCCTGGGAAATCCAAGCCTCCCTCTTACTCTCTGTGGTTGTAGCCATCTTGGTTGGGTTTATTCGCATATTCTCTCTCATTGGCTGGTGTCAGGAGCCTTGACTAAAGTTTGTCATCTTAACAAAAACCTTACATTCCAGGAGAGTCAGGTCTCTGTTTCCCCAAGACAGCTGCTGTTTACAGAGATAACACACAACACAACCTGCCATCACACAGATTTGGCAGATAGCAAGAAATAACACAGCTAAGACTCACATCCTGCTATCACACAAGCAGCTGCATCCCCCTGACCTTGCTCCGCCCCAAGAAGCTGCATATATACCAGAAACTTTGAAATAAAATTTCGAGGCTTGATCAGATTCTTGTCTTGCCTCCATTTCTCTGCATCTCCTGTCCTCCTACTTTCCTCCACAGGTTCTCCCTCTCCTCACGTTGTCGTGCCCTGCGGGTTGGGGCAGGCTGGTGGGCATGGCTGGTGGGCATGGCTTGTGGGTGTAGTGTAGTGATGGTAAATTTGCATATTACTCTTTTATTAGGTGGGATGTTTCCTCTTGTACAAATGAGGGTTGATATTGAAAGCAAATTTTAAAGCTAGTTTAAAATATTTAATAATGATGAAATATCAGGGTGTTTTGTTGTTGTTGTATTTTTTACTTTATGAGTCATACTAGTAAGTCCCTTTTGAGAATCCATGGAAAGCTATAGATCATCCTTGCTCCCCCAAAAAATGTTTAATGCTCATACACATATTGCATACACCTTTATCATAATTCCATACATTATAAGAGAGGAACTGTAATTCACAGTTATGATCATAAGAGAAAGATATAAAATTTTCATTAACATATCAATTAAAATTTAGACATCTTTTTTTATACAACTTTTTCTTTTTCCTCTCTGAAAACAGCAAAAATTTATTAGGCACAAAACAATTAAAATTTTCTATCAAGTGTCAGCCATTTAAAAATAAATATTTCTCTATATATAAAGTTTTATAAACAACCCTTCAACAGCCACGTTTTTCAAAGCAACTGCCTCCCCTTCTTGTATAGAATGTAGTGACTATGGCAGCTTAAAATTGCACAGTGGTCTTCCTACAAGTGAAAACAAGTAATCCATTATATTGCTAAGGATTTTCCCCCACTCTATAGGACAAGACTACTCTAATAGACCTAGGCCAGTGGTCAGCAAACTCATTAGTCAACAGAGCCAAATATCAACAGTACAACAATTGAAATTTCTTTTGAGAGCAAATTTTTTAAACTTAAACTTCTAACACCACTTCTTCAAAATAGACTTGCACAGGACATGATATTTTGTAAAAGAGCCACACTCAAGGGGCCAAAGAGCTGCAAGTGGCTCGCAAGCCGCAGTTTGCCAACCATGAAATAGGCTATCACTTATATTGAAACCTCAATATCAACAGAAGTTAGCAAGCATTCACTAAAAAACTCTAAGGAAATATTTTTGTAGACGATTTTTAACTCATTTTAATTATCTACATCAAAGTAATTTTTCTCACATCTGAGCAAAATTAAGCTATCCAACACTTCTTCCCAAGTGAAGCAGAAATCTGGAAAAATTGCTCAGACTTAGGTAGACTGTCCCTAAGTCATTAAAAAAGATTCATTGACTCTTTTTTTAAATTAATGATAGCACTTTCTCAAATTTGTTTTGGAAGTCAGAGAAAGCATAGGATGGGAAAGGTGAAAGGTAAGATCAGGAGAGAATGTGATGTTTATTAACTTGTTTTCCATGGGATTATATACAAACTGTAAAGTTGTAGTAGAGTATAATGAAATACTGCCACCCAGTGGAATAATGATATAAATAAAATTTTCAAATTTGAAAATTGCAAGAATTTTCTGTTGAAATAATAGAGCTTAATTGCTTTCAACATATTTTCAAAAATATAATTCCTTAAAAAAACAATTTAGTGGGACAGACAGCAGAAGTGTGAGTACATCTTTTCCTGAGTTCAATGTTCTCATAACTGAAATGACTTGACAGGGTTCTATGTTTGTTTAGCAGCAAAGCAAGGCTGGAGCGCGGGGCTGCTGGCTCCCACTTCTTTGCCGCTCACACCAGGCAGCCCTCCTAAAAAGCCTCTGACATCTCTGTTCTTGTCCAGACATTGCATTTCAAAGAGGAAAAACCAGACTCAGATTATCAAGGCTTCTCAAACATTTCCAATGGATCTTGGGAGTGTGGCTGGAAGCAATACTGGTACCCTATTGTCATGAAAATGTTTAAGATGTATATTTTTCTTTTAAAATTTTGTGTAAGCCCTAACCAGTTTGGCTCAGTGGATAGAGCCTTGGCCTGCGGACTGAAAGGTCCCAGGTTCAATTCTGGTCAAGGGCATGTACCTTGGTTGTGGGCACACATCCAGTAGGAGATGTGCAGGAGACAGCTGATGGATATTTCTAACTCTCTATCCTTCTCCCTTCCTCTCTATTAAAAAAAAATCATTAAATATATTTTTTAAAAATAAAAATTTGTGTAAGATTTGTGTTCTGTTCCATATCATATGCATGTCTATTTTAATTATAAAATGTTTTCTTTCTCTCCAAAGTCTTTTAGAAAAATTGTTGCTTTAAGACAATGGTACATCTATCCCCTGCTATAAATTCACTAGCCCCGGACCTCACTGAGGATGGGAAGATGGAGAGTATGAGTATGGCAGTTTTAGACACCTGGAAAATGCATTGTTCAAGTTCTTTCATTTATGAAGTATTTAATGAATACCTAGCAAACGCCAGGCATTGTTTTAAGTCCTGGGACATGCTGTGATAACAAGCAACCCCAAATTATCCATGGCACAGAAGAACAAAGGTTTACTGCCACCCATGCTAGAGTTTACTGCAGACTGGCAAAGGGCTCTTTTTGACATTGTCATCATCTTCACAGTGAGACCATCAGACAAAGCAATCACTATTTGAATATCAATAACAATCTATTGGCAGAGAGAAAAGAGTGAGGCGAAGCAGCAGGGAAGGACATACATTATTTACAACCACATTTTACTGACAATAGCTAGCCACAGGACAAAGATATACTTCTTCAACACAGAATAATCCTCCCTTAGAGAGAAGAGGTGGGTATTGGTAAACCTTAATCGTATGCCACACCCCAACTCTGGCTGGAATGTGGAAGAAGGAATGAATAGGCATGGGACGCAGAAAAGTCAGATGATGGAGAAGTCCATTGATATGACAAGAAACCAAACTACAGCAGAAGCAACAGGATGAAGATAAAAAGGAGTGATTGGGGGCAGAGAGAGGTAGGAAAAACTGCAATATTTCTACTCCAGAATCTTTTTTAAAATATATATATATATATATATATATATATATATATATATATTTTATTGATATTTCACAGAGAGGAAGGGAGAGAGATAGAGAGCTAGAAACATCGATGAGAGAGAAACATCGACCAGCTGCCTCTTGCACACCCCCTACCGGGGATGTGCCCGCAGCCAATGTACATGCCCTTGACTGGACTCGAACCCGGGACCTTTCAGTCCGCAGACTGACGCTCTACCACTGAGCCAAACCGGTTTCAGCTACTCCAGAATCTCTTGCAGCAGTCTCCCAAATGAAAAGCAACTGGGGAAATTACAACATTCCTATTCACTGGCCAGTCCCAGAACTATGAAACAGTTCTATCAAAATCTGCCCAGGGGCTCATGATCAGGGAGCCCCACCTAAGGTATTCATATGTTTCCATACACGTGTGTGATGGTGTCTTTAAAGTACTTAACAGAAATCCAGAAGAAAAAGTCTTATAGACAACAGGATGTATGAGTCTGGAGCAGAGAAAAGGATCAGGGCTAAAGCTATATCATTACAGGGTTGAAGGGGGACTTCCAAAGAAGGAAGGTAGCTTGAGAGAAGAGGTGATCTGAGGGAAGAGGGCAAAGACATTCTTAATGGTGATGTACTGGAAGATGAACTTGGTGATATTAGAGTTGGTGAAGGAAGGATAAATGCGCCCACAGCTAATTCCATTAAATCAGCATTGAACCATACTGCCTTATTTGTTTACCAAAAAAGTGAAGCTCTAGACAAAACCTATTCATGCATTTCAGAGTAAAAGCTTCAATGTTCAGTCTAATTAGTTGGGTCAGCTGCTTACCCTAAGGTTTCCTGTTGCCCACACAAGGATTATCTGCATTAATGTGGCCTGCCCATGACTTTTAGAAAACATGGACTCTTACAACTCAACAACTGGGAAACAAATAAGCCAATTAAAAATGGGCAGCACATGCAAATAAACACTTCTCCAAAATCATGCACACACACACACACACACACACACACACACACACACGTGTGTATCTACTGACTAACATATGGCCAATAAGCACATGAAAAAAAAACAAACAGTCAACATCACCAGTCATTAGGGAAACACAAAAACAAGATACCACTTCACACCCCCTGGGTTGGCAAAAATAAAAAATACAGACAATAACAGGTGTTATCAAGGCTGTGGAAAAAACTGAAGTTGTCATACACCGTTGGTGGGAAATTAAAATGGTGCAATTTGTCAAAAACAGTTTGGCACTTCCTCTGAAGGTAAACGTCCTCAGTAGGACAGAATTGCCCTATTGTTATCATCATAATTAGCCAATTATTAATATTAAAATGGAAAGAGCTGAAACCAGTTTGGCTCAGTGGATAGAGCGTCGGCCTGCGGACCGAAGGGTTCGATTCTGGTCAAGGGCACGTACATTGGTTGCGGGCACATCCCCGGTGTGAGGTGTGCAGGAGGCAGCTGGCCGATGTATCTCTCTCATCGCTGTTTCTAGCTCTCTATCTCTCTCCCTCTCTGTGAAGAATCAGTAAAATATATATATTTTTTTAAAATGGAAAGAAAGCAAAGGGGGAAGTCAGGCATTGTTGAGCATATTCAGCTGGGAAGAAGAGGCCTGTTTGTTCCAGCAGAAAACTACAGCTTCACACCCAGGGAACGGCAACATTGTCCCTTTATGGGGATTCACTCTCCTCCCTTCCCATCTCCTGTGCTGGACTGTCTTTCCGGGGGAGCAGGGGGAGACATGAACAAGCACAGAAGTCGGGGTGGCACAGGGGAGATGCTCGCCTGTCAGTCTGGCTTGGGGAACAATGGCTGTGGGTGGGCCCCATCAGAAGTGTGCAAAATCTTGGAGAGTTAAAATCCTCAGACAAAAAGTTCCCCCTTTCTTGCTCTTCTTCTCTATTGTCTGTTCCTGTTCTCGCTCTCGCTCCATAACCCCCACTGGCCTGTGCACTTGCCTCTTCCTCCTGCACAGCCATGTGGTTTTAAGCAGCCCCATGGCCCACAGCAATGCAAACCCTACACGCAATGGACTGCAGCTGGGAACACAGCTAACCCAGCCAGATGCTGGACTGGACTTTCATTTGGAGCAGAAACTCTGGGCAATGGCTTTGATTCTAGCTCTGCTGAGGACAAAATGAGAAAAAGAAAAAATTCATGGACACGGGCAACACTATGGTGACTGGTGGGAATTGGGGGGAGGAGAGGGGAGGTGAGGGTGGAGGAGGGCATAGAGGATATAAATGGTGATAGAAAATATTTTAAAAAAAACTAAACTAAAATTTCAAAAATAAGGTTTTACATTGGTAATTTATGACAAAAAAACATGACTGTACATGTTCCATTAACAGTTTCCAAAGGTACAAATAGTTCATAAGATCTACAAATAAGACATCCAGAAATGATGGCAATAAGAGATCAAATGGCAACAAAAATTCTCTTTGCTCTTGGAAACAGCTGAGATCCTTCTGCAACTAAACTGAAAAAAGAAACTGATTTTACAGTAGCCATTCCTCTGATTCCCTAGGATTTAATTAGCTAAAATTCAGAATAAAGCTCTATGCTAATGTGACATTATGACTTAACATTTAAAAACATGAAGGTCATGGAATTGAAAATATTAAACTTTTCACTCTGGTGTATACTGGCTGTTCCGCAGACCTGCGCTAGCCCAGGGTCCCACCATCAGAGCAGAAAACTGAGGAAGTTTTCCAGGTAACAAAAGTTTCAATTTTTTGATGGTGTTGGAATAAAAGAACACTTAATGAGCTTACTATAAGAGATGCTCTGGCTAGTCAAACTTGACCTGCTAGAGGAACTTCTCTTTCCAGAAAGCTGAAATCTCCTCAGACTTCCCTTTTCTCATTAAGTTGTCCATTCTCTGGCTCTCTACAGATCCAATTTATAAATCTTTTTCTCATGCATTCTCAAATCTCAAATACTCATGAGCATTATCGCTGTTACACAAAGAAACATATTTAATGAAACATGAAATTTCTACCATATGTCTTTATATTTCCCTAAACACCACAGAATATGTTATACTTGTTTGCCTTATCCACCTTATTATTTTGTCTCCATAGACACTCGAAGGCACATTTTTTTAAGATTGTAATTGCTCCACCACCTTTTGGGGAAAAAAGAGTTTTGTAACTTTTCTCTCTCCCCACTGTATAATCATGCAACAATATTTTAATATTTCCTAAAATTAAAACCTCCTTCTGCTTCTAGGGGACATGAACAAGTCATCTAAAGTAGCAAAATTTACATTTCAGATGCTATTAACTCTCTGGCAAATCCACAAACAACTGCTGGGAGAGTGGGAGAGGGGGGAGACCATACTCTCTGAAACAATGTAAAACTAAAATGTCCAGCATCCAAACAAAAATCAATAGGGGTAAAAATTAATTTATTTCCTGTATACCAGCAATAAACAATTGAAATTTAAAACTAATATTAAATACCGTATTTTTCGCACCATAAGACGCACCTGGTTTTTAGAGGAGAAAAATAGGAAAAAAAATATTATTGGGATTTTTTTTACAAAAAAAATATGTGGCAGAATACAAATTGGCCAAAAACGGTAAAAAATTTTGATTTTAAATTTTTTTGGGGGGGGGGGATATTACTGTATATAGCAGTATGGAAGGAGGAAGTACGGTATGTATGGTTCATGGTAGCGTATATCTGAAGTACCGTATATGATACAGTACTTCAGATCACAAAAGTGACGATTGAAAGGAAAAGTGACAACTGAAGAAAAAGAGGGACAACTAAAAGAAAAAGAGTGACAATTAAAAGAAAAAGAGTGACAATTGAAAGGAAAAGAGTGACAATTGAAAGGAAAAGAGGGACAGAGGGAAAACAGTTTTTTTTTTTTTTTTATTGGGAACAGTTTATTGGGAAAATGTAGTGTAGTGTAGTGTGTGTGTATGACATTTTACCTCAGGAGCCGATGACTGGAGTGAGGGGCATGCGCACTGCTGTGTACTGTAACACCGCCTACTACATGCCATCCTCCAATAGCATACGGCGGTGACACAGTACAGCAGCATCTCGCCTTCCTGCACGCATGGGCTTCCGTAAGGAAGGTAAGGGAGGACCCGCTGCCACTCTGCCAGTATCTCAGTGGACTACTGAGAAGCCTGGATACGGGGCGGGGGAGGGATGATGCAGTCCCCAGGGACACGGAAGGTCCCGGGGGACCCGCTGCCGCTCTGCAACTCGGACCATAAGACGCAGGCACTTCTTCTATTCGGACCATAAGACGCAGGCACTTTTCCTCCCACTATTTGGTGAAGAAAAAGTGCGTCTTATGGTCCGAAAAATACGGTAATATGCAGGAAGTGGTCGATTGATGTTTCTCATTGATGTTTCTATCTCTCCCTCTCCTTTCCACTCTCCCTAAAATATCAACAAAATACAGTTAAGAAACGTATATGTAAATCAAACAAAACATATACAGGATCTATATGAGGAAAAGTACAAAACCCTAATGAAAGACCTAATTAAATAGAGATATAATCCATGTTCAGTGATTAAAAGATTCAATATTTATATCAATTCTTGTACTCTTGATCTATAGAGTCAATGCAATCAAAATCATAGTAAGCTATTTTATAGATAGCAACAACCTGGTTTTAAAATGTATATGAAGAGGCAAAGAATCAAGAAGAGTCGATGTAATAATGAAGAACAAAGTTGGAGAATGAGTCATATTCCATTATTTCAAGATTAGTATCTTGCTACACTAATCAACACAGTGTGCTATTGGTGAAAAATAGACACAGTGATCAATAGAGAGCCCAGAAATAAACACATGTAAGGCAAACATAGTCAACTCATTATTTATAAAGGCAATTCAAAAAAGAATCATATTTTCAATAAATGTTACTGGAACAATTGTATGTCTGTAGCCAAGTCCTTTGATAGATAAATGGATAAACAAACTATGGTGTATCCATACCATGTAATATTACTCAGCAATTTTATCTAATAAAGAGGGAATATGCTATTTGACTGCCACGCCCTCACAAATGGCGGTGGCCAGAGCCACAAGATGGTGGTGCCCAGACCCCTCAACCCTACCTCATCCAACCAGAGTCCTCCAGTCTCCTTAACCTCACAGGGGAGGGCAGTTGGGGACAATCATGCCAGCAGGGGAGCAGTTAGGCATCAATCAGGCAGGTGAGTGGTTAGCAGCCAACAGTCCCAGATTGTGAGAGGAATCCCAAATTGGAGAGGGTGCAGGCTGGGCTGAGGGACAACCTGCCCCCATGCACAAATTTTGTGCACCGGGCCTCTACTAGAAAATAAATGAGCTAACAAGACACACACACACACACACACACACAACACCCTCAGATACATCCTAGTAACACAGGCCTATAGTAAAAGAAAAAAATAATATAAGGAAAACTTTAAAAGCTTCAAAAGAAGAAGAAAAAATGCAGATTGCTTACATGGAAATGGGCTTATTTTTATATCCAAATTATCAACTATAATGGGTACTAGAAGTATAAAGGCAAAGCCATCAAACAGAAAATTATTTTGTGACTAGAATATCTACCAAATGATAAATCAAGTGTGAGAGCAAAACAAACGCATTTTCAGGTATTTGAGGACTCGGAAATTTTATCTTCCATTTACTGTTTCTTGAAAATTATTTGAAAACACAATCCAAAAAAATGACCCATACATACAAGAAAGAGGAAGATGTGGAATCCAAAACAATGCAAATAACACAGTAATTCAATTTAAAAAAAAAAAAAAAAAGTCCCAGATAACTGTGCTCAGGAAGCTACAATTAGTGAAAATTTCAAAGAGAAATTACCCAATCTTTTTAGGAAAAAATGTTCTCAAAAAGTAAGCAATCTGCATTCATTAAATAGTTCAGTCAAGCTAGAAAATGTTGAGGATCTGTGTGGTTAAAAAAATAACTAGAATTTTTAAAAACAAGTTGAAGAACATTATCATCCAAATATGAATTAAAACAAATTCTGGTATCATTTTAGGTAAAATTTGAGCATGATTTATAATACGTATTTAAAAAAAACAGATTTTTTTTTTTTGCTCTTGTGGCACAGCTTCTATGTCACAGAATTATAACAGAATTATATTTCCTTTTCTATGAGTCTATTTTAACTACTTGGTTCTGCAATATTTCTTAATCATAATAGTAAGAACAACAACACTTACTTAATATATATACTACTCTAAGTCCTTTACATTTATTAGCCAATTTAGTCCTAAGTGACTTGCCCAAGGTCATCCACTGGTTTGTGAACCCCAGCCTTCTGGTTCCAGAATACCTGCTCCTGTCTAAACACTGCCTATGCCTCCTCATAAAGTTCTTTGTTAACTTACAGTTCTGAGAATCAATCTAGCAATCTACAGCAGGAAGCTAACACTTATAAAACAGAATTTAAATTACATAAAACTTTTTAAATGTTATATACTATACATTTGTATACGATTTATATGCAATTTAAACTAATACAGTAGAGGGAGAGAGATTATGAACTTAGCTAAATTTCTCATATTTCATATCAAGTATCATGGTTGATTTTTAAAAAAATATATTTTATTGATTTTTTACAGAGAGGAAGGGAGAGGGATAGAAAGTTAGAAACATTGATGAGAGAGGGACACGATCAGCTGCCTCCTGTACACCCCCCACTGGGGATGTGCCCACAACCAAGGTACATGCCCTTTACCGGAATCAAACCCGGGACCTTCCAGTCCACAGGCCTACGCTCTATCCACTGAGCCAAACCGGTTTCAGCTATCGTGGTTGATTTTATTGGTGTACATCAACTGTCACTAAATATTGTCTAATTTTAATTTTAAAAATATATAACTTGCTCTAGTCAGTTTGGCTCAGTAGATAGAATGTTGGCCCATGGACTGGAGGGTCCCAGGTTCGATCCGAGCCAAGGGCACATGCCTCGGTTACAGGCTCGATCCCCAGTGAGGGGTGTGCAGGAGGCAAGCCGATCAATGATTCTCTCTCATCATTGATCTTTCTATCTCTCTCTTCCCTCTTCCTTCCTCTCTGAAATCAATAAATATATATGGTAACTCAGAAAAAAAAATCTAAAAACATAACAGTTAAAGTTGCTACATCAAGAAATAGCAGTATTGCCCGGTCCTTGTGTCTGAGTTGATTTGGGCATCCTCTCGCACACTGAAAGATTGCCAGCTCAGTGTTTTACTACCAGTCAGGGCACATGCGGCACATGCCCCAGGTTTGGACAACCCCCAGTAGGGGGCATGCAGGAGACAGCCAATCAGTGTTTCACTCTCACATGATGTTTCTCTCTTCCTCCCTCTCTCCCTTCTTCTTTCTAAAAAATCAATTAAAAAACAATAACAAAGAAATAGCAGTATAAACAAATTACTCAAAACTGGGAGCAATATCAGAAAAGCTAAAAATAGAAAAGGGGGGGACTGAGATGACTTATATTTTTACCATTTTAATTTTTATTAAAAACATTAGATCTTATTTCATTATGAAAAATAAGTACATACTACTATTAATAATGATAGTAGTGTAAAAAAAGGGGGGGGGCAAAAAACTGAAGAGGGAGACTTTCACCTCTGACATGAAAATACAAAAGGACAGTAAGTGCCACCAGACCATGTAACCCTGTGGGGGACAAAAAGAGGCACAAGATAACATATCGCATATTACAGAATACTCATCTTTGCTGAGTCTGTTTCCACATGATTATGGTCTAAATGGCCTATCCTTTGTCATATAAACTTCTAAAAAGACCTTCATTTCATTGGCTTTAGACAACTCTTGAGTATCACACACTCCAATCCTTCACCTCACCCATGTCATTTAAAGAAAGGGCTGTGTGAATTCACATCACTGGCAGGGGTCTACATTGGTGAAACCTTTTCAGGGTAGAATTCGGCAGTCCTCCTTGAAATGCAAACGAGGGCTTCACTTCAACTTCATTTCTCAGAATCTCCCCTGCGGAAACACTTGCCAAATGCTCAAAGGTAACTCTAGACACAGATTTTCAACGAGGGCCTAGTAGTTACCAGGCTATTGCTGTTTATATCAGAGGGGGAAAGAAAACAACAACCTTAAATGCACACTGGTACATGCAGAATATTTTAAAAATGAGACACATCTGTATCGAATAACCCTAAAAGGTATATATCCGGCCACACATACATATGAGTGGGTGGGTTTAAGATGTGAAGAGCAAACAGTTTTTTTGCCCTGTGAATTTATTTGATCTTTTTTTTTTACTACCAGCATTATTGTTTTTATATTTCAAGAAATCAGAGCATGCCTCAACTGCCATGTATTTGGGATCAAAATAATCCAAGAAGAGGAAAAACTCAAACCTAAGGGAGGAAAAAAATCATATGGCAATTGGCACGTTGCAGGCCAGGATGGTGACATGGCTGGCGCCCCCGGCTGGGTCATTCTTTAGTGAACTAAGGCAAGAAAAACGAGAGCACAAAAACTGAGGCACAGCTGCGCGCAGGGGGGACCCCGAGGGTGAGGCGGGCCCGATGATGCTGGGTGACCGGGGCAGTGAACTGGAAGTGAACTGGGTGCCGGGTGTGCAGGGAAGAGGAGGTCAGAGGCCCAAAGACACAAGAGCCGAATGGGGAGGACCTGGGGAGGGCGGGGAGGGGAATTGTCGGGGGGAGGTGGGTGCAAACAGAGAGAAAATGGGATGCATCTGTAAGACTGTCAACAATTTTTTTTAAAAAGACCCCAGAGAGGGGGCGCTGACCAGGACACAGCAGGAGCCTAGGGCCCCGGTGTGGGTCCTGCGGTGAGAGTCCGGCCCGCAGACAGCGGGGCGGCTTCCAAAGTCAGGCGTCGGCGGGACTCCCAGGGGGGCCGCCGGGGCCGGGGCTCTGGGGCCGGGTTCCCCCGGGGTCCCCGCCCCCGTACCTTCCCAGCAGAGCTCTCCGCCGGGCTCCCTCTTGAGGAACTTGTACCAGAACCGGTCCACGCGGCCCGGCTGCCCCCCGGCCCGCGCCGCCTCCTCCTCCTCCTCCTCCTCGGGCGCCAGCTCCACCTCCCCGAGCCACAGGCCCGGCTCCCGCGGCGCCGGCGCGCCCGCGCCCGCCGGCCTCAGGGCCACCGCGCCGCGCGGCTCCCAGCGCCCCAGCTCCGGCCGCGACCCCACCACCAGCAGCTCCGGCCCGGCGCCCTGCCCGGCGGGCGGCACCACCACCCCGAACCGGAATCGCATGGCGGCGGGCGGCGTGGCTCCGGGGGGGCCCCCCCGGTGTCCCCGGCGTCCCCGGGGGGCAGAGCGGCCCGGGCGCCCGGCGGCCGGCGATTGGGCGGCGGCGGCGCGCGGGGCCCGCGTCCCGGAGGCCCGGCCCCGGGGAGCACGCGCCGGGCTGCACCGCTTTGGTTTTGCAGTCATCAAAAACACTGGGGATTATCTTTACGGGGTTCCTAAAGGAAAAGGGAATGGCACATGGTAAACAGCCTCCCTGATACTGAAGTGGGGGGCGCAGGTCCTGGGCCGGTCGCCGGAGAGCTGGGGACCTCACCCTGACACTCACCCCCACCCTGGCCCAAGGGCTCTTTAGGTGGGGTCAGACCAACCCTGGATTCTGCAACCTCTGTACCTGGGTTCTGGCTGGGAAAGAATTCAGGCCAGAGACCCAAACTGTAAGAGAGCGTTTATTTGGTAAATCACAGGGAGAGGAAGTGATTCCTAGAAGAAATGGGCTTAGGAAAGAAGTTATGGAAGTAAAGGGAGGGTGCTTGGAGCTGGGGAGCGAGGAAGCTAATGGCAACCTGCCTTGGGGAGGCGCAGAGAAAGGCGGGGGTGCCCCTGGGAGGGAGGGCACGTTGGGTGGCACTGGTGCCCTGTCCTAAGGGTTAAAGGATGCAGGGTTCAGGGAGGTCCCAGGGGAAGATTCCAATAGACTGCAGCAGTTCCCCACAGTGTGTCTGTCCATTCAGGGTTGTGGTGTCCCTGATAGATTGGCCCACTCTGGGCAGGGGTCATTATCCAATGCAGCTGGCTCTGAGGGCAACCGTAAGGGGGGGGGAGGGGGGCGGAATCCTCTGGTCTAATTTTGCTGCTTTTCTAGACCTGGAGCTGAAATACAACTGAGACATACATAGATGTTGTCTCTAGGGAGGAAAGGTCAGGGGGTCCAAACTGCATGAGCATCCATATGTTAGGGGAGGAAAAAGTCACCCTGGGGTGAGGTCCCACCCTACAATCTACTGTCCCTTGCTAGGCACCTGGGGGTTCACACCCTGGTGCTCTGCTGCACCCAGCCCATCGTCCTAGCTCCTGTCTGTCTAGCTGCCCACCACAAAATGCAGGTATAAAATACTCTTGAAAGACCCTGCCAATCCTAAAGGCCCTGTCATTGGTAGAAGAGGCGTCATTTAGACCCAGAGCTGATGCATAAACAGTATTTTCCCTCGCCTAGTCCAATTCATGGCCTGGAATAAAACATGACCATTTTGTGGTTTTTTTTAATTATATTAGCTTAATATGTGTAAAATGGATTTGTTTTACCTTCCCAAAAGAAAACAAAACAAAAACTCATTCAGTGATTATAAGTATATGGTATTCATAATTTTTACATGGCATAAAAATAGAACCTTTGGTTGAAAACTTTCAGTAAAAGCCAGCACTATTTTTTTTTCAACTTAAAACATGTTTATGCTAAGAAATACAGGTTTTAGCTATTTGGTTAAAAAGAAAACTATTTGCCTGTGAGGTGTGGCTTTATTTTTGTCACTGTCATAAGGTAAACCAAATGTCCTGTTAACATATTTGTTACTTTTAAAAAATATTTTTTATTGATTTCAGAGAAGGAGAGAGAGAGAGAAACATCAGTGCTGAGAGAGAATCATTGATCCGCTGCCTCCTGCATGCCCCACACTGGGGATGGAGCCTGTAACCCCAACAGGTTTTTGCCTGGGAACTGAACCGTGACCTCCTGGTTCATAGGTCAATGCTCAACCAGTGAGCTGGACATATTTGTTACTTTTTGATCCTTTAATAAAATTGTCTTTGTGTCCTTGCAACTGTATTTTCACAAACACTTAAATAACAGTCTCTTCCGTGAAGTAAAGACATATTGTTTACCAGTATTGGAAAACTTGTGACTAGCAAAAGAAAGCCGAAATGTCATGCATTCAGAATACCATAAGTACAAGGGAAAGTACAAAAAAGTAAACCATACAAACTCAGTCTCTCTGTAAACAATTAGTAAATTTATAATACATTTTACTATTCAATATTGGTATTCCACTCAATGTTTGGTTGGTTGCTAAGCTTAAGGATAAACACAAAGAAAAATGTGATGACAGCAAGGCTGGCCAAACATGGCTGATTCATTAGCAAAGCAGACGTTAAATCACAGTGGCATGTGAGTCTGTTTATCCGTTGCTCTTACAGAATACAGAATATTCTTAGTCTAATTTTAGGAAAGTAGGAGTCACTTGGCCATGCAGGAACACCAGGAGTTGACAGTGTAGGACTTCCTTGTTGAGGAAAGACTGCAGTCAGTCCCTTGTGTACTTTCCAGATGGCATTTTCCCCACCGGCTCTTCAAAGTGAGAACTGTCCATTGTCGGCGCAGAGAGGTAAACTGAGACAAGCTTGAAATTGTCAAAAAAAATATGAGTTTATTAAGAAATAAACTTTCCTATACAAGTTTATTAAGAAATGAACTTTCCTATAAAGGAGTTTATTAAGGAAAACCTATAGGAAAGTCTGTTGAGGCTTTTGGGTTGGCTGTATTTTTGAGCAGGGAATGGAAAAGGGATAGTTCAGTAAGGCTGAGTCTGTTAAAATGAAAAAAAATAATAATAATAATAAAAACAACAAGGACCAGCTTTGAAAATTTCCTGAGCAGACAAATACAGTCCAATCATACAAACAACACTCAATTCATCTTATTTTACAAGATCAACCTGACCTGGGTCATTTCTTGTTCATGTCTCGGGAAATCATAAGCAAAATTTCCCACAGTTAATATGAGGTAACCACTGACCAATTCCCTATCATTTAAGAGAAGTCCAATATTATCAGTTCTCTGTAAGTCAGGATTTCATAGGAAATCAGTCTCCCAGTCCTTATGTTTTGTGTCCCTGGGGGCACACAACTGAGATTTTTATGTTTTACCCTCTAGTTCCATTTTTTAAAATTATTTCACACCATTCTGTAGATAAGACAGTAAAAAAAATAGAAAATAATATATTTTTCAACAGGCATTAATCCTCCTCTCTCCTTACAAAGCAGCTGAGTAACTTTATTATTTTTTAAATAAATCTTTATTGTTCATATTATTACAAATGCTCCTCAATTTTTCCCCCTCCATTGCTCCCCTCCATCAGGTTCCCACCCACCCTCTGCCCTTTCCCCATCCCCCATTGTCCTCACCCATAAGTGCACAGTTTATGTTCAGTCTCTTCCCGCACCCCCCCTCACTCCCCTTTTCCCCGAGAATTGTCAGGTAACTTTCCTTCCATACCTCTGATTCTATTATATTCACCAGTTAATGTTGTTCATCCGATTTTTTAATTCCCTTGGTTTTTAGATTCACTTGTTGATAGTTATGTATTTGTTGTTCATAATTTTTATGTTTATTTTCTTCCCCTTCCTAGAGGACCCCCTTCAGCAATTCATATAATTCTGGTTTGGCAGTGATGAACTCCTTTAGCTTTTTTTTATTTGTGAAGCTCTTTATCTGGCCTTCCATTCTGAGTGATAGCTTTGCTGGGTAGAGTATTTTTGGCGGTAGGTTCTTGCTATTCATCACCTTGAATATTTCTTGCCATTCCCGTCTGGCCTGCATGGTTTCTGTTGAGAAATCAGCTGACAATCATATGGGTGCTCCTTTACATGTAACTACCTGCTTTTCTCTCTCTTTAAAAAAAAAAATATTTTATTGATTTTTTTACAGAGAGAAAGGGAGAGGGATAGAGAGTTAGAAACATCAATGAGAGAGAGAGAGAGACATTGATTAGCTGGCTCTTGTACACCCCCTAGTGGGGATGTGCCTGCAACCAAGGTACATGCCCTTGACCGGAATCGAACCTGGGACCTTTCAGTCCACAAGCCGACACTCTATCCATTGAGTCAAACTGGTTTCGGCTACCTGCTTTTCTCTTGCTGATTTTAATATTCTCTCTTTGTGTTTTGCTCTTGGAATTTTAATTATGATGTGTCTTGGTGTGGTCCTCTTTGGGTTCCTTTTGTTTGGGGTTCTGTGCGCTTCCTGGACTTGTAAGTCTAATTCTTTCACCAGGTGGGGGAAGTTTTCTGTCACTTTTTCTTCCAGTATATTTTCAGTATCTTGCTCTCTCTCTTCTTCTGGGACCCCCATAATTCTGATGTTGGTTCACTTGAAGTTGTCCCAGAGGTTACTTACATTATCTTCAACTTTCTGGATTCTCTTATCTTCTTGCTTCTGCAGAGGAGTGTCTTGTGGCTCTTTATGTTCCAAATCTTTGACTTGATTCTCACGATCTTCCATTCTGTTTTTAGGACTCTGTATAATATTTTTTATTTCAGACAATGTATTCTTTATTTCTAGTTGATCCCTTTTTATTTCTAGTTGATCCCTTTTTATTTCTAGTTGATCCCTTTTCATATCCTCATAGGTCTCATTTCTTTTATCGGCCTTTTCTAGGACATTCTTGAAAAACATTATAACCATGGTTTTGAACTCTATATCCAGTCGCTTTTTGTCCTCCATTTCTTTCATTTGTGATCTGTTTCCTGTCTCAGCATTTTCACAGCTTCCCTGAGTTGGTAGGGTGGCTTTGTGCGCTAAGGTGTCCTATATGGTTCAGTGGGTCAGCCTCCCAGTTACCTGAGGTGGACACTCTTGGTGAACCCCTTTTGTGGACTGTGTGTACAGCCTTGTTGTAGTTAAGTCTTGATTGTTGTTGGTATCACTGGGAGGAACTGACCTCCAGGCCAATTGGCTGTGAGGATCAGCTGTGTCTATGCCAGGAGACAGCCTTATTGGACTAGACTTGGAAAATTGCAAAAGCCTCTGCTCAGCTTGGATGGGGCAGAGTTTCAGGGTGGAGCCTACAGCCTTGGCTTACTGTCAGCCCCGCCCTATGAGGTTCCTGAGTCTCAGTGTTCCTCAGTGTCCTTCGGTACTCGCTGCAAGCACCTCTGAGAGAAAGGTGCCCTCCAGTTTACCCTGCTACCAAACAGTCTAGGCCTGCCGTGGGCAAACTACAGCCCACAGGCCAGATCCAGCCTGTTTGGCTGTTCTATCCGGCCCTCAGAGCCGAAAGAGTGGAGGGTTCTCTTGCTCTCCCCTCCGCTCCTTCACCAGCAGCCCAACATGAGAGTGCCATCATGGTCAGGTTGCTTTTGTTCCAGCCCTCCAATCAGTTTAAGAACCCATTGTGGCCCTCGAGTCAAAAAGTTTGCCCACCCCTGGTCTAGGCTCTCCCCCCAATGAGCCCAGAACTGGGGTTCAGTGCAGTGCAGAAGTGGGGTTCAGAGCAGTCTGGAGCTTCTGTCTCCTTCCCACTAGGACACTCCAGTGGCACAGTCAACAGTCCATTCTCTGCCCGCAATGTGTGTGCCTCTGGGACTTCCTTTTGCTGCTCCCCTGAGTTTCCACCTTACAGCCCAGACTCCCTCTGTATGAGCCTGGATCCCCAGAGTCTCCGTGTTGTCGGAACTGGGGTTCAGCACAGTCTGGAGCTTTTATCTCCTTCCCGCTAGGGAACGCCAGCCAGGCACTCAGCCTCCTCTCCTCTCCGGCTCTGTCCTCTCCCCATGTACACTGTGTCTCTATATCTTAGGCTTTTACAGCTCCTCTGATTTTCCTTCTGGTTTTATCTTTCCTTCCAGTTGTAGAATTTCTAATCAGTCAACTTTCCTGTAGTTCTGGATAATGTCTATTTTGTATTTTAGTTGTATTTTTTTGAAATTGTTGTGTGAGGCTGCAGTTTACCTATGCCGCCATCTTGGTTTCTGCAGATGAGTAACTTTAAC
This sequence comes from Vespertilio murinus, assembly GCA_963924515.1. Lineage (NCBI taxonomy): Eukaryota > Metazoa > Chordata > Mammalia > Chiroptera > Vespertilionidae > Vespertilio > Vespertilio murinus. Next base: position 173,385,221 of record OZ004705.1, on the reverse strand, counting down.
AGTTGAAAGTAGCCCTTTTGAAGTACAAAGTATGTAATAACATATTTTATAACATGATGGCTACATTGTACATTAAATAAAATACAACTAGAAAGGAGATCAAGTCCAAAATATGGATTGAAGTACAGGGTCATGCATCAATCATATTTTATCAATCATTTGAATTTGTTAACCATAAAAATGGTAACAGCCCTTGAGCCTTTTTATGTGTTTTTATACTCATATTATCTTATGCAATTATCTCACCAATTCCGAGGTAATGACTATTGTTATTTCCAATTTTAAATGTGAGGGAACTTGTACAGAAAGGTCCAATAAAAAGGCCACAGTAAGGAACGGACAGAGCTATAAGTGCTCTAAGTCAATCAGTCAGTTTATAGTTAAAATATGTACAATACATGTAATTACATTATATATAATATACACAGTTTGATTCCTGATAAGGGAAAGCATTATAGAATGTAATTAAATCCCAACATATTTAAATAAGTTACTCTTCATTAGCTCACTCTAAATAAACAATGAACTTCCTATAATTATTTCCTATAACTAACTCCATCCTTAGGAATGAAGGAACAGATGAATCATAAGCGGTATTCTAAACTGATCGATGAGTCTATAAAGACATAAGTATCTTAATATTTAAAAATGGTCATTTTATGCCCTTTTATGCCTGTCTTGTTGGTAATGGAAATACAGATTTAAGAAGCGAAGGTGAATAATTTTCTAGTTACTAAGCTGTGTTATGCCCAGTTCTTTTTCCTAGTTGAATTCTCCACATGAGTGTTCTCATAATACTTCATAAAAATGATTATTCCTGAAATTGATTTGAGGTCAGATTCTTGATGCATGCTATGAGGACAGTTGAGTTTAAAGCAAGAATCATATCAATAGAGTCACAATTCTAGTAATATTATTTAAACACCAAACCCATTTTTTTCATTGAATTTCATTGAGTGCAATCTTATATATAACAATGCTTGTTGAAGAATGGGTCATAAATTCAAATTTAGAGTTTCAGGATCCAATTCAAATGTTAATTTTTTGAAAACCCCTCAGGGAAAGCTTGGCTCCCTTGTGATTTATGTTTTTCTGAAACAATCTTTCACTAGTCAGAGGGTTGTCATAAATTTTTCCTTATAATATTGTGTATGTATACACATATTCACTGATGCAAACCACATTTCATCCACATAGTTCAGGGACTATCATAACTATTCATTTATTACTTGTCAGAACATATCTGAGCGTTTAATATGTCACATATGTGTCACTATTTCCCATTTTGTAGCTTAAAAAAAAAAGCAAACAAACAGAACCTTCCAGAGAGGATTTGATTACAGCTTTTGTATGTTGTAACTGAGTTTTCTGGGTTGGAAAACTGTAAGTTAGGCTGCTTGAAATCCCTTTAAGAATCTGGAGCAGTGGAAGGATATGAGCTGGACCAAGGCTTTATCCAAAAATCCCACAACATTTCTCAACTATGTAAACAATTCATGTCCTTTTGGGGACACATACAAATCTCTTATCTCCCGGAGATTCCAGTGATTCCGCTTCCCACCACATCCCGCCATAGAAAAGCACTGCCTTGCCTATGCGTTGCCAACAGCCAGTTTTATCATGCTTCTTTCTCTGTAATTTCTACAATAAAAATATTAATTTTAAAAATGCTCCAAGTATAAAAAAAATAAAAAAGCCCTGAGGAATATGCCTTTTCAAAAGCACAGACCTGCCCCTTCCCTCTCGTACGTATCCCACCCCACTGTCAGCATTGTAAAACCCACACACTCTTCCCACGCTTCTCAACTGAAAACCTCTAATCGCCAAGCCCATGGAGCCCGGGTTCTGTTAGGCAATGACCTCAACTGACTTTTCCTAGGGCAAGTAGAGGGCCAAGCCAGGTGGCTGGACCTCAGGGTTAGAGACGCCAGCTTAGAGCTTCCTTCAGATGTAAAAAGATCCTCCAAAGTCAGGGGCAACTTGAATGGCAGGCTAGTTAACACCTTTCTCAACAAGGGTGGAGGGCTTGATAGCTCAACCCCTAGGAACAAAAGAGTGGTTGGCTGGAAGGAATGATTTGAAACTCCCAAGGGAACTTTCAAAGAGTTTGATAAGAGAAAAGAGGTTAGCTGAAAGCAGAGCTGGCTCATTTATACTGAAATGGAGAATGAAGACTGAGGCAGGGGAGGGGAGAAGGAGGGAGGAGGGGAGGAGGCAAGCCTGAGGGTGCTTTTTAAGAATTTGAACACTCTGTAATTTGCCCTTGGATGCTTTTTCCTGACCATTACATGTGTTTATATTAAAGGCATCCTATCTAATAAAAGGGTAATATGCAAATTAACTGTCACTCCCTCACAAATATGGCGGTGCCCATAACCACAAGATGGAGGCGCTCAGCCCCACCAGAGTCCCCCATTTCCCAGGGGGGGGGGGGAGTGGCCATGGAGAATGGGCAGCATGAGTGGCCCGGGACGGCCTCCCAGAGCCGGAGTGGACAGGGACAGGAGAGCTGGCCCACAGCCTCTGCAGCCATGCACAGGCCTAGAGAGGAGATAGCTAGCCCACCTCCCACGGAAGCAGCCTGGGTCCCTCCCACCTCCCATGGAATCGGTGCAGGTCCCTCCCGGCTCCCACGGAAGCAGCACAGCTCCTGGAGGCATGCTGCGGTTCCCACTGGCTCCTGTGGAAGCAGTGGGTGGCCTACTGCGCATGATATCATGCGCTGAGCCACTAGTTTCAAACATAAACTGATTTGGGTGCTTATGGCTGAGATGGGGAGAGGAAGGCCGGTGGAAGGTTGAATGAAGGAGAGGCCCCTAGACAGGAAGGTGAAGGTCAGTGGTAACTGGAAAGGAGAAACCCATTGACCTTCAATAGCAAATAAAGGATTAATCAGAAGCTGAGTAAAGACACCAGGCTTCCCCCAAATCGTGAGAACTTGGGGGCTCTCTGCAAATGCAGACCTAGTTTAGGAGGAAGAGGTGTACCCATATTTTAATTAGTGGAACCAGCCACTTATTCAAAGCATGCACTGTGGGTAGGTGCTGTCAAGATAGTATTTCCCCAAATGACTCTCATGTAAATGAATGAGAGAACCAGCAGGATGTAAAGATGGGTGAAAAAGAATCATAACTAGTTTTTAAATAAATGTTTAGACACAGTTTGGCAAACCTCAATATGTTTACTCATTGGAATAGATCCTTAAAATCACTACTAGCAGACTCTATATCAACCTGGACAAATACAAATGCATCAAACTAGATGTAGAACGGTAGCCTAGACTTTCTGTGCATTCGCTATGGTGACAGTGACTTCCCAGGGGCTCTGCCAGGAGAGGATTCTGCAGGCTCTGCTAAGACCCAGATCTGCAGGAACTTGGCCAGAAACGCCACCGCCCTTGTGTAACTCAAGGAACTCTGAGCGATGGGTGATTGGGAAGCAAAAATGCTAATGCTTCCTGTCTTGAAAGGAGGCCAGAGTAGGCTCTGATGAGGGAGCCGGTTTTCTTAACCTGACCTAACACATTTCACTTCAGTTTCAATGAGAAATAGGACCGAGTGGAGGGAGATGCTATTCTCTCTATGCCAACACACACACACACACACACACACTCTCTCTCTCTCTCTCTCTCTCTCTCTCTCTCTCTCTCGCAGCTTGCAGCATTTACATAGTCCTCCTATGGGGAAAGGGGATAAGGGGAAGGGTTGCATTAGGCTATGTAGCAACAGCAACTGCCGGTCCCTCTGAGGGAAGTAATCACTGTGACAATATCATTTGTCTGTGATCTAGGAAACTGCTGGTATTCTCTGTAGCAGAGGGCTCAAACAGCAGACCATGGGCATACATGAATTTTTTATTTCTACACTCCAAGAGTTTTTGTTAGCTTTTCAAAATAGCATTAAAAGAAAGTAACAAGGATATGAAGATACTGGAACCCTCATTTATTGTTGGTGAGAAAGTGAAATAGTGCAGGCACTTTGGAAAACAATCTTCCTCATGAAGATTAAACAAATTTACTATATGACCCAGCAATTCCACTCCTCCGTGAGAAATGCAAACATGTGTCCTAACAAAAAAAGTGTACTTGCACATTCAAAGTGTGGGAGCAAGGTCTAATTCTATGAGTACTTACTCCTAAATCCTTACAGCACTAATTGTGAGAGCAAGTTCCTCCTCGAACCCTCTCACTGTACTAACTGTGGGTAACTCAGTTCCTCCTTCATCCTCTGTTCGCTGTGTCATTGTTGGAAGCACTCACTGCTCCATCCTGACCGGTCCAAGTGTAGGCGCACAGGCCCTAATCCCGCCCTACTACACCATCTGTTGGGTCCAAGCCCCTCTGCCAGGGGCTGGACCTTCTTGGACACCTGGTAGTAGTAGATGGAGAACCCATGAGAAGTTGTGGGGGTATGAGAAAGTCTTCATTATAGTAGCCAGTAGCGTGTACCATTGCTAACAAGGAGCTACTAACTAGACAAAACAGTCCTTTAAAGCACAGTCCTAGGCAGCTAAGTAACAATACATCTTTCCTACATAGTAGCAGCCTGCAACACAGGAGCTGTTATCTGAGCAGCCAGCGCTGCCTCTGGACCCACAGCCTCACATAGCAGCCGCATCTGAGTCCTTGCATCTCAGCAACCTCCGTAACATACTTTAATACCACCTAGACAAAAGAGGCTTTTCGCCAAATAAGGACATCAATCATTCGGGTAATAGAAGGGCATCGTTGCACAATCTAGATTGCTGCATCCTTGCACCTGCGTACAGTCCTTGGACACCCTAGTTGAAATTCCTACACTCAGCAGGGCCTTGGACATCCAGCATAAGTAAGAACAAGGCCTCTGTGCTCTAACTGGCCTTGATCATCTGGCATGGTTCCCACGCAAAGCAACACTCTGTATAATTAAAGGCTAATATGCAAATTGTCCCCTCCAGGATTTGACTGAACAGTTTAACTACTTGCTGTGATGTGCCCTTACCACCAGGGGGCAGCGCGGAATGAAGGAAGGCCCTGACCAGCAGCCGTCAGCAGGGGGAAGGAAGACCCTGATCGGCCCTGATCTCTAGCCAGGCCTAGAGACCCTACCCAGACATTATTTTTGTGCACGGGGCCTCTAGTTATTTATAATAGCCAAAATCAGAAACAATTCAAATGTCTATCCAACTGATACCTGGGTCAATAAAATACATCATATCCTTGCAATGGAATATTATTCAGCCTTAAAAAGAAATGAAAGTACTGACTTATGCTACAATAGGCTGAGTCTTGAAAATATTATGCTAAGTGAAAGAAGCCAGTAATCAAAGACTGCATATTGTATGATTCCATACAATATTGTATGAAATGTCCAGAACAGGCAAATCCATGAAGATAAAAAGTAGAGTAATGTTTGCCTCAGGTTGAAGGGGAGAGGGAAATTAGGAGTGACTGGTAAAAGGCATGGGATTTTGGAAAGAAGTTTTTTAAATGATCTAAAAGTGACATGTGGTGATGTTTACATAAATCTGTGAATATACTAACAATCATTGACTCATAGACTTTGAATTGATGACTTGTATGGTATATAAATTACATATCAATAAAGTTGTTCAAAACAAAGCAAATGAACTATTCCAGCAGTTGGTGTGACCCCCCTTTAAGTTATTTGAGGTTTTAACCCCTGCTTTTTAAGGAAAAATGCACATAAAACCTGATTCTAACCCTGACCAGTTTGGCTCAGTGGATAAAGCACCGGCCTGCAGACTCAAGGGTCCCAGGTTCAATTTCGGTCAGGGGCATGTGCCTTGATTGCAGGCACATACCCAGTAGGGAGTGTGCAGGAGGCAGCTGATCGATGTTTCTCTCTCATTGATGTTTCTAACTCTGTATCCCCCTCCCTTTCTCTCTGTAAAATATCAATAAAATATGTTACAAAAAAAACAAACAAACAAACTTGATTCCGAAGAATCTAGAAGAGAAGTTGCTTCCTTAGGCTATACCAGGGTACCTAGACTCACTTGGCAGTGGTGGGTGGGAATAATAACATTTTAATTGTTTTCAAATCTTAAAAAGCCAATTAGTTCACATCTGACAATTAATATACACATTCTTTTGAACTATACAGTATTGAGTTAGACAATTTGGAACCTGCAAATATGTGATTCTTGCCCACAAGAGTCTATGGCAGTGGTTCTCAACCTTTTTAATGCTGCGACCCTTTAATACAGTTCCTCATGTTGTGGTGACCCCCAACCATAAAATTACTTTTGTTGTTACTTTATAACTGTAATTTTGCTACTGTTATGAATCGTAATGTAAATATCTGTGTTTTCCGACCCTGCTAGTGGTTCTCAACCTGTGGGGTCGTGACACAGGTTGAGAACCGCTGCGGTAGAGCCTAAGACCATCAGAAAACACAGATATTTACATTATGTTTTATTAACAGTAGCAACATTACAGTTATGAAGTAGCAACAAAAATAATTTTATGATCGGGGGTCACCACCACATGAGGAACTGTATTACAGGGTCACGGCATTAGAAAGGTTGAGAACCACTGGTCTAGGATGTAGTTGCTAGACATAGTTGGACTGCAGCACACACACACACAAAAGAATGCTTTTACATTTAACAATACTAAATTACTCATCACACAGCAATCACTGACAACTAGATACAGGCACCCTAAAGCTCTGAAGAGAACTGAGCACAAGACCTGGACAGGTTGGGTCTGATACCAGGTCATGAACTCAAACAGAACTCAGAATAGATAAACACAGAGAAGGAGGTGACAGGACACTGGTATTCCAAGTGAAGGAATTCATCGACAAAAGCAGGTGCAGAAAATCCCAGAGCATGTTTAAGGTAATTTTATTATAATTTTTTTGTTGTTGAAAGTATTACATATGTCCCCTCCCTCCCAACCTATTTGCCCCTTCCAGTCTGCCCCTGCCCCAAGCCTTCACCACCCTGTTGTCTGTGTCCATGGTTATAAATATATGCATACAAGGTCTTCGGTTGATTACCTTCTACCCACCCACTCTCCCCTAGGTAAAGTAATTGTAGAGTAACAAAGGATAAGGATCCCCAAAATTGGTTTTCTAACATAATTATACTACAAACGTATTTTTGCCTTAATTACATTTTAGACTACGCACTTCAGCTTAGTTTCACATATCACAGTTTGAGGTAACTCTATAAAGAAAAAATAGAAAAAGAAAAAATGTCTTGGGTCTTTAATTAACTTATTAAAATCAAACTTAAAATCAAGAGTTAACTATTTCATACATAGTTCAATAGGAAGACATGAGCTCAATCATGCTACTTCACAACAGCAGAAATTAGGACAATATAAATTGTTATAATCAATTCAGCAGTGAGTGTATGAGTGCACCACCCACAAGCTTACCGGGCAAACGATATTAATCATGGCAAGACCAATGGACACTTAACTATCTCACTCAGTTATCTAACTTCTCGACTTGAAGGTTAAGCATATGAGATTGCTTTTTAAAGTTATTGCCTTTGAGATGAAAAGCATTCTTTTCAGAAAATGTAATTTATTATCACTTTGAAGAAAATATTGTTTTTCCAGAATATTTCATTTTCAATAAGTGTCCATCTCTGACTAGTCAGTGCAGGGCCACTAAGTTTACGGTGGGGGGGGGGAAGTATGTGGTTTAATTAAGTTTGTATGTCTAGAGTGGAGTAACAATTGATCCTACAATTCAATTTAGAAATTCCTGCATAGAATAAATGAAAACCCAATTTATTTCATCAAATTAACACCTTTAATACTCAGTCAGTTTAATATAGTTAGTTGAACACTTCAACCCAAGTTAGGAAATTAACAATAAGAACTATTGTATTTGGAACTGTAGGTTATGAAGAGCCAGAAGCATCTCTGTGCTCCAGCCTCTTCGTTTATTTTACCTGTTTTATAAAACCGTTTATTATACCTGTTTTATAAAACTATTTTAAGTTTACCATCTATTTGTTTTCAGATTCCTACAACATGAAGAATTATTAGACACTACTTCCCCTTGTTTCCCTGGTCTTCATCCTCAAATCACTTTTTTGAAGGACTGATTCCGTGGGAACCTCCAGTGTCAATAATACATCTGCTGGAATACACACAATTCATGGTCAGTAAGAGTGATTTGCTTTGAGAAAATAAATGTCAGTGATATTTTGATTCTGTGAACAATATACCATAGAGCTTTTTCAGAATATCTTATACTACTTTTTGAAGGTAATGGTTCCATATATTATCAGGGTTTCAAACCTCACTGTCCCCCCACCTTGGAATTTTCCAAGAAGTAGTATGACCTGAATGTGTTCAAGAGCAATCTTAACCTCATTCTATTTTATTTTCCATCCTGGTAGACAGTACCTCCCACCCAACAATAGCCTGTTAATCTGGATGCTCTTCTTTGCCTCTCTAGCCAGGGGACAGCTAAGACATATAGCCCTTGATTTGATAAGAATCCTTCTTTCCAAATTCCAGCCTGTAAAACATCCCCCATTGTATTCTTTCTTTCTATACCCAATTCAAGTAGTCTTTTGAAAAGGGCTGAAACACAAATGTACCCGTTAAGATTAGGTTATGCTTTGGTAACAAACATCTATGACTTATAACCCCCAAAGCTACGTCTCACTCATATCATACGCCCATATGGTGTTGGCTGTATCTCTGTAGTACATTATGTTCACTGAATAACCTGAATGAGTAGAATCCTTCATCTGGAATTTTTTGGGAGAAAGGGAAAAAATAGTTTTTATAGATTTTGCTTAGAAGTGATGCAAAAACAATTCAACTCCTATTTCACTGACCAAATCAAGCCACATGGCCAAGATTGCCATTCAATGATCCAGGAAAATATGAAGCTTTTCCAGTTAAGGGCAGCAAATATTTGTGAATGGTAACAGAGTCCAGGCAACCACAAGCAATAAGAGAAAGTTGCAAATTCACTAAGAAGCATGATGAAAGATATCTACTTTATTTGGAAGTGAGGGAAAGGCCTCAACATATATTTAAGTGACCATCAGAAGGCCAAATGTATAATGGTAAGAGATATTTTTTAAAGCATAAAATTTACTAACCACCCTTAGACTTACTGTAGATGAATAGGTAGAAAGATAGATGGATGATGGCAAGGTACATGGGTAGATAAATAGACAGACAGACAGACACTCTGAACACACATACTAATTTAAAGATAACGTAAAACTCACTCTTCATGTTATTTTAGAATCAAATTTATATTTCATTTTTAATTCAAAATTCAGGTATTATGCTCTTAGGTTTATATATTTAAAAGAAGTTTTAATATGAAAGTTATGTTTCCATTATCCTCTTGAGTTGAACATGTAAATGTAGACAATTTTCTATCATATGGGAACAGCTTCTTGCATTTCTCTAGAATTTAAATAGCTGCAAATTTATAAAGGTTTTTATAATACTCCTATGTATTTTTAAAGTTTATCTTTCACCTTTGGTTCTTTTTCTCTTTTATTCTAAGTGATTTTATTTAGGTGCTCAGTTTACATGGTTATAGACTCCATTACATTTTCAGAAATGCAACTTAATTTATTTTAATCTTTTACCCAATTTAATCCCTTCAAAACTTTAGATGATTTCTCACCTTTGGGAGAACATAGATTAGATATTGTTGTAAATATGTTTGTGAAATATGCATAAAATAAAATGTAAGAACCTTTATAATTCAATTTCACACAGATGCACACTCAATTTAGAACTTACAAATTAATTCAGCAAATGTTCATGATGCAAGATCAATCTAAAAATCAATTGCATTTCTAAATACTAATTTAACCAAAGCAATGCAAGACTTGTATACTGAGAACTATAAAACATTGTTGAAAGAAATTAAATTACATAAATGTAAAGACATACTATGTTCAAGGATTGGAAGATCTAATATTGTTAAGGGGGAAATAGTCCCCAAAGTGATTCACAGAATTAATCTAATTTCTATCAAATATCTCTAACTGCTTATTTTGCAAGAATGGGCAAGCTTATTCTAAAATTCATATGGAAATGGAAGGGGCCCAGAATAATCAAAATAATCTTGAAAAATTACGAAATTGGAGGATACATGCCTTCCAATCTCAAAACTTATTACAAAGCTACAATAACACAGTGTGGTCCTGGCATAAGGACAGATATCTAGCCCAATGCAGTACAACTGAAAGTCCAGAAATCAACCCACGTGGATATAGCTTTGCAAGAAACTTGTTATTAACCAATGTTACCTAATTTTTTTTAAATATGAAATTGTGGTCTTTTTCACCAAGGATAAATATTTTTTTAAGTGTCCAGCCCACTGTAGGCAGTTGTTTCTTTTCTTTTTTTTAAATATATTTTATTGATTTTACACAGAGAGGAATTGAGAGGGATAGAGAGTTAGAAACGTCAATGAGAGAGAAACATCAACCAGATGCCTCTTGCACATCCCCCACTGGGGATGTGCTGGCAACCAAGGTACATGCCCTTGACCAGAATCAAACTCGGGACCTCTCAGTCTGCAGGCCAATGCTCTATCCACTGAGCCAAACCGGTTTCGGCCAAGGATAAATATTTGCTTCAATAGTATAAAATGTATACTTTGTTGATTCCATGCTTCTCTTATACAAAAGAAGTTCTCAGCTTTGAGACTGAATCATGCTGTGATGTTTTTGAAGATATTTTGGGTAGCAAACTCAACACACGAAGTAATAACCAAGTCCATGTTTCAAAAGAAGTGGCAACAGTATGATGTCCCCATTATATCTCCATTGAATTCACCAGTCTAGCTCTTGCAAAAACCATATGGATCGTGGTAGAATGATGACAGACTACATCTCCCAGGACTGTGATAACTCTCCTGCTCTTGAGCACAATATAGTCCATGGGAACCTCAATTGCTTGGACACTTCTCATAACATCACAACTACATTTGATAGCGTAATAACTGGAACTGAGGATGAAGAAGATGCAATACTCCGGACACCCTAGGAAGACTTGGAAATGGTCTCTTCAAGGATTCAGGGGCTGAGAACACCACTAGAGTTTTTAGAGATTCAGTGGTCAGGGATATATATACCAGCATGTCTCCTTGGAAATAAAGGACAAGTTGGTGCAACTTGCAATTCTTAAAACGAAGAAAGAGGCATGGACGTTCAGTTAGTCTCTTTGGATTTTGGAGAACATACATTACACTTGGGAATATTGCCGCAAACCCATTCATTGGGTCACTTGGAAGAACTGTCGGTTGGGATTGGGTCTAGAACAAAAAAGGGCTGGTAGCAGTTACAAGAGACAACGCTTTGGGAAATGTATGTCCTAGCTGAGCCCTTCAAGCTAAGAGGTTTTAGGTAAGAAGTGATGCTGTGTGAAGTCTCTGCAAACCCTGGCAGATCTTTCCAACAAAAATTGATGGGAAAGGGTACGTACCTGTCACAGTGTCTTTGCCCTGCATAAGTTAATTACCACAGATGTTTTACTGATTTCCTCGAGTCTCCCAAATGGGATTAAGTTCTAGTCATCCCTAGTGGTAACTCACTTGAAAATGCACCTATTTTGTCTGCTTCTGTTACTTACCTAATTCCCCACGTTTGCTGCTATTGTTCTTCCTCTCCAAACTAACTATTTGATTGAACCAACCATATTTGCCATTTTTTGTAGGTCAAAAATGATTGGATACCAGTAGTTTCATCTTAATGTTTTAACTTGAATCCTTAATTTGAGATTTTTTTGGAGGGGGTAGGGGCACTCAGATTAAGAAAATGTTTTATCTGTTTTTTGAATTTTGTATAAATGAAATCTTAGCATATGTACTCTTTTGTACCATGTCTTTCACTCAACATTGTTTTTGAAATACATACATGTGATGGCATGTATCTATATATGGCTCAATTATTTTTGTTTACAGCATGTTTTGTTGATGAATATCTCATACATTTTACTGTTAAGAGACAGTAATTGTTTTCATTGTGGCCCTATTACAAACAGGGAAGCTATTAACAGCCTGGTTAATAAATGAACATAATGATGCACATTTGCACGAGTTTTCTAGGTCATATACTTAGAAGTAGAATTGCTGAACATAGACTATGTTCATATTCTATTTTTTCTTTAAAGGATATTCAAAATAGGGAAGGATAACCCTTCTCAGGGGAACAATCCAGTGTGTACATCTTCCTAATCTCTACTCCCTACACAGCACATTTCCACTGTGAGAATATGAGCCCTGGGTAGGAAAGAGGTCAGAGACTTTTTTTCCTCTTAGAGTTTGTCCTATATTTAAGTAGTGCAATCTCCCTAAGTATTCTCTTTTCTGTGACAAATAAATAAACCTAATTCCTTTAGTCATTTCTTCACAGAGGCTGTTTCCTATGCCTCTAGTTTTCTTGGATCTCCTCTGGACTGCTTCCACATTTTTTAAATATAGGGTGAGCATTTAATTTATTGCTCAAAGCAGGTCAATTTTTAGAATGAGAAGAGGTGTTAAAGTCAAGTTCTAATTGGTTTACAATAGATGAAAATGCTATTTATCCCAAGAAACCAAAAGGTACTATTACCTTATTCATGTCACACTCTGTGTGTGTTCTGAAAGCATTAAGGAATGCTCTGGAGAACTGGCTCATATTATTATAGAAGGGTAGTTGGCTCCATGACACATTCCCGCTTACAATCCCCGTCTCAGAGACTTTGTAATAAATTTATCATGCATCCAAGACCGGTTTGGCTCAGTGGATAAAGCGTTGGCCTGCGGACTGAAAGGTCCGGGGTCCAATTCCGGTCAAGGGCATGTACCTTGGTTGTGGGCACCACCAGTAGGGGTGGTGCAAGAGGCAGCTGATCGATGATTCTCTCTCATTGACGTTTCTAACTGTCTATCCCTCTCTCTTCCTCGCTGTAAAAAAATCAATAAAATATATATTTTTTTAAAATTATCATGCATAACTAAGAGCACATAATGGTATTCCTAAACAGGAAGGGCAAAACGTTGGTCTCTCAGTGGTAATGAGGTAATAACTAGATTTGTATTGTGTCCTTTAGGGAAATTGGGACTGCTACTTGATATTCAATTTAGCAAAAGACACAAATCTCAATGGCAATTTTGTTTTCAAAGGAGATTTAGCTGGTTGCTAAGTAACCATGGGAAAGAAGGTAAACTAGGGAAAATTTTATTAACTTCCCTAGTGTTTACTGACTTCAGAAAACAGTTCTCTTTTCCACCAAACCTGTCTGACAATTTGGATTTGGAAAACTGAAAGTGTGAAATTTTTCTACAAGCAGAAATATGCAGAATAAACTGTTTTAGACACTGGGTTAGTATTTGTTTATATAAAACAGTCTATTATGCATCTCATTGCTTAGATAAGCAAAAATATCTGAATCAAAAAAGCAAAAATGTTTGGTGACAAGTCTAACTGTCTTAGATATACTAGGGTTTTCTCAAATAGTTTGGTGATAATAATAGAAGAGACCATTTAATGAGAGCTACCTTATGGTGGTCACTGAGCTTCAAACTTTGGTTACATTATCTAATAAAATGCCCTTAAATTTTGTTAACTAGACATTATGATTTCATTGTATTGGTTAAGCTAATCAAGCTCAAGTAGTTATGTTAATTATTTCTATGTTCTGAGTTAGTAGGTGGTTGAGCTGATATTTTAACTCAATGCTATTTGATTCAAAAGTCCTTATACTTTTTATAAAATATTCAGAGAAAAAACTCATGAACACCCACAACAGTTTGGTGATTACTAAGGGGAGGGAGGAGTAGAGGGAAGTGGAAGATAGTATGGGGGATAAATCATGATGAAGGAGACTTGACTCACGGTGGTAACACGTAACACAGGGTACAGATGATGTGTTGTAGGACAGTACAGCTGAAGCTTGTGTATAATTTTGTTAGCCAGTGTCACCCCAAAAAATTCAATAAAAATAAAAAGAGGCTTCAATTTTATTTGCTACCTCATAAAAGATAATACAGTTCAAATGACATTAAAGCAATTGAGACATACAGCACTGAGACTTAGAAATACTAGTTTATTAAAAACAATTCAAAATTATGTAAGTAGAAATTTGGGGGCCCGTTTTACAAAACAGAAACTATACTTCCCTTGAAAATGTATTACTAAACTAAATTTTTTTAAAAAAAGAATTAATATTTAAGCAACCAAGAAGTGACTTAATCTAAAATGTAGGAAAAAATACAATTTGAAAACAAATACTGAATTTCACATTCTTGAGAAGCCAATGTAAACAATATTAATTTAGAAAAAAAAATGTATCCATTGATATGATTGTGTAGCTGATCAAATAGGAGTTTAACTCCCAAATCCACAGAGGTAAGATGCTTTTTTCTGGTTGCCTATAAAGTTCAGTTTTTGCTTTAACAAAAGTTCACTTTGCTGGATGAATTTTTGGCTCATCTTGTGTGAGTTTGAGATTATTCTGAAGCAGAAAACTTGAAATTAGTGAAATAATGACCCTGTGTAATCTAACCTTTTTAAGATGCAATGAAAGTAGAAGTTTTAAAAATTATTATTTTTCATTGTTCTCATTGTCCATCATGCATAGGAATTCTTTTATTTTCTATTTTTTCCTTTCTGTTTAATTTCCATAAATTAATCATTATTTTCTCTCATCTTCATACCCTCTGGCCTGCCTCTTTTTTCCTCTGAGTTTTTAACTCCTAGCAAACTCTTTTAAAATAGATGAACCAGCCGAAACCAGTTTGGCTCAGTGGATAGAGCGTCAGCCTGCGGACTGAAAGATCCCAGGTTTGATTCCGGTCAAGGGCATGTACCTTGGTTGCAGGCACATTCCCAGTGGGGGATGTGC